>JAZAQC010000004.1:5000000-6250000 GCA_036289425.1 Rhopalosiphum nymphaeae
TTTGTTTATAATAATAAAATACCATACTTATGGTACATAAGTATACATTTCTAGGTAACCAAAATATTTTGATACGTATTTTATCGTGTCTGTCTTTATATCCGATTAATATTATTTATTTACATCTTTAGTACACGTGTATGTTACTGAATTCATTCTAAACGGCTAGACCGATTTTGATGAAATTTTTTGTGTGTGTTTGAGCGGGTTTCTAGGTGGTTTAGATTCTCAATTGGACCCCGGTTGGTGGTAGTCACTAAAATAGGGTTCTAGGAAATAACATCTTATGGCAGAGGGTCATTCAGAAAATAATAATAATAATAATAATTTTTTGTTACCACGGTTATTATAATATAGTGTTCATAATTAAAGACCAATGCCATGTATTTGTGGGCGAGGAAAAATTATATTGGTCGATGTATATGAAATTCATAAACAGTTCACATCCGTTGGTTAAAAAGAATGGCAAAACACATATCGATGTATAATGGAAATATAATAAACCAAGTGCAAATGAAATTCAAAAGTACCGCAACGAACGTCTTCGGGATGATACATTGAAATAAAATAAAAGGCACACAGAGCACATGAATTACAGCATATGCAAGCCCATAGCACATTGGCACGTACATCACTTATCCGCCTTACTTTCGAATATGATTCGACATCGACTTTATTCGTCACATTCATTAATTGCCATCGGCGCAATATAGACAAAGACAGCCGACACTGTCGTGCATTCAAATGTATAGGTGAATCGGTCGGTCTCTGCTGCACGTCTGGAAAAAAGTTTTTTTAATGGTTCTGGCAGTGAATTTAACAGTACGACTTTTTCAGGAGCACATTAGAAACCGACCATTTCACATTTGTATTCAAATGCATAGCAGCGTTAACTGTTTTTCAGCGTCACCTACAGAGTCAAATTGAGAATCTAAACCATTCAGGGAACCACTTATTAAACACACAAACAATGTCATCAAACCCAGTCCAGCCGTTTAGGAGGAGTTCGGCGACACACGCACAAACTGAAGAATTATATATGTATACTTTTCTGCAGTCGAATGAAAGCACGCTGATAGAGCTCATATGCTTTTTATACACCCAAAACAAATATTAATGTAAAACCAACAATGTTACTGATTAAATTAATAATAGCTAGAGTATAAGCTGAAGGATAATAATATTAATATATATTGGTAATGAAAGTGTAATATAAGATTTCAAGGGGAATTGAGTATTATTATTATAGTGAGTCATATCATTATACGCCAATAATAAAATAAATAAATAATGTATGATAACAAAAACAAAATAACAATATAGTAACGAAATTGGCTATCTGACCAGTACAAATGAATGTAGTATATTGAATGTGACGTCGGAATACAATATGGTAATATGGTAAGTGTAACAGTAGCCGTGTATACAATACAATTAATTAAAAGTTTTAAACACTGTTAGTAGAACAAAAACACGTGTATTATATTTTATTTATTTATTTTGGTCTTTCTACTAATAAGAAAGAAAGAATAGTGGATTTGAAATAAGATGAAATTCGAAAATAATATTAACAATATTGTAATTATGATTATTTTAAAGTCGTGTATTATTAATATTAATAAAACACTCAAATGTAAAATTCTATAAATGATCGGTAAGTATTTATAGTAGAAACTTTGCAGGTCGACTATTCTCGAGTGGTGTTCACACATCGCATATAAAAGAATTATCACTACCATACATGATAAATACATATAAACATTATTAAATACATAATATATATTATCTTTCCTTAAAAGCAAATTTTGATTTTTTAATAATAATATAATAATTTAAAATTGTAAACATTCCAATTTATTAAAACTCTATGATTAAAAAATTTAAAATAAAAAAAATGTATAATAATAGTCATGAATATATTTATTTAATTTATTATTTGTATAAAAACATATATATATAAATATATATATATATATTATAATATTATATAAGAAAAATATGCTATAAACAATAAATTATTTGCCTATATTATTATATTTATGAAAGCAGTGTTACATGTCATTTATAATAAGAAATAGAATAACATGTTCTACTATAGAAGCAAATAGACAACTAATTATTCTTTAACTCGATAGGATTAGATATACATTATCGACAGACACTTGTTCAAAAGAAAAAAGTAAGACTTAAAGCAATGCACCTTACACTATAACACACAGTATACAATAGGCAATAGATACATTTCGCACGTATAATATACAAGAACAATATACTAAAACATTCATATATTTATATTTCAATTTTTCATTTATTTTTCGTATGCTAATATTGGCAACTATTACATAACTTAAACGAAATGTAATATTATAGGTTAGTAGGTACTAGATATAAAACAATTTAATGTTAATAAATAATTTTGTCTAAACGGAAAAAAAAATATAATTTACAACGACCATTACAGTAAGAAAAACTCTTGATTGACAATCAGTATTATTGGTAAAGTTCAACAAAATGAAAGCATTTTAAACATTATCCTTTAAGAGATTGATCACGATAATAAAACTTCGTTTTGGGATTTTCTGTAGTTTCTGGTAATGGTTTGTTTTTACTCTTACTTGTCAACAATTTCTGTAAAAATGATGGTAATGATATCCAAATTTTATAACTGAACACCAGTTTACTATTTGTTTTCAAATGTGTTAAACACATCATTTTAAATTTTGATATACGAGTACATTTTATACCAAAATCTATGTTTTTTCGAATCCAAGCAATAACATTTTTCGTTCTTGATGGCAATGATTTCACAAAATTCCAAGTCCGATTACCACCAATTATCACTTTAGTTTTCAAAGATCTTAATTTATGCGATTTTGATGGCTCAGCCGGTGCATTTGGTTGCCCTTCACTACAAATCTGAAAAATAAACAAATATTATCCAATAGTATATTTTTTTCAATTTTATTATTATTACTAAGTATAAATTATATTAGTTTAATTTTTGTTTATACCGTAACAATAAAATAATATTACGATCCTATTTATTTTTATAAAAAACCATAAACATCAAAGAAAATTGAATTATTAATTATTTATAGAATAGCTTATAGTCGTTAAGTTAAAAAAATATTAACTAATATATAAATATATATCAATATAAATATTGAAAATTCGTCAAAAAGTAAAATTTAAGGTATAATAGCAGAAAGTAATTTAATAAACATAGATTACATAGATTGGTACTTTGTTTAAGAACGATTAAGTAAATCGAAAACATTACACAATTTTCAAGATACACAAATAAATTAAATATTTAAGTAAATTAAAAAAAAATATCTAGAATATATTCTTGTCTGCGTATATTATAACAATATTAACACATCACACTATCAGATACTAATAAAGGAGTAGAAAAAAAAAAAAACAAAAACAAAGCAATAATAAACTTTTTTAAACAAAATGACATAAAATAATAAAATTTTGATTCCATATTGTTCGTTTTACATTTTTTGTATTGTACATAAAACAATAGTGTCAAGTGTGTATTGTATAAAATAGTATATCATGTGTAATTCACAATAAACAGGTTTTGTACATTAATGTATTATTGGTGTTACATATCAGACAATTGGATATAATCTGGAATGAAATTAAATGACGATAATTGCCATAATATTCAATAAGATACCTAAAAGGTTTTTTATGAATACTTACATTGAATGTTATAATAAATAAACATAGCCACGTAATTATCATTTTGGAATTATTAATGACTTATACTACACTTCGTCATAAAAATACATTAAATATATTTGAATTTTCATGAGTTAAATTCAAGAGTTCTTAAATACTGTTTGAGTATTGAAGTAGCAGTATATTTAATGTTTTATGCAATATTTACCAAAAATTGTATATTGTTTATAATTATACAATTAACAGATGGTTCGATATAATAGTTTACAACTAGAAAAAATGTTTGTGTCATAATTATACTCATTATATTTTATGTGACGTAAATGTAAAGCTACAGATTGGAATTACGCATAATAGACAGTATTATGGTATTCTTAATTGGAAATGGATAACAAACATGTAACACATTGCAGTAGGATGGATGACCCGTCATAAAAAAGAAAAAGGATAACTGCGGATTTACGTTCTTCAGTCACGATGATTCATATTTTGCGATAAACCGTGAAATCTTGTAGGTGGTGCCCGTTCATCGATGCAACTTGTATACAGTAAATGTTACCCGAAAGATATACCTGATAAGACAACCTTTAATCGAGACAATTCAACTATCGATTTAAACCGATGGCTTTAGTTTAAATGTTCACCGCTTATCTGGGTCACAATGCTAAGTAATTTTTTTTATATATATATAATTATTGTTTTCCTGACATCGTCATCTAAACTTAGGTGTAAAAAATCAAGTATTTTTGACATTTTATAACTTCGATCACAATAAATTAAGTAATTATACGTTTCAATTGAGTATATTATATTGATTATGATCGATAATCATATAATATCCATTCATAATTGAAATAAATTATTGGATACATTGTAAGTATGAAATTTATTTTCTTTTAATAATATTGGTGTTCAAATGTGATATTTGTTAAATATTATTTAATGATTTTATGTATCAAATTGTTAATTTGCAATTGGCACATACAATAATAACGTCTTTGAATCAGAAAAATCTATCGCTCCCAAAATACAATATATCTATATGTTTAAAATAAAAACATAAAATTATCTAATATACATAATATGATATTGTTATTAATATAAAATTTTTATTTTAGCTGAAAAAGAAAAGGTACATTATCAAAAACAGCCAGGTCCGATTCGAAATATACACTTTTTAAGTCCAAAAGCAACAAAGTAAATTACTATATTAATATATATTTACAAAAGCGTATTGGTGCTTTCCGTTTGTTGTTTGTTTAGTCAAGTTTGTTATATGTTATATATACTCTGGTACCTATGGCGCGTTTACAGATTGTACGGGTGGATGTCTTCAAAATCATAAAATATTCAATAAGAAAAAAATGTATTGTTAACCGTCAAACACGCTGATACTGACAAGAAACTGAATTAACCAAATAACTTTTTCATAATTACTTATTAAATTATTACCTTTCGGTGGTTAGATATGTAATATTTGAAACTGCTGATTATACTTTATAGAGGTGCTCCGGAAACGATAAAAAGAATATAGGTGTTTGAACTTTTAGACTTTAAAACATAATAGATAAATCAAGATGTATACTATAGTAAAGTGGCGCGGACTCATACTAGTTGCCTGACAAAGTAAAAAAAGTGGCATAAAGGGAAGGGTGAGCTAAGATAGAGTTCCGCAATCAGATATCTCAATCAGGTAAGCCCCCATATCTCCCCCCACCGTATAATATAGATAACGATGGGACGGTACCTTTATGATAAAATAATTGTTCATTTAATTTCTGTAGATATTTAACCTCTAGAAAAAATTCTGATCCCTCCATTAAAGGCCAGTGACCAAGAACCTCACGGAAGTGATCAGGTTAGTTATTTATTGAGTAATTTTTTAAAAAGAAAGTAAAAAAATAAATTTTAAGATTTTAATTAATAATATGGCTATCGATATATAATATATACGCCACCTTTATCCTAATGCAGTAAAGCTCAGCCTTCTCATTGTTTAAACACGATTTAACAATGATATGAATTATATTTCTACAATTTGAATTAATATCATTATATTAGAATGGTTAATTATTATATTATGCTATAACGATACGTTGCTTAACATTTTCAAACACGAGTGATTGGACATTGAAACGAAGAATTGATTAATACTGACTAAGACTACTACATCACATGAAGATATTAGAGAATATATTTTAAATGAATCAATTTATCCAAAGATCAAATAATATTACCATATTTAATTTCAACCTCATGTTTATTGTTTGCTATACTTTGAGTTTTTTTAAATGTTCTGAATTACTTATTCTTTTTTAATTATTCTTATCAATTTTGATTTTTACCAACTTTGTTACTCGCATGTTACATAATCTCGTTTTTATACGTTGCTCATTAAAAGATTATTTTTTCATAATTTAAATATTTATAATAAAATCTATTGCTGACAAATGACACTCACAATTTAGAAGATTCTTTTAGGAATTGAATCGCAAAGTACGAATTGACAGCAGTTAACTCTGCATTTTTAAAATATAATTTGTAATTGACTTATTACATGCATATTAACTTATCTTATAAAAAATCATAATATATTTTGCAATCGCATTAATGCATTATAATATTTCTGCTATTGGTGTATGAAACATAGATTAACAACGATTAACTTAAAATTAAAAAAAAAATAATTTATTTTGTAAATCTGAGAACAATGATTTATTTTATTTGAGTGTGTCTGCTTTATTTTTCTTCGCAGTATTACAATTATAAAAACATTATTTGCTTGTTTGGCGCAATATCCGATAAAATATGATAAATTATATGGTTATCCACTTAACACGAATGTCTAAGCATTTACAATATTATTGACTAGATTTGTCTAATAACCACAAAAACAAATAATTTTATTATGTCTTACTGACAATTTTATTTCACATATATGTAACAGATATATTTTTAAGCCTCACGAAAACCAATTTAGCGATTGTCATTATCTTTTTGAAGATTAAAAAAAATAAAAAAATGTCTGTGGATTAAAAACAAGATTTGACCATTTCAAAACAAAAGAAACATTCGAACGAAATAGTTACGTCAATGATATTTTACGAAACAATAAATGCACAACGCATAATGTACATAAACAGTGTGTTTTATGTGCCTACTTAAAATTTACAATAACGTACAGAAATCCAAACAAAAAATGACCTATTTAGGCATTTGACTAATAATAATATTAAATCCATTTTAAGTAGAGTAAAAATCTAAAAAAATGCCATGGAAAGATACAATTATATTATTCTTATGACATTTTACAAGTTAGTATTTCGCTGTAATGACAAAACCAAATTTATTTCATATTTACAAATGTAATTATAATTTACCAAAAGGAGTGTTTCAGAATCATCTAATAAACCTATAGCTTTCCTCACAATACGTTTTGTTCATATCCTTTCTGGTCCATCGATACTACACAACGTCGTGTTCCCACGGTTAACGCGTCTAGGGATTTTTGCGTAGGTGCGTTGATCCTATTATATTATGTCATCCAGATATGAACCTCTACTCACGCATAAACTTGTCAACCACTACAATCTATGTTAGAATAAAGATCATACGTTTCTAGGATCTCTAAAATATAACTTGAAATACTTTATTTAATTTCATTCCAATAAAGAATAACGCCGGATCCTACTATAAAAGCAAATAGTCAACTAATTGTTCTTTAACTCGATAGGATTAGATATACATTATCGACAGACACTTGTTCAAAAGAAAAAAGTAAGACTTAAAGCAATGCACCTTACACTATAACACACAGTATACAATAGGCAATAGATACATTTCGCACGTATAATATACAAGAACAATATACTAAAACATTCATATATTTATATTTCAATTTTTCATTTATTTTTCGTATGCTAATATTGGCAACTATTACATAACTTAAACGAAATGTAATATTAATGGTTAGTAGGTACTAGATATAAAACAATTTAATGTTAATAAATAATTTTGTCTAAACGAAAAAAAAAATATAATTTACAACGACCATTACAGTAAGAAAAACTCTTGATTGACAATCAGTATTATTGGTAAAGTTCAACAAAATAAGAACAATTTAAATATCACCCTTAAAGAAGGCACTGGAAATATTTCGTAATAGTGTTATTATTCATTATTAGGATGTTTTAGCAGTTTTTGTAGTTTCTGGTAATGGTTTGTTTTTACTCTTACTTGTCAACAATTTCTGTAAAAATGATGGTAATGATATCCAAATTTTATAACTGAACACCAGTTTACTATTTGTTTTCAAATGTGTTAAACACATCATTTTAAATTTTGATATACGAGTACATTTTATACCAAAATCTATGTTTTTTCGAATCCAAGCAATAACATTTTTCGTTCTTGATGGCAATGATTTCACAAAATTCCAAGTCCGATTACCACCAATTATCACTTTAGTTTTCAAAGATCTTAATTTATGCGATTTTGATGGCTCAGCCGGTGCATTTGGTTGCCCTTCACTACAAATCTGAAAAATAAACAAATATTATCCAATAGTATATTTTTTTCAATTTTATTATTATTACTAAGTATAAATTATATTAGTTTAATTTTTGTTTATACCGTAACAATAAAATAATATTACGATCCTATTTATTTTTATAAAAAACCATAAACATCAAAGAAAATTGAATTATTAATTATTTATAGAATAGCTTATAGTCGTTAAGTTAAAAAAATATTAACTAATATATAAATATATATCAATATAAATATTGAAAATTCGTCAAAAAGTAAAATTTAAGGTATAATAGCAGAAAGTAATTTAATAAACATAGATTACATAGATTGGTACTTTGTTTAAGAACGATTAAGTAAATCGAAAACATTACACAATTTTCAAGATACACAAATAAATTAAATATTTAAGTAAATTAAAAAAAAATATCTAGAATATATTCTTGTCTGCGTATATTATAACAATATTAACACATCACACTATCAGATACTAATAAAGGAGTAGAAAAAAAAAAAAACAAAAACAAAGCAATAATAAACTTTTTTAAACAAAATGACATAAAATAATAAAATTTTGATTCCATATTGTTCGTTTTACATTTTTTGTATTGTACATAAAACAATAGTGTCAAGTGTGTATTGTATAAAATAGTATATCATGTGTAATTCACAATAAACAGGTTTTGTACATTAATGTATTATTGGTGTTACATATCAGACAATTGGATATAATCTGGAATGAAATTAAATGACGATAATTGCCATAATATTCAATAAGATACCTAAAAGGTTTTTTATGAATACTTACATTGAATGTTATAATAAATAAACATAGCCACGTAATTATCATTTTGGAATTATTAATGACTTATACTACACTTCGTCATAAAAATACATTAAATATATTTGAATTTTCATGAGTTAAATTCAAGAGTTCTTAAATACTGTTTGAGTATTGAAGTAGCAGTATATTTAATGTTTTATGCAATATTTACCAAAAATTGTATATTGTTTATAATTATACAATTAACAGATGGTTCGATATAATAGTTTACAACTAGAAAAAATGTTTGTGTCATAATTATACTCATTATATTTTATGTGACGTAAATGTAAAGCTACAGATTGGAATTACGCATAATAGACAGTATTATGGTATTCTTAATTGGAAATGGATAACAAACATGTAACACATTGCAGTAGGATGGATGACCCGTCATAAAAAAGAAAAAGGATAACTGCGGATTTACGTTCTTCAGTCACGATGATTCATATTTTGCGATAAACCGTGAAATCTTGTAGGTGGTGCCCGTTCATCGATGCAACTTGTATACAGTAAATGTTACCCGAAAGATATACCTGATAAGACAACCTTTAATCGAGACAATTCAACTATCGATTTAAACCGATGGCTTTAGTTTAAATGTTCACCGCTTATCTGGGTCACAATGCTAAGTAATTTTTTTTATATATATATAATTATTGTTTTCCTGACATCGTCATCTAAACTTAGGTGTAAAAAATCAAGTATTTTTGACATTTTATAACTTCGATCACAATAAATTAAGTAATTATACGTTTCAATTGAGTATATTATATTGATTATGATCGATAATCATATAATATCCATTCATAATTGAAATAAATTATTGGATACATTGTAAGTATGAAATTTATTTTCTTTTAATAATATTGGTGTTCAAATGTGATATTTGTTAAATATTATTTAATGATTTTATGTATCAAATTGTTAATTTGCAATTGGCACATACAATAATAACGTCTTTGAATCAGAAAAATCTATCGCTCCCAAAATACAATATATCTATATGTTTAAAATAAAAACATAAAATTATCTAATATACATAATATGATATTGTTATTAATATAAAATTTTTATTTTAGCTGAAAAAGAAAAGGTACATTATCAAAAACAGCCAGGTCCGATTCGAAATATACACTTTTTAAGTCCAAAAGCAACAAAGTAAATTACTATATTAATATATATTTACAAAAGCGTATTGGTGCTTTCCGTTTGTTGTTTGTTTAGTCAAGTTTGTTATATGTTATATATACTCTGGTACCTATGGCGCGTTTACAGATTGTACGGGTGGATGTCTTCAAAATCATAAAATATTCAATAAGAAAAAAATGTATTGTTAACCGTCAAACACGCTGATACTGACAAGAAACTGAATTAACCAAATAACTTTTTCATAATTACTTATTAAATTATTACCTTTCGGTGGTTAGATATGTAATATTTGAAACTGCTGATTATACTTTATAGAGGTGCTCCGGAAACGATAAAAAGAATATAGGTGTTTGAACTTTTAGACTTTAAAACATAATAGATAAATCAAGATGTATACTATAGTAAAGTGGCGCGGACTCATACTAGTTGCCTGACAAAGTAAAAAAAGTGGCATAAAGGGAAGGGTGAGCTAAGATAGAGTTCCGCAATCAGATATCTCAATCAGGTAAGCCCCCATATCTCCCCCCACCGTATAATATAGATAACGATGGGACGGTACCTTTATGATAAAATAATTGTTCATTTAATTTCTGTAGATATTTAACCTCTAGAAAAAATTCTGATCCCTCCATTAAAGGCCAGTGACCAAGAACCTCACGGAAGTGATCAGGTTAGTTATTTATTGAGTAATTTTTTAAAAAGAAAGTAAAAAAATAAATTTTAAGATTTTAATTAATAATATGGCTATCGATATATAATATATACGCCACCTTTATCCTAATGCAGTAAAGCTCAGCCTTCTCATTGTTTAAACACGATTTAACAATGATATGAATTATATTTCTACAATTTGAATTAATATCATTATATTAGAATGGTTAATTATTATATTATGCTATAACGATACGTTGCTTAACATTTTCAAACACGAGTGATTGGACATTGAAACGAAGAATTGATTAATACTGACTAAGACTACTACATCACATGAAGATATTAGAGAATATATTTTAAATGAATCAATTTATCCAAAGATCAAATAATATTACCATATTTAATTTCAACCTCATGTTTATTGTTTGCTATACTTTGAGTTTTTTTAAATGTTCTGAATTACTTATTCTTTTTTAATTATTCTTATCAATTTTGATTTTTACCAACTTTGTTACTCGCATGTTACATAATCTCGTTTTTATACGTTGCTCATTAAAAGATTATTTTTTCATAATTTAAATATTTATAATAAAATCTATTGCTGACAAATGACACTCACAATTTAGAAGATTCTTTTAGGAATTGAATCGCAAAGTACGAATTGACAGCAGTTAACTCTGCATTTTTAAAATATAATTTGTAATTGACTTATTACATGCATATTAACTTATCTTATAAAAAATCATAATATATTTTGCAATCGCATTAATGCATTATAATATTTCTGCTATTGGTGTATGAAACATAGATTAACAACGATTAACTTAAAATTAAAAAAAAAATAATTTATTTTGTAAATCTGAGAACAATGATTTATTTTATTTGAGTGTGTCTGCTTTATTTTTCTTCGCAGTATTACAATTATAAAAACATTATTTGCTTGTTTGGCGCAATATCCGATAAAATATGATAAATTATATGGTTATCCACTTAACACGAATGTCTAAGCATTTACAATATTATTGACTAGATTTGTCTAATAACCACAAAAACAAATAATTTTATTATGTCTTACTGACAATTTTATTTCACATATATGTAACAGATATATTTTTAAGCCTCACGAAAACCAATTTAGCGATTGTCATTATCTTTTTGAAGATTAAAAAAAATAAAAAAATGTCTGTGGATTAAAAACAAGATTTGACCATTTCAAAACAAAAGAAACATTCGAACGAAATAGTTACGTCAATGATATTTTACGAAACAATAAATGCACAACGCATAATGTACATAAACAGTGTGTTTTATGTGCCTACTTAAAATTTACAATAACGTACAGAAATCCAAACAAAAAATGACCTATTTAGGCATTTGACTAATAATAATATTAAATCCATTTTAAGTAGAGTAAAAATCTAAAAAAATGCCATGGAAAGATACAATTATATTATTCTTATGACATTTTACAAGTTAGTATTTCGCTGTAATGACAAAACCAAATTTATTTCATATTTACAAATGTAATTATAATTTACCAAAAGGAGTGTTTCAGAATCATCTAATAAACCTATAGCTTTCCTCACAATACGTTTTGTTCATATCCTTTCTGGTCCATCGATACTACACAACGTCGTGTTCCCACGGTTAACGCGTCTAGGGATTTTTGCGTAGGTGCGTTGATCCTATTATATTATGTCATCCAGATATGAACCTCTACTCACGCATAAACTTGTCAACCACTACAATCTATGTTAGAATAAAGATCATACGTTTCTAGGATCTCTAAAATATAACTTGAAATACTTTATTTAATTTCATTCCAATAAAGAATAACGCCGGATCCTACTATAAAAGCAAATAGTCAACTAATTGTTCTTTAACTCGATAGGATTAGATATACATTATCGACAGACACTTGTTCAAAAGAAAAAAGTAAGACTTAAAGCAATGCACCTTACACTATAACACACAGTATACAATAGGCAATAGATACATTTCGCACGTATAATATACAAGAACAATATACTAAAACATTCATATATTTATATTTCAATTTTTCATTTATTTTTCGTATGCTAATATTGGCAACTATTACATAACTTAAACGAAATGTAATATTAATGGTTAGTAGGTACTAGATATAAAACAATTTAATGTTAATAAATAATTTTGTCTAAACGAAAAAAAAAATATAATTTACAACGACCATTACAGTAAGAAAAACTCTTGATTGACAATCAGTATTATTGGTAAAGTTCAACAAAATAAGAACAATTTAAATATCACCCTTAAAGAAGGCACTGGAAATATTTCGTAATAGTGTTATTATTCATTATTAGGATGTTTTAGCAGTGTCTGTAGTTTCTGGTAATGGTTAGTTTTTATTCTTACTATTAAAACGTTTCTTTAAATTTGATGGTGTATGTTTCCAAATGTCTCTTTTGACCACTAAATTATCATTAAATTTCAATCTTGATAAAGTCGGGTAATATTTTGTTTGTTTAAAAAAATATAAACCCTTTCCTCCGTTATTCTTTATCTTAGACAAAATTTTTGCTAAATTCATTTTAGAATTTTGCAAAACATTCCGTCTTTGAGAGTTGGCATTTACCACTGTAGTTTTTGATACTGCAGACGGTCGATTTGGTTTTCCTTCACTACAAATCTGAAACATAATCAAATATTATCCAATAGTAATTTTTTTTTCAATTTTATTATTATAACTAAGTATAAATTATATTAGTTTAATTTTTGTTTATACCATAACAATAAAATAATATTACGATCCTATTTATTTTTATAAAAAACCATAAACATCAAAGAAAATTGAATTATTAATTATTTATAGAATAGCTTATAGTCGTTAAGTTAAAAAAATATTTATGAATTGAAAATTCGTCGAAAAGTAAAATTTAAGGTATAATAGCAGAAAGTAATTTAATAAACATAGATTACATAGATTGGTACTTTGTTTAAGAACGATTAAGTAAATCGAAAACATTACACAATTTTCAAGATACACAAATAAATTAAATATTTAAGTAAATTAAAAAAAAATATCTAGAATATATTCTTGTCTGCGTATATTATAACAATATTAACACATCACACTATCAGATACTAATAAAGGAGTAGAAAAAAAAAAAAACAAAAACAAAGCAATAATAAACTTTTTTAAACAAAATGACATAAAATAATAAAATTTTGATTCCATATTGTTCGTTTTACATTTTTTGTATTGTACATAAAACAATAGTGTCAAGTGTGTATTGTATAAAATAGTATATCATGTGTAATTCACAATAAACAGGTTTTGTACATTAATGTATTATTGGTGTTACATATCAGACAATTGGATATAATCTGGAATGAAATTAAATGACGATAATTGCCATAATATTCAATAAGATACCTAAAAGGTTTTTTATGAATACTTACATTGAATGTTATAATAAATAAACATAGCCACGTAATTATCATTTTGGAATTATTAATGACTTATACTACACTTCGTCATAAAAATACATTAAATATATTTGAATTTTCATGAGTTAAATTCAAGAGTTCTTAAATACTGTTTGAGTATTGAAGTAGCAGTATATTTAATGTTTTATGCAATATTTACCAAAAATTGTATATTGTTTATAATTATACAATTAACAGATGGTTCGATATAATAGTTTACAACTAGAAAAAATGTTTGTGTCATAATTATACTCATTATATTTTATGTGACGTAAATGTAAAGCTACAGATTGGAATTACGCATAATAGACAGTATTATGGTATTCTTAATTGGAAATGGATAACAAACATGTAACACATTGCAGTAGGATGGATGACCCGTCATAAAAAAGAAAAAGGATAACTGCGGATTTACGTTCTTCAGTCACGATGATTCATATTTTGCGATAAACCGTGAAATCTTGTAGGTGGTGCCCGTTCATCGATGCAACTTGTATACAGTAAATGTTACCCGAAAGATATACCTGATAAGACAACCTTTAATCGAGACAATTCAACTATCGATTTAAACCGATGGCTTTAGTTTAAATGTTCACCGCTTATCTGGGTCACAATGCTAAGTAATTTTTTTTATATATATATAATTATTGTTTTCCTGACATCGTCATCTAAACTTAGGTGTAAAAAATCAAGTATTTTTGACATTTTATAACTTCGATCACAATAAATTAAGTAATTATACGTTTCAATTGAGTATATTATATTGATTATGATCGATAATCATATAATATCCATTCATAATTGAAATAAATTATTGGATACATTGTAAGTATGAAATTTATTTTCTTTTAATAATATTGGTGTTCAAATGTGATATTTGTTAAATATTATTTAATGATTTTATGTATCAAATTGTTAATTTGCAATTGGCACATACAATAATAACGTCTTTGAATCAGAAAAATCTATCGCTCCCAAAATACAATATATCTATATGTTTAAAATAAAAACATAAAATTATCTAATATACATAATATGATATTGTTATTAATATAAAATTTTTATTTTAGCTGAAAAAGAAAAGGTACATTATCAAAAACAGCCAGGTCCGATTCGAAATATACACTTTTTAAGTCCAAAAGCAACAAAGTAAATTACTATATTAATATATATTTACAAAAGCGTATTGGTGCTTTCCGTTTGTTGTTTGTTTAGTCAAGTTTGTTATATGTTATATATACTCTGGTACCTATGGCGCGTTTACAGATTGTACGGGTGGATGTCTTCAAAATCATAAAATATTCAATAAGAAAAAAATGTATTGTTAACCGTCAAACACGCTGATACTGACAAGAAACTGAATTAACCAAATAACTTTTTCATAATTACTTATTAAATTATTACCTTTCGGTGGTTAGATATGTAATATTTGAAACTGCTGATTATACTTTATAGAGGTGCTCCGGAAACGATAAAAAGAATATAGGTGTTTGAACTTTTAGACTTTAAAACATAATAGATAAATCAAGATGTATACTATAGTAAAGTGGCGCGGACTCATACTAGTTGCCTGACAAAGTAAAAAAAGTGGCATAAAGGGAAGGGTGAGCTAAGATAGAGTTCCGCAATCAGATATCTCAATCAGGTAAGCCCCCATATCTCCCCCCACCGTATAATATAGATAACGATGGGACGGTACCTTTATGATAAAATAATTGTTCATTTAATTTCTGTAGATATTTAACCTCTAGAAAAAATTCTGATCCCTCCATTAAAGGCCAGTGACCAAGAACCTCACGGAAGTGATCAGGTTAGTTATTTATTGAGTAATTTTTTAAAAAGAAAGTAAAAAAATAAATTTTAAGATTTTAATTAATAATATGGCTATCGATATATAATATATACGCCACCTTTATCCTAATGCAGTAAAGCTCAGCCTTCTCATTGTTTAAACACGATTTAACAATGATATGAATTATATTTCTACAATTTGAATTAATATCATTATATTAGAATGGTTAATTATTATATTATGCTATAACGATACGTTGCTTAACATTTTCAAACACGAGTGATTGGACATTGAAACGAAGAATTGATTAATACTGACTAAGACTACTACATCACATGAAGATATTAGAGAATATATTTTAAATGAATCAATTTATCCAAAGATCAAATAATATTACCATATTTAATTTCAACCTCATGTTTATTGTTTGCTATACTTTGAGTTTTTTTAAATGTTCTGAATTACTTATTCTTTTTTAATTATTCTTATCAATTTTGATTTTTACCAACTTTGTTACTCGCATGTTACATAATCTCGTTTTTATACGTTGCTCATTAAAAGATTATTTTTTCATAATTTAAATATTTATAATAAAATCTATTGCTGACAAATGACACTCACAATTTAGAAGATTCTTTTAGGAATTGAATCGCAAAGTACGAATTGACAGCAGTTAACTCTGCATTTTTAAAATATAATTTGTAATTGACTTATTACATGCATATTAACTTATCTTATAAAAAATCATAATATATTTTGCAATCGCATTAATGCATTATAATATTTCTGCTATTGGTGTATGAAACATAGATTAACAACGATTAACTTAAAATTAAAAAAAAAATAATTTATTTTGTAAATCTGAGAACAATGATTTATTTTATTTGAGTGTGTCTGCTTTATTTTTCTTCGCAGTATTACAATTATAAAAACATTATTTGCTTGTTTGGCGCAATATCCGATAAAATATGATAAATTATATGGTTATCCACTTAACACGAATGTCTAAGCATTTACAATATTATTGACTAGATTTGTCTAATAACCACAAAAACAAATAATTTTATTATGTCTTACTGACAATTTTATTTCACATATATGTAACAGATATATTTTTAAGCCTCACGAAAACCAATTTAGCGATTGTCATTATCTTTTTGAAGATTAAAAAAAATAAAAAAATGTCTGTGGATTAAAAACAAGATTTGACCATTTCAAAACAAAAGAAACATTCGAACGAAATAGTTACGTCAATGATATTTTACGAAACAATAAATGCACAACGCATAATGTACATAAACAGTGTGTTTTATGTGCCTACTTAAAATTTACAATAACGTACAGAAATCCAAACAAAAAATGACCTATTTAGGCATTTGACTAATAATAATATTAAATCCATTTTAAGTAGAGTAAAAATCTAAAAAAATGCCATGGAAAGATACAATTATATTATTCTTATGACATTTTACAAGTTAGTATTTCGCTGTAATGACAAAACCAAATTTATTTCATATTTACAAATGTAATTATAATTTACCAAAAGGAGTGTTTCAGAATCATCTAATAAACCTATAGCTTTCCTCACAATACGTTTTGTTCATATCCTTTCTGGTCCATCGATACTACACAACGTCGTGTTCCCACGGTTAACGCGTCTAGGGATTTTTGCGTAGGTGCGTTGATCCTATTATATTATGTCATCCAGATATGAACCTCTACTCACGCATAAACTTGTCAACCACTACAATCTATGTTAGAATAAAGATCATACGTTTCTAGGATCTCTAAAATATAACTTGAAATACTTTATTTAATTTCATTCCAATAAAGAATAACGCCGGATCCTACTATAAAAGCAAATAGTCAACTAATTGTTCTTTAACTCGATAGGATTAGATATACATTATCGACAGACACTTGTTCAAAAGAAAAAAGTAAGACTTAAAGCAATGCACCTTACACTATAACACACAGTATACAATAGGCAATAGATACATTTCGCACGTATAATATACAAGAACAATATACTAAAACATTCATATATTTATATTTCAATTTTTCATTTATTTTTCGTATGCTAATATTGGCAACTATTACATAACTTAAACGAAATGTAATATTAATGGTTAGTAGGTACTAGATATAAAACAATTTAATGTTAATAAATAATTTTGTCTAAACGAAAAAAAAAATATAATTTACAACGACCATTACAGTAAGAAAAACTCTTGATTGACAATCAGTATTATTGGTAAAGTTCAACAAAATAAGAACAATTTAAATATCACCCTTAAAGAAGGCACTGGAAATATTTCGTAATAGTGTTATTATTCATTATTAGGATGTTTTAGCAGTGTCTGTAGTTTCTGGTAATGATTTGTTTTTATTCTTACGATTCAAACGTTTCTTTAAAAATTTTGGTATTTTATTCCAAATATCATAACTGAATACCAGTTTACCATTAATTTTTAATCTTGTTGTACACATGATTTGATATTTTGATAAACGAATACATTTTATACCAAAATTTATGTATTTACGAATCCAAGCAATAACTTTTTTCATTCTTTTTGGCAATTTTCTCACAGAATTCCATGTATTTTTGCCACCATTTACCACTTTAGTTTTAAATGATCTTAATTTATGCGATTTTGATGGTGCAGTCGTTTCATTTGGTTGCCCTTCACTACAAATCTGAAAAATAATCAAATATTGTCCAACAGTATTTTTTATCTATTTTATTATTATTATTAAGTATAAAATATATTAGTTCGATTTTCGTTTAAACCATAACAATTTAAATAATATTATGGTCCTATTTATTTTTTAAAAAAAACATAAACATCAAAGAAAGTTGAATTATTAATTATTTATAGAATAGCTTATAGTCGTTAAGTTAAAAAAATATTTATGAATTGAAATTTCGTCGAAAAATAAAATTTAAGGTATAATAGCAGAAAGTAATTTAATAAACATAGATTACATAGATTGGTACTTTGTTTAAGAACGATTAAGTAAATCGAAAACATTACACAATTTTCAAGATACACAAATATATTAAATATTTATGTAAATTAAAAAAAAATATCTAGAATATATTCTTGTCTGCGTATATTATAACAATATTAACACATCACACTATCAGATACTAATAAAGGAGTAGAAAAAAAAACAAAAACAAAGCAATAGTAAACTTTTTAAAACAAAATGACATAAAATAATAAAATTTTGATTCCATATTGTTTGTTTTACATTGTTTTTATTGTACATTAAATAATAGTGTCAAGTGTGTATTATATAAAATAGTATATCATATGTAATTCACAATAAACAGGTTTTGTACATTAATGTATTATTGGTATTACATATCAGACAATTGCATATAATCTGGAATGAAATTAAATGACGATAATTGCCATAATATTAAACAAGATACCTAATAGGTTTTTTATGAATACTTACATTGAATGTTATAATAAATAAACATAGCCACGTAATTATCATTTTGGATTTATTTATGTCTTATACTTCGGTTTGTCATCACTTTATATTAAATACATGTATTTGAATTTTCAAGAGCTAAATTTAAAAGTTCTAAAATACTATTCGAGTACTAAAATAGCAGCATATTTAATGTTTTATGCAATAATTACTTAAAATTGTATATTGTTCGATATTGGAAAATTATGGTTTAAATATTATATTAAGAACAGGTGCGTGAATAATTTCCGTTTGGTAAATAAATACAAATATAATCATTAAATCGACAGATGGTCCATTATAGTTATTCATAATGAGAAAAATGTTCAAGAGGTTCACAATGGTCGTTATTTGTTCCATAATTATATTCATTAAGTGTTATGTAACGTAAATGTGAAGCTAAGGATTTGGATTGTTGTATAATAAGGAAATTGTCAAATGGACAGTATTAGGATATTCTTAATATAATATGAATAAATATAAATATAAAACAGTGCAACACACGAATGTATGTTCGGCAATCATATCTCATGATGATTCTTGTTTTGTGATTTACCAAGAAATCTAGTAGGAGTTGCGCCGCACGTGTTTTTCGATACAATTTATATACAGTAATCTTTGATTGATTGAGTTACCGGATATGACAACCGTTTAATCGAGGCAATTCAATTATCGATTTAATCTGATAGTTTTAATTTAAATCTTCACCACTTATCTGGGTCACGATGCTAAGTAATTGGAACGTTTCGATCGAGTATATCATTTTGATTATGATTGATGATCAGATAATATTCTTAATTGAAATAAGCTATTTGATACGTAGTAAGTATGAAATGTATTTTCCACTTATAATGTTGGTGTTTAAATGTGATATGTGTTAAATTTTGTGTAATGCATCAAATTGTTAATTTGTAAGTGGCACATACAATAATAACGTCTCTGAATCATAAAAGTCCATTACTCGCGAAAAAATAACACAAGTTCTTAATTACATTAAATCCCATTAATGCACAACATTGGTGTTCATACTACATTCATAAAAAATCAGTAAAAAATAATATACAAAGTATTATTTATTACTTTTTTGTTTCTAAAAATTAAAGAAATACTTTTTTCATTATTACTTATTAGGTATTGAATAAGGCATACTACACATTCATTATAATTTAAAATGCTGATACTGATGTATCTCATATTGTATTATTCAAATTATACTTATTTAATACAATCACAGTCAGTATTTACAGAAGTAAATGCTATAATAATACGAGTAGTACACACAATATGCTAAGAACAATGTTCGCAGTAATCATTATCGCCGTGGTTCACGATTAAAGATGAGCTAAGTAACTAATACAGTAAATTAATATAACTATTATTGTTTTTTTTATGTTATTAAATGTTATTGAACACGTATATTTTCATTTGAGTAGCATCTATGCAATGTTACCATGTTCATGGCGCTCATTATAAAATTATTTATTTAATAGCATTAACATTTTACTTCAAGTAATACAAGTTACAATTATTATGGATAAAAAATAACAAATCCGAGGTGTTTTTAATTAAAAGCATCGGGAGTTTAGAGAAGTAATGAAACGAAATGAATCCGAAAATGAAATATTTTTAGTTAAATACAATGCTAGTACTAATCACCAAAACATAAATTTCTAACTCACTTGATGATAGTATGGTCACCACTACTACTACTATGGTATTGAATAATAGTCCTGAAAGTTTGGGTTTGTGACGAATTAAGTACCTCAAATGACTATTACAGTTAACGTTATTAATACTTATTAAATAATACAAATATAAGCTATAGAATTAATTATCATTTATTTTAGTTTTTGACAAAAATATAAAAATGTTTAACGTAAATGACAAAATGATAAAAAAATGGTTAAATGTCCTGAATACAAACCGCCTTTTTGATGCCACATACACAAAGTTTTAGTAAAATATCTATAATATCTAACAAATCTAAGAGTCTTATAAATAAAAGAAGCATAAAATGTTCATCAAAAACTCAACATTACTCATCTACTTTATATGAATATAATGTTTCAGCTACTGGGTATTTAAAAAAGAAAAAAGGTTTACAAAAAATAGAAAGAACATGATCTATGAACTTTAAAAACAATTTTACCAATTACACAAAGTTTGATGGTCGATAAAACAAATTATACACTAATATTAAGTATGTCAGTAGCCTAAGCTCTAAAATAATAAAAATTATATTATGTCCGTTGAATATAATAAAAACAAATTATTATTAATTATACAGCAATAGCAGTCATATTTACAGTATTAATTTAAAATACGGAAAGACGGTCACGAAACACTATCACATGCACATCATTTCACGTCGCTGCTATCATCGTGACGCAAAAATGCACCGGTAACTATCACACTGACGGACGTAACTACAGTATAATATACAAAAATTAAATTAAACGTCTGTAGCACGAACATATTATGTACAATATATGTATTTATAATTTTAGATTCTGAGTGTAATAACGACAGTATTAATTTTAAAATGTGAGTTTTTTTTTGTAACACTTCTTATAAGAAAAAAATGCTTTGATTAACAACTTTGATGGGGATTTTTTTTTATAAAAAATTAAAATTAGGTATCCTTATCGTTATCAATACTTCTACAGTGAAAATTGAAAATTCTTAGTACTTTTTAGAATAATTGTAAAAAACTAAAAAAATACAAACATACACCCACCTGAAACATTTTTAGAAAGAATTAGTTTATTATAAAATGAATATTTTTGGTCATACATATTGTTTATTTAAAAGTTAACCCCCCTCCTCCTAAAAAATGCAAGTCTTAGTATGCTACTGAAAAATGGTACCCCATATCGGTAATAACCTCACCTTTCCATAGACATGCTTTTTAGTCTTGTACGATAAACGAGTAATTTGTTAGCCACAAAAATTTACTGTAATTTTGTTGTAATTTAAAAATTCAAAACCAAATACTACAAAAACGAAAAGATACATACTTTTAATTTTCATCTTATGTTTAAATTATTAATTTCTATACATGCTATAGTTTTTAAAATATTTTGACTCTTTTTGAGCTATTTTTAAGCATGAACAAATCTTTGATTATTTTTTTATAAATATTGATCAAAAATAATTTGCCAGGTTAAAATTCTTAAAAATTTAACACAAGAATATTTATAAAAAATAAAAAAATGTATAAATATTATTATTGTTTACGGACATTTGAAATTAAAATTTGGACGAAATTATATATATTTAAACATTGTATAATATTATTTTTTGTGAGGACTTAAAGCGTTAGAACTTATCCGTATATTAAGAATTTTATTTTATGCAGCCATTTTCAAAATTTGTAGATTAATTTTAGATTTAACCTATTTATACTGTTTTACGGTAAGGTAGTATTGACTCAAATTTCAATAATATAAATATAATATGGATTAAATTTTATTAATTAATATAGTAATATTTAAATATTAATAATAAATTAAAAATTAAATCAACTTACCGTAATACTTTTAGTAAAATAAATTATTTTAATAGCAATATTGAAAAAATACTAGCATGAAATCTACTTAATAACTTTATAGTAAAGTCTGTATATATAAACACTGATATACGCTAATAAACTATCTCGGCTCAGAGTAGTTTTTATATACAATAGTACTATATAATTAAATTCAAATTTTATATAAATTCATTACAATGATCCACATGACACCTAATATACAGTAAAGCGGTACTCATTTGTCCACTTTTTTTAGAATATATGTTTTCAAAATATAAAAATAAATGTCCAATTACTTATGTATCCTACCAAATACTTTTTATGTGTATATGCAGCATAATTTACTTGTAAAATGTATGTCGATATTTCATAGTAGCAAATGGACAAAATTAAAGGCCGGCTCCCTATTCGGCTAAAATTATACCCTTCCCTTTTCGGGCAACACTTACAGTTCCTCTTTCGGACACTGTAACTTGTTATTCTTAAACAAAGTACTTATGTAATGTATGTTTATTTGAAATTACTTTTTGGTATCATATTACTTAAATTTTCATGAGTTTTTGATGAATTTTCAAATCATCAATATCGTTGTACTATAAATACTATAAGCTATTATGTAATTATAATTAATACTTCAATTTCCTTTGAAGTATATTGTTCTCAAAAAAATAAATATGATCATAATATTATTTAAATTGTTATGGTTTAAACGACAACAAAGCTAATGTATTTTATACTTAATAATAATATAATAGTAGAAAAACATTATTGTACAATATTTGATTTTTCAGATTTGTAGTGAAGGGCAATCAAATGGACCGTCTGGACCGTTAAGTGTGCAAAAATCAAGATTAATCAAAGCTTCAGTGGCAGTGTATTATAAACACTACTTTTTAGAGTATTTAAAAAAAAGGGATGGGGAGGAAGTTGTTGCTGATTGAATGTATCATAATAATTTGAAAATTTAATTTAACAAGATTGTATTGCCTATCATAAAAGCTTGCGGAAACCAATTCGTATGTTACCCGTTGAGAACCCGACAACCAATTCGACAATATTGGGAACCAACTCTTAGTCGTAAAATTTCTTAAATAAGTTGTTAAATATAATTAATAATGAGTATGTACGATCGACGATTAACAATCGAATATCAAAAAATTTGTTTTATATACATTTAGTGTATACTAAATACTATAAGCGTAATAAATAATAAAAACTAAACTAATTTTTATAATTAAGTTTGTATTTATAAATACACGTATAACACATGCAATTATATTAGCTCCTTTAAGTTTGGCACTCATCAATTTTCATTTATCAAGATTATTATTATTATTATTATTATTATTATTAAATGATTTATGTTAAGAAGAAAACATTTCAAATTCCAATTTTATATTATCAATTAATGTATCTATTAAAAATGTTAGCAAAATATTTAAAAAATGTCCTGTTATTTAAATTACTATGTATTTATTTCCTAATTTATATTTTCATCAATTTTACGTTTCTGAAAAATTTTTCCTCTAAAATATTTTCAGAATTTCTTTGGGCGGATACTTTTTTTTACCGGTAAATATTTATTGGGGCCTTATACAACTAGGGCCTTTATATATTATATATAAAAAAATGCTTGCTTCGCTAACTACTCAATCAATTGTTAAAAAAAAATGTAATTATTAAAATGATAACAATTTTTTTAATATACTATTCCTAGCAGCTAATTTATTGATCACATCATTTGAATCAATACTATTCAGTAAATTATTTTCCACATTCATCAGCATAAAACTTTCTAAAATGTCTTGGCCCAATGTATTTCTCAAGTAGTTTTTTATATATTTTAACTTAGAAAAACTCCTTTCACATCCGACTCATGTCACGATTAATGTCAGCATTAGTTTATATGCAACAAATTGACTAGGATATGCATTTGTGTATAAGTTGTACTTCACAAGCACATCAAAACAACAAGCTACACAATATTTTTTATTCGTATTTGAATTATGACTGCATATTAGTATCATGCAAAATTTATAAAATTATAATTATTATTATTTATAAATTTATTTGTATTTGAAAATTCTAAAAATAAAAAATTAAAATTATAGTATCAATGTTAATTTTATAGGTAAGTACATTAATAATTTCTGTTATTACCATCAATATTTTCATCATAGTCTTGTAGTTCAGTATATATACAATTAATATTTTTTTTTATTTCTTTCCATTTTGATATAAAGTCTATGTATTCATTTCGGAAGTCTTCATATATAATTCCAGGCTAATAATTAGAAATCTTGTCAAACACACCAATAAGAGCGTTTTTTGGAAGTGTTACATTTGGTTTGAAATTATTAGGGTCAAGGCATGCAAAATCTGCACATAATTGACCATGTTTTTCGAATCATGAAGAAATGCTCTCAATAACAGTGTCCAGTACTTGATTGTACACATTAACTTCATATGAATGCAATAGGTCTGTTATAAGGTCATCTTCTGCCTCATAATCGTGAAATTGTTTAGTTTTTTTTTTTTTCATGAGTTTGGGGTAGACTATTTTTAATTTCTATAACATTGTTTTTTATGTTTTGAAACATTTTATTAGTATGTTGTACTAATTTATCAGCTGCATCTTTAGTCCTAGAAAATTCACGTGCACTTTCTTAAGTCCTGTAAAGTTTGTGTTACCATTTGATATGCTGTCATTATATTGATCCCTTTGCCTTGTAGATATTTAGAAAGTGGCGTAGTTTTTTCAAATATTCTAAGGTACATTTGTGCTGTTATAATTGTTTCCTACTTACATAAACCTGCCCTTAATCCACTTGCTTTAAAACAATCTTCAGATTTGATACTTGGACTTGTTTCAATCTCAGTTAATGTTAATATAAGGTCCACAAAAATTCCAGACTCAGGATTATTAAAATTACCCACAATTTTGGTCAAAGAAGCATCCTTTGACCACCATCTAGTTTCGCCAATAGAACAAACTCTTTTTCTGGAATTTATAGCTATCCAAACATCCATACAGGTGTGTGATTCTTGTATAAAGACTGCACAACCATTTAAAAATTCCAAATAAAGTAATAGATTGTAATACTTTAAGAGTAATATCACCTATTACCAAATGCAATACATGTGCATAGCACCATACATGTATTTGTTTAGCTACTACATCACTTCATTTTGCAGAAAACCCATTGTATTGGCCCTGCATATTTGCAGCTCCATCAGTTGCATTGCCTACACAACTATTTGGTTTTTTGTTCAGGCTATGAAAAACTTTTAAGACTAAATCAACAAAGTCTATCCCTTTACTTGACCTGCATTTTATCATGCCAACTAATCGGTCTTTCACAAATGTACCATTCACATATCTTATAATAACTGAGCATTGGTCAATCACAGAGACATCTTGAGTAGTATTAAGTTGTACAGAGTACATTCCTGCTTTAATGATTCAGAAATTTATGATTTTATTATTTCACTTATTATCTCAATAATATAATTGACTGTGGTTTTAGATAAAAAAACCTATGTGCTCACTTCCTTGTTTGGAACCAGAATTATGACTTTTTGTGCTATGATAATTTTTATTGCTTTATCTAAATGAGCTTTGAGTACTGAATCATACTTTCCCACTAGTAAAATCGTTTTCAAGAAATTACCGTGGTCTAAAGATGGATTATCAAGAGTATAAATTGATTCATTAGTTTTACCTCGATAACTGAGTCCACGTTCTCCAATTAATTTAATTATATCAATTATACAAAATAAGACTTGTCTTCTGTTTTCTATTTCTTTTTTCCTTATTGAACTATGACCATAAGTTAATAATGTAACAACTGATGAAAATTGTTTTTTCTTAACATGAGCATCTACATTTAATCTATGTGTTTTTGAATTTTCATGTTCATTAATTTAAGTATACACATGCTTGCAGTTAATAAAACCTTTTGAGAATGGTCCAGATCCATCCCCATAACAAAGGCAAATACAATAAAATAGAGATTTATCAATAGATCTATATGACATCCATTTATGATTTCCTCCATCAATCCGATAATAATTTTATTTTTATGCAAATGGTATACCAATTTTTGGTTGATTGGGATGAAATAACCAGTACTTTGCAAAATTAGCTGTGGATGGTCTTGTAAACAAATTCAAACCAGGAGCTAAAAAAAATAAATAAAAGGTTAGTGGTCATATTTGAAACGCATGTCAAATTATAACAATTCAATTCTGAATTAAATGGTAACAAATATTTTACTTTTTTATGATTTCTGTTTTTATGGTAGTAAATATAGATAAAAATTTGTAGTGAAATTAATTTAGATTATATTTCAATTTTAATTATTTTGTTTATAATACTCATAACTTATTATTATTTTGTAGCTAGTAACTTAGCTATAATTTGCATATACTTAGTGTTTTTGTTATAAAATCTTAAATCAAATAATTTGTACGAAGAACATCTAATAGTTATAAAATTAAATTATTATAAGGTTTTGTGCATGGGTAGGTACTATTGAAAAATATTTGTATTCTTACCATATTCATTGAGTTGTTGCATCTGGTTATTTTTATTGCAGCTACTCAAATCATTTACTTCTTTGTTGTTTTGTTCTTTTAGAGATAAACGTTCTACTTCATTCTGATTATTTATATCAAGAACACCTAATAATTGTAAAATCAAATTATCATTAATGTTTGAAAAGACTGCAGTAAATTAATATATCTAGATACTCTAATTATTCAGTATTAAAATTAAAACCACCAAGACCTTGTCTTATGATTTATATTAAATCGTCATCACCAGCTAACATAGTATAAGTGAAAAAAATACCACAGAAATACAAAGGTTATTTTAATAAAAAAAAAAAGAAATACAAAAAAATAATTTACCTCTAAACATTTAAAACTGTTTTAAACAAATTTAACAATTAAAAACAAAATATATTTAAGTCAGTTATTATTATTGATTGGTAAAGTCGGGCAGAAAATGATATGCACTAAAAATGTATTAAATATTATGCATGCAATTATGGCATAAAAATGAAAATAAAATATAAAATTAAAATATTTTGATATACCTAAACTACTAAACTAGGTAGCTTTTTTTTAGTTTTTACCAGAGAATAAAAATATGCATATTGCATATAAATAAATAGGTACTATTAGGTTTATTGGTTTATATTAAATATATTGTGTACCCCATTGATAAATATACATAGATAGACCATAGCTATACGCAATATGGAAACACGTAAATTAGTACGGTTTATGTGACAATAGATAGCGTTGGTAAATACAATTGTACACAATACACAAACCGGTAGAATAAAAATAAACCGCAATAAGAAGAATTCCAAGAATATAAATTAAATTGAATATTGTTATTTACTAAATCTGAATGGCTAATCATATAATGTTATTTTATTTTCGACTATTGTTTTCTTATGGCATTAGTATGATGATTGCTGAATAAAGTTAAGTTTAAAATGTTAATTTTAAGTAAAATAATTATTCTTTTCAAATAATCATTTTTCAGAAGCAACTCAAGCACACTAAAGAACATTATTGATTTATTTTATATTTAATCAATGAGAATACACCGTAGTTGATTTATTTTATATTTAATCAATGAGAATATAGGTACCATAGTTGATTTAGGATCTAGCAAAATATTTTTATTTTAAACAAAACAACTTACATATCCGTCTAAAATTATTAATAATACATTAAAAAGGCTGTGGTTTTACACTTTGACAAATTAACAAACACATAGATGCATTATTTTATAATCAAAAATTAAAACAAAAGTAAACACAGGTTGGAACAGATCTAAAATCTTGATAATAAATCATAAATTTAAGACAATAACAATTTTAATTCATCAGTTGGTTTTATAATTGTATTTGTATCAAACTTAAACATAACATTACGATCGTCATCTGCTTCACAATTTGACAATGCAGATGGTTTCATCAATTGCATATTAGATAACATTTTAAAAGTAATTCTAAATGCCTTTGCTGTAGGGTTTGTACTATAACCACCTCGTTGGCGAAAAACAAAAAATGTATTTTCTATTGACTATAGAATTTTAGGATTATTTATATTCTGTGATAACGATTTAATACCCATTTATAACACATATACAGCACATAATATTCATAAATAGTAATATCATCGTTTTAATAGACTAAATATGAATTAACCAATGGCAATATTAAAAACCTATTTTAAGATATATCATGAATAACACCTTGTTAATATTTTTAAATAATAATAATAATAATAAATCAATGCTATATTTATAAATTGTACACTTATATCATGCTTAATTCACTTATTGCGCTAAATTTACATATTTGAAATTTTGAATTGTGTCGTTAATTCAACATACTCGTATAGCCTTTTTTCGAAAATTGTCTAGTAATTTTGTTATAGGTAACAGCTAAAATTATCATATATTAATTAAAAAATGCTCAGCCATGTTTAATTTATTTCAATATGAATAAATTATTAAGATATACTTAGTCAATAGTCGTATTGTAAAGATAAATAAAAGAAAAAAAATCTGTTGTACTTTGCAGGATTCGAAATCGGAACCCCTGGGTCCAAAGCCGTATAATATGACCACTGAACCACAAAAATAGCGCACTCTGATGTCTAGCTCCCATACTACTAGATTTCTGGCTCCCCGGTCGGTTATTGAGAGCTTCCATACATTATCATTGTATGGGCTATCTATGTATATTTAATCAATGGTGTACCTGCTAAAATATTGTATAACAACTATAACACAATATGTGTATTATGTATAACTACAAAATAAAATAAAAGTATATACATTTCCGAGGAATTTATACTTATAGGCATGACGCCTCCCAATTTAAAAGTGAATAATATGACCAAAAACCATATAACACAGTATTACAGTAAAGATATTATTACTTACTTTTTGCTAAACAAAAATTTATCTTTTTTTGCGTTTTGTCGTTGGCGCATTTAATTAATAAATCTTGATCTATTCTTTTTCTTTTTGAAGCCCCACTTTAAAATCTTCGTTTAGACATAATCGTATTGTAAAATATTATTTAATAAATTAAAATTCAATCAGCAAAAACTTAAGAGCTACAGTCGATCATAATAGGAGGAAAGCTAAAATGGAAATAAAAATTACACTTGATAAAATGAATAATCAGTTTATACCATAGAACATAAGAATAGAATAAATCGATTAAACAATATTATCTTACTTATTTCATACTGTTTATTATTAATGTTTATAATAAATGAAAAGAAAATGATATTTCAGACATTCACGTTGATAATATTGTTTAAAAATAGAATAACAAGTCGAATTTATTACGTTACAATATATATAATTAAACATAAATACGTCATACACCCCATACGTAGTTATCACTAATCGAAAAATAAATTATATTAATATACTTACCTATAAACTTATTAATTATTATTATGGTTGTTTATTTTTGTCATTCAACACAGATGGCCCTCCTAATGGTTAATGAAGTTCACAACAATTACAAATACGCAGCAGCCAGCCAGTATTATATAATAGTGTTGTAAAATTTATTTTTGTATTATATTTTTTTTCGGAATTGGGGCTTCCGAGTATACTATTGATGGGAGCCAACCGGGAAAATCCCAATTCCCCGATATGCCTATTCGCCCATGAGAATTTCTGATAAATAAATATTTTTTGTATTTAATTGTTCCTGAAGGAAATCTTCCCAAAAATTATGCGCCACCACGATTTTGCAGTGTTTTCCTGTCACTTCTTGTCCATCGTATTGCATCAGTACCTTGATGCTCTAGTTTGCATTGATCATTCGTATAAGAACATTTAAAACTATGACAAATTGATTGCTTAATTTAAGTTTATTATATACTAACAATAATAGGACATGTGCCCAATATTTGTGTGTGATTCATATTACATAATTGCAGGTGAAAATTAATATAATTGTATATTATTAAGTATTATTAACTTTGGATATATTATGTATTATTACATAAAAATTGAAAAACCTAAATATTACAAAGGTCACCGTATGCTTTTTGTATAAAATCACTCGTATTTTCTACATTTTTTATAAGAACATTATATCAGGTACACGACTTAAGAAAAATTGTATGTAAATTTAATGACAATGAATATCTCTAAAATATAATCAAAATAGATTAAAAAAAAAATCATTCAATAGATAATTATTTTAAGCTATCAGCGGCTCCTTATTATAAATTGGACCTTTTAGTTAGTGGATATTGCTATTTTGATTGTAACTGTAATATAGAAGATAAATATGTATATTATAATTTATGGATTTATTCTAATAAAAATTCCGACGTCACTCAGTAGAATCAAAAACAAGTGTATGAATTTACGACGCCGAGAGCAAGCTGCAAAATTGTACAAGTCATAATATATTAGGTTAAATGTACACCTCGTTATTATTAATGATTATTATAATAACATTTAAATATTAATCTAATCTCGTCAGAGTTAGATGTCACTTTTGCAGTATCGTTTCACATTGGTTTTAGTCGTATAGATGTTAATTATTACAAACATCGGTGTCCTCCTCTTGACGCCGATAAATTTATTGGATGTAGTATTCTCGACATTCATATCCTAACATTTCGTAACGAATTTGGTTATCTTCTGGATCTATTGGTTTTTTGCATGTCACTTGGGTTTATTTTGAAATGAAAATTTAAATGGCCGTATTGTAATCATCAACGAAATGGATTTCAGACGTTTTACTCGACCGATTGTTCACGGAACCATTCACGTTCGGAACTCAATCGGCTCAATACCTTCAACAAACCACACAATGGTCATAAAATACACTATAGACGGTATTTAGAAAACATTACGAATATTTAATAGTGGAAAAGTTTTAAATCGCCCAAGGGGAGTTGGATTACATGATCATATCATTAAAACGAACTATTTTCTGTTCTTTTTTTTTTGTTATTAGACTTTTTAATAAAACCAAATCACATGATAACATGAATAATTGCAAATAAATCATCCGACGTTGTTGACAGTTGTGGTCGATGGTTTATATATGGAAATAATGCTATCCCTGGCTTTTAATATACTTTTCCAAATTATTTTGAATGTGTCTCCAAAAAACGTTTTGCAGGCATGAAAGGGCATACAAATCATTTTACAAAATATGCTGTTTGGATTTTGTGTTGTTGAAGATTGTTGGGTTGAAGTTGGAGTCGTCGCAATATTTACCTATGGAAAAAATCAAATATTTATTATTAAATATGATAGGACAGGTATAGTTACAATTTAGTTTGTATTATTTTAGAATGTAGACATGTAGTGGTTAGTCGTTAGCTTAATAAAACCTTGAATCTATTATTTATAATGTATTTAAATTTAAATGTGTCTTATCACATATATATATATAGGTACTGTCTTAATTCAGTTCAATAATAATAATAATTATTACAATTTACCATATTAAAATAATCTACAGTTTCATATTGGATTAGAACATAATATTGTTACTATTAGAATTATTAGATACATAATTGCAAGTATGTGACAAAATTATTGTAAAACTATTTGACGTTAGTTATAAGCTTATATATCTATGGATCTGTAATTATTATAGTATATAAATTAAATTATTAACATTACCGGCGTAGGTTGCACTATTTTAGCAGATTCTGCAGGTTTGTTTGCGCCGTCATTGCTTACAGAGTCTGGTTTAGCAGGTACTGCAACGTCAGGATCTGCAGAAGTTATAAGCTAATCATAAAATAAATCACTATGAGAAACTACTACCATTTTACTTAGAAAATTAATAGATCGATTAGCTCAATATTTTTAAATAAAATTATGTGAATATTTAAAACGTAAAAATGTAAATTAAATTTAACTGTAAAGTTTTTTTAGAACCTATGTAAAGCATTATTATTTTTCAACTTATTTGAAATTATATTCAATGTATAGGGCATAGGTACAATATATTAATACAGTAGATTTTTATTATGTCGAACGTCACTATCTCGAACTACATTGAAACATTTGAAACCCCATTAAAACTAACATTATACTTAATAGCGTTTTGCTCCTGATAACTAAAAATAAAATTAATAGTTTTTTTGTCATCTCGAATACACAAATAATATTTTTATTATAGTAAGAACACAAAATTAAACAATATATTCAGTATAGTTATTGTGATTTCACGCGTTGGTAGTCAATATTTGTAGTCATTCGTATACAATATAGTGAAATGGAAAATAAGCGTAAATTATAAATGCCCTTACAATTAATTTTTACAATCTTATAAAAAAAAAAAGTAATATTAAACAAATATTAATGACAGATTTAAAAAAAAAATGTATTTATTCATTATTTTAGTCTACTGATATGTATGTAGTATTAGTACTTTAGGTATTCAAATTATGCGTTTTAAACATTCAAATTATTTATCAATTTTTTTAAGTATTTAAGAATTTTAATAAAACTCGATATCTCAAACTTTTTCCTGTTCCCGTTAAGATTCGACCTAACGAAAAGCGACTGTATTAAAAGTTTGTCTATCAAGTTGTTTCGATTGTGTAAAAAAAAATGTGAAATATTGAATAATACCGAATAGTTTAATAATGTTATTTAGATGAGTGAGACTTACTTGTACCAATGACAATATTACAATAAATGATAAAATAACAGTATTTTGCTTGGAAAACATCATTTTAACTAGCCGTCCTTGTTCTTCACTAGAGTTTAATAACAATTTACAAAATTTATATTATTTTTTTTTTTTTTATTAAAAAAATCGAAAATTTCCAATTGACATTTATACCAACCATATGACCGGTGTTTGTATAATTTCGTGTTTTTTTTTTATCAAGCGTGCTTTCCTCGTTATTACGTATAAACTACTAACATACACATTATTACATTAATAAATAACTAGTTTTTAAATAATTTGTTACAATAATGATGTGAACAAGTGTTGAAATAATACAAATTCAAATTGCTGCTTAAAATAATGACTGATAATACTTGTATATGTAATTAATAGTTTGAAAACTAGAAAATTTGTAATGATATTATATTGTTTTGATATTCATAAAAAACATTAGTTAAATACCTAGAGCAGTTGTCGTTTGGTTTAGCAAAAGTATAAATAACACGCTTATGTTGAAGAAAAAATTGTAAAACGTATGTAATGTAGACTGACTTTTCAGGTTGGTTCTATTTTGAATCTATTTATTATTTTAAATAATAATAATAATAAACACGGGTTGTGAATAGTTGTGATAAGTATCAATTAAAAAAAAAAATTATCTCAGAAATTTTAAATGAAAAAAATGTATATTAAAGCTTATTATTAATGGTTTGATTGAAATATGACCACTGCTTGTACGAATTGAAATTATGTACACGTATTTCTGTACAAACAGGTGAACAGTAGAAATAAATTGTTTTTATTGGATAGTGTACATCAATCAATAATATTATAATTTGTATTTCATTAAGAGATATTTTCTACTTGATTTTTGTCGTAGTATTGGTGATACAATTGTGGAATAAAATAAGTACAATGAAACGCCAGTGACCGACCTTTTTTTACCGTATTTCTTCATAATCTTATTGCATATTATACAATATGATTTATCATTGAATTTAAATAACACATACATTACAGTTAATCATAAAGATTAAAACTAATCTAATTAGTTCTATTATATTCATAGACTTGATCAACGACAAGGTCAACTCGATAGTTAACATTTATTGTACAGCGGGGTGGTTACTAACTTTCCCCTTATTTTTAATTGAAAATAATGAAAACTAACAATATTTTATGCCACGTAGTATTTACAAATTACAATGGATCTCTGAATCAATTGATAGAATAATAATAAAAATAGAAAAATCATATCGCTTACGATATTTTTAGAAAGGTATTTACTGATTGATAGGCTTAAAAAAAGATAAAATATTTTCGTTTGTTTATATTTAACAAGAAATATTTTATTAATTCCAACAAATCACTGCATCATTATATATATATATATTATTATTAGTAATATTGATAAATATTTATGTGTAATTACTATTCATTATTTTGAATTTTTCAAAGGTTTTTCATTTATTGTTGTTTGTGGATTAAATATGTTCACGGCAGTTTTCAATGAACTCATTACCCCTTTTAAGGGCCATAAAATCATATCAACGGGCTTTGTGATTATATTACGAATGCAATTTGTCGTTGATTTTATCATTGAATTATCTTCGGTCAATACCTCTTCTTCCTATAACAGATAATAGGACATCAGAGGATAGTAATAACGTTGTAAACATATATGTATTTATTTGTTAAAGTGAATGTTTATTAATTTCCAATAAAAAATTATTCTAAAACAATCGTTTCACGATACTTTAATATAACGTATTATTCATCAATATAATTAGTATAATTACAATAACAAATATACATTAATTTTATTTATATTATATGTATAGAATATTAAAATTTATACTAATAAGAAACTATTAATAAAAATATTACCGGCGAAGATTCTGATTTATTGATGAAAATGAACGAGTTCTTATCAGGTTTGGTAGCACCAACATTTGTGCCTGTTTTCTCTAAACAATTAATGCACTAAAAAATGACAAAATAAATCAACGTTTGCAGTGATTTATATTTTATAATATTTCAATTAAATTATGAATATTTGAATGATCATGGGCCAGAAGCGACTAAGGTAAAATATTTAAGGTGCTCAAAATGTTTAATTTCAACAGCACTGCTTAATATTTTATGCCTTGCTCTGCCTTCATTGATTCAACAAAACCTAAATAGCATATTCTTTGTATTTGATATGGAGAGCGAAGCTTCCTAAACCTTAAATTTGAAAATAATAACTTATTCTAGACAATAATATTATTTCGTGTTTACGCCAAGTACGTAATATTATGTTATTATACTCGTATGTCCGGATAAGTAATTAATATAAGACAAAGTAATAATATTATATTTATTAAAAAAAAGAAAAGAAAAGAAAAAACCGTAAAGAAATATTTGTGATCAAGTAGCTTAATAAAAATAATGTTCTTGACATTTATAATAATTTGGTTATTACTTATGTATAATATGTGTAGCAAAAAATAATTGTTTCGATTACTAAATTCTAAATATCGTAATAATTAGGTAATATTCAAATATTAGTTTCATGCGTCATTCATCGTTTGTTTAAAATATATTGTATTCATTATTTGTTAATTGTATTATATAATTTAAATAAGACAAACTTACTCGGACCACAACTAGTAAAACAATTGCTGACATAAAAAACTGTGTTGAAATCATTTTAATTTCGTTTAATGTAGTGTACAAATATATTTTAAATCTACACTTAATCCAAAAAGCGGTGCTGTATGCCTATGTTTTTATAAAACTGTTTGATATTACGAAAAGTGATGACAATTTATTAGATTACATAAAAATTGCATGTAGTTAAAAATTTATATTAGGTAAGTTGATAATAACAATTATAATTATTTTCGTTAAAAAAAGTTAAACTTTAAAAGCTGTACCAAATGTATACAATTTATTTGTAAAATATTATTTTATTCAATGTATTGTTAATATTAATATAATACTTCCATATTTTTGATAAATTGTTAGTAAATATTTTAAAAATATTTCAAATCGTTCATTATTTGTACATTATATTATATCGATATAATTATACGAACTACGTGTATTCAACTATTTTGTTCTCTTTGTCACCAATAAGAATAACTGTATATTAAACATTGATCTATTGAATAATAGTGCGTAATATAGCTTAAATAAAAATATATTTCCGGTATCAATAGAAAAAATGACACCGACAATATATTAGGTAGGGAGTCTCAGGCGTGTGTGATCGCGCATAAACTAAACTCGGTAATGACAGGTAGGTAATAAAAACGTCAATAGTAAACTCGACTCCGATTTTTCAGATACTACGAATTTGATAAGTAAATTGAGTCATCATTTTTTAAAATTAGATATAAGTACGTATATTATTTTTATTTTTGAGAAGAGTCATTAATCATTAAAACCCAAAGAACATTTTTAACTTTAATTTTATTCAAATATACCACAATTTGTAAATAAATATATAAATACATTTATTAAAGATCATGATTGGAAATATAAATATAGTTTTGTAATCGGGTGGTACACTATTCCACACAATATACCTTTTAACCTACTGCATATTTTCATAATACAACAGATTTTTTTTACCTAACCCAAATTTAACACGATTCCGCATAAAAATTGCCGTGATGTTACCAGTTATGAGAAAAAATAATTATAGTGATAATATTAAATAAAACAAATTATTAAAAAATACATTTTATAGAAAAATGTATTTCAATTCTGTCGTAAATAATATTGTAGTTTGGTTTTTATGCATAAATATTAAATATATAAACCATATTGTTGAAGTAAAAATAGGTTTAATAGAAACTGATTCCACTGCTCGTCGCTTACAATTTTCTCTGAGTACTTGTTTTTCTATTTTTTTTTATTAAAAGCTGTTAAATAAAATATATATTTTTTATTTAATTTCTTTTTGTTTGATAATGTAATAGTTCATTCAGACCGTTTATTTTATTAATTTATAAAGTAAATTAGAAATATAGAAGTGCTAATCAGAAAATTGATTATAAATAAAAAATAATTAAAAAACATGGTTAATAATGACGTTATATATTTATGGTTTTTGACTTTTTTTTTTAACTTATGTATGCGTATTGTAATTATATGAATATTATTGTATAATATCATGTGTTTATAATAATAATAATTATTAATATAAAAAAATTAGATATAAGAAAATCAATCAAATAAAACATTTTATATTAAATATATTTTTAAGAATATTGATTATATTTACAATGCCAAAAGGTTAAGTTCTTATTATAAAATAACACGCGTATGGTCTTGTAATACTATCACGGCCATAAAGTACAAAAAATGTCAATATCAGTGGTGGCTTGAGTTTTCATAACTCAAGAAGCAAGTTTCTAAACAACCCACCCACTCACCCACCCATCAACTACATTTACTAGGACCAATGTAATATTTTTAGGTTCTTCTTTAGTTAAATTTTTCATTAACTTTTACAATTTATTATATAGATATACTTATTTTTTACTTGAATGATCAATTTTCTGTTATGAATTATGAATAAACCTGGTAAACTTAAACATTTTTTTCCCCCATTTTCGAGGCAGGAACAGTCGCTCCTAGTATTCTTATAACAAGCCGCCCTTGGTCAATATAAACATAGATACCTATATCTTGAGTAACAACCCGCATGTATTATAGTATATTATAGTTATACTCGGGTTCGGGTTGTCATAAAAGTGTAGGTGACGCTGGCGACACCCCGTCCATCCGATCTTCTGGTGTCCGTTCGCCGTCACCGGGCGGCCCGGCCGCTATACCATATCTATTACAGATATTTTGAAAAGATTATTAAACTATGGTAAGCAATATTTCTTTAAGAATATTTAAACTATTTATACATAATAACATGTAAATAATATGGTAGGTAGATATACCTTACCTGGTACTTGACATTTTTAAATATTGTAATGAAAATAAAATCAGATTCGCCACGAACATTATGATGTGTATGATTATTGGTGTAAAAATCAATTTATATATTTACTAATACCATTAGTTTAACATAACTTTTACTGACTTCAAGAAAACATTTAATGTGGTCAATCGTAGTATTTTGTTGCTATGCTTGGATCATCGTCCTCGTGAGATTATTTGATGGCCTTAAGATTCAACTTTTATACTTACACTAAATAGCATGATCTATATCAAATATGTTGGTTTTTAAAAGAATCAAAATGTAAATTTATTAAATATCTAAAATAGTAAGACAATAATGTCTGAATTTCAACTCAAATATTATATACATGTGTAGTACATATATACATTGTGTAATGTGTAAATTATATACGATATAACCAGAATAAAAATAAAGTTACTAACTAAGTAAAATTTAACTTAATTATATGTATGCAACACATTAAATGGAACATCATCTTGATACTTGTCTTATTTTTTATGTAATTTCTTGTAACGAAGTGACAAATTGATAATCATACAGAAAACATTTTTTTTTGTGTGTGTGTGTGCGTGTGTGTGTGTGTTTATTAAATAATACTGATTTTAATATAATTGTAAAATAACAAGGTACAACTAAAATCTTAATTATTTCATATTAATTTATTATTTCTCCATTCACCATGTTTCTTGTAACGATATTCATATTTCGGCGTACCGGCATAAAACTCTTGATTATTTTCCACGATTTCTTTACGGGCCAGAGTAGAAAACTTACGGATTTATTCATCACATTACGAACTTTTGTTGGAACTGATGTTAGCCCAAAATTTGATTGATCCGTTTCTCCTTCGTACAGCATATCCTATAGAGCGTAGATAACCGAACACTAGAGTTCATTTCCATTATACATTAATTCGTTTTGATGCAAAAGAGTATAAACTGTAAGTGATGTCCTGATGTGCAATAAATATTTTATCCCAAACAATTTTATTATACGTTCTTTACTAAATTCAGAATCTTAGAGGTAGCTATAATTTAATTAAAATATATTTATTCGAATTTATAAAACTAAGATTAATTAGAAATATAATTTAGTCTATAATAAGAAGAATATTAAAACCAATACATAATTCAAATAAATTACTTACCGAGGTAGTGTCTGGTTTATTATTTATCACTGCAAAATTACTTATAACTGGTTTCGTTGCACTACCACCAGTAATAGCCGCACAGGTTATAAACTATAACATAATAAATATAAAAAAATGAATTTTATAAATAATAAAATATATTAAAAAATGGAATGATACAATACTGAATACATTATACATAATAGTATTTTTCGTAGAAAAATTATTATGGAGTAAAACTATGATAACTATTATTAAACAATATCCATTTATAAAGTGGTAAGTAGTTAAAATAAAAAACTATTTATTTAATTTCAAAGTAAAAAAATATTATATAACTAAAATCACTATTATTAAAAATCTAATTATAAAATTCAATTAATAAAAAAATAAAATAAATAAAAGTCGTTTAAAATACAATTTGTATAGTGAAAATATTTAAGTTTTCCAGTTATCCTGAAAGTTTATTCTTTTTGGTTACGTTGGTTTTGAAAGTTAAGATTTTTAAAGGTTTTTATGGGTGTTATAAGTTCTGGTTTATTTAAATACAAAGCCCCGAAAGAGAGAAAATCGACGATATGATCAAAGAAAAATGATTTTATCATATAATATAATCCTATAATTACAATAATTTTGTAGTTTTTATATACGGAATATAATCTTTTTAATCATTGATAAATAATAAGTAGATTATCACAGTATTGCCGTATAGTTATATAAAATTATAAAAATTGGTGATACTTACATGGATGGAAGAAATTAAAACAACCATAGATATGAATATTTGTGTAGCAATCATTTTAACGTCTTTTAAAATTCACTGTTGGAACTTAAGATACGTGAGAAAAAGAGGGAAGAAAGTTAAAATATTAACTCGCTGATTAGTGACTATGACGTATCACAATGTAACGTAGTTATGCTGTTTTATATTTTTATTATAATGTGTATATTCTCTATACACAAACAAATTTAAACCTATGCATAATTATATTCGATTCACATGTGCGCTAATATTACAAATTTTCCATAATAATATAAACACCTACTTGTAGTTAAAAACTATAACTTTTAAACGATGCCAGTTTTTTTTTTGCGTAAAACGCATTTATATCCTATAATCGTTTTGGCGTCAGTTACGGAGTTGGATAATATTAAACATTATAATATATTGTTTTTATCGTTTAGTTAAATTATTAGTTTTTTTTCAGGACACTAAAAGATCATATATATTATTATTTATAAATTTATAATTTGTTTAAATTAAATAGTACTTATTATGATAACAATGTGGATTTAAAAGTTCTAAACAAGAATTATTATTTAAAAAATATAATTATTCATAATAATATTGATAACATGAATATTGTTTTAAAATAAAAAAAAATACCTTAATAATTGCCTTATTTTATAATTTTTATAATTTTTTTAATTGTATATTTACGAATGTATTAATTAAAGTTATAAATAAAATATTTGATTTATATACTGAAAATAACTTTCAAGGACACTTAAATGACAGGATGTTAAATAGTGACTAATAGGGAAATATTAAAATAAAAACGAAATAGGTATAACACAATAATGTATACCTACTTGGAATTAATGGATTTAACATCTCTGATTGGTATAAAATTTGAACCATTCCATTATGATGAATACTTTTATTACGAACAGTATTAGGTAAACAGAAAAAACAGTAAGAATAAACTAAAATCAGTACCGTAGCCAGAGGAGGGGCTTCCGGGCTCAAGCCCCCCCGAAATATCAGACACGACAATAATGTTATTAATTTACCGTTTGTGGAGAAAGCAACGTCGCTTTTATCACACTTACTTGATTTGATTTGATAATATGTTTAGTTATATGAATTATATTGTCAGAAATAGAGTGTAAATTTAATTTGTTGTCATAATTGGCCACCAAAAATTAAGTCCCCCTCTTCTCCAAAAAAAAATCCCGGCTAAGGCACTGATTAAAATAATACTTACTTACTAGTACAATAATAGCACTAAGCCAGTATTGGGATGCTATTTTAACTTCTATTTTCAATCTGTTATAAAACATTTTAAACATTGAACTTAACTTTATCGTTATTAGCATCATTGTCATATCAGTTTCGTTAATAATATAAATTCACCTGTTGCTAAATTGGGAATGCTGTTAAAACTGTAAAAGTTGATAAAACCGTTATATTTATCGATAAACAGAGATGTCGACCAAGACACCACAAAAAGAGCATTGTAAAAATAACAATAAAATATAAGGGCAAATGTAAACTCCCCTAAAAATTTAAATAGTAACTATAGATATTATTGAATATTGAAATTACTATGTTTCTAATTAGTTCAAATGTAATTATTAAATGTTAATAAAATAATTTTTAAAAAAAATTGGCTACAGAAATAATACTTTGACAATGTTAAAATTAATTATATATTAATTTAATATAATATTTTCATAACTTTTGTATAATATTGTTTGAACTATATAATGTTTTAAAACACTATTGCAATTTTAATGATAAACTATTAAAATATTCTGGTCATAGTATTATTTTAAAAACAATTCGTAACATTAATGCATACAATATTGATAATATTAATATAATAATAATATACCTATATATAACTAAAAAAAAATATATTGTATTATATCAAAAATCAATAAAACATTATAATAATATGTTGAATATTATTGAGTAACAGTATATATATATATATATATATTTAAATTAATAATATAAGTTCCTCAATTCCGAGATATTTATTATTTAAATTCTGGTTTTTTTGGTTGTTACTTTATACCTTAACCAAAATCAAAGATAAATGATTATTTGAATGACAAATCGATTATTTTGATATTATTTATAACCTACAGTAATATTGAACCAACACAGGAATTCAAAGCTCCAACAGATAAACTTTTGGATATAATAACAATATATTTACACGTGTTTGAAAAAAACCTATCCAAAAATGTAAAATGACTGAAAATTAATAAAAAAAAATATACACATCTTGAAACTCAAAATATTACAGTCATTATATATTATGCAATTGAATTATTGTTTAGAACAAAAATATTTTAACTCCAAAATAGAAATAAAAATACAAAAATTGGAAAATTGGAAAATACAGATAAATCACCTATACGTGTTTTAAAAAATAAATAATTCTAACTGTAGGTAGGTATATAATAATATATTAATTATTATAATGATTATATCTAATAGCTTAATATTTTAGGACCAGTCCAATGTGTGATCTTTCGATGAATGGCTGATCCAATGAGTGATCTACCGACTAAATATTTATGTATGCTAGTATGCTACTTAAATAACAGTAATGTGCTTACTCGTATTGTAATGTTGATTGTTGTATTAATACAGCAAAAGTACTTTTTAAATCTGATATAAAAAATCATCCAATATTTGAGTTTATAAATCTTTATAAGTTGGCTATCTAATAGTGGAGATGCGCCATTAATTGTTATGTTATATTTGGACTTAACTGACTTCCACAATGACTCTATCGTTTGAGTGTGAGTGTGAGCTCCAGTATTTGGATCCACATAATTGTCAGTATGATTTAAAGTATAAAACCTACAAAACTCAAGTATTAATTGACGATTTTTTATCAGATTAAAAAAAAAAAAAACTTTGCTATATGAATATTACAATCAACATTATAATACGAGTAAGTACATTGTACATTACTATTTCAAATAGCATACATATATTATACATTTAGTCAGTAGATCACATAGTAGACAGTAGACCACTGAATCAGTCATTTATCGGTAGATCACACATTGGACCGGTTCCAATATTCTTTATGTATATTATATGACTTTTATTCTCTGCTATTATTATTATTATTATTATTAAATTAGAATGATATATTGATATTAATTTATGTAGCTATGAAGACGCGCTGGCCGCCACAGCGCTGTAGTAGCGGCCAAATATATTATGTGTGATTGGTGACTTCGCTTGCAAATTAAAACCTGATATTTTAAATGACGCTCACACACCAAACTATCAAAGGCACGCATATTTCAAATGTAGGTATATGATTGAATAAAATAATTTTTTGCTGACTTCGTGTTAGTGAATATTACCTTATGGAATTGAAAAAAAAGCGTTAAAAACGGTTAATAAAGATATTCGTTGTATCCCAACAACAGCTGTTTATGTTTGAAAACTATCTTGTGTATGTCACCTCGCGGTAGACGGAGTCACTACTAACAACATAAACGTTTGACCGCTACTCTAAAACCTGTTTACCCCGCACTGCACTCAGCCATTATGATTTATGATAGCATTTGCGGCAGCTAAAATTAAATACGAATTTAATATTTATTACATATTTTAATGTTGTTGGTTCTTATCACCATCTACCGAGAGCAATCCATACGGATTTTAAAGTATTTATAATTAATAGTAAAACGGTGTGAATAGTAAGTACTGAATGGGTTCGTATTTTAAACACCCAATATAGTACATTATATAGCACTTTTATAGCTTAAAATTAATTCAAATATTTTTAGTTAAATAAAATAAAATAATATTTACTGTATACAGTATTTAGTATACGTTAAAATTTCAAGTCCTCGCGAACATTTTTGAATTACAGAAAAATGACTAAAATAATTATGTTTAAGTAAGGGGCCTCGCTAAGGTTATTATTTAAGGGGCAATATTTAGGCAATTTATAATCTTGTCTTAGTCGCCCAGGATGTATGTGGTAATTGTAAATGATTATTAGTGAGTAAAACTCAATGCGGGTACTTGCTGGAGCCGCAGACGAATGCCACTCTCGTACGCGCATGCACGTGTCAATAATTCTATAACAATACAAATTCACTATACGAATTTTACCACAACTTACTTATTATTATTTATTAATTTGACAAAACTAAAGTCAGTTAACTTTGTCTGATCTTGATTCTGAAAAAAATATTTTAATTTAGCAGAAAAATGTATGTAGATCGTACGAAACACTTTCCGTTTTTAATTTTAATTATGAATTGAAAAAATTCATGTTTTCAAGTTTTAATTAACACTTCATTATAGCATAAGATTTAATTTTTACAAAGTATTCTGTACGATCTATTGGGCTAAATTCATGTGTGTCATAAAATTATACATTTTATGTCTAAACAAATTTTTAGAAATTAAACTGGGTTGCGGGTAATCATATTCTTGACTTAAATTAACTTTTAAATTAAAACTATAATATTATTTAAAATAATAAAATAATATATTAATATATTATTGGAAATCATATAGGTAATTTCAAAAGAAAAATTATTCAATCATTCATTTGTATTTGGTTACATTTTCATTTGTAAGTGGCTTACAGATTTAAATATATTATATTAAATCTTGGTATACATAATAAATGTCATAACGTACAATATTTTCCACGGAACAAATATACAATCGAATGGCAAGTTTAGTATAGTATAGTGAAGTAGGTATGTATGTAGTATTGCAGTATATATACGATTCATTCATTGTATATGACGTATATTCTCTAAGTTACAGTACATTTTAGTAAATTATTACTACTCATATTATGTTACAGTTTGACAAAATATCCGTCAAGGCGTCAACGATCGACTGTTTTAATATTGTGGTGCATAAACTAATAATCATCATTTATCAGTAATATAAATAACAACTAAAATCGATCATAGAGTGATTTTAAATCACAATAAAATACTATATTATGATGGTACATATTTATTATGTAACAACTCAGTATATAATATTATTTTACAATATTAAAGTTGGAATATTTATATATAACACGTAGGTTGGCCGGTTGATGAATCAAAACTAAAAAATAAATCCGTTATAATTTTTATTGTGATTAATTTTAATTTCCAAATCTACGTTACATTGTTGTTGTATTTTTTTCGTAAATATTTATAATAATCATACACTCGTGGATACTTTATTGTTACGTATATAAAAAAAAGTATTATTATTTAATTTACACCATAGTCCGTAATTCATTCCCAATTACACAATAATTATGGTATAATTATTTTTTGTTTTTATTTTTATCTACAGGTTTCTCTTCGTCGGATTCTGTTTCCTTTTTCTTATTTTGTCGTACTTTATTCTGTAAGTTTTTAAATTTTGCCCATAAGAATCGCACGGGCCAAAATATTAATTTTATTGGCTTTAAGAGTTTTTTACGTAGGCCGTTTGGTTTTTCTGATTCCATTTCAGTATCATCATCCGGGTTCATTCCTGGGTCCTGTTGATAACAAAACAACTTTATAATTTGTAAACCAGAGAAATCACTCTGTTATATTATGGTTTATGGTTACGAGTTAGTTATAGACGTGTTGAATTTATTTAAGTTTAATGATAAATCTGCAGTGTAAACAGAACATTTATGAGTGAAGAAAGACTCCATTTCGAAAGATATTTTATTATATATTTATATTATAATAAATATAATTTAATTTTCTATTTAGTACTATGCTAAAACTATTTTTTTTTCCCAAAAACAACGTATATTTTATATTTCTATAGTGTTACCTACCCAATATATTAACTTAAAAGTCAATACCCACGAAACATAGAATGGTATGTATAGATTCATGATATAAATAGGTTAAAAATATTTCAAATATTTTAGTAATTTTATTCTCTATGCTCCGTGACTGTTTCAAGTCTCTATAGTTCATATTTTTTTTAATAGCAATCAAATACAGAACTTAAATTGTTAATAGAAATATCTTATAATACGAGTAATGTACTAGATATTTAAGACTAATAAATAAGAGTATTAAAATTGAAAGTTTCATAAATTTACTAATATACATGTTATAACTATACAAATTTATTAATAATAACTTTTAACATTTAAAATTCAAACGCTTAAAAAAAAAATTGTCAAAAATTTTTTTTGATATTTTACCACAGTAAGAATAAATTATGAGAAAAATTATGGATGTAACATTAAATATTATACATAATATTATTGTTTTATATTTCTGGATTATTACTTTTTTACAAAATTAAATATTATTTATATTATAATAATTTAATAATATTACCGTTGGGTCAGTGGCTGTAGCTTTTGGTTTAACTACTCCAGATTTAGACGATGGTAAACTTCTTGGCTTAATTCCAGTTTTAGATGGAGCTGGATTTGTGACCGACGGACAAGTTATAAACTAAACATTTCCATTAAATTAAAAATTAAATCATCTATAGACTATAATATTGTACACTGTATTGTCATCATTTTATACTATTGTAACTATTAGATAATTACAATAATTTCGTGTAAAATAAATGAAAACAATTGCCGTATTTTGACTTTATATTGGAAGTTCACCATAAAATATGTAATATGATTCAAAGTATAATTACTATTATAATAACAAACACCATTCTCAGAATTCCATATTAAAGTAAATAAGTTTATTAATTAATATGAATATGAGCCTATCAAAATCTAATCTTTAAGCATATTTTAGTATACTGGTTTTTGAACTGTATTATATAGCTCAGTTTTTGATTTTGAATTTATCAACTCCGCAAATACAGTAAGCAAAGTGATTTAAAATATTAAAGTTAAGTTAATTTTGATTAAGTTACTTTTTAATTACGGGTTAAATTATTTTTCACAATATTACAAAGTTACTAAAAAGTGAATACATTTTAAAGTCATGTTAAATTATTTTTTTCCCCTAATATAAACCCATTTTAAAATATGTTTTGTACAAATTATTGTTTCTATAGGAAAAAAAAATAATAACTGGGAATCAACATTAATCGTATAACGTTACCTATATTATATATTATATTGATTTATTTCTAGACTTTTTAAGTATTCAATGTACTATATTTTTAATTTTAATTATGATCTCTTAAAAATTATTTAACTGAAAATCAACAAAATTAACTTCATATGAAATTTAATCATAAGATGGTCTCACAGTATGTTGTTTTTCAGCGAATTTGTTTTATAATGTTTTTTTGTTCTTGCATAGAAATACACTTTTATCAAATTTGCTTATTGTACTTTTGTATAGACTGTAAATATTTGGTTGATAAAAAAAAGTCTTATTTATTTTTAACCAAGTTGTTACTTTTTTTCTCATTAACTTTTAACATTTATAAGTTTTAGACTTAACAGAAATCTGTCTGTATTAACTTAGATTTAAAAATATTAAACAAATTAGTTAACTTGGCCTGTCTAGAAAATTAGAACTTCTTCGCTATGCAATGAGATACAAAAATAAGCATTTGAAAAAAAATAATACTGGCTTTTTAATTTTTAAGGCAATAGATTATATTGTAATTTATATTTGTGTAAATCCGCCTATTTTTAAAAGACAAAAAAATGCCACGTAAACAAAAATCTTAACATCAGTAATCGATGAAGGTAAAACTCACTTGGACCAAAGAAATTATGACAATCATCGATATTAAAAGTCGCTTGGAAATCATCTTGTCGTTGAGTTTTAAAATGACTGTACATAAATTATGTTCAAAATTTGAGAGATAAATTAATCAGATCACCTACTGGTGCAGTTTACTGTGTGTCATACGGTTTTATTTTTTTTTTACGCTAGTATTTTATCAGTATAGGTGATAATTATACCCATAATACGATTAACATTTTATGCGCAAGTGTCACAGTAACACACATTTCCCGTGGAAAATAATAGAAATGTTAAAATAATTATTTAGTTGGAAACAAAATTGAAAACTCTTAATTTGTAGTATTTTTTTTCATTAACCTCCTAAAATATCATATTATCAACAAACAATTAATAGGTATGTCTATATATAGTGATTATCTAAAACTAGAAAACAATATCTCCGAAGACTAATATTTTGGAATTGGAATCCTTTTTGTATGTATACATATTTCAATATTTGAAATATTAAGAAAACATTAGCAGTTATGAAATCATATTAAAATATAGCACACAAGTATTTATTCAAAGTTGATTTTTTCCACGAAAGATTAACAAAATACGTGATTTATTATAGACTATTATATGCAATTGGCTTTATTTAAAATCGATCGTTTATCAATAAGTTGATTTAATTGGTAGTAACAAATTAAACAGAAATTGCCTAATTCGATTATGTATGTACGGTAGTAATAACATATGAGAGTACTTAAACGATGACACATCAGTGAAACTTGATTTTTTATCTAAATAGTACTTTGCACGAGAATTATTAAATACATAAACATAATAGATACGTTTTAAAATACTTAAATATTTATTAATTATAATATATTATATAAAATATACATATCATAAGATGCAAAAAAAAAGTTGATAACTATAAATATTATTATTTTTATTATATCTACATAAATTATGTATTTATATTATTAAATTATACATAATCACATATATAATAACATTATATATCATCATGTATATTTCATATCTGTAAACTTTATTAAGAACGAATATGATTTTTTGATATTTTTAAATTTTATAAGAATTTATAAGGTATAATACCTCGTATTATATTTTGAGGCTTTTTGACCAAAGAAGAAATTTGTTAAGATAAATAAAAAAAAAAAATACTAAAACATTTGAAAATTTTCAAACTTTTAGTTAATAAAAGTATAAATAAATTATATAATATTTAAATATGTTTATTAATTAAATTAAATCAAGTAGACTGCTCACTTTGTGAGTTACTTTGCTACACAGTTTACCATTGTAGTACATATTTATTTAAAAATAACAGTTTTATTTAAAGCTATAAAAAAATATTATAAGTAAAACGCAGTACTTAAAATAATATTCAAAATGGCAGTACATGCCGGAAGTAGGTAACTTAAAATAATAATAATAACTCTTATGTGAGCGGTAGTTTATTGTGTGTAGGGTATCTTATATTACAATACGGACAGAAATATTAGTTTAGTTAGATATTTTAAAAATATCATTGTTTACGGAGTAATATTTATGGAGAATTTTGTATTATATTTTCAAGCGTTTCGACGTAAAAAAACATTTTGAACATTATGAATTGATAGATAACTATTGATCTGGAAAGTCACTCTAATAGCTGTAGGTACCTAATAATTTATAAATTTCAAATTTTACCTACAAATCATCGGTAGTGGATCACTGCAATGAATATTTCAAATACAAATTCAATGATGAATTATTGCATACGGAAAATATTTCTGACGGAGAGAAAGTATTAGCTAGTGTATTGCAGACTCATTTATTTCAAAGGTTATTTTCTTATTTACTTATACAACTATTAGAGTAATTTATTTTTTTAGCTTGACATTTCTTTTATTTAATACAACTTTTAATTGAAATGTACAATCTGTAATTATAGTTACAATAGAGGGGAGAAAAAAATGTGCATTTAAGATATGGCATTTTAAGAAGAATAGCTACCCAGTATCATTCAGAACGCAATAAAGCATTAGATTTTAATTAGTTTTTAAAACAAAATATAACATAATGATATGTATTATAAATGTATAAAATTATTTTTTTCACTAAATTATAATATTATTATATTGTTATAGTGATAGACTATAAATTCAATGAATTTCAATACCGTTGTATCGTTTAATAGGTTTAATAAAAAAACAACTAAAAGCCTTAGAAGAAAAATATTTTTTTAGTTTAAATATATACCTAATCCAATTTCATCAAAATTTGGTCTTGAAACTTCTGTTGAAAAAAAAAAATGTAATAAATTTTCATTATTTTTAAATAGCTTCAACTGTAAATGGCATAACATGCATACTAGACAACAATGGTGTAATATAAATTATTGTAGACAATTTCAAGTCCTAAGAATTTGTAACTTTTTTCAAATATTATTACGATAAGACAATTATTGTTTTGTCATAATAATATTATATTGAGTTGACAAAATAAACTATTATTGTGTAAGTATTCCTGTTTATATACTGTATTTTTGTTTTTTTTTTAATTTTTCCCAATAATTAAAAAAAAAAACCGTAAGATAATTTATATTTAAGAGATCCCAAAAGCACCAATTAGATTCAATTAGTGGTGGGCATATCCGGATTTCAAAAACCCGAATTATTCGGAATCTGAATTTCGCGGATTATTCAACTCAATTTTGCTGATCAATGACTCTTTTTATATTCTAATAAATTTAATTCTATAGCATATTTTCAGAACATAGGTGTACCATATTTTTTTATTTTACCATAATTATAAATAATTGTAAGTCACATAAAAAGCAAATCCATAAATCTGGATATTCCGGATATGAATTTGATTCAAATCCGGATTAGGCTATCTGGATATTCGGATAATTCAGATATTCGGATTTCATACCCATCACTAGATCCAATTTCTTACTCGAAATCTTCTTCAATGTACCTATAGATTGAAAAGGTTAAGTCAGATACAAAAAATAACACACACGTGCACTTCATTATAATAAATCCGTTAAAAAATTAAAATTTTTTTTTTTTTATAGAACAGTGTTTCTCAAACTTGTTTGTTTTATGCAATAAAATTAAAAATAAATTATCTCACGCCTCCCATGAGTATAATATAAGATTAAAACTAAAATAAAATTCCTCGTTTTAAATTAATTATAATCATTATTATTATTAAATTATTTTTATGACGCAATGAATAATTTAAGATGAAATAAACTTCTAATAAAAATACTAGTACTAATAAAAAAATATATATACGTGTATTTCCACACATCTTTTAAATTAAGAATTCATCGTGTCTCCCAAAGTCCAAAGACTATCTTTCTCATCCATTCGTTGAAGCATCCTAATTTCATCGTAATAACAGTACAATTAATAGGAAAATCGAATTGTACCTGTCATTTTTTTATTTGTTTAATTTTTGATTTTGTATTATCGAATTAATTTCATAATTTCAAAAATTATTATATTTATTATATTTCTGTATAACTTGTTTGTTAGTAATATTTCATATGGATATATACGTATATACGTATTACGCAAATATATACTTATATTGATATTATACCAAATTGTACAATACTATACCTACTCGTATTTATATTATTAGTTTATAAATCAATACCTAATGTTATGAATATGGTCGTGATATAAAAATATAAAATTCTTAAATTATAAATCTAGAAAACATTGAACATTTCATTTCATATAAAAAATAATAATATACACGATGAAAAGTGTCTCTAAGTTTAACATTTTTTTGAATTTAAATAAAATAACAATAATTTCATCAAATTTTAATTTAAAATGTTTAAAAAAATATGTAAGTATGTAATTATTGTAATTATACTTGATTTGCTTAGAGTGTTATAATAAGTAGGTACTGCCAAAGCATAATTCCCGCGGTGTTATAGGTTATAAACTGAAAAAATAGAACTTTTAAACAATATTTTTTAAGATTGCCTAGATTAATTAACGATTATAAACATGTTTATCTGTAGAAAAAATACTAAAAGAATTCAAAAATTGAAAATGATTTTATACATATAGCAATAATAGCACATAAATAATCTAATAAATAATTTTAAAATTTTTCTATGTTGCTATAGAAAATTATGTTATTGTTGAAATCGTTGTATGACTTTGCGATTTATGTATTTTTAATTACTAAAAAATAACAAAAATCATTTGATGAAATAGGTATGTTAATATTACGTTTAAAAATCCAATATCATTAAAATTGAATTTTAATAATTTATTAAAAAAGTGTAGTAACTTTACCTCGGGACACCATTTTTTTTTTGTTTTAAAAAAAACAATTTAAAAGGAATTTCGTATAAAATTTTCAATCTAAATAGGTATTTAATAATTTAATTATACAATAATTTACATATATTCATAAATGAATAATTTAGTAAAATGTATTTTAAGTTATTACTTATAAAAAAAACTGACAAAAATAATAATAATTAGTAATCACTAAGTATTACATTATCTATATTGTAAGAGTTTGCATTGGAAACCGTATTACGCTACCTAATACACTTTGTATACTATGAAAATATTATTTTACTTTAATGTGATTTATAAATAAAGATCAATTTCGAATGTAAAATAAAATCAATAAGTGATATTCGTCTTTCTCACCACTGTGGTAATTTGCGAACCTTTATTCTCCGTGCAGACAGTGGTAGTTCCTTAAATAAAACGTCACTATATATTATTTCGTTCTCCTTTATAAATCTTTATATTAAAATTAAAACTCACGCTTTAATAAACAAAAAATCGTGCATTTTCTATGTTATAAAAAAAAAAATATAATAAAAAATGAGCATTGTTATAACGTTAAAATCAAAAATCATTTAAAAATATTTAATGTTATATAAATAATATAGCTTATGAATAGCTCATAATAAATAAAAAATAAAATTTATAAAAATGGTATTATAATAATTCGTGAAAATGTAGTACCTACGTTATTTGATCAATTACGCCCTACCAGAAAGGTGGTTTTATATGTGTGATTCCTATAATGACACTATGGATAGATATAGCGGGAAAATTTAAAATGTAGCTAGACACTTATCTATAATTATATTACTTAATAATCTTTATACATATACAACATATGTAATAGCCATATTTATGCACAAATTTACGTTTTGTTGTCGTTTCAGTGTACGAATAAAAATATAGTATATCGTTATTGTCATTTCTACCAGTAAACGATAGGTATTATATACAAGTACTTACATTTTAGAGGTGTCAGTAAGCGAAAACAAAATAGTACCTCTTTAATTTTTTTTTTTTTCTAAATGATAATTAGGATATTGTTTATGTTATTATACTATATAGCTGTTATTTACCACTTTCTGGGACACTTGTTTTTTTTAATGTATAAATATAATAATTATCGTGTTAATATATAATTCCAATATAAACTAAAAAAATATAAAACACTTAAAATCGTTATGATCTGTTTCAGTAGTTAATTTATTTTTCTTTAAAAAAAAAAATACATACTGTTATCAAACTTGCTTTTTGTTGAATTTTTAAAAAAGGCCTCGAAATGTTTTCTAAACGTATGGTTATATCAATGATAGTGATTGGTTGCTTGGTTCAAGTGAGTTTTGTCCTGTTTTATAATATTTATAACATGTTCATGACTGATTGTCGTTTGAGAAAATAATAAAACATTATTTCAAAATGTAGGAAATAAATTTTTTTAAAAAAAAAACATTTTAGTAGAATTGTATTTGTTTAAAATTAAAGTAAACAATTTACGTATACCATCAGTATAATAATTGTCTTCAATTTTAAAATTTAATGTTTAAATTTTAAGAACGAAATAATGTATTATGGCAATTTTTATAACGTAACTGCAGAAGTATTTACTATTATTGCCTGAATTAATAATTAGTTTTAACACGTTTTATATATTAGCGCCAATTGATTCTAAAAAAAAAAAGATTATTAAATCAATGAAGCAATACATCTTATAAGTTATAATTGATATAGTTTGATAGCAAAATTGTCAGTATAGCTAATATATAATAGTTTTTGACTAAACCATCATTTTTATTGTAAAAATATAGTTCATGACTTGTTTTACTACATCGGAAAAAAGACAAGACCAACTATCACCCAATAGCTCAATAAAAAAACCTACAGCAAATAAACTCTTACAAAGCACAACGAAACCCAGTGTGGATCGTAAAATTGGTTTATCACAACCGCGCGCAGTGTCAACAAATGGGGTAATTTATACATAAACAATAATAATACATATTAATATATAATTATATATACGATATTCGTGATAAGCAGTTGAACATTTTACAATAATACATTATATGTTATATTTATAACAACCTTATGTTGTTGTTTAATCTTTTAAACTGCAACATAAATTAACATTTGTATTATTATCATAGTATTGATTACTATTATACTCGCATAAAATAAATAATATTATAATGTATTATTTATAGTTAATAATCGATATGGTATTATACATATTATATACACGGTGGTATTATAATAACAGTCCCTTTTGTTTTTAATTTATACCTGCAATACAATTTTGCTTACAATATGACCAATCCAATGACAATAAATTATACCTAGTTATAATTTTAACTTATAAAGTAAATTATAGGTACAGTCGATTTATTAGGTAAATTAGTTCTTATATCACATAAACTTGAATTAATAAAATATTATTACATTTACATGAATGACGTTCGTATTATTTTAGGGATCTACGACAGGCAAGACTTCACCCAAGGATTTGTCAAGGAAACCGACCGTAATTTCTATACTTAAAAGTGCGACATTAACAACACTGATTTCGTTTTTTCAATAATTATTCGAACGCCACAAAAATAAACATATATAAACATATATTCCAGACGATAAAAATATCGTACGATGAAATATCGTTCGTGTGTAACGGCCCTTACAGTTCTGGGTATTATACTGCCACATACCAAACTTTCATGATTTGATAGTGAAATGAATCGATGAAAAAAAGCTGAATTTGGACATTAATTGTTCTGTAGTACATATTACTTAGATATCAGCATAAAAATAGGTCGAAGAAACAATTAATGTTATCATAGTTTCAATAATATTTTTTATTGAAAAGTTTCTTTCTCGTATTTTATGTATGTATACCTATTGATATCATCTATATACTGTATTATAATTTTTACTTTCTTGATTTTTAATCAAGTAAGTATGGTAATTGAAACGAAAAAAATCTAAATTTTTAAAATTTCAAGAATTTGTGTTAAATAGGAAAATGATAAAAATGTAACTTAGTTGTAATGAGTAAGTGGATAATTAAGCTAGCTTTAACATAAAATATTGATAAGAGAGATCCAATATCACACCCAAGTGGAACAACGATTTGAATCCACAAAAACTTTGGCGTGAACAGTCCCAACATTTCTATTTTTTAACTTTTCTCCAAAACTCTTATAGCTAAAAAGTTGGTCGATAGCTCATTAAAAAGAGATTATTAAGTAGGTAATATAAAATGTGAGAATAAAATTTTCAAAAAAAATTATTTAATTTTTCACAGTTAAAAAAATAGTTATTTTTTGCTAATTTTCATTTAGCGTGGTAGATTACCAAAACTGGAGAACGGATTTTGTTAGATTCATATTAGTTAGGAGTAACGCAGTGAAGATTTCCAGAACTTTATCTTCAATTATTAACTCACTATAAAGCTATAAAGCTGAAAAATATAAAAAAACGCCCCATAAAATGTGTTTTAATTTTTTTTTTAAAGTTCTGCAGTGAATTATTTATAGGAGATAAAGTTCTGAAAATTTTCACTGCACTTCTCCTAGTCAACGTGAATCTAACAAGACCCTAAACAACAAAATTCGCTCTCTGGTTTCGGAGATATATCTCACTGAATGAAAATGAAAATAAAATACAATGTGATCACGATTTAAGGTACCACTAAATATCTCAGTTAGATGACCTTGAAGTAAATATTTTAGAGGGCCTAGGGGATACTTAAATACACATTTATTTATGACTTTTAATTTTTTCACACTTTTGGTGTGCGCATGCGCAATACAACATACATTTTTTTAAATGGAAACACTATTTTTTTTTACATATTCGGATAGATTATTTTTTTTAAAACTCTTTTTGTATAAAAAGTTTTTTTCTATTTTCAAAATTGACCAAGTTAGAGGAGTCACCATTTCAGTTAATGCGTAGTTCGTGTTTAACGAAATTTTCACTTATAACCACTGGAAATAATTAAATTAATGTTCAATTTACCTTACTGTTTACAAATAATAATTTAATAATATCGTATGTCGTCCAAATAGATAATCAGATGAAATAATTATTAAGAAATAATAAAATAAGTTTGAAGTAATTAAATATTATTTTTAGTGTATAACATTTTTTTTCACTTAGTGTAATTTAATAATTCAAAACCTATTACAAAAAACTATTAATAATAATAATATTAATATTATAATACAAAATAAAATGTATTAAATAAATTTATCTTATAAATTGTTCAACATTTTTACGATAATGTTCTAAACATGATTCGAGTCGCCTCAAATATTCAGTCGAAGTTGCCGCCTTGATTTGCTCTTCACTTAAAATTACACGTGCATGCTAATCTAACCTAACCTAGTCTTTTTCATCAAACTAAATACATTAATAATTACATTATCTGATTATTTTATCGTTATTAAAACTATTGAAAAATAAAATAGAATTCCACTAAAAATTAGTTAAAATTGTAATTGTATTATAGTAGTCAACAAAACAAAAATTATCACACACTAAAGATATCTATTCGGACGACATACGATATTATTAAATTATTATTTGTAAACAGATAAGGTAAATTGAACATTAATTTAATTATTTCCAGTGGTTATAAGTGAAAATTTCATTAGACACGAACTACGCATTAACTGAAATGGTGACTTCTCTAACTTGGTCAATTTTGAAAATAGAAAAAAACTTTTTATACAAAAAACGTTTTAAAAAAAATAATTTATCCGAATATGTAAAAAAAAAATAGTGTTTCCATTTAAAAAAATGTATGTTGTATTGCGCATGCGCACACCAAAAGTGTGAAAAAATTAAAAGTCATAAATAAATGTGTATTTAAGTATCCCCTAGGCCCTCTAAAATATTTACTTCAATACAAGGTCATCTAACTGAGATATTTAGTGGTACCATAAATCGTGATCACACTGTATATTATACAAACATATTGCATTAAATTAATACATTTCTAAAAATTGAAAATCAAGAAAGTTTACTTGCCGATCTCTGACTTGGCAAGCATTTTTATATTAATATTTTAAATGATTTGATTTTCTTTAATCATTTTATTTGGACTATATGTCAACAAAACTATATAATTTACTGTATAGCAAATAATTATTTGTGATAATAATAAATCACAAATGGTCATTAACTATATAATATAGATCGACTAGGATGTTTGGTAATATATATTATGAAATAAAAAACGAAATCAGTTGTTTACTGCCATTTTATATAATTTAATATGATGATAATTACTATCTAATAATCGATTTATTATTGATATGTTTCCGATTATAAAAATAAATTAAAAAGGGAATCAAGAAACCTGAAGCTGTTAGTAAAAATGAAAATAATAATCATATTCCCGAAAACGAAGAATCCGAAGAAAAAAAATCCGTCAGTGGTTTAAGAAGAATTTTCAGAAAATTAAATAGTATGAGAAAATACGTATGTCCATTTAAACTTGCCCGCAAAGTATATGGAAAGTCCAAAAGACTTGGATCTAGGATATTGAGAGCAGCCAAATTAAAATCAACGAAAAACGATAATGTTGGGACTCTAGTACCTAATCAAAATAATATATAAGAAACAGTCATATAACAGTTTTACTGAACATACTTAGAATATTGTATTACAGTTATTAAATAAAATTATAGTTAATAATATATCGCGTATAAAAAGTGTATTGATTAAGTTCATTTTTAATGTAATATATTATTTCAAAATTTGTTACACTATCGAGTATTTTTTTTTATTTAGATACCTATTTAGTTATTGTAGAAAACAGACAATAAAAGTTAATGGTTTTGGAGAAATTTTATTTTTAGTTCTTTTGAACAGTGATTGAAATTAGGTTGCATAACAATATGTACTGTTATGAAAACATTAAATTGCATAATGTGCCTGTAGTGTAAAAAAATTATATTTATTTTGAATATTAAGTTATTTAAATTGTCGATGTATGTTTATGTTTTGGCATTTGGGCGATGATCTGTATTCAGTAATTAAACAAATAATATGCAAAAACTATCCACCGGTATTGTTATTATTTAAAAAAAATTATTAATTTAAAATTTAAAACTTAACAATTTATATTATTAATATAATTTTATTTAAAAAATGATTTCTTTAAATTTGATTGACATTGAAAGATTTGTTTATAATTTTAACACTAATAATTGTATTTACCTTATTTTATCAAAGTTAATATTATGATTATTTCTTGATATATTTTCAAAATCTTTCGATAGTTTCCGGAATAGTCTATGTTATCTTTGCTATTGAAGAAATACATAGATTCTTTTTATTTAAAAAATATATTTTAATAAATTATGATAATATAAAAGAAAAATGAAACCAAGATGGTGGTGTAGCTGAATTGCTGAATTTCCTAAGAACCGTGTTCATATTTTCATTATAGGCATGTAATTAGTACTAATAATCTAACGGTAAATCCTTAATTTATTTATCTAGTTATCTAAATTTTTCACGATATAGATTCTTTGAGAAGATAGCCTCTATAGCTATAATTGACACAGCAACAGTAGGTATTATTCAAAATTAAAACCCAATGACTATTAATAAGTATATATTTATTGAATTTATCAATAACACTATTAATAGTTTAACAAGGTTTAAGATATATTTTAGTAGGTTGTTCTGTATTTATATCGGCTAAATTTCGATAATGGTTGTATTAATGCAACTATAATCTATATATTATCTTTGTACATCAAGCCATTTTAATAGCCGATACAAATTTGTAGAAATATTTGAAGTATCTACCTAATATAATAATACAATACAAATACCGAAATACCTATTCTTAGTATTTAACTAGGGGAACATAGGGTAAAGTGAGGATATGTAAAAATAGACTTCGTATATTTTAATTAATTTGATAAACACAACAAATTATTTATAAAAAAACATTTATATCTTTATATTTGTATAACTTATAACTTTAAAGAAATAAAAATATAAATTGCAACTTTATAAACGTAATAAGACTTAAAAAATAATTTTAGGAATAAAATACACAGTTAAATAATATAGTTTCATAATCGTTTTTTTCCATAACTGCACAAAGACAATGAGCCCATTTTTACATAATAGACTCTAAATCCATCCATCAATTGAAATTGAGTATCACACATCACAATATATAGGCACTTATCATTATTTTTATTAGTTTTAGTTTTTTTACTATTATTTTTAGCGTCCTCACATTGTCCCAATTTATTAAGAGGCCGTTTTGATAGCGAAATTCGACCGTAAAAACATGCTTTCGTACTTCTCATTTTCCTTAGCTCTCGTTAGTCGTAGAAACATGATTTATACACAAAGATAAACTCGAGAAGTTATTCTAGACGACTTCGTACCAGATTTTCGATTTTTTTTTTCAAACCTGAAATATTTGCATTTAAAATTTTTAAAAAATCATATAAAATAGAAAAAAAAAGCTATCAAAAAACTGGAATTCAGTTGTCTAGTAGATGGAATTCAACGCCATATCTTGAGCGTTGTGTAAGTACGTTTAACTTTTACCAGAACGGTCTCATAATTAATTTACCTAGATCCTTTGATTTTATTTTATTCAAATATCTGAACTCAAATAAAGAACTTTAATCGTAAACCAAACAACATACACTTTTAAATAAAAAATTATTAAAAGCATAACATAAAATAATTGAATATATCAATAATAAATTATAACATTTAATTATCAAGTAAATAATGACAGACACATGTTCAGTTTTTATCAATTAATTGCAAAATAATTGAGAGTTTGATTCAAAACTTTTGTTACACAATCTAAGATGATCAAAAAAGCTATAAATCTAATAATATTATCGATTTTATACATTAAATAAATATATATTGCGATGTCCCCACTTTGCCCCATGTTTATCTATTAGTACAGTAAACAAGCATTTATTTGATTAATTTTGAATTTCACTTTTGAAATCTTTGTGATCAGTAATATTGCTGCAACCTTTCGTCAATTTGATACAGTAAGTAGTCATTCTTGATACATAACACTATATCAAATAAAATAAAATTAAAGCTTTACACAATTTTGTTTAAATAAAATTAATTATATAAATGTATATATTTTTGTTATTGAAAATTAATTGTTAATTAAATTGGTAATGTTTAAAATAATACTAATATATATTATATATTATATTTTCTATTACCTAGGTTATATAGCAGGTATACTAAAGTATTTTTAAAAATCCAGAATCACTCTGTAGTATAGAATATCGTGCATTTATATTTGAGTATATCTTTTAACTTTTGGCTTCTTTAGCTAAATACAACCAAACATATTATAAACACATATTATGTATTATATTTTATAAAAAAAAAAATAACGAATTTAAATATTAAACAAATATATTATAAGTGTAACTTTTATAAAATAATTTTTGATTTTTATAATATCATGAAAAATATGTATGATTATTTTTTATTTAAAATAATATCATAGTCCTTCAAGTTCGCAGCGCTCTGTTTGGAAACATCTGTGCTATGTTAGTAGGTAATAGTTTTAAAAAGATACTGGTACATTGATATTTTTCAATATTTTTACTCTATCAACCTCCTAAATAAATATTAATTTTTTTAGCGATCCCTTAACATAATTGTATATACACAATAAATAGATTACCACTAAAAATAAATACTAGTAATACGATACCTTTGAAAGACTACATCTGAGTTGGGTCCAGGGTGAATAAAATATTTGATTTTAACTAGGTTTGTGTTCCAAATTCTAATTATTAAATAAAAATTGTATTGTAACAAATGTGTTAAATAAATTTGCTACAAATGTCAACTCAACTATTAGCATCTTATTATACAGATAAGGCAAATAAATTGTGTATTCAATATTTCAATCACATTACAAAAGATTGTAAACCACTAAAAATATATCAAATATTGAGTGATTAAATTTAAAAAAAACACACATAAGAGCAAAAAACATTTTAACCTATAACTATTATAACTATTTAAATTACAGGTTTATAACAATTACAACTTGAATTTCTTAACACAGAAAAGAAAATTGATGTTTAAATATTTACCAATAAAAACATATCGAAAATATATCGTCACCACATATTTTTATTAAAGTTAAAATGTGTAATAATATTATTATTTTGGCAATTTTCAAATTATTAGTTAGAAATGTATAAAAAATGTTAATCTTATATCTAAGATTTAAAAATGAAGCAGGTTATTTATAAGTTTTTAAACTTTAGTTAAAATGTCTACATCGCATATTCACCTGTAAAATAATTATTTCTCTTCCAACGAATTTTGATATTTTGTTGTAATTAACAAACCAACAATCATTAATACTCAAAATGTTCATCAAATGTTTGTATTATCATTACATTTTTAATCATATGAATATATTATATTATTATACATGATACAATTTTCAAAATATTTTGACTCTTTTTAGTTATTTATACCACCCATGGATAACATTTTAAAGGGGGGTTATTTAAATACAATATTATATATAAATAAATATAAATAAGCTATTATTTATATAATTTATATTTATATTGGTATATTATAGTTAATTAAAATGAGTTTTGATAAGTACTTACAGGGAAAAAATAGAAAATAAAATATATTTATTAATATATTAAATTAAAAGTTAATAAAATTTTTCCAGGGGTGGGGAGCAAGTGCCTTCTGCAATAGGTGCCCATGGTTATGAAATTAATTGTCAATAAGATAAGAAAATATTAGATGCAGTGCACCATCCATGATCCACATATTTTATTTGTTTAAAAATTGTTACTAAGTCTAAAATATAATAACAGTAGTGGTATATAAATACAAAGTACTCAATATTTTGTGTGTACTCAACCTACTACAACTGTACTACGACCACTATGTATTGCGATATTGTCCACTAGGTTATAACCCATCACTTCGTTTTAGCTGTGAGACAATTGTTTCACAAAAACTATCTTGTGCCACATGGCCCACTCGGCACTAACAGCAGAACAATATCCATTTACCAAACTATTTTATTTTAATTTTAGATCCTAAATAATCAGTTGATAACTCCCAGTTTTAGGAACATTGTTATAGAGGTTATAGATATTGTCATATATTATATATATAAAAAATTTTTTAATTAAGTACAGTAAGTTTTATTTAACTCATACAATAAATAAGTAAATACTTATTAGGCACATCACATTCAATACTGGCGGTTGTATTAAATATTAAAAATTCAATAAAATTAATTTGATAAGTAAAATAATAATATGTCTATTACAACAGAGCAATAAGACACTAAAAAAAAAAATATATAATAATAATAAAATGCCTACAATATTAATAAATAAATAATAACTATTATAACTATGTGGTAAATTTTGTTTGTGTATTACTTAATAAGACCCAATAATATTTTTTAAGTAAAATAAAATAACAAAAAAAAGTATAATATATTTATGTGTAATACCTACCTAATAAATATGGTTATATTAAAATAGGGTATTAGTGTTTAAAATTTGAAAATTCTAGTATTGCACAAATTAAAAGACTAATTGAATCATCTATAGTGGCAAAAATTCAAAATAAATTAATATAATAATATACATAATATTTTAAATAAACATTTTGATAAGTGTATAAAACAAACAAAAATTTTCTAAAAAAAAAAAAAAAAAAAAAATAATAAGTGTAATCATTACAGTATGGAGGGAATAATAAATTCAGAATAATACAATAAGTAATATTCATAATAACGTTTCAAACCAACAATATTTTTCCTACACAATACTGTCAATAATAATAACTTTGCTACATTTAGGGTTTTGATTGATATTAACATTCTATATAAACATATGTATTGTATATATACGATATACCTAATAAAATTAAGTACTAAATAATTATAAAGAAATTGACAATGATCTAATATAATACTATGTAAATAAACATTATTATTATATTATTAATAAAACGGCTGAAGACGAAATGTTTCAAATATAGGAAAAAAAATAATACAAATTAAAGAAATTAACCGGCCACAACCTTGGTTTCTTATTATTACACAATGTACACATACAACAAACGTTAATTTTTAAATGAGCTTTTTTAATGCATCACTAATGTGGTTGGCACACAACTTAAATGCTCTGTTCTTTAGGCAATATAGAAATATAACACATTATAGATGTTCATAATGCTTACATACATTCATTATTTTAATATCATTATACAAAACTACTAGTCTATAGTATCATACAAGTTACGTGCAACCAACATAATGTAATATATACATTTTATTAGTATTATAATAATATTAAGTTTGAAATTCAATAAATTGTTAAGTTTTAATATTTTTAGGCACCAAAAAAAAAAAAATGTACACATATTGAAAACGGAGTATATCACAGTAATTATTCAATTAATTTTACTGGATTAATAGCAATATTATACACAAATATATACCTATATGTAATAATAAATGGCAATATTCACAAAACCTTTATGCGCACAGTTTTGTTGTAATATAATAATATTAGCATTAATAAAATAGTTCTAATAACTATTAATTGTAAATACTGTCAATTCGTAAATACAGATAAAAAAAAAAAAAAAATACTGTAAGTAATAACACTAACATAAACACGTCACACGTTTTACATGTTATTCGAATTTAAATACTTTTTTGAAATCAAAAGAAATTGAATAAAATTATCACAATAATGCAGAGTAAAAATTATACCTCAAAAATATAATTTTTTTTTGTTTTGGAATGTATTGTTAATTAAATGGAACGTATTTTATTACAACCATAGTTTTGATACATAGTAATATTAAAATGCATTAATATACTTATATTATATTTGTAAGTTATTGACTAGGCCTACTAGTAATAAACGATTATCTTAAACATATGTTCACATTTGGTGAAAATAAGATATTTTATTTTAAGTGTTAAGAAAATATCGTTTTTATAATAAAAAAGCGATTTTTGATTAAAAATAATAAACTACATATCTCAAATAATTAAAAAAATTCCCAAACACATTTAAAAAAAAGTGATTTAGAGAAGAAACAATATGAAATAAACATTTATGATTAAAACCATAATGTTTAACCAAGTGAAATAGTAATATTAACAGACAGTAATCACTACGTTATTAATTAATACCAACATAATCATTATGAAAACAAATAAAATTTAAATAGACAATTGTAAATACATGGTAACACTCTTTCCCTTTGAACATAAATATAAATTAGTCACTTAAGTTAACAACCAAAGATAATCATGTGTTAAAATATAAATTGTCTGCCTTAAACATTGTTTATTGCAAGACACACAACAAACCATATCACAATAATACATCACATTTATACATATCAAGTGATCGAATTATTGCATACATATATACTGGTAAGTAAACTTTTACATTGAGCTCCAGTTTTGTATAATATTATTAATGAATTCAATTATAGTTGCATATAGATATACATGAAATACAAGTGTAGAGTTGATTAATATCTCTGTTGGAATTCATGGTGCCATCTGTTGTAATCAATATGGAATATGACGATCGATCCAGTAGACAGTCCAGCCAATAAAAATCTTAAAAATTTTTTTTTTATTATTTAAATGATTAAAAATATATGCAACATTATAGTTACTTTTGGTCATGTGTAAGCCCCAATGACCGTACGCTGCTATCACACGCTGGAAAAGCGTAGAGTAATGATAAATTAAATGTTCTCCATACTTCAACGATTCCTTTATCACCTCCAGTCATCAAATACTCGCCATCTCTGCTTAACAACATACACTGCAAGACATAATGTGACATTAAACGGGGAGAAATCATATTTATACATTTGAGAATAATGTAAAATTTATAATTATCTTAGAAGTTTGATATAAAGACATAATATTTTTCTTTCTTTCTTTTTTTTTAATCAGATTAATTTTTATTCTATTTTAAATATATTTCAATAGTAAATACTGATGGAAATATGGCATATTGGAATATGCCAGGATAATATTTAAGAATAACATTATGACTAAATACTAATTTTCAATCTCAATTAAACTTCATTCCAAGATAATTAATACAAATAACATATAATTTATGTTATCGTAGTATTTTTAAAGTAAATCATTACTTGGATATTATCATTATGTGTAGTATGTCTCAATCTTTTGCCATTGATTGTAAATGCTGCAATGCTACCATGTTCATAGTTAACAACAATTATGCCTTCTCGAGACATAACAGCACACTCAGGATTTTCAAAACCATTAGGGGGATCCAACGACCTCAGGAGATCACCAAATGTGGTGTGAACAAGAACTGGACCACCTAAAATGAAAAGGCCATCAGTAATTTATACTAAAATATGTGGTACAGCAAAAATAATGCTTCTCATACAAACCTGAGGAAGCAGATACAACCAATCCAAGTTCAGCAGAAATTGCCACTGAAGTGACCGGTTGTTCATGGCCTGTTAATGTTGCTCTAGGAGTTGGATGATCACCTTCCCCAACTATTGTTTGACTTCTTGCATTCCAATGCCACAATAGAATAGTACAGTCAGATGATCCACTGGCAATGTAACAGTCTGAAGTAATGTTGCATTCACTACGACTTAAGCACGTCACCACTCCATAGTGGCCAAATACGATTTGAACAATTTTTGCTAGTAATAGAAATAAACAATCAGCGAACAAACAGTAATTTAATTTTAATGTAAACAAGTCATACCACTTTCTGTGGAGAACACTCTAAAACTGTTGTCCCAAAAACCACAAACTATCAAGAAACGACTGTCAACAGTCGTTACAAAACAATTCCACTTGATTTTCAATTTCTGACTAAAGTTATCCCCTAGATGGCGTTTCAATGTCACGTTTACATTGCTATTTGATTGAGCTAAAATAAACACAAAATTACATTTTTTAATTTTTAAATGAAAAATAGTAAAACCACCAATGTTTGTTGTTTATACGAAATACAATAATTTACGACAATTATGTTCGGGTGCAATTTTATGAATATTAATTAATAGATTGATCTTACTCAAAATTTGATCCATGACGAGAGGTAAATTTACGTTAGGTTGTTGTGGGCTTTCGGCATAACTGGGCGATTGAATTGTCACTGAAACAACACAAATTGTACACCGATAGATTTTACGAAACTAGGTGCCAGTAATGAATCGAGTGTTTAACGTTACTTTGCGTTAACATAATATTATACGAACCAGAATAGTTGGTGTTCCATCGGTTTATTGCGAATTGCATGTTAGTAGTCACAGTGACGACGGCCGGCATCGGTAGCTGAGGAAACGTGTTCGCCGATATGTGGCAAATCGGCGAATTGGACGGGAACTTCATGGTCATACATACGTCGTCAGGAATGCTAGTGAACATCATCGGCGACTAAAATTCCAAAAAAAAGGGTTCAGTAAGATTTTATGTTTTAAACTTAGGAAAATAATTATATAATACGAATGTATATTATAATATCGTTTAGTCGCAAGCATATTATAACGGGTAGATTATACAACTGAGCTTGGCACATATATCTCAAGTATCAATTATAATATTTGCACGATTAAGCGACTGCAATATATTTCAATTGATGATATGCTTACGATGTGCATAGCTGAACTTCGGGGCAAATGCGGTTCCATCAACAGTTGAGAAGGCGTCTGACCGAAACAGCGTATCTGATTTTCAATGGCTTCTTTCATTATTGGATCGGTTATGGTGTCCATGTCGACGCTTCCTTCGTACGTCAAGTAGTAGAACACGTTGGACGCTCTTATGGCTTCCGGTCCTGCGGTGAACGCAAAAACGCCGTTTACAAAAATCGGTTAAAATATGTTATGCATTTAAATATAATAAGTAGCTTCCAGTGTAAACTGAAACGCAACGCGTATATGTAATATACATATGAAAACTAGAAACCGTACCTCTCTGTTTGTATCCGAATATCAAGTCGATCCATTGATGTAGTTGACATGATACGAATTCGGATTCCAAAGCCTGCGAAACAATAGCGTTAAACCACCATATTATATTTCGACCCATTTAAGTATATTGTAATCGCGTATTCGCGTCTTTATTATGGCAACAGTTGAGATACATACCATTCTGTTGATCCTGATGAACTCTTCGGGGGAAGTAGCCCATGGCGGCAATTCGACATTATCCACCGACGTACCGTCTTCTTGGTGTCCCAATTTGTACTCGTTGTCGTTGGACAACATTTCAGGCAGGAAAAACAGTTCGGGTATTAATTCCTATAGAAAAAAAGTATTTAAGTATATATATATATATATATATATATAGGTAGATAGTACTTGAAATATGACATATAAAGACAGTTATCATATTGTATATATATTATATACCTTAACGTCGGAAGTGTCTCGTTGGCAGTTCTTCCAAGACAGCGCAATTGAAGAAAACAATCGGTTGGGATGGTCAAATTTGCCACCTTGTAGAGCTAAAAACATTGTAGTGAACGGCTCCTACACAAATCAAGAAACAACGGGTTTAAATGATAAATTCTTCACATTATGAGAAAATAAAAAAAAAAACGAACTCACAATTCTGATCAGCCAATTTAGTACAAAAGCCGCAGTCGAATAATGGGTACCGTAATGGAATGGTGGAATGCTTTCGTTTTCCCAAGAGCCGTACCGCTCTTCAAAGTAGGCTTTGCGACTGGGATTCAACGCTCCGATGGGCTAAAGAAGAATGTGATAATGTATAATTAGGTAATGTTTCTTAGAATTATTTTCATTCCAGTCAAATGATCTAGGGTAATCCAGAATAAAATATATATACTATATACAACGTTATACGTAAACCTATAACTGTTATGTATTAAATATATTATAATATAAGCACGTACTTTTGATAAATCACGATAGTTGGATGGAAGACCTAGGTCCATTTCAGTCGATTCGTAATTGGTAAGAACCCATGGAAAAACTGGATATTGATTTAAATCGTTGTAAGTTCGTCCTGAAATACAAATAAATAATCACTAGCCCGTTTTTATAAGCTGGAGATACCTACAATAAAACTATATTATTTTTTTGTATACTTTACGCACATAGGTTCATATAAAAGCAAAAATATTTATTTGTACTTCGTATCTTCGTGAACAAAAATTTATTTTAAAATATACATATAGGTATATATATAACCACTGATAAATACTACAAGGCACCAGTACACTATCACTATGCGTGTTTGGTGTAGCTCGTGTTCATAATTGTCTCGTTTTTCATTAAATCAAACGAAATTGTTTAGATAAGATGACTAGTCATTTATAATCATTAACCAAAAATAGTCAAGTAGTTGAATATTTTTAAAAACTCGGTATATCATGGTAACTATTCGATTTATTCGGATTAAGATGACAGCTTAATAATAACCTTCAAGTAATAAGATCACGAGGTGTAAATCTATTATAATCATTTTTAAGTGTTCGATCATGTCACATTCACACGAGTTGTGAGATATAACATATTATAATGTTATAAAAATAATTTCAATTGTCGTGGAATAAAATACCAAATAGCCCATAATAGCTCGTATTATTTTGACGATTTTTGCGTTTAAAACTATAGAAGACTGTGGGTGTGGGCGTTGCATTGTATACACATAACATGTAAATAACACATATGATGACGTATATTATAATAGTGTTTGTTCAGGAAATGAACAGTGATGGAGACGGCGGTGGCGGTGGCCGGAGAGGGTATATTTCGAATGCGGTGACAAACACGTGACATTTACACTAATTGGCGCTGTCAGTGATTTGGAGAGCCTAAACGGAGACGGGACGTTGAACGATTGCACCGTGGGGGCGGGGAAACCGCACCGACGCGGCTACACAATTTAACCGTCACCGTCAATATCCTATATACTCGAGCGACGACGTCGGCTCAGTGCGTCTACGCGTAAATATACGCCACGTTTATAATTTAATATCCGTATACAAGAAAAAAAACAAATTATTAAAATAAAATGCGTATAACACACACACCGTGCACGAAGGCGTCCGTAAGCGTAACAATAATAATGTTTTTTTTTTTGTAAAAAAATACACTGTGTCCGGTGTCGCGTTACCTACACCGTAAAATATTATTATGTTATATGCGCGTGGGTCGTAGGTACATGGTATAATACCTATAGTGTAAGGGCGTGTGCGTGTCGCATAATATTATAATGCCTACAGTCATATACGTGTTTACTAACCGGCTATGGTGTTGAGGAACATTAGATACTCAAAGTTGGATATCTCGCGGCGCTGCCACTTTTGAGTCATGTTCGAGTTTCTCATCAACTGCCTGGGAGACATCATGGACGCCCGTCTGAAAAATTGCGGTCGTCAAACGTCGATAGATTATTAGTTTATATCACGATAGCAGTAGCGTAAATAGTAAAATACATATTATAATACTGTTGCAATATATTACTATACAATCAAAAATAATGTGGCAATAAACTGTGCTTTTGTAGCATATTAAAAATTAATAATATACGCGGTGAGATAATATAGGTATGATATATATCATCGTGGTAACACACTGGTTCTTTAAAGACAGAGTAAACAACGATAAAATATGGATTTAATGTGAAATGTGGTAATATGGTATTTGATTTTCTTGTTTATAAAGGAAACTAATATTTTATAACTCAGGAATATATCATTCGTTTGACATTTTCAGTTTTTATAATGTTTTTTGCTCACAGTATACATTTTACGTAGTTTCTTTGAAAATAAAAATCGATTCTCTTCTTCTAGTATATTAAATATTTAAAATACTTTTAATTAATAGTACACACATTTTTTCATATTTAAAAACGGATATTTTATTTTCTATAGTGGTAGGAGGGTAGGAGGCGAATCTTATCTACACGAATACTCAGATGTGGTTAAAACATCAAATGAAAATCATGTTTATATACACTATAAATTATAAGCCGTATTACATTATTCAAATTTTTTAAATTGAAGGTTAAATGAATGCTTTGAAATAAATTATAACTTTAATTATTTTTAAAGCCAATTAATATAAACTAAAATAGAATTTCAATCACTTACCTAGTTTGTGGTAAGCCATACTTGATACCTACTCCAACCCTGGGCAATGCTTTGATGACTCGCTTAACTGTATTTTGATCAGGGAATGAAAACATCACGGATGCTAAAATTATAAAAAAACGAATAAATTTAAAAATAAATTATTAAATAAAACATGTTAAGTTGAATAGCTTAGAACATGTGAGTATAATAATATTTAACTAGGTACCTACTCATTATTTATTAATATACCTACATATAAATTGTATACTTAATATTTATCCAGTTTTCTATAATAAAGCCTAAATTTATTTAAATAAATAAACTTAATTGAAAAGCTTTTTAAAATAAACTTGATCAATATTTTATGGAAATATTTTTAAAGTTATGAAATACTTAAGTTTAATAAAATTAATACTTTAAAAGTTTTATATAGTTTATTATACGTATATAATAACTTAACGCGTTACGGTATAATTTGTACGAACTACATACAAAACACATTTTAAAGTGCAATTAATTAAAAACGTATAAAACATAATATAATAAATTATAACACATTAAGAAAAATTAACCACGTCCCATTAAAAGTACTAATTTAAGATACATATATATATATATACATACAGATATATATTATAATAGCGAGACTACGAGTTGCATATGCGACATGCGTGTATATAGTTTATTTTATTAATAGGCATATCAAAAATAACACGGCAATTGAGTGCACATAGTTGGACGAATAAATTACTTTTAAACATAGATTTATACGGTTCGGTGATTACCGTTGGAATATAAAAATAATATTAGTTTAATATAGTGGCGACTGTAATTCAATTTATAGCCGTGTAGATGTATATATTTTTTTTTATTTAAAAAAAAAATATAGCTGCAATAGAATAAAAAAGGTAAAAACCATAAATGCTTGTTGACATGGTGGTAATATAAACCTATCACATTCAAAACTCAATATGTTTAAAAGAGGATAAGAAAAAACACTAAGATAGATTATGCAAAATACAACAGTTACACAAACACATCACACGTTGTGTATAACAATAATTATTATAATATAAATTATAAATGATACACATAGAAATAATATACGTTTAAATAGAGTAGGTAACAGTGATTCAAATTTTACCATATGGCCAACACGAGACCACATGGGTGGGTGGATGAATACTCTGTATAATGTATATCAAAAACACGAGTATGTATCTCTATATATACAAAAATAATATAATTTTGTTAAATATATTATATGCAGTGGACCAAATCCTTTTAGCCGATTGAAAAGAACACGCGCTCTGCGATTTATATGCCGTATATAAGAAGAAGAAAAAGAAGAAGGAATAAAAGAAAAGAGTGATGGAGAGTATAGGACACTTTTGCAGTATACTAGATTAAAGTTCTTGTGTATATATATATATATAAAGTATATACAAGGATAGAGAGATAGATAGTTCTCGTCCTTTGGCGATAATATAGAGTTGTTTTAACACAGGCGAGGGTGACGTGTACATATAATTCGTTTCTGCAGTGCGACCCTTTCTAAGCGGACTGAAGTGTTGTACCGACGGCGGCGGCATGGTGGTAAAATCCAGTGTTTGTATATACATTTGTATATACGCACTGCAAGAGTTTTGCGGGACTCACGAGTAGAGGGTGGTGGCAAATGAGTTTGCCGGCCGTCCTTTAAAATCGAATTAACATTGATCCGGTAGTACCAGCGGCGCCCTTAACAAAACACACCGCTCGTATAATATAGCCGCCGCCCCTGCAGCCGACGAGAAGGGTCGAAGATAATTTCTCCAATCCGTACGACCCCTAAGCACTTCCGGTCTATTCAAAACGAACGTTTCCTGTTTAAAAACAAACCCCGAAACGCCACACACTCGTAACAATAAATCAGACAGCACATACATTTGTATACATATATAGGTAGTATAGAGGTAATAAGTAGGTATATTATGGTAGACATGTATACCTATATATAAGTAGAACACGCACACAGTAAAAAACGAATTTTTTGGTAATTTTAAAAATCATCCACGTTTACCGTATTGTTTTTAATACGAGTACATACAATCAATTATCATAATACGTATATATATAGGTAAATTTTATATACTATACGAACGTAGTTATTAGGTACAAATAATTATAGTTTGCGAGCCAGAAATCAGTCAGATATAGTATCATTGATGTATAATATGTATAAAAAGTTGTATAATTGTGTACTTATACAATAATGTGTTTGGAATTTATTGGTAGGTTATTAAAGGAAATTTATAAGGAAAATTAAACCTAGTAAACGAATAGTTCATCAATATATAGTGACAAGCACTGAAATCCTATAGTCATTAATAACTATTTTATACTTTATTGGATATTAATTAGTTGGAACGTAAAAATTAGGAAAATAGGTTTTTCAAATTGGAGGTATTTATTTGGAACTTTATTGATTTTGAAGCATATTTGTACAGAAGAGCATCCAATTAAAAATGTATCTGTTTAAAATTTAACAGTTATCTAACACTATTTTGGATTTTTATTTATTTAAAATCTATTTTGTTGAAAAAGTATTTGTTTGGAACCGTATACCGGAACCTAATAAGTAATAATATATATATTTCCAGTGAAAATATTCAGTACATTAAATTAAAAAACAAATATTTTCATTACTAAGAATGTTTTTCAAACGGGTTACGGTTCCAAAGTAATATAAGATTCGATAAAAATATATTTTCAACATCGGAATAAATATGGTTTTCAATGAATCCGTTTTTTGTATGCACGCCTAAATAACCATACAAATTATGTTAAATATGCGTTGTTTTATAAGTAATTGATATGTCATCGAGTCATAAGTGCTAATTCATGTTTCTACTGTCAACACACATATTATAATAATAGAGGCTTCAAGATGGATTATCTACTATTCACATAAACTATTCACAGCGATCGATGGTAAACGACTGACGGTTTTTCTATAAAACTGAACCGGAAAACAGATAAAATAATCGTTACACAAAAATTTAAAAAATTGAATACGTATTAAAGCCATATTCTGATTGGTTACCTAATAATATTATAGAGAAAAACCAATGTAAAACGATACGTATATAGCTCAAATTGAGTTGTTCTTATTATTTGAACAAAAAAATACCGGATATAAATAGTATGGATATTTAATACATTTCATTATAAAGTACACCCAGGTACTAAATATTCGTTTTAACTATTATTAATTAATTGCTTGTATATATATTATAGTATAGTGTATAATAAAGATAAGATTATAATGCATGGTGTATGCTGACACAAATATTTATAGTTAATAATCAACATAAAAAGTAATAACAACATTTAAAACGATTCGAATGTTGTATAAATTATATTTTTCTCTTTTATACCTTACATAATAATAATAATAATAATAATAATAATAATGTACATCACATTTTACATTTCTAATCGTTTTTTGTATCTATATTTAAATGTACGCTGTAATGTCAAAAATAATTCACTGGAAATATATTCGAAACGTAAATATCGAAACTCAAAACACACACTATATTATATATAATAAATAGTTTGTAGTGCTCATATATACATATTATATCAAATCGCCATAGTTATTTGATTCAATAGTTTTGAAAACCACATATTTCGACTGAGTTATGGACCAAATGAAATATGACAGATAGTGGAAAAAAATGTATCGCGTCAGTGTCGTCGTTCGATACAGAGCACGGTTGAGCCAATTATATATTATACAATGTATGTACCTATATATAATATATATATACAATCGCGCGAGACGTTTGTATTTTTGCGATGGTGATCAGACCTGCAAAGTGTCTTAATTATCTGCTGACCGGATTTATTGCTCAGATCCATTTGGACTAACGTCATAAAAAATAATATACATGAGTCGTGACGTGATCTGGAACTGTGGTTTATAGGGACAGGCCGAAAAACGTCATTACACGTGGTATTTATTAACACGCGTAGCTGGTAATGATAAAAAAAAAAAACGCGCGGCGCGAGCTCGTTGAATATAATATTTAATGACATGATCGTGGTCGCAGTTGCCAGTGTATCTATGTTCGTGTAATAATATATAATAAGAACGAAAAAAGCGATACAATATAGTGTTGGTATGAAATTTGGACCGGCCGTGAGATTTTGAGAGCCGATTGTGTCCGGTTTGGAATCCGTTGCAGGCCGGCTTTGGACGACAGACAAAAGCCACGCCGACGACGACGGCGGTGCAAGAGTAGTTGAAAAAAACAGTTACTACGATGCGACGGCAAGTAGAAAAAAATATTACATTTATATATATTTTATTGTGTAAAAAAAAAAAAAAAAACAAAAACCTCAATTGGAATGTCGTCGGGCGTATTCAGAAACGCCGTAGAGAACTGGTGGCGAGAGCTGATGGTAATAATAATATGAGAGAAAAAAATTGTCTCGTCGCGTATACATATAATGTGTTTGGCTGCTGGAGTGATGTCCGTTGTACACACTTAGGGCGGGAATGGAATCCGGTAAATCAAATCGTTATTATATACATAATATTATTTATAATCGTTTATTATACCTATAACTATATTATTATAAATACAATTTATCGAATCACATTATTTTTATTTATAATAAAACAATAATATGAATGTATAAAAGGATGTAATTGAATAGCAGAATATAATATAGGTATTATGCAATTTATGCAGTGTTAAAATGTAATATAAATTTATCAACAATCCATCCACGTATGGTTCCGAAAAACACGCAGGAGTATAATAATTTGTGTAAATATTCATAACTTATATGCGATTTATTGGTTTGAGATAATAACTTTGAAGATATTGTTAGCAATATGAAAATTAGAACTAAGTTATATCAATTTTCATAAAATATCTATAGTCCTATATTGTTTGTAACAAATTGTTATAGAAATTATTCGAATTCATAAATTCTTCTTATGATTGGCAGCATAAATTAATAATTTAGCATTTATATTTTTTTACTTAACTTTTAGTTTCACATTTTTAAATAATTTATTAAATCAAAAAATAAATTATTATTAAGAGAATTTAGAAAAAAAAATATGGAGACAAATATTTTAAAATATGCATAAACAATTTATCACGTTTAATAGTAAGAGAGACGAGGGATATAGGATAGATATATAATAAAAAACATGTAGACTTGTTTGTTGAGCACGTCTCGAAAATACTAACGACGAATATAATTAATAATTCGTGCGTTTATCTGTGGTTAGATCAAGACTGCAGCAGTGTAATTTTTGAAATTTAAATATTATTATAGCTGCCTATGATAATTTCGAGTATTTTTGCATATCGAATTTCTAGTTTTACATCCCTTCCAATTTTAATATTTACGATAATTTATGTATAGGACGACATAGGATTGATTTTATGAAAAAAAAACAAATGTTTAATTTATACCTATAATTTACTTGATATTACCATATTTGGATCAAACCAACCAAAGTACGCGAGACTAAGGTATATAAATTAGATTGATTTAAGTAATATGGGAAGAAAATTATTAAATTATCTAATAATTGTAATTTATCTATGTCATATCAAGTGTATTGACTAATGATATTATTATTCTAATAAAAGAATATTATTATATACCTACATATTATTATATTTATTATTTTTTTGTAACAAATATTCTATATTTAATTTGTATTACTTGTTTGAAAAAAACCCTTTAATTTAATTTAATAATAAATTATTTTAATTTTAATAATATTATTATAATTGTGTAAAAGTTACAGGTACGTTTCATTTTGAGACGGGAAGATAAAATATAAAAAAGCTGGTGTTTCACGGGTAAACTTTAATCAATGCCTATGTATTTTGATAATAATTTATAATATTATAACCAGAAACACAAACATTTTTTACAATTTTATTACATATGAGGTATATTTTATTCATATTTAAGTATTAAATATAAAATGGATTGTGAGTGGTTTTGTATTCGGGGGGAGATACTTAAATTACTAATAATATAACAAACTTGCTCGGGATTCGTTCGTTGAACACGTTCCTAAAACGTATATATCTACCTAATACATACATATATGGTATTATACCGATGTAATCAATTATATTTTGTGTTCACACACAGCAGTGGAATTAAAAAAACCTAAGGACTATTCCTCCTATTCAACTGAAACACAGTGTGCAGACCTCTTGAAATTTCAATTATTATTATAGCACTCGGATATAGAATTTATATTTTTTATACGTTCCGATTAAAATACTGTGGATGCATACACTAATATGTTATTTTCTATGACACGAGGTCCGACGATGATTATATAATATATATAGACAACACACACACATATGCTCAGATACAAATATATATATATAAGTATTTCTTTACCTATGAGGAGATTCGTATCGAAACAAGTTTTATTTAGGCGTCCTCCACATTATATAGCTGCGATACGATTATAGCGCGTTAGTCGGCGCGTGCGATGAGTGATGACAGTCACAGTAGTTTTTTCCAGAGACGATATTATACATATTTACGAGTTTATTATATAAAGGTAGTTAACCAGAAAGGTATATAGCTGCGAATGTCGTTTCAACGCTTTTTATTTCTGTATAATACATACGGTTGTAAATCAAACGTTATTTTTCAACGCACGACGAGACACAACATACCTACGTGAGGTAACTACATACAATTCACCATGCAGACCAATTTTTACTGCAAGCACACTTTTTTAACGTATTTAGAATAGTATATAAATATTATAAAACAATATATTAAAAAGAATAATTAATTAAATAAATAGCTTTTATAAAATAAACGCTAAACCTTTAATAATAAATTGTGTGTTCTTAATAATCTTTGATTATCCTATATATATAATAAAGTATAATATAACCATACACTTCTTTCAATCACAATCACTATGCAAAATCGTTTACCTATTAATTCCTGTACTATGATATACTGTTAAATTTGTATAATTGATTTAATAGCTTTTCTTTTATAAATTGTTTAATAAATTTCCAAATACTAGGAAATGATAGATATTTAATGTATATACATTATTACGCGATTATAGGTATGTATATATATATATATTATATTTTAATAATAAATTACAAAATTAAAATCATTTATTAACAATCAGAAAAAATGGACCATGGTTCATGAGAAATTATAATTTACAGATATATCTCCAAATTAAATATACAAGGTACGTAAGAGTATTTGGTTAAATTATATGACTGAAAATGTTTATAGTTCATTACTATAAAATAAATTGGTTGTCTTCACTCATATGATTATCTGTCTTAATTATCACAATTAATATTAACTGCATAGTTATATCTATACCTTTTATACATCAATATATTATATTAATAATTATTGTTTTATAAATATTATTATCATAACCACCATGATATAACAATTAACTGTAAAACTTGGCATATTATCCACGAACTTTTTTTTTCAGAATAATAAAAATATAAATAAATAAATAATAATACTATCACAATGAAAATTTCGTCGAACCTGCATCGCGACTGTCATAGCAGAATATACGTAATATAGAAATCGTATGGGAATAAAATTTCATCCGGTGCGACTTAATACAAATATAATATAATCCCAACGGCATATGGAACACGCGTTTATACAGGTAAAAGTATATAATGCGTCATGAGCGTTTGATAATATTATATAGATGAGTGACTATTATATTTCATTTTTGCGTATATCTACTATATTTAGCTACTTTTAGATTTAACGGAACACTAAGCGTGTTATCCCTATCATCTGTTGCTAATGAGCCTATATTAAACTAAAATAGACATGTTTATTATAGTAGAAGATAAGTATGCTTATGCTTAGAGATTTTCTAATACGCTGGTGCACAGGAACGAACAGTATGCAGGAACTTGCGTTTTATCATACAACGACCGACGAAACACTACGTAAATCGATAGGAGACGTTAAAGTCTCTATAGAATTATAATGCTCGCCACGGAGTGTAAATATTAAATAAGTACCACGTAACTTACTTTAATACATTGGTACATATGTCATACTTATATATTTACCCCATTTTTCTTCAACAATGCAATTATTCAAAATCTGTTTTGAAATCTTTAAGTATACTCGAAGAACATACTTTCAAATTTTTGGGATTTTTTATGTACCACTTAAAGAGTATCCTGTGAAGATACAAACTTTGTTTTTCGAATGAAAATTTCTATTATATAATTTTAAATCAATTAGTAGATAATAGATTTATAATAATAATAATAGATTTGAAAGATTTTGAGGCTATAGTAACTTGACAGTGTTAGTAGTTAATATTAATAATCTATCAATAATTGCAATTTGTAAAAATATTCCATGTATTATAAGCCATAGATCCAATAGTATTACATCTATTTTATATTTTTTACTATATTTTAGACTATTCGACCATTTTTAAGGTCTTTTATTTGAAGTATAAAGATTTTAATAATTAAGAAACTCCTTGTTCAAATTTTGAATTAGGTACATATAATTTTCATTTCAAAAATAAATATATTGATTGTATTACCACATAATCTTAGAGTAGTACAAAATAATTTAAGAATTTTAAATTATCTATATTTTAAATTTTCAAAAATCATAATATTATGATATGTATACATGCGTACTGATATATGTAGTATAAATGTGTAATATATTTTATGGGTACTTACTTCGACTGGCCATAAATATTTCAATGGCGATGTTCTGCAATAAGTATCGGCGCGAGAATATCGCCCTGATTTCCGAAAAGTACCATTTTCCGTGTAAATGATCGCAGTATTTCAGCACCTGTGAACAAAGACGATATTATAAATTATTGCAATATTACTCCAGTAAAACTTAAAGATATGTAGTCAATATTATTTCTAAAGCAAAAATTTACATTTTTTGGGATTATTAATGAAAACTAAAATAATTATATATTCTAATTATATTATTACTGCAGTATAATATAAATCGACTAATCATTGCATAAATATATATTTATATGTATATGTATATATACTATATAATACATATATAAATGAAAAAAGTGAATAGAACACGAATTTATAAAACATTATAGTATATATAATTTAATATTGTTTTATTATTCGGTTTATATTATTATTATAAGTTGTCAATACTTACAACAACGATATACCTTTATACCTAACATACGAATTGTATCTATATATTTTAGATATTATCTATATAAAATATTATATTATAATTTAGACTTGGTGACGACGAGTGATGAATGTTGCAGTGTCTGAGCTCACGCAACCGAATAAATTTCGTGATTAACGCAAATTAACTGTATAATAATCGGGTAAACAATCGTTTTTCGTTAATGTTAATGCATTACGTGTCATTAAGATTTTTATCCATATAAATATATTATTATGATATATTATAGTGTGCAGCTGTTTAAACGAAATCCCACCGCTAGGACAACGTTCTTATATTAGTATTACGCACCGAATTTGACGATGGTTGTGTAAGTAATAAACAGTATTAAACACAAATAATATTTTTCGAAAATACTTGATGGCCGTAATTATATATTCAGCTAATCATAGAACAACGATGAAATTGTGTAAATCATATTATACTGAAAGTATACATAAGCTTATACTCAAAAATATATAATATTGCAAGAGTTATGGATCAAAGCTTATCGTGATTCAGTGGCGTAATGTTACGAAAGATATATTTTTTTAGGGGAAAAATATGTATGTTATTTTTTTTTTAAATAATTTTAAAAGGAAAGATCGAATTATATATATACATTATACAAATCGCTGCGGAAGTGCAGAGTTTCGTAAATTGAATAAGTATTACACGTAGGCATCTGAACATATTATGTAATCTGTGCTAACTATAATAAGATGTGATTTTTAGATTTTCAATATACCCATGATTTTCGCGCGGAATTTAGCTCGCAATGCGATTTATCTAAACGTGCTATTATATAATCATCGTAGACCATACTATTATCATACGGTCGAAAATCCATATAACGGGCACGTTTCGACGGTCTCGCAGCTCTTTTATACGATTATGGTATAGCCGCTGATAGGGGCGCGACACAGCAGTGTTTGCGTTCATTGTTTGTACATAATATAATACAATATTATAATATAACACACATATACATGTACACATACGCGTAACATATACGAAAAGCGCAGTGCACCCACATAAACAGCCAGTGAATGTTATTAAATTAAGTCTCGTATATTATATTTTGGGGTCGTACCCTTTGCACACGCGTTTATTTCACTGCAATTTGTCGTCAACATCCCCTATTGCTAGATATATGTATATATACAAACTGCAGCGCGAGATTTGCATCCATCGGTCATTATTATAGTTTCGAGTGTGAGGTGACGAGATAAGTGACGAAGACCATGCTGCAGACTACGATGCGAGAATTATAATAATTAAAATATACGAGAAATATTATACGGTAGCTATATAGGTGTTGACATTTAGATTTAATGTATTTTATAGATTTTGAGCGGAATGATGAACGTATTGATTTTACAACGATGCGTGTTTTTTAATTTTTTTTTTGTGTCTGAAGACTTTTTTTCTAAAAGGAAAATGCACTGATTATTAAATTCGATGGACATTTTTAGCGGAAAATTTACCTATGTTAGTGTTTTTGGGTGTCAAAATTGGAAATTCTTAGTAATTTTTCAGGAAAGAAGAGCGGTTACCTAACCTTTTTTTTAAATATTAAATAATACATAATGCTTATTTTATATAAGGACGAAAAAATTGTTTGACGCGTGTATTGCAGGATTGTTTGGTTTAAAAATAATTTTTTAAGTAGCCCTGCATTTGCCTGCATTATTCGGCTTCAGTTGCTTCGTAACAAATTTGTACTCCCTGCTGTGCTAGTGTAGCTAAGAGCTATCGACATATACGACTTTAATATTTTAAGCGTTTTATTTAGAAACGATTAAATGGTATATAGAGTTGAGTATTGGGTACAAAATGATAATTAATTAATTTAAAAAAAATTGTTTAACGCGTACGTGCTGTGGTGAAGAAAAATCATATTTCATCATAACTTTTAAATATAACCATACTAAGACGTAGGTTACATATATTTATTATATAATACTTGGGGAGTTAAGTATTGGTTAATAAACGCAAAACTGTCAAATATTCGTGACGAATGCGATTATGATACTGTGTATTTATTATTCACATTATAATATGTTATAGCTAACAAATGTATCGTGTTATTTTGATTCTTATGTCCTCTAAAAGTCATTATGTGTATATAATATCATATTTTAATTGTGATTATAACGATAAAATAAAAATAATTACGACGTGCTGCCAACCAGATAATGTTTTGACCGTTTTGTATATATGCGCATAGATCGTGAGTCAGAATAACGAACTCCCAAGAGATATAATGTGATTATTTTATATACATATATACCTATACCAACAGATGATATTATTATAAAATTAAAAGAGAATAATATACAAAACATACTATCGTTTACAGGCCACGAGTATTCGGATTTCAAGCCGATCCAGAAACACGGAGTCGTTAAAATCGGAATTTATGACTATGATATAATGTGCGCGTCTTATTAAACAGTTGTTGGTCTGCAGCATGTCCATATGTATATAACATACGTAGCGTTATATATTACGTACGTAGGTACATTTAAATAAAAGCATATAATATGTGTGTGTATTACGTGTGTTTAAATAATTATGAGGTAAATGAAACGCGAAATTAAATTTCAATGGTTAATTATTTTTTGGGCAGACGCGTATAAAAACAGGGGGAAATACTAAAATAAACTCATCCTGTCGTTTTGGAATCATTAACTTCGTTTAAAGATCAAATAAATTATAAAAGGTACCTACGAATAAATTAAGGAATATACGCGCACGTTTAATCTCGATTAATAAACATAAATTAAATTGGTTGTACGATTCCTAAAAATAAATCGTACATTATTGAGTATAATTTTTTCATGTAATTAAATAACTAATAGAACGGAGACTAATAATATAAAGTGGATACAATTAATTAAATATTTATATATTATCATATTTTATGTTTTTTTTACAAACAATGGTGAAAACTAGGCAATTGTTATAACTATATTAAGTTTGTAGGCGGGGTTGCTTATGAAGTTCACACCTGTAGATCAGAGATAATAATATTATACATAGTGATCAAAGGTACACAGCAGTTCACTTATAATAATAAGTCTTAATATTTTTATTTTTTTATTAGTGCGTAAGTAACTTATAAAAGCGTCTGTACATATTTTTTATTTGGCTATTTTTGAATTTAATAGGTATGTTTAATATTAAAGCGACGAAAACACACATATATATATATAACTATATATAATATATATAGTTGTATATATATATATAATATCATTTGTATACAAATCGTACATAATTAGAGTGCAGACTATGTGAGTAAAATAAACAAGCCCTCAGTCGTTTTCTATGTGAAATATTATATCTGCTGTACAGCACGTGTTTTTAATAGGACGAACCTCCCCAGTAATTTATTAGGGATGTTGTGTCTAGGCGATGACAATTCCCCGGTGGCCTACCCGTCGAGGATCGTGATGGTCGCCGGCCGCACACAAAACACAGCCTGCAGGACCACCTCTGTCCTGTGATAATTATAATCACGCGACGACCTTATATTATATGATGTATTCGGGACTGTACGACCGTTGTACGAATAATGTGTATGGTAATAAATTGCACGCGACCAACGTGATACAATTTTTCGAAAATCAAGTGACGGTACGCTTATTATGTATATCATCATTATATTATATACACCCAGAGACACGTTAAATCTCCGAGTCGAATTCTAGTCGTTATACATCACATATAAATAGGCGTATACACGTGCCGAAAACCGTTCAGTTGTGAAATGGAATTTTTTTCGACGATATATTTTACGCACGTTCGACTCTGGCGGCGTGTTACCGAGTATAATACGATTATATTGTCGGAATAATTATATTTTAGTCCAATGATTAATAATATATTTGTCCAGCAATATTATACGTATAAATAAATATATAGAAGATTATTATTACTGATACACAGTGAGAAACTGCGCATAAAAATATATATTTACAACGATAAAATTCTTATACGATTATATATATATATATATAAACACGAACAAAGACAATAAACATCATAATATATAGTAATTACTTATCTGCAATTACTTGTATCATTATGCAGTATCTACAGTAATCACCTTGCCCTGTGTATAATTATCGGTTTACAATAGGAAATTATAAATAGGGACAATATTATACGATTATGGGGTAGGTATAGTAACCCTGCTGGGGAGTGGTGGGGTTGGTGTTACCTTTAATTGATATTCTCATTTCCTCCCGTCGTCAGCTGATGACACGTACATATTATATATTATACTACGCGATTACACTTTTACGCGCGTGCAGTGTTGATGATGTACAATTAATATTTGCTGCCGGAGGAGGGTCGCCAGCAGAGGTCGTGTGAATATTAACCGCAGTTCCGCGTGTACACACACGAAACACGACAAAATATACGCTCAACGGTATATATATTATTATTATTGTGGCGTGAACCGAGCACGTCATATAGGCGCCACACACACACACACACACACACACACACACACACACACACACGATCGCTAAAATCACACGGATAGCACACACGCTGGTTCCAAAAATAATCGCGCCACCGACGGGTCTAATGGGTGCCCCGACGCCGCATCCTTTGGTGATTTATGCGCCTTCGCGGCGTTGTTGTTTCGACGAGGTGGCCCGGCAACCTACGCGCACTACCCATATAACGTATTATTATAAGCTATACAGCTTCTTATATATATATATATATATATATACACGGACACACACACACAAAAATAAATTGGTTTTCTCGTTAATATTCACGGTAAATATACACTTGAATACGGGGGGTGTGATCTATTTAATGAATTTAAGACACTCATTATTTAAGAAAACCTTAGTTTTTGAAATATATTTTTTACATACATAATTTTAAATTCATAAACCATATTTTTCTAATATATATATTTATTATTTTAGTTTTTTAATTTTTCGAACGACAGCATACATTTTTAATTCTATACTTCGTAGCAAAATATTTTTATGAGTGTTATATACGATCTATAAAACTCAAATTTTGGACAAGTAGTATAGTAATAGTTATAACTTTATTAGGACAGAGAACTAAAAATATTTACATAATTGTTAAGCCGCCCAAATAAAAATTTTCTTTTTCAGAAAATTGCATACCTGTATGTCAAACACTCAATCCAAAATTATTATTTGTAATAAAATATTAAAATGTTTTTCAATATAATACTATAAAAACAGCAGTTAGAATAAAATATATATAATATATATGTCATGTATATTATATATAACACGTCTACGACGACTTATATACTTAATTATTTAAAGATAAAGGAATAGTTAAGTATTATTATATATTCTATTGAATGCGAACACACTAAACATAATATGGATTTGACCAATTAATCTTTTTACAAATTGTTTTTTTTTTTTTTTTTGTAGGTTAATAGGTAGTTCCTTTTTTTGTCTATAGAAACCAATAATATATTATTTTAATACCTATTACTATTATTTTTATTAGTTACATTCTACGACGTAGGTACGCACTTCTTTCACAGAACCCGTTTATTTTATTTTTGTAGTTGTTTTTTTACGATCCAACACACCGGAACTATTGTGTATATATACATAATATACGGTATACCCACAAATCAAACTGCTTGCGCACGAAAAGTAATATTTTCCATTGTATTGAGTTTTGCGAGCGCCCCCCAGAGATATGCTCTACGCCACTAGAGACGACGACAAATTGCCACAGTAATCCGAAGTGACGTTTATCCCCCACGAGGATGCGCGCACATATAATAATATCTATACATGTATATAAGAGTGCGACCGTAACTCCGGTGCCAATAAGGATTACGAGAGATAGTATATATATATATATATAAAGCGATGGCCATTTCATAGAAAGAACAGAATTATATGTAATAAGTAAATAACATATGTGTACATTTATGTGCGCGTGCACGTGTAAATGATCAGAAATCGACGTCATAGAAGCTTGCGTGCTGAAAGGTCGTCAATATTTGCTATTTTCGGTCTGCTCGATCGGACGGGATGTATTGTATGTATATCAAGAATCACCAATTATGTAATATTTTAAGAAACCATTTATATTTAACATAATACATAATATAAGTCTACATAATACTTTATATAGCATATAAAGCTATAATTATACACGAAATACAAACTTAATAAAGTATGTATGTAAATAATTAAAGTTTAGTATTCACTTTTAAAATGTATATAAAAAAATATGTAGGTTTATGGTGAATTAAAAGCAAATCGCAAATAGTGATAAGTTCATTTTTGAAAATGTGTTCTAATTAAATAAGATATTATTTATATATTTTAAATAAGTAGAAAGAGATTTTCTTAAAAAAATTTGTTTTAATTAATTGCATGTGTATCATATACAATTTACCTATAATATATATATATATATATATATACATTATATCATATAATAGCAGAATATAGTTTTAGTTCTAATAAAACAATAATAATGTTAGCCCTAAGGATCACAAGTGGCACTATATAATAACTAGAGTTGCTTATGAAAGGACCATCATTATATAAATGTAAATATATATATGTATAGACGATGTATTATGTAAAACAACGTAGAAGGTCATTATGTAGAGTTACTCCTAGTAAATACTCGTATGTACTTATTACTTATATAATATAAATATAATTTAACTTCGTATAGCTGTTAGTGAGTAATTTATAAAGTGTATATAGAGTTTAAACGACCATATTAGTATAAAACGATTTTTACAATCTTTAGTAACTATGATACAAATGATAATTGGAATAAAATGTGGTATAAGTGTAGTATTATATATGTTTATATATTATAAAAGTATATCTATATACGAATACAATGCAGATATATATAGTTCGCATTAAACGAGACATGGATTTCCGTTTGGTCGCGGTAAAATGCGGAATGCGTATAGAAATTCCGGTCAATTAGAAGAGTTTCACAAGACAAATGCGACGGAATAAGGCTATAGCAGTGAGTGAAGATTTACATACAGTCACATTATATACACCTGCATGCCTTATTATATACACATCTAGACAATATATCAAACGGTATAATATATACTAGTATATCTATTGCAGCGGTGGATCTAGATACATAAAAACCTACCGCAATCGAGCAAAGACACATTCATACATAAATATATATATATACACTTATTTTGTATTGTATATAATATACAAAGCCACAAAGGTAATATACACTACCCGCAGTCATATAGGTACATATATGATATGCAGATACTTACTTACTACCTAATACGTATATTATAATATATAGTTAAATCGCCATTATTATAATAAGTATGTATATATGTGTTGAATATATAATATATAAATATATAAAGGTATATATATATACTTATACGTGTTATATACAAATAATATAAATATTTAGGTTCGAAACGAGCCATTGGCCATTGTATACATTGGTACGAAACTCGTTTAACGATCTACACTCGCTGCACTCGCGTATAAATCTATATATAATATATACCTACGAATACATTATGATACGTGCAAATATCTTTTACGAAAGTGTCGAACGAAACTATGTGATCGCTAAGTCTAACTCGCACCTGTTCACGGAATGAAAAAAAAAAATAGAATACGAAAGCGAACCAATACAGTGTGTACTCATTTGTATCTATGTTATCTATATTTTTTTTATCCATATAGAGAGATAAAAACGAACGACGTTTATACCAGCTTAATCGTTCTTCAACCCCACTAGCTGGTTACTATTACATGTATAATGGATCACAATTTAATTTTGTTTTGGTTCGCAAAAATCGAATATATTTTTAGCTAGGTCGCCATTGGTTAAAGAAATAACATTGCAAAATAATGGTATAGACTATCCGTTGCTATGGGGTTTTTTTAGTTATAAAAGAAAATAATATTACTAATCGTATTTATGTTATTCAAATGACAAAACGCAATGTTTGTATTATTATATTTGTAGTTCGTATAGGTATAAACTTAAAAAGTATTTTCCCGATTTTGATGAAAATTTTATATTATATTATTCTTATGGGATATATAATTGCAAGAAAGTTTAGCAATATTAACTATATAGTTTGAATAACCACGTTCGAAAATATAAGAAACCGTGAACTGATGTATAGCACCAACACGTGTATATATACCAATATTTATAGCACCGTACTTTATGTTTGATGTATTATTTCCCGGGCTAAGTCAAGTCACATAGATATATAGTTTTATTACATATTATATATTACAGCGTGGTAGAGTAAGCCAGTGAAGAAACGCAAAGATGACGGGCATAAGATACGACCTTTTTGGACGAAGCGGGGATAAAAAAAGGCGCGATTACTCTTAAGCTGCGACTCGACCGCCACGGACGAAGCCGCCGCCGATATCGATCCACGACGGCGTGCGACGGGCGGGTCACACTCCATTGGTCGTGTGGGCGTGACCGGGGCGGTCGCTTTAACCGGTGGGTCGAGATCCCGACGGCGGCCGGGCAGTTCGATCGCACGACGCAGCCGCCGCACGCGCGCACACGGACCGAACGAATCTCGCGGGCCGCACGCGACGATCGCCGCAGCTGCAGCAGCACCGCCAGCACATCAGAACACTGCAACAGTGATCGCCGGCCGACGACGACCGTGCACGGAGTTTGTGCGCGTACAATATTGTATTCTAATAAACGACACATTTTGTTATTGCGCGTGCGACGACGTTCGCGCGTTACGTCTGATCGCGGGCATGCTGTTGCCGTCGGACATGTTGGCCACGCAATCTAAGATGTTGTACCAGCTGAACAAGTACTGCGTGGAACGGGTGGAGACCAGGAAGACGGCCACGGCCAAGGCGGTGCGGGAGGTGTGCAAGGTGGTGCAGACGGTACTGCACGAGGTGGAGGCCCAAGAGCCGCGGTTCATATCGTCGCTGGCCGAGTGCAACGGCAGGTACGAGGGCTTGGAGGTGGTGTCGGCCACCGAGTTCGAGATCGTGCTCTACCTGAACCAGATGGGCGTGTTCAATTTTGTCGACGACGGGTCGCTGCCCGGGTGCGCGGTGCTCAAGCTCAGCGACGGCCGCAAGCGGAGCATGAGCTTGTGGGTGGAGTTCATCACGGCGTCCGGATACCTGTCGGCCCGCAAGATCCGGTCCCGGTTCCAGACGCTGGTGGCGCAGGCGTGCGATAAGTGCGCGTACCGGGACTCGGTCAAGATGATGTCGGACACGGGCGAGGTGAAGCTCCGGATCCGTGACCGGTACGTGGTGCAGATCACGCCGTCGTTCAAGTGCGCGGGCGTGTGGCCGCGGTCTGCCGCCCACTGGCCGGTGCCGCAGCTCACGTGGCCGCACCCCAACCTCATCGTGCAGGTCAAAACGGAAGGGTTCGACTTGCTGTCCAAGGACAGCGTCATCATGCACGGCAAACAGAACTCGATGGAGGGCGACGCGTGGGTCATGTCGTTCACGGACGTCGAGAATCAGCTGCTGTACGGCGGCTGCCGAAAGCGATGTCTGAGCATCCTCAAGACGCTCAGGGACAGGCACCTCGACCTGCCCGGCAACCCGATCACCAATTATCACATAAAAACGCTGTTGCTGTACGAGTGTGAGAAACACCCGCGGGACGCCGAGTGGGAGGAAACTGGTATCGCGGACCGAATCAACGGCATACTGCTGCAGCTCATCTCGTGCCTGCAGTGCCGCCGGTGCCCACACTATTTCATCCCACATCTGGACCTGTTCAAGGGTAAGACCCCGGCGTCTCTGGAGAGTGCGTCCAAGCACGTGTGGCGGCTCAGCCGGGAGATACTCACCAACTCCAGGGCCTTCGACAAGCTCTGAGGGGCTACGCGGCGCGACGTAGTATTCTATATTCTATTACAACATCTGTGCAGTACAATGAAACCTCTTTAAATACCACACACTCCCGGTTTCGCTAAAAGCTGATCCGCTAATCGGAAGTGTATAGTCAGAAGAGGCTTCATTGTATATTTCATCGTCGCATACAAATATATGATAAACAAGTATTATATAATATTATATATACTTCACCTAAGCTAGTCAATGCGTTTTCGTCAGACGCTGAAATCGATAATTATTATAATATTTTATATATTGTTTGATTATTTGCTATAAATGTATTGCAGCCGCCCAGAAAGATCTCTCTAACCGATAACGATTATCCTCTGTAGTTTACGCACTTTATATGCTATAAATAACAGTATAGGTATCCTATATGCATTATACATCTTATGATCACTCGAATAATTTAATAGGATACGTTTACTATATATTATTATACTATATCGTTATTAATATGTTTATACCTATACTTTTTTTATTTTTTGATAAGACATTTTTAATCTTTAAGTTAGAATAATATTGTTTATTTTTTTCGTTTTCGTTGTATGTGTGCAATATTAGCTGTATTATGTCGATTATATATTATGCTAAACCGTTTTGTTTTTAGGTAGATACTAGTTGTTTATTACATATGATTACTTATTATGCATTATTAAAACTTATAAAACAGATTATTATGCGATTTATAGATAAAATTTGTTATATATCTTCATCAATGGCTTTTTCCTTTTAAATGTATTAATAAGCTCATAATCATTTTGAATGTAAATATTTTATAAATGCATAAAATACATTGTTTATAAGCAATACGATATACTAATATACTATACCTATATACATGCTAAATTAAACTGAAAAATAAAATTATTACAAATATATAAAAGCCTTTTATTTTTCTTAATCTACAATTTTTGCAGGTTCCATTATAAAATAGGTAAGAATTTATTTTCTTAGTAAAATTTTACCTCTTTAAATATTACATGTATTTATTATATCTATATACCTACTAATATACAAGGGGTGGCTAACGAGAAGAGATTCGCAAACCACCAAATATATTAATAAATATGGAAGAGCCGAAATTGAAAAAAGGTCATATTATTATATACTTATGATAAATATATATAATATGATTAAATTAAATAAGATAAGATATCGAGATATGTAAGCCGCAAGTGTATGATGGGAGCCGCAGTTTGGTTACCCCTGTTATATACTAATAACGATTTAAAGAATGAAATAATTTTGTTTAGGTATATAATACTTACGAGAAAGTAAAGAAATAATAAAAAATAAGACATATTTTTATTAATATTAAAGAGAAAAACTAAAAACAAGACATATGATTTTAAAAATAAATTACAGAAATGGAGAGCGAGTGTATTAGTGTGACTATACTACACGTATTATGCTAATTTCATAATTTATTAACATACATTACTTTTAACAAGCATATACATAATTTACTACTTTATAATGTGTATAATATGAACTATATTATAATAGTATTATTAGAAATATACATCACATGTATATAAATATACCTATGGTTTATTCGGATTTAACTGACAATGTTCCAATATAACCAGTACTTTTTTTTAGATTCTGCACAAAGCAGTGGATAGTTGGATGGATGTATTATTATTGTTATTTTGTCTTCATAAAAGATAATAAAATCTAAATAAATAAATAAAATTTAAAAATTTAAAATGTTTTACTTATCAAGATATCTTGACATCAATAAGTCACAGAGCGGCTTATTTTATTTAAATATTTTTTAAATTTATAAATATTATTTACATTCTTAACTATATAGAAACTATGTACCTATACTTATATTGTATACATATATACCTACATTTATATAGTAGGTTAGAAAATAATATTGTTGAATGAGCAATATAGGTATTTTTCTGCATATTATCTAATTTATTTATATATAGGACAACATATCAATTTATCTATACTGGATAAAAAAATATAAAACAAATAGATCTGCTCACAGTTACCTATATTTTTTACTAATAATTCTTTTGATAATATTGATAAATCAAATTGATTATTTTTTCATAAATACAATTAACAAAAATATCAATTTGAACCATCGAATTTACAGTTAAATACTTCTTAAGAAATTAATTTTATAATAGTAGTTAGTAATTTTTGTTTCTTTGAAGCATTTTTACTAGGATTACCATCTTAGGTATAAACAATTATATATATTATATTTCTTAACAAACGTACTTCAACCTCATCATAGTATTTTTTTTATAATTCGCTGTTAAACTTGAGATACTAAATAGGAACTAATTATATACTAAAATGTGATATATTTTACTAATAATTGTGAAAACTGCAGTAAATTTTAATCAAAAATCAATTTTTTTTTTTAATATATTAATATAATAATATATATTACTGTAATATAATTCTCAGGTATAATTTTTCATTTTAATTTGCTGCACGTAATTTAGAGCGCTGTATATACATATACATATATATGTCTATAAACTGAGGTCGACTCAAATGTATATTTTAAATTCATTCCATTATTTTATGATATTTTATTAAGTATACCTATCAAAGTATGAAATTATTTGTTTGATAAAATAATTATTTACAAACATGGTTGAACAAATAAATGAATAAAAATATAGATATATATGGATAAAACAATAAATAAACAATAATTTTTTCTATATATATTTATGATGATGACTGATATTAATATACTTAAGGGTATTAATATAATTAAATTTAAATCAAGAAACACGAAAATAGTATAGGTACCCTTTAGATATCATATAACTCACGTAATCATGTGTAATAACTAAACAGAATAGATATAGATGTTCTATTATTGGGTCTAAATGATTACTCAATATAATATAAGGTTAGCCCGATGAAATATTATGCTAAAAATCGTAACACAATTTATACAATTTATTTAAGAAAATTGAAAATGTGTACAATAAGATAGCGACTATAACGACTAAATAATCAGATTTCTATCTAGATCGTTTCAACTGTTTCTAGTAGTGACAACTATATATATATATATAAAAGTCAAAATATTTAATTTTGTTTAAGTTATCTATGTATACAGGAATACAATATACTAAATATATTATGCACTACACCAAATACATTTTCATTAAACGGGTTAATTATGGCTTTTTAAAACAAAGTGTTACAAATTAATATACAAGTTTATAATAATAAACATATCTATACAAACGTATTAAATAACCGTTATTTAAGAATAAACGTTATATGGAATCAAATTCTTTAAGCAAACTTGTGATTTTAAAATAGAAATATGATAGCTAGGTAATCTTATGACACACACAAATATATTTATTGATCAATTTGTATTTGGCGTATTTAATGCCTAAATAATATATCCAGAAGTAAATACATATACTTATAATAATGATTTCACATAGCGTACTATATATTGTTATTTATACAGTATAGACTATCAATAAACAAATAATAAAGTATAATTTATGGAAAATGTAAAACATTAATTGATTGTAACATTTATCGACCGAAAGAAATATATATGAGTAAAAATAGGTATCTATATAATTGTTAATACTTTGGGGATATTATAGTCACACGCACTAATAATAGTATATATATTATATACATAAATATGTAACAAATACATTCTCCTGTAGCAATAAACACTATGGAGACAGTTGGAATGAAAAAAAAACACCAAACATCGTACACACACACACACAGACATCAGTACTATATCTATTTGGCTCATATAATAAATTATGAAAACGCGTCGTTTCGAGGGTAAAAAAAACGTATCGAATTTCCTGCCCAAGCATGCGTGCGTTTATGCGTATAAGACATATACACGCAGAAAGAGACAAAGAGAGAGAGAGACAGAGAGACAGAGAAAGCGAGTGAGAGAAAAACGGTTACAGAGTCAGCAATGTATATACAGAGAGATTCACGAACATGTTTGTACCTATTTTTTCATTAATAATAAATGTATTTAAATTCCTATGTTTCTACTCTGAGTTAGTCTGACTATTTCTATGGTAGTAATGAATAATTTTTCTGTATATTTTGGCGTATAAAAAACAAAATTTAATCAAGTGGATTAACTTTTGTGTACTATATAGTACTATGAATAATGTGATAATGTAATAATAGATTTGCATGAACATACACGGGGGATAAAGTGATACCTAATATTGTTTAATTTATTGACTATGAGTAATTGAAGTAATTATCATAATATTAATCAATCAATTTGTAAAAATTGTTTAAGTTAGTGTTATAAACACTAGATTTAATATCAAGTCTAATTTATACTATAACTATCTATATTTTGTTAAACCATTTATTTTAGGATTAATAATCTTATTTAGTTTAAATATTTGAATAACTGAGAAACTTGTTTAATTTTTTAATACAAAAATTGGGAATATCAAAATTCTCAAAAGATATTAGTCACTAATTAACGTACTTATATAAGTAGTAATAAAGTAGTATTCTATTTTTAAATATAGAAGTTTGAATCAATAGATAACTACACTTCTTAAAAAAAAAATATAAAAAATATCAATAATTTGAAAATACCTAAGTATTTAAATTCCTAAAATTCTTAAGTTTGAATATAAATTTATTATAGTATAGCTATTAAAGGAAAAAATAAGGGTGAGTGTACTAGGTGAATCACTCTGTACATAACATATATAACATACTTTACACGTGAGCTTCGACATGTATAACAAACATATACATATATATATACGAATACCGAGTGTAGCCAAAGAGTAGCGTATAAATAAAATACGAAGAAAAAACACATCGAGATGGTAAAAAAAAATCCTAAGAAAAAGGCTTATACGCGCATGCAGACACATACGGACACACAGTATACACACACCCACACACACACGCGCGCCCGTGAACAGGCAATCTATGAAATGCGGGGAAAAAGCGCAACGCGGGAACGAAAACAAAACGAAAAAAAAAACAAAATAGGGGGAAAAGAAGTGAAAAAAGGCAGCCCGTACGGTCGAGACGCAAAATCCGTCGTATACGCCGCGGCGAAGAATATTATATTATTATCAATGTGTCGTAGTATCGTTGTCCGCGGCCCGAAACCCGCCCCGGATCGATAGTCTCGCGGGAGAGAGAGCGCGAGCGCGCGAAATGGGCGTTTCCCCGGAGTCGACGCCTCACGGGACCGCGCCCCACCGCGGCGACGAGCGGGAACGCCCGACGCGGGCCACCATCCGATACCACAGCCGGTACCGTCGCCGTCGTGGTTCCACCGATCGGCCGACGACACCGCCGCAGTATCACGTCTAACGTCGTTCGCACTGCACATCATTACACGATATTACTGTCTCTCACGTTAAAATAGGTATAATTCATATAGATCATCATATATCGTATCGGATCCGCCGCTTCTGCACCTACTTAATTTATCGCGAATCCGTCGATAGCTATATATCATAATCAATATACTATATACACTTATTTTCGTTTTCTCGTCGATTCGCGTACACGCGTCATCGGTATATATAATATTAATATAAACATGGTGGTCATGCCGTGACGGGATCGCGGTCCACCGTTGCCGACCTGCATCAGATGACATGAGACACGGTGTCGGTGCAGCAGCCACAGAAGCCGCGATGCTCGTGCCACAGGACATGCTGTCGACCCAGACTAAGATGTCGTACCAGCTGGGCAAGTTTTGGTCGGAACGGGTGATGACCCGGAAAACTGCAGCGGCGAAGACGATCCGGGAGGTGTGCAAGGTTGTCCAGGACGTGCTCCGCGAGGTAGAGGCCCAGGAGCCACGGTTCATATCATCGCTAGTCGAATGCAACGGCCGGTACGAAGGCTTGGACGTGGTGTCACCCACCGAGTTCGAGATCGTGCTCTACCTGAACCAAATGGGCGTGCTCAACTTCGTTGACGACGGGTCGCTGCCCGGGTGCGCGGTGCTCAAACTAAGCGACGGTCGCAAGCGGAGCATGAGCCTGTGGGTGGAGTTCATCACGGCGTCCGGATACCTGTCAGCCCGCAAGATCCGGTCTCGATTCCAGACGCTGGTGGCACAGGCGTGTGATAAGTGCGCGTACCGGGATTCGGTCAAGATGATCGCCGACACCAGCGAGGTGAAACTTCGGATCCGCGAGCGGTACGTGGTGCAGATCACACCGTCTTTCAAGTGCGCGGGCATATGGCCCAGATCGTCAGCACACTGGCCACTGCCGCAAATCCCGTGGCCGCATCCCAACCTGGTAGCCGAGGTCAAGACCGAAGGGTTCGACCTGCTGTCCAAGGAGTGCGTGACGCTGCACGGCAAGCAGTCGGCACTAGAGGGAGACGCGTGGGTCATGTCGTTCGTGGACGTCGAGAACCGGCTTATGTACGGCGGCTGTCGGAAGCGGTGCTTAAGCGTGCTCAAGACGCTTAGAGATCGGCACCTGGACCTGCCCGGCAACCCGGTTACCAATTACCACATCAAGACTCTGCTGCTGTACGAGTGCGAAAAACATCCGCTTGAAATGGAATGGGACGAATTGTGTCTCGGCGATCGCATCAACGGCATACTGCTGCAGCTCATCTCGTGCCTTCAGTGCCGGCGGTGCCCGCACTATTTCCTGCCACACGTCGACCTGTTCAAAGGCAAGGCTCCGGGAAGCCTAGAGAACGCGGCCAAGCAGACGTGGAGGCTGACTAGAGAGTTGCTCACCAATTCCAGGGCTTTCGACAAACTGTGACCTGCGCTTCAGCCGCAGAATCCCGCGTAAACGATATATTATTTAAATAAGTAAAATCGGCACGACTCTGCTCTTATAATACGGCGCATCGTGACCGCGTCGTCGTTTTCGTTATATAATTATTCCACCATCATCGCCATCGCGGGTGACGTTTTTATTACGTTTTGTTATATACATCTTTCTATATTATATTTTTGATATTATTTATTACACTTTTTTTTCTCTGTGTCCTTACGCCTCGCCGACCTCCGCCGCGGAGAGACAACCGCCAACCGTACTGTGTTTGGTACATATTATTATATTACTGTTTTTCTTTTATTATTATTATTATTATTATTATACTGCGCGTAACGCATACATCACGATAATATATAACAACTATAATATCCCCATATACTTGTTAATTTAGTGTGCGTATACGCGAACGCCATATAATTTATCACTAAAGATATTCGATATGATTTTGTTTTTTGTGTTTTGTTTATTTTTTTATTTTTAAATTGTTTTTAAATATTATATAATAAAACATTTGTTGTCCGCTTCAGAAAACGGAATCATTTATATCATTTTTTTCGCGAGATTCACATATTATACTATTATATACAATAGATACGTGCTTACATTTTTTATTACTCGCCGCGTCCTGATTATTGCTGATCATACATATATATATATATGTGTGTGTATACATGGCGATTCATTGAGTTTACAGTACTTCGTACACAAGTTTATCGATAGTTGGTATACACAGGTATGCACGTTTGTTTACTTATTCTCAATAATAAATTTATAATATATAGTCTATAAGTACAATATGTGTTCAATTATACTTTATACCGAAATTATTTGTATGTACTAAGTAAAACGCATAATAACTATATTATAATGTATGTATACGAGTTGCTATATAAAATGGTCTCAAAGATCAATATCTGTACTTTTTGAGGTTTAATTTTTATAATTTAAGAACATTTCATGAATACCTACAATCATGTGTTCATAATTTTATATATTTTTTATGATATAATTAACGTTTAAGTAATTGGTGAAAATAACGTGCTTATATTTATGAATATACCAGGTATTTAATAAATTTGGAAACTATTAATTATTGTATGCATACTATAATACATTCATGAAGCAATAATAGATAACACTGTTGTACACTTATAATGTACAATATTTAACAACCTCGTTTATTGTATCATATAATTGTTTATTAATTCTAACCAGTTAACTGACCTTTCTAAACTCATTGAACACCCTGTATATTTGATTTAACATGAGTTTTATTTTTTAAACATTTATTATTAAAACATAACTTTTTACCAATAAAACGTGTAACTTTTATTCATTATATGTAATTACCACTAATCTTATACTATAATTCTTTTTCCAAAAACTATTCGGAGATAAATGATCGTAAATGCAAACATATTTTAATGACAGTAATCGACTGATTATACAAAATACAGTAAATTAACACTGTTAGATATTAATTTTATTTTTATGACTAAATATAATATAATATACATATTGTACCATATACAAATTGTGTGATATTCGCCGTCAACATAAAACCAAGAATCTGCTTTTTTATTATACTGTTTTACGATAAAATATAATATTACAAATAAAACCATTATATGTATTCCCGAAAATATCCTAACATAACATAAACACTTAATAAGTTTTTATTTTGAGTATAGGCACACTATTTACATAATTATAATTACGATAATATAATAACGGGTAATAAAAACTTTACGAAAATAATGTCCTCTAGTCAAATATAGGAATAAAAAAGTTAAATTAAGTATCTAAATTGAAAATAATATAAAAAATTACTTATTATTATTAAAATAATAATAATTTGTAGATATTGTTGGGAAATAGAGTTAACGTTAGAAATTGTCTATGTAATAATGATAATGAATTAATATTATATGTACTATTTTATTGATATAATTTTATGATAAAAATATAAACATATCAAAAACAAAGTTTGTAAATTATTTATAAATTACTCCTTGTCACGTGAAAAAAAAACCAAAAAATACATTGGGGAAAATAATTTTCTAAATCGTTTTTTTTTTTGCATGTGAAATTTGAAAAATGATCGAGTTCGTGCGGGAAAAAAAAATAACGTCTGTTCTTGTGGATTACGGTAAGTGGTGCACGGTCCCGTTTTGCGTACTTCGTGTAAATGTACCTATATATACGCATGCAGTTGAACAGTTTCCGGTATGATAAATGAAGAGAAGTGCATTAAAGATGAAAGCATCAGTGGTCCCCAGGAGTGTTGTAAAAACGGAAGAAGACACACGCGGTCACCATAAGGGCTTAGGGTGGTAATTGAGTTAAGTGCTCTCTCGCGGAAGTGGTCTGGTATCACTTATAAATGTTCACGTGGAGTAAATATACAGCAAGGGACAACGGATTATGATGAGCTAATGGTATTTCTCACCCCCTCCCGTAATTGCTTTTAATAATAAAAATCATTAATGAGAACTCGTCTTGTCCTTAAATATTATACTGCCCCGATTAACCCTGCCGCAGTTTTGTTAGCATGTAATACATATATAATACGAATAATAATATCATTCGAGCACCGTTTGTTAACATGACTTTACAAGGCGCGTACATGCTATTTTTAACCAGCGTTGTGCGTACTTAAGTGTGTTTGTATAAAGTAAGTGTTTAATATAAACGATGATAATATATTATACAAGCGTACATGAGAAATATTATTAGCAAGTAGGTAAGGAAAATATTTCAAACGAGTTTTAATATATGTAATAATAATTCATGTTTCTGTATGGTCCAATTGTTAAATTACTGTAAGAAATTAATCAAACGAATTATTTTTTAATAATAATAAAAAAACAGCTTGTCCCATACCCGGAATTCCGTTAAAAAAATACATTTTAAAGCATATATGAAAATTACACTAATACATAAATTTAACAAAACAAATATATTATGACTTATGAGGAATTAATGAAAATACGAATATATATAAGCAGAGTTTATAGCATCTCAAATTTGTTGATAATATAGTTAACTGAAACACACATATTTGGGATGAATATAATTAAAACTTTAATCATTAACCATTAACGTTTTAGAAAATATTAATTTTACTATTTTTATCTTTGAATAACAACATACATTTTTAATTTATTATTTCAAAGTAGAATATTTTTTACAATAATTCAATACAAACAAAATTGTATATGCTGTATAATGTATGAGTTGTAAGTACATGAGAGTTTAAAATTATGATGAACGAACTAAAGTAGCACAAGAGTACTCAACAAATTTTGGTCCACTACCCAGATTATTTAAATTTTGATTATAATTGTGAATTACTATTGTTTAAGAAAATTAAATAAACGTCCAAAACTTGATTTTTATACATCGAAATACTCAAAATAACATTTTGCTTCGGCATATAAAATTAAAATTAACGTACGATTTTATTCAAAATCAAATAACAATTATAAGGATAAAAAAAATAGTAAAAATGTAATTGTTTTTCAAAAATGTTACTTCATAGCGAGCGATTCAAAATTATGTAAATAGAAATAATTTTCATAGCATTAATAATTATACAGTAAAGTGATCACCAGCATGTTTTTATTGTTGGCGCCTATTATATTATATGAAATCAATATGTTACCTATACAATATTATTTTATATTGTTTATATTACAGTTGGTACTCGAATAACTCGTAACTCGTATATATTTATATAAAGACAATGCGTTAAAAATGTGCATGTGCATATGCAATATTATAATCATATACATTAAAAACTATTTGAGGGTATGATTTCGGGAGAGAGGGAGTGACGACCATCATCGTAACACATGTATTATCATTATATGTGAAATAAATAACACGTATTTATATTATGTATATTATATTATTAAGTACCCTTTAAGCGGACGACGATCGACCTCGGTGCAACTCGAAGAGTGCATAATAGACGCACTGTATATAATTTTATAATATTATGTGTGTATAACACAGATGTTTTACACCACACAAAACAATATATATATATACATGTACAGGATTATGTCCGGAGGCCATTTCCATTGTCGCGAATCCTACCCCGTGTTCAATATACCTACATGTGTTACACACATCATCGTATATCATAATATGATATGTATAACTCACTGCAGCATAATATGAGGGTTGTTTTGTTATTATTATTTTCATTCGTCTCATTTATTATTATTTTTTTTTGCGAATGGCAAAGTCCCAGTTCGATTGTGACGGGTAAATATTTTGGAAAATTTGCAAACCTAAAATGCGGCGTAGAAATATTTACCGAAAGGCTCGATTGAAGGCGGCGTCATTGGGTAGTTATATATAATAGGAAGCTAGTATGCGAATCACGCATATATATAATATTATAAAGGTACATTGTTGTATAGCAAACATCCATTTACTGCGTAGCGCGTCGTCCCAGGGGAAACGCTACACCGTCTTATTCGCTCGGACAAAGTGATTACATTTTTATAAATCACCACACCGTGTCTTAATCATCCCCTCGAAAACATTTCGTTCACGCGCCGCCGAGCAACTCCATTGCCGTCGCCGCCGCCACCGCGCGCGCACCCCGCCAGAATACGAATTACGCGTGTACGCAAGTACCTACATAGTATATACATACAGCATAATATATACCGGGTGGTCCGTATTACACACACACACACACACACACACAAGCATATATGTATATTATATTATATATCTCGCAACACATTGTTCGCGAAAAGGTATAACGGCCGCCGCAGACTACACCGAAGACGACGCAGAGAATATATCGCTACGTTATATACACATTATATAATAATGTTAAGGTACCACGTATACAGTTATATACAGTCCCCCTTAGGTACTACTAAAATTTATTGACAATGCATAACGTGCTACAATAGCCATCTTATACCTAATCTGATGCTGTTTTGGGGCACCCAATCCACGTGTAGACATATATAGGTAGTACGCATGTTATATAATTGTATACATTTTATATTAATCCATGAACAGCATATATAAATTTCAACCGAAACACGACGACATTTTGTTATTCTATCTGTGCAAAAGCGTGTATCAGCCAAACACAATGTTTCGATCAAGGCCAAAGATCGCTTGTGTTATTGCAACTGCTGTAGTTTTACTAATATCGAAATAGCAACGTATGCAGGAATTACACATGCAAAGCATTATAATTTAACCACTAATAGACGCATCATGTAATCAATGACAGTATCGTAGATAAAGATAACAGATATATAAGCATTTGAATATATTTTTATTTTGCATGAACGTAAGAAAAGCCTATCTAAATTAAAATATATTCAATGTTACCAAAATCCGTTTATACGTAATTTTCTGTTCCACAGTTTTGTGTATTTAGATGTTTTTGCTTTTATAGACATAGGTATTTAGGATAGACCTATATTAGCTATATGGCTTATATAAAATTCAATAAATATTTTGGCACAGTTTTATATACATATAGTTGAGACTACAACGTTGAAAAATTACACTAGAGCTTTCGTGCACTCGGCCGTGCGTGGAACATATTATAACCAGATACGTCAAAAAAACCAAAATTGAACATTCGGGTGGTTCGAAATAGGGGGCTGGTGGCATCACGAACACGGGTTGCGAAACACGGCGAAAAACCCTGCGCGTTACAGTAAACCATAAATCCTGGTTAGGCCGCAAAAATATAGCTCCTGCCGCTCGGGGGGCCGATAATCTAATTTGGATCCGAGTTTTATGCGAAATGCGCGCACCAGACGAATGGGGTTGCTGTTGCGTCAAGCACCGTGGCGATGAGGCAGTTTCATCGTTGTCGGACGGGAAAGATAATATAATATAATGTATTTATAAATCGTCTAATGGATGTTTTTAATCAGGTTTGGTCGGCTTTTAATACAGACGGATTAACGCGCAGCGGACGAACTGTGGTGAGGGGAGGTGGTTCGATATTCAATTGTCGCAGCCATCAGCAACACTACAAAGTGTAGAGTATAATATATATATATATATATATATATTTAGTATTATTATTATTAATATTTAAAACGAGTCGCTGCGGAGATGCGTAATGAAATTTCTAGTGTAAATGGATTTTTTTTGTTGATTTTTTATGATAGGTTGGGTATGCGGACTGCCCATGCGTAAGAGTACAGAATTCTGATATATGTATGTATATATATTTACCAACGCATTGTAAAAGATACCGAAATATACTACACTATATTATATTATCGTAGAAAAAAAAGAAAAAATAATAATTTTCTTGTCGAAAGAAATAATACAAACATGTTCACCATGCGATGTTATTCGAGATCAATCAGGCGAACGATTCTATCGTCTTTTTTCTTTCGGCCTATTCAGGCGAAAAAATAAGCGGACAGATCCACCATCAACGTCACTGCCACCAACCAACATGTTCTAAATTAATTTCAATAAAATATTGCGTCAACCAATTTATATTATTTATTTTTACCCCTAACGCACAACCGATCATTAAAGACAGAAACACGTTGGACTACTGCAACACGTATATTATAGCAATAGTACCTTTATATCTACTGCCACAACGTGTGTTTTAAAGGAGACGACACAATAAAAGATCACGGTGATACGAAATGCAGGGGGAAATGCGTCCTGCTACGTTATCGTATCGTTAATCTACATTATTATTATTATTATTTGTTTGAATGGTTTATTTACATGGTATATACATGCAGCGAGTGCGTTAAAATATTATATGTCGTGATGCTGGTTATGATAACAATACTATAATAAGTATATATGTACATATATATATACATTGTGTATATACCATCCGACAATTTTATACTGCAGAATGCTATCAACATCGGTATATTATTTTATTATAGAACTTCACGTTTTCAAAATCATATAAAACATAAATGAGTTACAATATAAAATTTATATTATTATTATAATATAAATAATGTATTTAAACTTATATGACTGAACGAAAATCGATTTAGATACCTGCAACGAGTAGGTGTGCATTCTATACCTATACTTGTTTGTGTTGTTACCTAAAGTACATAAAATAAGTCAAACGTAACATATTTAAGTTGAAACACGGATACATAAAATTTAAACGAACAAAAACATTCATAATATATTCGTGGATTGCGGTCAAAATTTGAACGAATTTGATATGTTGTGGTTTTTATGGTACTTGATTATATTTCAATAATTTAATTAATTAAATAATACACATAGTATGATATTCATGGTACGTTTGCTCAAGTATGTATATTATATTATTAATATACATTCAATGAAGCTTGTTATATTTTAGTAAAAAATAATTTTTCTGAATTATATTTATTTGTAAGTTGTAATCATATGTTGATAGAACCAAAACGTATTTTGTTTGAAAAGTATTAATATACTAAAAAAGGAATACACGTCTAAAAATAAAACCATAGAAAATATTAATTTGAAATTGTATTTAACTGAAACGTATTAGATCAGAAATATTTTTTGTCGAATAACTTTTTGTTCGGGATTGAAAATAAGGTAAAGAAACACGTTTTAAATATAATGTATTTCTATACGTAATATAAGTAGGTATTATGTTCCTAAATTAATTAAATGATTTAATAAAAATAAAATTCTAATCATGTATTTTTATTAAGATATTTTTCTAAAAAAATATGGTAACTTTATAAACTTGTTTTTGAATCGTTTCCCTATTATATTTCCTAAAGAAATTTACAAAAGTAAAATAATTTAAAAATGATTTCATCATTAAATTTGAATAATGCTTATTTTTAGAGTCTCGATTCCAATTGAATAAACAAATTGTGTTAAATAGACTAATACAAATCTTTAGCAAAACCTACACATTACTGCCTCACCATATAGAATGCGCCAACATTTTTAATATATTGTCAAAACCTATAATACTTATAATTATACGTTTTTTTATTAATCCTATTAATTATTATGAGAAAATCCGCGTTATATGAAAGAATATATCTCGTAGAAATCTATAAACGAATAATCTGATGTACCTATATGTTTATAGCTTTATTTTTTAATTTTCCATCAAGCTAAAGATTTATTTGTCTGGACAAACTAAAATTTCACAATAAACAACATAAGGTAAACACTGGTCCGTTGACAACAGGCGCAATACACACACACACAATAAGTCGTTTTACATATTAGAAACCGGCTGAATGGCCTTCCTGTTGGTTGTTTTTCATTCAGTATACAAAATAAAATAAAACTGGGGAAACAAAAATGATGAAAAGGATTGCATTCTTCTGTGTTTTGTGCGTTGACGTACAATCGAGATAATATCGCGAGATAAAACAATGGGTACCAAACAACAAAAGGATATGTCGAATGGAAATGAATAAGCAATTCTACAGCTTATTAAAATATGTATGTTCTTAAGGTAAAAATATTAAAAAAACAACCGTTATTTTTGAAATGCCAAAGCAATATACTATAAAATGAGCTCTAAAATTGTTATTAAATACTTCAAGCGAACATATATTGATTTAAAATTAAATAAATAACAATTTTATTAAAATGTTATTATTTAAATGTTATTCAATATATTTATATCACCGAAATATAGTAAACAGTTAGCTGTTATGTGTTATAGTGCACAAGTATTGTAGACATTTTTAGATCAAAATAATCTACATATATAGTTTTTCAAAATTGCGATGGTTTCAAAAACATGTAAAACAAATAGGTAATATTAATTTTTTTCAATTGTTTCAAGTTGTTACGATATGATTTGACTTTTATACACTATTAACGATTTACTATTTAACCTAATAGGTGGACATTGATGTCCGACACATCGCGTCTAATTTAAAGCTCAAATGCATGCAACGTTTAACGCAATTTTAAAAACATATATACCCGTACATACGGGTAGATACGCCTAATAAAGCTATAATTTATAGATTCTGAGAATGTTAATAATCTTTTATTCGCTAGATATAGTATTATAATATTGTGTTTTAGCGAAATAAGAGGTTTTATTGTGAACTATATAGTATATACTGGGTGTAAAATAAAAAAAAATGGTATAAGTGAGATCGGCAAGTTGCTTGCAAAAATTACGTCACTGTATTGAGCGTGCAGTAAAGGACTGTATATGGTAAGGATCACAACTTACAAATAATTAAAAAAAAATAACCGGCCAATGTAATTATTATTAAACTAAATCGATATTTTTCACCGCCGCCGTCACCATTATACTACCGCCGCTACATCAGTAACCAGTTTAACACGATTTTTATATCAATAAAGAATGGCGCCGGTCAAAGGGTACCGCCGCATGGCGCGCAAAACGCACATCACGCGACGCATAACAAACAATAAAAAATAAATAAATAAAAACCTAAGTCCTATGTACATACCGCGCGCGGACACACACAACCGATTCAATATAGGTAATACCACCACCATAATTGGTACAATAAATTAATGAACTTATATATCTACCTGTACATATACACGTTATATACATATAATATATATACACCCAGTTTGATTTATGCTGGTTATTACAGTATGTATTATAATAATGTCGACAATCGGAAAAACTCACGAGAACCAATAATAACGATGATGATGATGGCACTCTGCCGCCGTTGCCACGACTATCGCAACTCGTATAATATATACGTATATACGTAAACCGAGAAATGGAATAAATATTAATGAGTATCAAATATTTATATATATATATATAAGTAGCTATCGCATATAAATAGGTAAACGTACATAGATTATTACTATATATGTACTCAGAAATCAATAATAGTTGTACTTATAAGACATATTTATTAACTTTTTTGTTTTATTGATATTTACATGGGGATCTTATTCTATACATTATATATTTACCATATACCTATCAGCAATTATGTGTGTCTGTGTGTGTGTGTGATAGACTTTATACACACACACAACGACGATCATATATGAGTAAACTCTCAAACAATATAATACATTAATAAACTTATATATAAATGAAATAGTTGCGTTGATTTAATACCTGAAAGCAACATTATATAAATATATGATATCCCCCTCCCTAAACTGCAGTAGAGCGATGTAATACCGTAATTGGTGGTGTTGTTTTGAAATTAAATAATTCGTGTTTCTATAAAATATGACAATACGAAAAAAAAAAAAGAAAAGGAATGTTAGTTTTTAAAATTATGTAGACACGTAGCGAAAACGTTTTACGCAATCATTTATGGTTTAGATTGATGGTTTTCCTTTGTGCATAAAATAGTTTATGTTATTTTTTCAAAGAAAAAAAAATGAAAAAAGTCTCATAAAAATTAGTATAAAAACACGGATACAAACGGGTTTCCTATGACAGGCTGACTTAAAATACAATCGAAGTATTATAGTGATTATACCTATACTATAAATATCACAAAACTGTAGCTTTACTACAGGTATACAGAATATACAACGTGCAAAATTCCACATACATTTTAATTAATTTACAAGATGATAATTATTTTGTTTAATACTCTTTTCGAGTGTACGTAAATGTATTATTCGTGAATAGAAAAACAGTTCCGATAATGAGATATTTTAGCATTAATTTATGATGACCGATTACCGCAATAGTGGAATGATGCGAAGTTGGTATTATAAGAATCATATAAGATATAATATAGCCGTTCACATATTTAACAAGTTATTAACGAATATTTAGTGAAAAATATAATCGAGATATATATTTATATCTTATAGGTGACATCCGCTTAAATACATCACAATATAATGTTATAAGCGTGTACACATTTCAACACGCCAAAATCGTAATTATATTTCTATATGTAACTATAAATATACAGTAAAAGTAGGTGAAAACTAATGAAAAACGATCCAAAACCAAACAATTAAAAATGTATCAAATTATTTAATAATTCAACAACTCAAGAAATACATAAATCATATACGAACCAAAGTCCTATTATACTTATAAATTATTATAGTATTATTATTAGTAAGCATACTGTGTTTAGGCGATGTGTCTGTATGCTATTATATTCGTTCTCGTTGGTATATTATAGTGTGCAAATTCGATTACGATTATTATTAAATGGAGTAAAAAAAGAAATTTTTTTAAAAAAAGTCGTAAAACTCAACAACAATGAACCAAACGAAAATAATAGTAATAACTTAATTAAAGTCTACCGTCGTGGGTATGAACCCTATATAACATTATAGTATATATATAGTACATTATTATACAAAGTATATTTAGACACCACGCAAATCGTATCGAACCCCTGATGTAACAATGTCGCGTAAAATCCGAATTAATGTGTTTCGCTGGAGACAATAATAATATCGGCCGACGAACGGCGTTTGACGTCCGTTCGGGTCTGCGCTTCCATCTATCGCCTTTTATTTTTATACTTAGGTCAACCCTCCAACCACCCATAGCATCCTCACGGGGTTGGACGCTGAAATGTCATTTTCCGGTTCGCCAGAGCAAATCGTACTGGTCGCGAGGGCGAACAGTGCACACGGAATGAATAATATTATTATATATAATATACAATATATTTCATGTGTGTAGGTATATACATATATATATTTATACGCGTAAAAATTATTATTACAAGTGGCACTCGTTGCAGTATTATAAATCATACATATGTGAAATGTATATACTGTGAATATATAAATTATAAATATATAGGTACATGAAATATAAATATAATATATACTATAATTGTTTACAAAGAATACCGTTTTATAGGACTGTCGTTCCAATTACGCTATTGTACGCATTTAGATATTTTCTACGATTATAGAAGACAATATTTTAATTTTTTGAGTTTTTTTACCGTTTTCTTTATCGTAAAATGGATTCAATAAAAATATTATGCAGATAAAAAATAATTTAAGATAACTGCGAATTTGGTATAGAAACTTTAGATGTAAAATATCTAAATTTAACTGTGTTTTATGCATTGTACGTCAGAGAAATAGGAACATTTACTATCACGAACTCAAAATAAAAAAAATAAATAAATATTTAAGAAATACGAAATAAATGTACCAAATTTAAATACATTCAATAACAATAAATAATAAATTATACTACGAAAAAAATAGGTTTACTGGTAAAAGCAACTAAAGTATAGTAATGTTACTCATTTATATTTTACCCGAAGTATAAACAATCAATTGTATTATAATAATATTATGTACACCCTAGCTAATTATTTTACCGTAGAAAATAACTCATATAACGTAATCAAAAAACTTTTAACGTTACATTAAAAAAAATATATTCTCACTATTTTATCTGGTTATGTTTTGAGTCGTGTACTCTTAATTTGTAATGATTATATATATTTGTAATTTCTTATTCTATATTTCGAAACTGATTATTTTTTTGAGTAGATATTTACAAATAAAATTTGGACAATTAGTTAATAAATTATAATTATTTAAAATTTAGATGAACAAAATGAAGTGCTACACGAGTAATCCACAACATCGGAAATATCATTATAAATACCCACTCAAAATTTAATTTTTATTTAAATCCAAATGTTCTAATAATATTTTGCTTTAGAATACGAAATTGAACACGTGTCACCATTCAAAAAATTGAAAAAACTTAATAAATTATACTTTTTTTCTTTAAAAATAGGTAGTGTTTTGTATCAATTTAAAATAATACAAAAAATAAATTTTTTAAATTTAATAAAATTTGAAAAAAAAAATAAAGTGTCTTAGTATGTAAATTAATAATATTATTTTATACTAAACGATCATATAATTTTTTGCAGTTACAAGCTTTTACCATCATTCTTATAGTACAGATTTCTAATCACTCCGTGTATATAACACTATATACTTGGTCGTATATTTTTAGGGTTTAAATGCAGGGCGCTATTTTTCAGCCTGCAGGGTCGCACGCGGCGGCGTCAGGCATGAAAAGGGCTAGGTTACATGGTGGCATTGTGCCCCAGTCGGTCCCGTTTTGTGTAAGACGACACTCGATAAATACGTATGTGTACATTATAATATGATGTTATATCGGGTCTCGCGTCTTTGTGTCGTGTGCAGTATATAAAAGTGCCGCCGCTGTATACAGTTGAGCTCTTTATTTTATTTTTTTTCCCAACTTGTTGATTGACAGCCGCCACTGCATACGGAGTTTGTTCGCGTTATCTGGTACATATTATTATTATGTGTATATGCGTATTTTAATATATATATATATATATGTGTGTGCGCGCGCACTTGTGTGTATGTGTGAGTGTTATACAGTGCGTGTCTAGTTGGCTGGCCGGCCGACAGAAGAAAGGGCACAATGATGTGTTTCAGAGGGTCATATACGCGCATATACGATATGCACAGCATTTAATAATATATATTATAAATTTACTGGCATTAAAATACAAAAGTAATTTATACAAGTTCATAGTATATGCTACCTCATTATTATTGTTATACGAATTAAAGCCTTAATAGATTCGCAGCTGATTTACTTCAGTTATACTGTATAATATTTTATTAACAAATCTAAAGTGTAAAACCAAAAATAATTCGTTAAATATGATTGTTTGATAATTAAATATCGTAAAATATCCGTGGATAATGTAACTAATAGACATCGTAATCTAAAAAAAAAATTTTGCACGTACTTGAATTAACTATATTTCAATAACTATGATAAAGGATGTGGTGCTTCTGTGGATAGCTCACAATATTAGTGAGATTTATATTTTTCAGGTGAATTAACCAATAGCAAATATTTTTTATAAAAACATTTACTCAAGTCCATTGACAGTACTACATAGGTACTTATAATTTATTAGGTTTTTATACATTGTATTTGTAAACAAAATTCGGAGGAAGTTAACGCAATAAATAAAATTATTACGCCAAAACAAGTCGGACGGATGCCAAAACGACATTAACCGTCATTAATAGTTTCTTGGCTAACAATATTAATTTAAATACGTTGAGAATCATGAATTTTATAGAGGAACTCCAAATTTAATGTAGTCGTGGACTGGTTACGTAGATAACCAATAAATTTATTACCAAGTATTTTTAAAATTGTATTTGTTGTACATGGTTAAAAAAAAAACAATGAAAAATAATAATAGTGTCTCTAGTTTATAAGTATTATATTATAAGGCATCACATAAGAAGACCTTCAAAACACATTACGGAGTGTGAACAGAATGCGTACGGATATAGACATACACAAAAAGACAATTTTTTTACAGACATATATATATATATATGTGTGTGTGTGTCTGTAAAAAAATTACATATATATATACATATATATATATGTACAAAACGAGTTTTTTTCTAAGTGTAATTTACACCACTATAAAATAATAAGCAATTAGTTATCCACTCATCTTTATAGTAGTTGTAGTCATAATGATTAATTTTATATACAAGTTTTTAATTACATATATTTATACCTACATAATATTTATTATTTGTTATACTTCCAAAGAAAGTAATTGAGTTATATGTATTTAGTGTATATTAAATATATATAAGAAATTATATTTGTATAATTTATAAATGTAATAGCATATTTTATTATTATATAAAATCTTAAAAATTCTTTATTATTTGTTTATATATATAAATAGCATACGTATTATTATATAGAACGTATGGATAAAATGTTAAACGACCATATTATTTATAATGTCATTATATCTAATAAATATATCAAGATATAATAAAGTCAAAAAATATAATTACGCTTATTTTGCCTTATACAAGACGACTACAGTATATGATATGTATAATATTATTATACATATACAAGCATATAAATAAATACAATTGTATGATACGACTTGAAGATATTCGTAAGCAATAATAATTAATAAACCGGTTAAAAAATAAAGGTAAACTGATATAGGGAAAGATACCTAGTTATACCTACGCGTATAAAGTTGGGGCGCCGGACAAAGGCGAAATGTCAACCGAAATACAGAAATATTTTTAAAAGATGTCGGGCCCAGATAAAAAAGGTAGTATAGGAACTAACATCATATACCAGTCGTAGACGTCTACGCATAACCACCGAGAGACGTAAATTTTACACCTGATATGTATACATTTTTTTTTTATTACAATCCCAACGATATTTAAGGTTTTATTTTTTATTTTAATTTATTGTTTTTGTTTTTTTTTTTTGTAGCGTCTCTTAAATTAAAAATATATTATACAAGTATTTTATGATAATAATTAATATATTCGTTATTACCTGTTTTATTTTAACAGATAGTACATAATAATATATAATATAGTCTACGATAAAAACAATTATGACATGTGATACGTTTCAATAAACTTTATAATTGCAAATCATTAAACAATATTCATACATTTTTTTTTTGTAAGTTTTCATAAAACAACAACTGGATTTGAATCATTCTTTTTTTAGTGTGGATAGAAAAAATAAACTGAAATCGAATTTAATCAATATTATGAATGGATACTATATATTATTATCATTAAGCGTCTCACCGATTCACCGTGTTTGTCCTCATACAACATCCGCCCGCCCGCATAACACTAATAATATGTTTCTTTTATACCTTTCTATAGTCAAAAATTACTAAGTTTAATTAATAACATGCATTTTATAGTTTTATTTAAATGGATTAACTCTATGAAATATTAGATAGGTTAGAATGGAAACATTGGTACATTGGAATTTTAAGAAAAAAGTAAAAATATCAGTACATTTTATTTAGAGTTTAAGTACCTCAATAAAAAGTTACTATAAATTATAATAGAGAGATCTCAGCACAGCTATAATTATCCGAAATCACAACACGAAAATGTACATCGATAAAAATATTAACAAGAAAAAATACGGCAAGACCGACTGTATTCGTCATAGTTAGGTGTTGTTGAGCATAATTATGAATGAGTTGAAAAACAATTATACAACAATAATACCTTTCAGGCTCATCGGAGACGCTGTACGTGAGGATAAATCTGCAGCAGTATAATATATTATAGTAATAATTATTATAATTATTATACGACTGTATAAACATCAAGATGTTTTATCTGTTCTCTCTACTAGTCTGAGGTGAAGGATGCAGATCGCCGTTTATGTGTAAAGTGCGTATATTATGTATATATAATCTCGTGTTGCAGTGTTACCGATAAAGATTTAATCTCTCTGACCGTTCAAATAGAGGAGTATAATATATTATCTAACCGTACTATGACGATTATAATGTTTTACCTAATGAAATTCGGTTGTTATAAAAAACAACACAGGTCGATAAAACCCGATGGAATACGTCTGCAGTGCGGAGTGTCTATATATATATATAGGACATAGGTGCATACATATTGTGTTATATGTATATATAATAAAATATACCTATATAGCAGATGAGCAAAGAAAAAGATACATAAAACGATAGACGCGATTCGCAATGTCGTTTGTGATTTATACAAGTTACACATCTGCGCAGCGTGCAGGATCTTTGTGTTTTTAATAAATTGTATTATTATTACATAGGTATAGGTATAGGTATAAAAAGTAATGTATACATACAGTATATAGGCAAACCTATATAATACACTAGTGTTGCAACTGTCGTAAACATTGTTGCAGTCTAGCAAAAGAACTCGATAAACTTTTACTATGATATACGAATATTTCAAAAAATATATAAATTACATCGTATTTTATATATATATATATATACACTATAATATATGTTTCTGAATATTATGGCAATATATGTTGAAGTATAACATGTCTCATGCGTGGTTATGTGGTTAATAAAATTGGATGATTGACTATCCTCGCTCCTCATTTGACGTCTACCGATAAAATATGTAGAATTTTCAAAATCGTTATAATATCTGCACAAAGGAAATACTTATTAGTCATTCCACAGAATAAATGCGCACACAATACAAATGTTATATACAGAGAAATATTATTTCAAAGTTGAAAACTTCTCCCCATTACCATAAAATCTATTGAATGATAACTTTTTTTTGTTATACTAAATTTCCAAATTATTATTTTTAATTTTAAGGTTTATTTAGGCATATTTCAGTACTTTCAGACAAAAAATAGTTGAATAAATCATATTTAAACGTAAACAAAAATTAAAAATAATATACAAGTGTCACATATGAAAAATATTAATTCGGAAAATAATAAAACAATCATAATAATTCACACGAACTTATAGGAAGATATTAGTTAATAATATAGACTATAGCCTCTCTCTATATCGTAATTCGTAGGGTACACAAATTCAAAATCAAAATTGCCGTCATATAGATAGACCTATTATATTAATATAATTAAAGAAGAAAAATATTATATATTACTATGATAAAATAGTGCTCACACGTGTTTTTACAATAATTATAGCAAATTAAATAAGAAAATACTAAAACTATTATAAAAAAGTTCATTGTAAATACAATAATACATTTATTACTTAAAATATAATAAAACTATATAAATCAAAAAGCAACATTATTAAGTTAATACAATGATTTAATTTATATAAACATTACTATGAAGAATATGACAGCGAAATTGAAAACCCTTTGTAATATATTATACTATAAATTATAATATATATCTATTACTTATATTGCCGTGTGGACGCCAGTGTTAATTATTTGTTTTATTTTCGACAATGTGATTACTATAATTGTGTATTATCTTACTGATTGGTGTAAAGGACGAATAGTACAAAATGTAAACTTAATAAAAAAAAAGTCGACGCGCTAATGATGTATGCAAATGTTTGGGTTTTATAGGTTAACTTAATAATAGTTATTAAAATGCAGTTTGTTTATCAAAGTGGGACGGACCCGTCATCAGCCGACAGGTCTTGACGGCCACACGCTATACATGCCAAAATTAACGACCCGGTTTCGATTAAATGCCTTTAATTTACACACACACACACACACACACACACACACACACACACACACACACACACACACACACACTTAAACATTAAAACATTTACAATTAACTAACAATATACATACACTGGAAGTTCTATGTTTGAAAAATTGTGTTGTAAAAGTGAAATAAAAATGTATTCACCAACTTAGATAACTTAAACAAAAAAATAAATATATACTTAATTAAAATGTTATGCATAATAAACTACTATATTGTAAGTTAAGTTAATTTAAAGTGGTTGCTGGTCTAATTTTTATGTGAATATATGAAGTTTTTTTTATAGAAACGCTCAACTTCAAATATTTGGCAAATAAATTCTTAAATTCTTTTTTATGATTATATACGTTATAAACTATGCTTTATGTGTTAAAAATAGTTTTAGGATTTTCAACAGTATTAAGTTTTTACCTTAGTAACTTATTTTTTAAAACCATAAAAAACACACTAATTTTTATAATTTATAATTTTGGTTTTTTCTTTCGTCGATAATATAAATATAAATTTAATATTTTTATAACTATTAAAATTTAACTAAATAAAATAATATATACGTCAGTTTTAATGACGGTGTATTTAAATTACAGTAATTATAACATAAATTTGTATTTATTTAAGGATATATTATACATTATACATCTAAGACTTAATAAATAGTTAAAACCCACCCTAGTGCATATTATTCTATTTCTATTCGGAAAAAGGGTTGCTGAAAGGTCTAAAATTAATCTAGTTATTAAATCAGTTTTTAAATTCAGTCACCCAGTCAATTTATCATTTTAAACACGCAAGAGGCGATGTATAAAAATATTGTGCATTATAGGGGTTAATAAAGGTAAAACTATATTAACAAACGCATATTAAACGCAAAATAATGTTGGTAAATATAATAAGTAATAACATATCAACTTTTAAAGAAAAAATAAAACAATTAACAACTCCAACATATAACTTTACTCATAAAAACGTATAATTTTAGATTATAATTATATTATATTCATAATATATTATGATAAATAATAACGCATAATCTATTTTGCTGTAAACCCTTGATGTATCAGATAAAAATCTATAATTTTATGTAAAAATATTATACGAAAATCCAATGGGTTTATGCAAAATGTTCCTTTGAGAAATAAAATAATTGTTGTTATATATTTTTTTGAAACAGATGGTCAAAACAAACAAGTTTCTAAAAACCGGGTCTGTATATATATATGTGGTGTATATGTAAACGATGTTTATCTTATTTGGAATACCGCCGTATTGTGGCTTCTCCCTCGCTCCTTCTTTGTTTTTTTTTTTTATGGGTGGAAAAAATAACATGTTGACAGGTCATATATGCATGAAACTTGCAGGCTTAGCTGTCAGATCGTGTAATTACCCGTCCGTTTTATCGTGCTATAGCAATTTTTTTTAATTACTGTGAATAATACATATATGTTTATATACACAAACATTATAAGACAGAGGATCAAGGAAAAGTATGTGATGTGTGAGCTGAGACACACACAGACATACACATATATAAATATAAACGGATTGAAATCCTACAGTATCTTGCTTTTGCTTATAGCTATTACAAAAAATAAAAAAAAATAATACAAAACGCGTATCTATTATATTATTATTATGTATGTGAATAAAGCTTATACAAATACAAACTATCAAATCATCAACTATAAATTATAATTAATAACAATAATAATGACACAGTATGCCAGTACATATTTAATACATATACCATATTTTAAATACACCTACTACTATAATACATATTAAAATAGACATTTTTTTTAAATATGCGTAAAAAACCGTTAGATAACATTAAAAAAAAAAAAAAATACTGTAGAAGAGGAATTCAAAATTTTTTTCTAGTATTATATAGTATATTATGTTTGTGCGTTCGTTATAATAATAAATGGTATAATAACCATTTATAGTAACTGATAACAAGTGTAACAAAAAAAGCATCTTACCTATTCCAGATACACCCTTTCCCCCATCAGATAAAATTTATGTTTAAATTTTTACGAAATTATAAAAAAAATAATATCTCATACCTCATTTTTATCATGTGAATTCGGTGTTATGCTATTCGTGAAAAATGCTAGAAAAAGGCGTATATTAAATAGGAAAAAGGGCTGCTATAGTTGATTAATAAAATCATACAATATCTAATATATAACTACCTTAATTTTGTATCATATACGTGGTATTATTCTGATTTAAAATTAATTAAATATTTAATGCATGACATATTTAATACAATATTTTCAATGTAATTCAAAATTACTGTTTTATAGTTTTTAATCATTAAATTATTATCGCTAACTAAGAAAATAAAATATAAAATGTCATTAATTTACGATTAAATATTACGTTATAAATAGAAATGCACATCTACAATCCATTAGGTATTGGGATGAAGTGGTATAAAATAGCACACATGAATGGCTCGGAGACTATTTTTTTTAATATATTTTTTTATTAATCCTTTAACGACGTGTTTGCCGACTATGTGTGTGTGTGTGTATGTTTTATGTTTATCCACCACCGAGCCAATTATTCTCATTCACTCCTCTCGCGATGGCATCAGGATACTTGTAGACCGGTTGAGAGTGCACAAGGCGACCAAGAAGGGAAATATCGTCTGTACATGTAATTCCGAGAGACGACAGTCGTGAAGAGTGTGCTTCTTTCCCCCACTTTTAATGTTTGTTTTATTTTTTTTTTTGTCTTAATGTCGACTCCCCGCAGTGGTCTGGACCCCCCGCCGCTGACCCACGTTTGATATATTGATGTATATTACACAGAGACACTTTCCTCGGTCCATTGACGTCTTAAGTATACAAACGAAATATGTTCCAGGTATGATGGAATTCCCGACCGGACAATATAAAAAAATATTTTTTTTATTTATTATTTTCTAAAAAAAAAAATTGTTGCTGATATTTTTTCATTGAATTTACAAATAAAACAAACTAACGATTTCATAAATATATATTTTACTCTCCATTCAATTTTCACAACCAATATAAATATTAATAAAATATCATCTAGTTCTAAAATTATATTCTATTTCATATTAATTTCATATTAACACTTTTGCCGTCCTTACTTCTACTGAAAAATTTGAAATAAATGTTCATAGAAAACCTTTAATTATTTATAGAATTATAAATATATACATAATATAATATAATATACATATTTTTGTACTATAAGGTAGGTAGATATTACTTCGATACATTCAAAGAATATTCTCAGTCAAAAATACAAATAAAATATTCCCACGAAGACTTATGGTAATTATTTTAATGAAACACAACATAACATATAGTACCAGTGAACAAGCTATACCCAACAACTAATCAAGATAAAAGTATAAATTATCTTTGGTTTTTTGTTTTTCTATAAAAAATTGAATCATGAATAGGCAAATAAATATAAAATATTTAAATCTATACAAATATAATACATACATTTTCTGAACCGCATCAATTTACTATCTCTTTTAAAAAAAAGTCGTTATAATAAGAATGTAACCATCAAGGTATTTGGACTGCCATAAATAACTTTAAATATATCATATAATAAATATAGTAATTTAATAAATTCTAGGTTTTACGTATTAATAGAAAATCAAATTAAAATCATCAAAATATGAAAAATTGGTTTCAACACATTATAATGATTAACTTACTATAATATTCAATGAAAGTATAGTAGGCTTTTACGATTTCAAACAGATAATTAACAATAATTTCGAGCATAATTGCGTTTGTTTAAATATTTATTTATAAATAATGAACACAATGTATTGTTCTTCGAGCATGTTTTAATTATCAAATCATCTATGGGTGGTCATCGAATCGTTATTGAAATAATTCGTTAATTACAGTGCTCTGGTGCAACCCAAGGTACCGCCCGAAGGCATATGGCGCATACACACGACCTAATGTTGATTTATAGCACCCGACCACTATAATCACGTTCACATCTACTTAAACAAACAATTATTCTTAAACAGGCCGTCATGGTACAGTCCAGTGATGATTTAAATCACAAACGATATAAATATCCAATCGTATCAACGACAATGTTAATAAAAAAATGTATGTACACAATTTGAATCATAATTTATAGGTACTCGTCAAGTATATTCGGAGAAAAATTCGTATGAACACTAAGAACTGTATGTTCAACAAATCATCAGTTACGCATAAAGAGCGTGCCACGTTAGTTTTCTTGTAGGTAATAACTTTTCAATTATCACCATCGGCACCGGTTTTCAGACGTACTCGATAACTGGACAACGTCAAAACTCATAAATCCTAATATATTTTATTCTACCGTATTTTAATACGCCCATACATAATATTATAATATGCGTCTGTATGTGTGTTTTTTTTAAATTTTATTTTACATAATACGTAGCGTATACTGGTAAATCTTAATTCAAACAGTTTTTATTTTTATATATATCAATTGGAGAAAAAAGTTGATAGTATAAATTATTACGGGACGTGTTGAACAAACGCGTGGGGTTGTATTCGATCAAAAGCTTAGTAATTTATATTCGGTTTTTACTCAATTTACATTACGAATTATAATGTAACCATAAAAATTAAACTATTTTTTTTCAATAGTACTTTTTTTTGTCCAAGAATATTAAGTAAAGTTAGAATTAAGATACATAAAACATTAGTATTGAAACTAAAATATAATTTAAAGGTTTTAAATTTTAGAGTTTAGTTAACAGAATAACATATATAACTACTATAAGTAAATTAAAAATACGTTGTTTAGTAAAAAAAGTTAGGTATATAACCAATACAAAATAATAATTGTTAAAAAGATATTAAATATATTTATTTATTATCATCATAATTATTCAAGCTAAATACTATTTTATATAATGACCCATGACCATAAAATAATGGTTAATTGAAATTATTTTTTTACAGAAAAAATGTGAATACTTAAATATATAATATACTATATTAAACACTTAAGTATTTGATAATATAATTATAATTTTCAATTAAAACGATTATTGTCAGCATATTTATCATTAATAAATAATAATCTAGAAAAAGATCGCGATTAAAATCGCTTCAATAATAGTATCAGATCCCATTTTTTTTTCAAATGATGCTATTGATATATTTATAAATGATTATAATAGTTTATTAAGACTCCAGTATTTCAGAATATTCTTTTTACTAATATTATTGTTGTTTGCAAAATTATTTTCTAGTATACAATTTAAAAATCGTATAGACGTTATTAATACTTTTTATTAGTAAAACTTATAAGAACTACTAAATATACAATATCAATGTTATCTATTACTAGTTATTATACAAGTTATAATACAAATATATATACACAGTGGTATAGGTATAATTCTCATTGTTTAATTACATGGCCACATGGTATACTAAACATATATCATAATATGAATAAATTAAATCGTATCAGCTGTTGAAACGAGACGATATCGTTTCTTTAAAACGTAACGACAACAATCGTATGGGCCGCAGGTATCATTCCGGATCTCGATAGGTGGGCGAAGTCTCGTAATATGCATATACGTAATAATGGATAGTTGGGCGCTTGTGTTGACGGAACATTTATACCTATACATGTATTATATAAATACGTTTTGATACACGAGTGTGTGTGTGTGTGTGTGTGTGTGTGTGTGTTTTTGTATTTTAATAAAACTACCCGCAGCGCTAAGTTTTTGACCACATATGCCGTAATTAATTTGAAATATTAACATATACGCCCATCGTTATACGGTTTTGGATTTAGAAAAACAGTCTTCGGGCTTGTCCGATTGTTTGTTTAATTTCACAGGCGAATGGCTAGAACGAGCCACGACGGCAGTCATACGGCACAAGGTCAGAGATTTATGTACTATATTATCGCGTCGGGTCATCGACGAACTCCTGTAGAGCTAAGGGACATTCTAAGATACACGATCCTCTCAGAATATTTGGCCGTTATGCGTACGGTATTAAATTAGATACGACATGGACATGTTTTTCTTTTTTTTTTTAATTTTAAATTTATACATTTTATTTGGTTTTTTTACTACCAATCTTCTCCGTAAAATATAATTAAGGATTTTCACTATGTTTTCGGTCAACAATTTAAACATTATTATATAATTTATATATTATGTATGGCTCAATTCCACTGATGATCCGATACAGTTATGTGTCGACTAAAAAATCATTCGTAAGACAAATTCCATTGACAAAAACATTCACAAAATGTAACGCATTCAGTAAAGTTATTTGATTAAATTACTGAAGTAATTCAAAACTACCTATGTCTAAGAGTTAACTAAACCATTAATGTCATTATACTATGAAAACAACGCACAGGTGCAGTATTTCGTTTATATAAGACAACATTACATTTTATAGATAATAGATACACCACACTCTACGGACCATATTTTAAATGGTTATACTGAACATAACAATAACAATTATTATGAGATACCGACACTACTATCATTGTTGTATATTCAATGTACAAGAGTAATTTTCTTACTTCTAATGAGCATTTTAATAATTAATAATCAAAATTAATCAAATGTAATAAAGTGATAACTATAATAATTAACAAAACTGTTGATTGATTTTAAAAACAAACGTTTACAACGGAAAATTATGAAAATTAGTCTAAAATTGAAATATTAATATATAATTTTATATTATAAAAAAAATTACTTTGAAGTTGTTTATTCGTATCAACGCTTAACTATAGAGGAAATATAATGTAAAGAATGTAAATATTAAAAATCATAACAACTCAAATTAAATAAACGATTTTCTATAAAATTAAAACATACGTCATATAATTTGAAGTTTTCTTTTACGATTTAAAAATTAATTTGAAAAATTTACCCCCCACGATAACTTTAAATTGGTTTATATACTGAACTATATACATATAGGTGCATCGACCACGAGTTGTAAATTGTTTTTAAAATTCTCAATGTTGATTAGACTTCAGATCGCGAATAACATGACGGTGTGCAGGGCAACATAAAATTATAAACAAATGAACTGACACACTTGTTTTTACCTATAGAATATGTGTATGTATTTTTTACGATCGCACTGACGACGATATGGTGGGCCGCTGAATGGATAGTTTTACGCCCTCGCCTTGTTTGTTTTTATTTGACCGGTTAATAATTTAATGGCACAAGATTGTATGCGCAATGTTGATTATTATTATAATAAAAATAACAGTAATATAATAATAAATGGTTTCTGAACGTCTGGCCCCTGGGCGCTGGACACGGGGCTCCTAATGACGCCACATACAACCATTCATCATTCGATTCGGTCGCAACCATACCGAGTTCCTATATGTATACGTGTGTGTTTGTGTGTGTGTGTGCGCGTGTATTTTTTTGTATATATTATATAGGTTCTCTCTGCTATGTACATATTCTCTCGGTATATTATAATTTAAATTTATTCGTTTACCACATTGATTTAGGTATGATGCTGAAGACGCCATCATATATTATTAGGATTCGGACTATTTACAAATTTCGATAAGATATTATTTCAATCTCATTATTAGTATTTGTTTTTAATTGCCCGTATACATAATTTAGCCCACAGACTGCAGTAAATATGCTAGTCTATTTTATTATATTGTATAATTAAAGTATTATTAAATATACAACCATCAACCGATAAATATATTCATAGACTTAAAATAATGATCATTTAATTTATATATTATATAGATATTATGTATGCATATATTCAAGTATTATATTTAAGAAATCATATTATTCCCATAAATATGTTTCATCATTATTTTATATGAATATTATTTAAATAACCATACCCCAGGCAGTTTATTAGTCCTTAAGTATAATAATAATACATCAATATCCGTTTTTATTATGCCAGCTGTAACCACAACTTTGCCTATGAAAAAAATGGACTAAAAATAAAATACAGCATTATATTAGTGTATCTCGGTTTTCGGTACCTTAGTTAGAAAATCAGCACGAATGTACCTTACTTTAAAAACTATAATTCGATCGAAATAGGTTCCTGTAGCGGATTAAATATAGTACCCAGTATATTTTCAAAAAAAGTTCAGAGTTTTTGGGTCTATAATAAGCTATATAAATATAATTGTATTATATGTTTAAATAATAAAAAATTAACTAAATATTTTTAATTTTATCTAAAAAAAAAGTCCCAAACAACGATAGATAGTTCGACTAGTATATACACTACATTTTTTTTACATTTTTACTGTAAGCAATACCAAGTGTCTATATTGATATACCTTTTATTGGCAGTTGTTCAGTAGATTTTGAAATTAACGGGTTCAAACACACAAACTTTTAAGTGTCATAATATTAGCTTTTAGGTAGTATATATAGATTATTATGAACTACGCGCTATTTAAGCGTATAAATATATATACATATATAATTTATACTCTACATAATATGTATAATACACATGGAAATACACTGGTTTATAAAACAAATGTAATGGACAACAAATAAAATCAATGTGAATCCAATTCTTTTTTCATAAAAGCTATATTCTTTTTTAATTCGTTATTCTTTGAATGTTACTGTGAAGTAGTGGACCACATAAACAATTTTAAGCTTAAAACTAGTCAATAGGTAAAATAATGATTATCTATAGTTTTGTTATTTATTTAGAATATGTACATTATGTGTACACGATAAAATTGAAATAAAGTACGTATATATTATTTTAATAAATTGTCCTACAATGGAGCAACAACGCGCAACTGTCAGATGCATCTCATTTATCCACCATTTCTTATTGGAATATAATAAATAATGGCTGAAAATTTAGTTAAAATGTCCCTTCACAGCGTGTAGTCCGGTAAGTCATAAATCAAACATTGTTGCCACTATTTATACATCTGTTGTGTAAACACTAAACATGAACCTTACGATTTTTTTTTAGATTATCGTTTATTATTATCGTGTTCAAAATTATACAACATATTTCATGAAATTATCCGTCATTTTTAGCGATAAAAATTTTAGTTGCAATTAGTCTTAGTTTATATTAATATATTAAAATTAAGTTATGGTTTTATTTATATTTTAACAAGGTGAAATAGTTAACCCAACTATTTACATGATTTTTAATTCCAAAATATGATATAAATATTATTTTTTATAGTTAAATAAATAAAATATACTCAAAGACAAAGGTTACACAGAATTTGGATGTATCTATACTGAAGTTAGTAATATTTAAAGATACCTTAATGTAATTAAAATATCGGCTATATTTCATACTTATAATTTATGTGAGTATCTATATCTAAGTAAAAATTAATTATTTAATTTTGTTTTAGTTTTTTTTAAATATCTATATTTGTTATAGATAATTAATAAAATGTATTCTTGTATTCTATAGAATTTAGACATATAATAATTTATACTTATATGTATTAATTTATAAGCAATAACTCTAGATTTGTTGCCTAAAGAAGTATATTTATAAATGTTTATATAAAAATTATTCATGTAAATAAATATTAATATTTTTAGTTAAAACGTTTTATTGAAAAAAATATTATTTATTGTAGTATAATAGATCAGTCGTGTAAAAACAAATAAAACTAAACCAACCAACTAACTAACCAATCAAGATTTACCTCGTCATTAAATGTCTGAATAAAATAAATATTAATTGTCAAAACAAAATAAAAATTAACTAACGATATCATATAGATACAAGTACTTTTACAGGCGATGATCAAGAAGCGTCGCCGAATTGAGAACAGGTTGTTGGAAATAAATCCTATGCCCCCCAAAGCACTAAACGCCACGTATCCCGTCGAGAGGCGCCATTTAGTCATACACTCCAGCAGCGTTCAGCTACGAATATTTGATTATCCTCTAACCTATCACTCTTTCTCCGATTCTATAAGCGTATCGCTTATTCTACTTTAGTATTTAAAAAAAAAAATATACAATATGTAGGTATAAACCTACGTATAATATCTCATCGTAAATATTACCACGTTAATTAATAACATGCCGTCACCCCTTAGGTACATATATTATTAAACAAACATGTTACATGTATCTATATTATTATTATTGAAATGATTTATTTGTGAATCGCAAATTCTTAGAAAAATGTATTACCTTTAGCTTGCAATTTAACAATTTTACCAAACTAGTGTAAATACATTTCAGAACGATCTGTATTATATAGTAGGAATAGAATTATGATATTCGTATGTGTACGGTCATCGTATACAGATTGTAACAGATAGATTTGACAAAAAAAAAAAAAAAAAAAAAAAATGATGCTATTTAAATGTATGACGAAAATTATTAATATTATATGATAAGTAAATAATTTAAGAAATATACTCATGTCAGCAAATTCTCAAAAATAATATTTTTTAAAAATTCTTAAAAATAAACTACTTAACTTAGATAAATCTTTTTATCATCAAAATTATTCTTATAATCAGATTCACAAATTGGCTATTTTAAATTTATCCAAAAAAATAAACATAAATAAAAAAAAGTCAGTTCTATCTTTATATAGCCTGACAGTGAACGAATTCGATTACACACAATGGATTTCCAGCACTATTACATTTATTGTTATATTATGTTCGAGATAATAATATTATGCATTGGACGGCCTCAGGGAGAAATAAAACAGACGTCTTTACAACCATTACCTAAAATACATATATCAAATATCTATTTTGTTTTTTTCAGTTCTACATAGTACATGCAAACGAGGACGATTCATCAAGCCGTACTCTCTTAGAATTGTAAGCAATTCATTTGACCATGATTGGTATTGCACGAATTATTTTCATGACAACTGCATATAATTTTTCGAACGTTCGTTTAAAAATAATATGTATTTTTATCTTTCAATAAATATTAAATATATCTATTATCATTGTAAACACACGATAATAACCACACTATGAATCTACAATTTTTCAACTTAACGATGAAAATGTCGGATCGTTGAGCTTTAATTATTAAGAAGAAAATGTTTATTAAACATAATCTTGTAAAACCATTAATTTTTTTTTATGATGCTAATCATAAAGACATCTGATTAAGTAATAAAATGTATTATCTATGATTATTAATTGTTATATAATAGCGTCTACGAATTTAATAAATCTTTAACAGAACCGACTCGTTATTCATCACAACTTCACTTATCTCAGATTGCACTATTATTACAACTTATAAGCACACTTGTGATTAATGATATTTCAACGACATAATAATAAAAAAATACTTTTACAAAATCTCCGAAACTTTATTAATCCAAGTAAAAGTGCGATGAGCGGTTTTATAAATGCAAATAACTATGATATATTTTACTTGTTTTGGCTTTGAATAAATAAGCAATTTATCAAATAGTTTTCATAAAAAATTCCTTCAAAAATCAATAAAATCATAATATCATACATCAAACATATAATAAAAAAAAAAACTATTTAAAAATAAATTCCCGAGCTTGCTATGTATAGACATAAAATTATATATAATATATCTTTAAGAGCTAGCCGACGGCGAAGACTAATTTTCATACATAAATAGGTATTTTTTAGTCTACGGTTGTCGTCCTATCATCAAACTATAATGAGGCTAGGCGTAAAACTAATTAGGTAATCTGTTTAATGTTTTTCGTCTCTCGCTCGCTGCTACTCGGCTTCATCGGTTAGCTGTATTGTACACAAACTTCGACACGGCCTTCAGTATAGATGCTCTTCGTTTTACACGAAAAGTCGCGGCTGCCGAGTCTGACAGTCTCCACAGGAGCGACACGCATATTATTATAATTCAGCCTGTTGGTTGTCTCGTAATTGATTCTACCGAAATATAATATATTTTTTCAATGGTAATCCGTGCGTGTGTCCAAACAGTAGTGTTTGACAGACACATGACGGCGGCCTCAAGTCATAATATGGATAATAACGACGAGACGACGTATAGGCCCTTTTTCTTGATCATCAGTGCCTCGCTATTATACTATTATAGGTATAGACGTTTATATAGTATATATATATACTATCGAATTACAATAATTTCACTATTTATCATCGAACTAAAGTATACATGTTTCCTGCGCATGGAATATACGGCCTGATCGGACGATCGACCACCGATATTAAATACAATGATGAGTTATGGCTATCGGATATGCAATAACCTATCAATATTTTACGTCAGTCAATTATTTATGTTTACCATTACGTTTAAATACGACTGACGCACGCGCTGCTTTTATGGATACCACTGCGGTTCACGTTTATAACTATAGGTACCATACACAGGATCAATCGGTTTTGTCATGGCAATAGTTTAACAGTAGCTGAACTTGGATTTCTAAAATTATATGCGTATTATAATATAATTTATGAATAACTCCTATATTTAAATAGGTACATGTACATTTGAGTAAGTTAATTGTATTATAACGTATTTTTTTTTTTTTAATGGCTTTAGTGTTTTAGTTTTTTAGTTAGAAATCACATTCAAATAATATCAATTATATTTTTATAGTTTAACGCAGTAAGTAATGATGTAAACAATATCATAATCTTTTTCTAATCTATAGCCACGAATTGATTAAATACAAATATACATAATATATATAACCACTACGCTAATTTTTATGTAAATCGAAATTATTATAGAAGAATTGTCAACATTGTATTAACATAAATTTGTTCAATAAATTTTAAAATAATAATTAAAAAAAATTTAACAATTTTCCAATGAACTGATAGATGCACTAAAATCAAGATATGATGAAACACTATGTGTCCATTCGGATGGAGGTTTTAAGCCTATTTCTGATTTTATAAATTAATTAACAATTAAGTTATTAATTTTTTAAATAAACTGCAAATACGCACATATATAATACATGTATTCAAGATCAATTTTCGGGGGGGGGGGGGGGGGTAAAATATTTATAATACACGAATTAAAAATAAATTATTTTGTTATTATTTTAACGATACAAAATTATCTACTTTAAAAAATTCTGGGGGAATTTGAACCCCTATACCCCCTCTGTATACGAGCTTAGTACATACAATCCGTAATATCAAAAGTGCATTAGGATAACTGCTATGTTGCTTGCTCCTTGTGTAAGCTTAGAAAACAATTTATACATCGATGCCTCTGATCACAAAACGAATAATATGATTTACAAAGAAATATTAGAAAATTGACACTTGAACGAAAGGATAATTTTTTAAAAAAATGCTGTTTTTATTAGGTAAAAAAAAAATTGCACGGGCAACGTCAGACGGAATAACTATGTAAAATCGAAAATATAATTTAAAAATGCAAAATCAGAAAACCAAAAATATTATTTATCCATACGTATTACGCTAAATATTAACATTGAACAACCAAATTTAACACGGATACACTTTTTACGGGGACCTAGTATACTATAAAGCTAATATGTATGATACATAGATACTTAAAAATGATCAACACACTCGCATATTTTACTGGTGTTAATGATATAAATTTTAAAACATTTTATGCGACCATCACTAAATACCACTGAAAGTTGTACTAATAGAAATTGTAAAACTGTACAATTAAATAAGTAATTGTTTTAACATAGTTGCTGAACAGGTGTGTTATAAAATGTTTTAAATATAAGAATACATTTTTATTTTCATTAAGTCCTCTATGACATAATATACTAGCAAACATAATGAATGATGGGACATTCAATACTATTCATACAACAATGATCACTGAGAAAAAATTCTTCTACGTGCATGCCATTGATTTATTATAGTTTTGCAAAGATCAATTTACATCAGAAACTGGTGTAGGTAAAGTATTTATTTGTATCAAAACCAAGGACAATAAGACTTGATTTATATTTAATGTACTTTATATTCTTTGAATATATTTTATAGAGTAGGTACCTTGTAGACATACAATAGTTATGAAATTAACATATTATGTGTATTTATAGTATTATATATTATATTCGTCATCGTAATGCAGACGAAATAACCGATATCAAATAAATTTGCCTAAACAATTTCATATTATTTAAATTATCATGATCATGTTTATTAAACCACTAAATTTTAATTTATGTAACATAAACAGTTCTGTCAGGTGTTTTATAATTTTAATTAAAATGTATGATTTTTAAGAGACAATGCGACAAAGCGTTAACTTTTTAACTTTTTTTTTAACTGCATATGTTCATGGACCTAAATAGATCGTATATATTATATTGATATTTTCATATATTTCGTTATACAGTATATCTAAACTCCATTTACGAACTGTTTGAATGCAAATAAATTTACCCATACAGTATTTATGAGTATTAAGCCAATACGTTTAGAATCAAACACTTACCTCGGGATCTAATTTTTTAAATTCAGGATCATCTTCGTCGACTTCAAAGTACAATTCTGCAGATGTTATGGATACAATACCAGGTGCAACAACTCCAGCCGATATTAATGACGCTCTTGTGCTGATATTTACTGGGCCTACACGAAACAAAAAATGACGCTTTCTCAATAGCAATACAAAAAAAAAAAAACACAAATATTCCAATACGTATATTATACTTGTATACACATATTCCTAAATAAAAAATAAATATAGATACATACATAGAGAACATAAATGGTAGCAACCAAACACGAGTTATATATCTTATAGGTTTGTGTGTAATATTAGTCAAATTCCACAATAAATATGCTAAACGATGATGTCCACTTACCAACAAGGTCAGCGTCTAGTTCTCTGTCGTCAGTCATTAGTTCTGAATCGTCGAGTAAGTCTGAGGACTGACTACCCGGACCGCTTTGAGTGCTCATAGCCACCAGTTGAGCGTGAAAAACTTCTTCTCTGGCCTGAAATAATAACGAACAAGAGGGCGTTAATTCAACTGAAAAAAAATCTAGATAATATATTTGCAAACCTGTAGTATAGCGTCTTGCGGTGCACCGTGTTCTAATGCAGCCTTTAACGTTGCCTCTGGATGGGTTGTTCCCCGTGGATTGGGCACAAATCGTTTGCGTCGTCTTGCGTCGTCCTCCCATACGTCCAATTTCCAAAACTGAGACATTCTAAATGATCAATGCAGAATGCAAGACCGGTATGAATAACAATAATTTAACTTCGACGAATAACTTCTATAATATAGGTACCTTATGGGAATGTTCTCATGAAGATAACCCCAAGCACCATGTTTGTTGGACAATATGTTACAGATTTTGTCCAGAATGCGACTTGCCACCACGCTATCGCGACGTCTCGCAGCCGTTATCAGGTGATCACACATTTTTTCTTCTTCGCGGCGTTCTAACGTCGTTTGAGCACAGTGAGCCTAAAAATACAGAAAATAAAATATATTATTTACTTCACGAGCCACGTATAAATAAATATTAGAGATACGAACTTCAAAATCAGCGTGTTTCAACACGTCATCAGCTCTCATTCTATTCAATATGAATTCGGCTTCATTGGCTACGCGGACGATATGATCTTTCATGGCATGTGACAATAATCTAATAATATAAGCTATATGAAGTTATCGAGACTCGCAAAATAAATAAACCCTTATAATTAACTTACCGTCCTTCGTTAATGAGTTCGATAAAAGCAAGACCAGCGTGTTTTTGCAACGAATTTTGCCATTCTTGAGAGCACAACAACATTACTAGTTCCACGACAGACTGACTGTTTTTAAATGTCGTTAATCCTATAATTAAGTATATATTAATATATTAATCATATTTATTGCATTTTATTCTTTTTAAAATACAAATTGTTATTGATTTTATTCAGTTGATGATTGATTTATTAAAATTAAATCATTACGTAGTTACATTATAATTTATAATATTAAATATTATTCAGTTTTAAATTAATTCATAAACACGATTAATATTATTTATACATTGAAAACGTTATATTTTTAAAGTAATTTAGGTATACATATGTGTGCAGTATATTTTATTGTTAAAATTATAACGAAATTATTTAAATATTCTTTACGCTCTTGATAAATTATACACAAATTATAAATGTATAGATATATAATATAGGTACCTAAACATAATTTAATATAATTCTAGTATCTGCATTCTACATAATGTATTTATTATGTGGTGATAGATTTTGGTTCGGTTTATAACTATACAAATCTACTTTATTGATGTATTTATTATATTATATTATTATAAATAGCAGTAAACCGAGTTCAATGTAATTACCTTTGCCTTCCATGAGCAACTCTTGACCATGGGAACCAACAAGGGTCTTCGATAAAAACGGAGCAAAATCGACCATTATTTCTCGTAAAAGTGGGCAAACGGAACCCAATGCTGCTTCTAACTTGTGTGTAAGAGACGCCTCTCTGTTTGGCAAATGCGTTTGATGAGGCAGGTTGACATTTTTTAAGCCGAAGTCCTCAACGCTATGTCCAGGATTTTGCATGTTCACGTTTTGTGTAATCGATGTCGGGACATTTACTACAGATATTTCACTGAGAGGTTTATCACCGCGTATATCTGAGAACAAATATAGAAATAAAACTGTTTAACGCGCAAGTATTATATGATATAGACATATGTACCTATATAAGTAGCTTAATATTAACTGTAATAACATTTGTAGTGTGTGGGTAACTTAAAACATAAATATATGTAGAAATTACTTATTGTTTATAACAGTACAATAATTATAAATGTTATTTTGAATTATTATATAGTATTTGTACTTCATTATTAGTTGTAAACAATACAATTATTTATTAAAATTCGGTAAGTAATATATTTGTTTTTAAATAACACAGTTAAAAACAAAATAATTATATGTGAACTGCATTACATTTATTTAGAGAAGTACCAACCTTTATTTATTGATAATTTAAAAAAGGTTTATATTTGTGACTTTTAAATACAATTCTGTTAGTTTTCATAAAATTAAATATTTATAATTGCATTATGATAAATAATAAATAGGTAGTTTCTAAAAAATCTAACTGTTCTTGGTCTGTCTGTAATATCTTTGAAAACAAAATTGGATGTTTGATGCAACAAATATACTGAACGCGAGCTAACCTATTGCAAAAATATTTTTCAAAAAGACTATTTTTTTCATTTTGCTTTACATATATATGGACAAAAATGCATTTAAAAATATTAAAAATTCTAAAAATAAAATGAAACCGAATAAACCACAAAACCATTTAGGCATGTAGTTTGATCTGTTAGTTTTATTTTAAACTTTGAAAATGCCAATTTTTTCTTGCTTATTAATCAAAATTAAACATAAATAAAAACAAATTCAATTAAATTATAAAAACATTGAGCATGAATAAACAATATATTATAAATGCATTTAAAAAAAATAAAAAATCTTAATTACATTACGTTTTTGTTAATTCAGTAGCTCTCACTATTATTCTAATATATTTGTAAATTTCTTAACATATATAGTTCTGATTCACTAAGAGAATATAATACTCTCTAATATATGTTATATAGTTTATAAATCAGCAATTAATAATATTCAATCTAACCTCTATGTATTCTTCCATCATCTTCATTGTTAGACTGAGAGTCCTCATTAAGATTTACATCGGTCCAAGCTTCTTCATTATGAGCAGATGCTATGGTGCTAGCTTTGACATCAGTATCATTGCTCTCAGCATCACTACATGCTGCTGAGCTTGTAGATGCTAATTCTTCAGAGCATGTACTCTAAATAAGCATTACAAGGTATGATTATTAGGTATTATTAGTTTATACATTTTTTTTTTTTAAATTTAAAACAGTATAATTGTATTATTCCGAAGACCTGGATGACCAGTTAAACAAAATAAACATAAGCATTTGTGCGCTAAACAAACTAAATTATAAACAACATGTTAATCAACAGTGTTAAGTACCTATAATAATATGTATAATACATAATTTTTCAATCATTGCTTTGGTGCAAATTAAAACCTAATTTTTGTGTTACAAAAAACGGTGTTTTATGGATTGGCACTCTAAGCCAGTACCTTTTTTGGAGCCAATATAGTTTTGTTATTTAAGACTTTATGACGATAGCGTAAATTATAATTGTTGAACGATGATACTGGTGGTACTCTGAGCAGTTGCTACACAAATGAACATAAAACAACACAATAGAACAATATTCCACATTCTTGACGACAATTTAGACGCAATTGATTAATTTTATAATGTATAACCAATAAGTACTAACACAAAATACAGTTCCTATGCAAATATGTACTTTTTTTAAATATTGTAAATAATTATAGCATTTAATTTCATGGAAAAGAACATCTTATCAATCACAAATGTATTGGCATTGAGAATTAATAAATTAAAGTAAGCAAAATCAACAAAAATAAGTATTATAAATTTTGTGAAAAATAAATAATATTCATGATAGATGTAATGTTTCAAATTCAATGACTCGTATATTGTACTACATTTTTCAAATAAAACTTATTAAATAGGTATTATAAATTTAAGAGGGTATCCTCTTATAATTAATACCATATAAATGTCATTGTTAATGAATGACAATGAAAAATTGTAATAACAACTAATTTACCTTATTGCATGGGATAGTTGGCACTTGTGAAGTATGATTTAAATTTTCCATTGATGTCATCATCATATTATAGTCTTCCTCGTCTGCTGAAACAAATGTGTATGCTATTCATAATAATAATGTAAATTGTCATAAACATTTTAATTAACATGCCATCTATTTCTAATGCCAGTTAAACAAACCAAACGAACTGAATCTTTTTAATTAATTGGACATTTTGGAAATTAAACACGCATACTACCCTACTGTAAAAATGTAAATTGATTCCATGCATGTCAAACACAACTAGTAGTTAAATAAATATGTAACATAAATATTGTATTATGAATTGTATTGAATAATCAATAAAATTGAAAATATTAGTTTATTTAAACCCATTATGATAAAAAAAATAAAGTCAATGAACTGAGCATAGAAATTAATATGAATATATTTGGTATGCTTATATAGTAATAAAAGTGTAATTAATATGTATTATTAAATATTAACTTTTATTTATTTTTATTAACATGTTTGAGCAATGTTTAGTATAAAGTAAAATATAAACACATTATTTTTTTCAGTACATTTTTAACAGTTCAATGCATATAGATTAGGTATACAAAGGACACATACTAAATTTATATATTATAAAGGTTGAATCAGTCTTATCAAATTCAGCACTTGATATTAATAAATATATACAATTCTATACACATTGGGAACATTTTATATAAATAACAATATTTTAGGCACCAATAAAAATTTAACAGCTGGACAGTGAACCAAATATTAATGAATGAAGATAAATACTAGCTACACTAAAAATAAATAAAAAAGTTGAGCGTGGAGCTTTCTATTTAATTTTTTTTTCATTTACAAGCATAACACAGTGCTATCTAAGGCCAAATCAAAAATTGGACAAGGATATATATATATATAAAAAAAAAAAACATTTGGTAGAACATAATCTGACCTTGTTGTCCTAACGAGGGCGCAGCGTAATGTGACATAATGTTGCGGTGGCCGAAGTTATGGGGCATTTGTGGATCTATCGAGTGAGACGGAGGTAGGAATTGAGGATATACATGATGGGACCATTGAGGAAACAACGGTCTTGTACCATGACAATCTGGGCACAATAAGAATTCAATTAAAATTCCAGTTCAAATCAATGGGACACAACATTTAAGTGCCACTAAACTATTCTTAATGGTGTGTGAAAGGTTACGAAGTAAAATTAATATTATGAATTATTATTGGGTAAATATATTACTTGGCGGACTTTCTGATCGGGTTTGATTATTGTTTGGTGGAGCGTTCCCGTGTATTTGTAATAATGATGTTGGCGGTTCCAATATGTCTCTATACTTGGATACCATCAGCACAGACACAAAATAAACAATAGCCAATGATAAAAATTGTGCTTGCTTAGTTTCCTCCTAATTTCAAATATAAAATAAAAAATATTCCATAAACTGTATCATCAAACATAATAGAAACTTTTACCACATCTCTGTAGATAACTGCACGCAAACGATTAATGTCCATTTCTTGTAAGAGTTTTTCAGGATCACGTATAGGATTTGTGGAGCCATCAATTAAACTCTAAAATATCAACAAATTAAAATCTCAGTAATTGCACTATAATAATAATTACCTTAGGTGATGATTGACCAGCTCGGATAAGTGACTGCAAATGTAACTGTTTAGGATTACTCGGTTGTGAAGGTAAGACCAACAGACGACTACGTTCTTTGCATTCTAAACAGTTACGCACAGCATTTGTGCAAACTAATCGCAAGCATTGTCGTAGTATTCCACCACTTGACATATTTTTTTCTGTTTCTAGTTCAGAGAAATTTAGAGAACTAGCAAATACTAAAACATCGGCCATATTGACTAATCGTTGTAGTAGAGATGCGGCCACTTCCACTGTCATTCCTTGGGTAGGTTCCATAATATCTAATTCACTCTGTAATTGTAATAGTATTAAAAAAATGTCATTTCAGACATAAGATTAAATATTTTCCTTACATTAGGCGATGTGGCGGATGCAAGTAATGGTAATAGTCCACCGCAAGCTATGATCAAGTTATCCGACAACTGTGAGATCAAATGTACAGTATTGACAACAAAAATTGCATTCTCAGCTCCATTAACAAAGTCCAAAACAGATTTGGTTGAATGGCTATAAATAATAAATACATTTAAGGAATTACATGTTCAAACAGTTTTAATAAAATAATTTGTTACCCTCTCCAAACTTGAATGTTAGATTCAAGTGAATATAGTACATCAGATAGTAATCTTTGATGAATGTAAGACCATTTGAATTCTGGAATTCTAAAAGGAGGTCTGGATGGACCTGGATTAAACATTGGTCTTGTATCTATATTTGGAGCAACTGGTTTTTTCTCAGTCTTTGTACTTTTTTTGTCTTCAACTCCATTTTCCGAAGTAGATTCTAAAAATTAAATTATGTTTAAATTATACTTATAATAGACTACAAGTATTTTAAATTATTATGAATGCTATTATAATTAAATTATATTATTACCTGATGTTTCTTGACACTTATTTTCTATAAAAATGTCTGTAACACTGTCAGTTGTTGGTATAGATTCAGTTTCTACATTTTCTAAAATTTAAAAATACATAACTACCATTACAATTTTAATGTATTAGTGTATAATATTATTTAATTCAAAAATTCTACAGTATATTATAGATATTATATAAATATTTTTTCTGGATAGTAATTTGATGCTGCCATATTATTTTTCAATAAAATATAGTAAAAAAACATTTTATTTTTAATTAATAATTATAGTATTACAATATATATATATATATATATATGTTTTTAAATTGTAAAAATTAACTTAGTTTTTTAAATACAAATATATAGTACAACAACTTGGAAGTTGATAACTTAAGATTCTTTTTAAAAAAAACATATATATATATAAAAATTACCTAGACTGCATTTGTAAACATAATTAATTAATATATATATATATATATATATATATATATATATAATAATTGAAAGATTGGAATAAATAACATGTTAGATTAGGTACTTATTTTTCGAATATTTAATTAGTAATCTTTCAGGTGAAAGCTAAAAAGCCAAGTATAGCAGATTGATATTTGGATAATAAACATAGTTATCAATACTAGTTTTTCAATGCCTAATAAATACATTTGATGAACAATTATTATGATTATACCTGTTTTGTTGCTTTTGTCTTCTGTATACTCATTTTCAGTTTTATTAGAGTTTTCAATAATTTTATAATTTTCTAAGTTAACTTTGTCTTCTTCTACAATATTAACATGATTCATCACTTTATTTATATTTTCATCTATGCTATGGATAGTTTCATTTGTATTAACAACATTCTCTTCTATTTTATCAATAATTTCTTCTATATCATTTATTTTTTCTTCTAATTTATTAACATTTTCTTCTACTTTGTTAACATTATTTGCTGCAATAATAATGTTTTCTTCAACTATATTAACACTTTCTTCTACTTTAGCATCATTTTCTACTAATTTTTCAACATTTTCCTCTTCGATTTGTTGTTTTATAATTTCCATTTCATTATTGGACTCTATGGACGGATTTAATTGAGACATAACATCATCATTAATAATGCTGATGTGATCATTTAAATTCAAATTAATTTTTTCCAATTTTTTTTTTGGTGTATCATTAAGTTCATTTGGTGTTAAATATGCCTCTGAGCAATCACTATCAACAGTGTCGCATGTTTGGACTGTTATCACAGATATTGGTTGAGCAACAACATTTTGTTCACTATTATTTTCTATACCATTTACATTAACTTCATGCTGTAAACATTCTGAATTTACAATTGTTTCACTATCACTACTATTACTAATACTGTCTTGATTTAGAACATTGCCATTCATTTTTTCTTTTACACTTTCATTGGATCCTGAATCAATCATTATTGGAGTATCAATATTTTCTTTTTCGGTAATATTATCTTTGAGATCTTCACTTAGGAGAGCATTAAAACTATTTTGTAATTTAATATCTTTTGATACTATGTCATCACCATTAGACACTACATGGTTTTCAATTATGTCCTCAAAATTATGTTCAAGGCTATCATGATCGACATGTAAAACTTCACCATTTACTTGTAAATATTTTTCTGTTGATGAATTGTCTACATGAATAGTATTTTTGGCACCAGCATCAAATATTTTAATTTCGTCTGGGATAATTAATTTTATGTTTTCATTTTCAACTACTTTTGATGCAATTACATCGTTAACTTGCTTATTAATATTAATTTCATTATTCTTATTCAAATCTAAAACATCTTGTTTGCTCTCTATAGTAGATACTAATTCATCAATTGTTGTTTCTTTAAGTGATTCTAAATCTTCATTTTTATTTTCTTTGGATACATCATCAAATTTATTTTCAATTTCTTTTAGCATTTCTTCACTTTCTTTTACAATATTTATTGAGGAACTCAATTCATTACTCTGAGTTTGGGTTTTTAATGTATTACTCTCTTTTTCGCTGTTTATAAAAGTTTCTTTTTTTGTGGAGTCACTTAAAATCAAAGATTCTTGATTTTCAGTTTTATTCTCTCTTAATGCATTTTCAGAATTTGTTGGAAACTCTTTTTCGTCTTTTTCTTTGCATTCCATAAGTGCTGGAGCATCTTTCACAGGTGTACTAATAGTAGATTCCTGAAATTAAAATTTGAAAAAATTAAAATTAAAATAACTAAATTAAATAATTAAGCATACTGGAGTTTCAGATGGAGAATGATTTATGGGAGGTGCAGGAGGTTGGTTCTCCCAACCAGATATAGTACTAATTGGACGTTGCTGACGTAGACGTGGATCTGTAATGTTGTCACTACGTTGGCGCTCATAGTGTTCATACATTAAAGCAAACTGGAGTTTAAACTCTTCAAAGGATACCTGTAATTATAATATTATATTTTAGTTAATGGTTTTGAACTATTTAAGTTTTAATACAATTATAAAAAACATCAATTATCAAAATTACCTTTGAATGTACTATTGCCAAAGTATCAACCCACACTCGCCAACCACCATACTCATGTTTGATAGCATGATGAAGTAACATAGTAAATAAATTATAGACCATGTCAGATACTTTTTGCTCTTCACACGTCCTCGGATGAATATATGCCATTGCTATCAGCCACTCCTTGTATAAACATGACATTGATTAAATGACATTCAATTAAAATATTCTGTTTCAGTAACATACTTGCCAAACAGACATTTGCAACACTGTTCGTCTATTTTCACGATTATTACTACAAAGTATTGTCATGTCAGATAAAAACAGTTTTTTTACTTCTAATAATTGCTCAGATGGTTTTGCTTGACGAATTAGAGTAGCTACTACCTTGAGAATCACTAAAATAAATTAAAATATTATACACATTGTATTATTTTATTAATGAAGAATGTAAAAAAAGAATAATTCATTATTAAGCCCAGACATTTAAGACAAAAACTTACTAGGATTTTCTAATCTGCAATTACTATCAGGTTCTGGATGCCTAGTATAAAGTATTTGTTGACTAATCCGTTCGGTTAATATCTAAACAAACAAAATAAATAAATAACACAATATGTAAAGTTATCTTATAATAAATTATAATATCATAATTTTTTGAGTGACTAAAATTTTTTGTTAATAAACATATATTTTTATTTACTAATTTAAATAGTAATAAGGTTACATTTTGAAATATAACCCTTGTTCTGTATGAAATATTTAATCAATTTATTAAAAGAAATAACTACATTTTATTTCAGTTAAATACAATATTAGATGTATTTATATTACATACTATTTATTTTTATCTTATTTATATTGCATATTTACAATAAAAATATTATAATAATGGCATACACATAACATTGCACCTCATTAGGGAACATGAAACCAGACTATATTTGCATACAAAATAAGTTACAACTTTATTTGTATAGTATCAAAGTTGTATTTAATAAATATAATTATTAAAATGCAGTGGCGGCTCGTATATAGATCGCCCCCTTTAAAAATTATCATTTATTACTAATTTATAAGTTTAATATTAAATTCCAAATTTATATTGTAGTATAATATTGTCAAAAATAAATATTATATTTCCTATGTTTACACTAATAAATATTATGAAAACATTGAAAACATTATCAGATAATGAGAGTTTAAAATTTCTGAGAATCGATAACCAATAACAATTTGCCGACACCCGCAAGCAGTGCATGCGATGCTTGGGCGATGTTAAAAGTCGCTCGTTATAACTATGATCGGAATACAAAAACTAAGAAGGGGGAACACAATAATAATATTGCCGCCGGAGCGATAATTTTATTCGCCCCATATGCATGGATTCCGAACTTGCGTGTATTTATCGCAATCAATTATTATTTCATTATCATTATATAATATGTATTGGATTTAATTAAATAACTATTATTAATATTATTTGTGTTCAATACTTTCCATAGATAAGCAATTTTATATTACCCTCGCACTTTCAAAGCATATGAGCCGCCACTGTTAAAATGTTAATAAAATATTACAATTTTTATAGATAAATGAATGTTACAAATATGTATATACTACATAGAAATTTAAAACTGCTTGAGTATTGCCTGGTTAAAGTTGATACCTTAATTTTATGAAAATAATAATTAAATAATTCTTTAAAATGTAGTTTTATCTATATAAAATTACAGTGAAACTTTTATTAATGAACATCTCTTAATAGTATACACTTTTAAATTCCCCGTCAAAAATGCATGTACATAACTACTTAATAGTGGACCCAGAGACTAAAAATCGATACCATAATTAAACATCACCCCTCATAAATGAACACAATACATATATATATTGACAATGTTTAAGTAATACAAATACTATATTTATCTTATATAAGTAAATTTAATTTACATTTTATTTTATCCAAATGGTTTTCCTATTTATTAAATGAAAAATGAAAAATAAATAATGAGTTCAATGGTACTCAATTTGTAAATCCATTGTTGAAAAATTACACAAAAAATATAGCAGATTTTTTTAATTTTACATAAACATTTAACATTTTTATACCCACTTTTTAATATACATATATATGTGTATAATAAATAATAAATTAAAATTAATTTAAATCATATTACAATAAACAATTAATATATTTTACAGTACAGTAAACAATAATAAATAATACTAATTTGAATGTATATGTTTATATATAATCAATTATTTTTGTATTTACTTTGTAATTGTTTTGTATTGGCACTTTCCTATAGTAGAAATTTTGTAATTCCTCATAAAAATACCCATTATAGGAAGTTTTCCACAATTGAGAAAAAACTTCCTATAGTGGGCAATCATAATTCCCCATGGCTGTCTACTACATAGAAATTTCACTGTATTACTAATATATTATCTTAATTTAACTATATATGAAGTATTCAAAATTTTAGTGTATATTTGTATTTAAACAATTAAATCAATTTTATATATTATTAAATCAGTAAGAAAAAAAAGTGGTCAAAAATATTGATCTTATATTACTAAACCTATGGAAATATCCCTAGGGTCTGATACTTGAACAGTAGACCAGAGCAGTATTTTTATTATATAATTTTCAAAATCATATAAAACTTATAAAGTGAGATGACAAATATGATTCACTAGGGAATAAAGTAAAGAAATTTATTCTGAGCAATAAAAACTTTACAACTATGGCAATTGAGCAGGTAAAAAAACCAATTTATGTCATTTTACATCTACTTCATTATCATAAATTATCAACATTTATTTTAAACCTTATTAGTTTGGAATCAAATTGATCATATAAGTAAACATGTCTATAATTCATAAACCAGACAAATTATATAATAGTTTTATAAATAAATAATACAATCATATAATTACATTACAATTTAAGTAGATAATAAAAAATTTTTCTTCCATAGTTATAATGTGCTTTTTTTTATAAAATAAATAAAAAATTGGCTCATACTAACCTCATAAAGAACATTATAAGTGGGTAGTGTAATAGTTTCTTCATTTAACATTAAACGTTCCGACAGAAGAGTATATAAATTATAAGGACTCATTACATCATATTTCCTTCTAAAATAATAAAACAATATTATTATTATTATTAATCAAAACATAAAATAAATATATAAGTTTTTGCTCAATTTTTTAATATTTTCAAAGCAAAATAATACTGTAAAATTTTTGTATAAAAAAAAAAATAAATACCATTGAATTTGAGTACAAAGAATTTAAAATCTTTATAATATATTAAATAAGATATTATTTTTAAAAAATAGCTACATCACATTCTTATTGTAATTAACTATGGATTTTTATATTACTTGACTTTTTACCAAAATGTTTTGAATTACTTATAGAAAAGGTATATTTATATATTAGTAAATTTTACTATTTTCAATGTATAGATTAGGTTAGACATTAATCAACTTTTAGCTAATATTTTTTTTCCACAAAATATAATATGTACTCAAAACTGATAATAAATAATATTGAATAATGATCAATTTATAAAATGTAAATTTAATGTCTTAACCAAGAAAATTGTATTTTTATGAAACTAAAAACTACAACTTGCATAATTGAAAGAGACATAAATATATGTTTCAAAAACTAAAATGTCTATTCTTTGATTTCCTATAGAAATTATAATATTTTCAACTCAATATAAAAGGTATAATCAGTATAACTTACTTATGTGTACTGCGGCTCAAGAAGAATCCTAAGAGTTTTAGTGCTTGAAGTCGAATTAGTTGGCTTTCGGATGCCACTAGTTTAAATACACAACGTACACCATGTTTTACGTCAAAAGCTGGTATCATTGATGCTGGCTGTTCAGACATAAGAGACATGAGGGTTTGAAGAACATCATGTAGATTTTCATCCTCACAGACTATAAACAAATGTAAAAAATGAAGTTAATTATTATATGAGTTATTTATTTGTTTAAAATGTATTCTTACCAGTCGTCAAGTAATTAATAATACTCTGAAGCTCATCTTCTTTTAAACCTACCCCTAGCATCATTAATTGCTTAAGAAACAATAAAATATAACCTCTAATAATCAATATGTCTTTTTGAGCAGGCCGAGGACCATCTAGAAAAAAAAATAAATGTTAATAAACATTTTAAAATATTGAACCATTAAAGATATTTATTTATTTACCAAGTCCTTTTGGTATGATACCGCTCTTATTCCTTGGATTCACTACCCAGTAATAGTATTTAAGTGTATGGACAGTTTGAAGTACGGTAGATACGCGCCGTACATTTGAATAAATTTGGGTATCTGAAAGGAATTCTGTTGCCAGATATGTATAAAGCCTAGTTTGTACATGAGTTGGTGTGTATATCCACAGACCGGGATTGAAAAGAATATGATCGAGGAGCTAATCAAAAACAAGTATAAATGCACATATAAACACAGTTTCATAACATTTTTTTATTTTTTTTTTAATCACCTGTTTCAGTAGTAACTCATTGTTGGGTGTAAGACAGGTAACTAGGTGTTTAGTGAGCCGAAGGAATGAACCCAACACTTCCAGCGTTAGATGGTCCCTAGATGACCTTTGTAACATATAACTAATGACTAGAAATCCACGGTTTTGAATCATGTGCTGCTGTACCGTCTGTGAAGTTTCAACCATATCACAAATGAAACCTAATAACTTCCAACTAGAAAAAAAATCAAAAACTTAAGTTGACAACTTACATTTTTAAGCTAAATCTCTAGCAGAATTGAATTGTATTGTGTGGTACCTAATTTATTTTATACCATTTTTTTAGGATGTAAACAAAATATTTATTTTGATTAAAACTAAATCAGAAACTAATTAAAACTAAACATAATTTTAAAACAAAAATAAAAATTATTCAAAATTATATTTAAATTGAATGTCATAAAGTTAAACCAATTTTTAATTAAAATGAAAAAAAAATGATGATTACTTTTTCATTTTTCATTTTCTTCATAAAGCTAATTTAATATTAAATTTATTGTGTTCACTTAAAAGTGAAATTAATTATGTACCATTTAAAATAAAGGTTTAAATATGTAAGCATACCAAATAGAAGCGTCTTTTTTATCCATAGGTTCAGCAGACAAATCAAGTTGAGCAAATAATGGAAACAGAACCTGTATGCCTCCAACAGAATTTAGAGTACTGTGTATGGAATGGGTAATAACAGCTTTCACGTCCTGATAAAAAATAATTTTGTTAAAAATAAATAATCTACCATCTGTTGTACTGCATATTTAGTACCTGTAACATGAGTGCATGTGGTGTATGCACAAAATATGATGCATTTCCTTTTGGAGTTGATTGCAAACATAATTGGCCATCAGTTGCTACAGGATTATACATAAACACTATTGCATTTGACAGTTTACCATCATATAAAACCTATAAATAATAAAATTTAATTTTAACATAACAATATAATTTAATATATATATGTGTGTTTTAAATTAATCAGTTAATCAGTCTTAAACTGAAGTTCCATACTCACTATTGTATCTCACTTATTTAATTTTATGTAAATATCAATAAAAAAAACTTTTTTTTATTTTTTATTGTTAGAATAAAAACTAATACATTTTATCTACTAATAATAATAAACTCAAAGATACCAACTATAAACGATTATAAAATAAAATAGCTTAAAGTTACCAATAAAAATGTTTATTGTACATTACTTAATCTCCAAAGCATCAGTATTTTTTTTTCTATCAACTTTAAGGTATAAACAAATTAATGCGGGTAAGTATAATGCAAAAGAAAAGACAAAATCTAATTGATTAAATTCCTTATTATAATGCAGTGAACTATAATGTATATTTTATTATAGTTGCAAAGTGAAACTGTAAATGAAAAATTACACAAACAAGCACATAAAAGTTCCCAAAAATAATAATAATAATACAACAATGACAACAATACTGAAATAAATACGCATTATGCAAACACGCTTTTAATAAAATTCTAAAAGCTTACACATTATGTAGGCATCTTAAATATATATATATATTACCTATGTTTAGTCTATATTGTAAAATGTGTTTTAAATAAATTCTAAATTTTTTTAAAAATATTATGTTATACGAAATATATCCAGATTTAATTATAATAAAAAAAATATTAATAGACTTAGTTATGGAATCACTGGCATAGAGTAATTTATTATTATTGTTAAATGGGACAAACAATAATATAATGTCTCGCTTGCTAATAAAAAAAATGTTATAATATTGACTACAAATTATTTTATTTGGCTCGTGGTTTAATTTTGAAATGTATTTTTATAATATTTTATTATAAATCATGAATATTTTATAGTACTTTTGAAAGCCTTAGTTAAATTAAATCAAGTTTTGGAAATTATCATGGTTTATAATATTAAATTATCAAATTTACTGAAAATACATGAATATAAAAGTCTACACAAAAATTCTACTTTGAAGTTTCATGAGGAGTATTAGAGATCAATTTTTGCATAATTTTTAGAGTTATGTAGGTCTTTTTTCTAATAATAAGTTAGATGGATCCAAACTTAAAAAAAAAAATGATACAATAATATACTATACCTTATATCAAAAAAAGCGACAAAATTCTATCCCAAAAGTATGATCAAGCATTATGTAAATATCACTTTCAAATAACTTGATAATCAAAGTTTTAGAATTATAAATTATAATAAATTAAATAAAATAATTTATAAATATTTTAATGTATAAATTGTAAATTATAATAAATTAAGTAAAATAATAAGTGATGTTTCACAAAATACTAAATAAAAATGTCTAAAAAATAATATAACAGGAATACCAATCCTAATTTTACAACCATATATCACCTGAAGCTAAAAACAAACATTAATTAATACAAAGTGCATATTAAAAAAAAACAAACAAAACAAAATTCTTACAGAACTATCGACAGCGTGTTGGGGCATGCGAGAAATATCTGAATTCTGGGTTTGGCTCAAATTCTTAAATTCACTCACCCTTTTGTGATTTTCTGGTAGACTTAAATGGCATTCATTATCAAAACGAAATTGGCACTGAAAATAAATAAGTTTGTATCAATAACATTAAATAAATATTTGAACAAATATAATACAATTGAAAGCTTAGAGTTAAATTAAAATAACTAATGAACTGATCATTACTGCTTTAGTTAAATAAAAGAGTAACATTAATCGATAATACAGCAAACTAACTTTATTAAATATTAGTAGTAGATATACCACAATTATATATTAAAATACAAACCTTATTACAAATGAAATGTATATTGGCGTAGTATTTAAGTTTTGCAAAGGAATATAAAGTATAGGATAAATAGTTTTAAGAGTAGGTAGATAAATAACAAATGCTTAATTAAAAATAATAAGACTAAAAGCCAAGAATAATTTATAATTCTTATTATTATTAATAAATAAATCTCATTACAAATCAAAATCAAAAGATTAACTCTTATGATTACTTGTATCCAAATACCAATTATTGATCAACAATCAAAAAAAAAAAAAGTTTTATATTTATTAGTAGCCTCGTTTATTTTGAAAAAAAAATCTATTTCTAGATAATTATATAATTTAAAACAACAAGTAAATCTGAAGCTTTTTATTATTAATTAAGTATTTCCAGAAAAATAAGTTTTATAATTCACTATTGACATTTAAATTAGAAGCAATTTGTAAAACTTTGGATACTAACTTTATATCCTGGACCTAATCTATGTATGGCACATATTTGGTGGGTTGTCAACGCTTCGCTAAACAAATAGATGGCTGACATTTGACCACAGAACACACGATCTTCGTCCAGTTCCGGCGTTGCTCCTATGTAACATTTATCGAACGGCTGTTTCGCGATAATTACAATACAGTCATTAGTTCATGGACATTTAAAATATAATATACAAATGACGATGCGACTCGCACGTCATTTTACCTACGTATCCCGATGTGATGATAATAAACGTACCTCGTTGGCAGACACGAACCAAGCCATTTCTGTACTCGACGCCAGTTGACCGTTCACCACACATTTGATTTCGCTTTTTGTCCATCGGTTGTAAATGTATACAATGGCTATCATGTACCACTGAAACAAAATACAGATAGACGGATGTATATTAATTATATATTTTTCCGTCGGACTAGTTGTCCGGGCGCAAAAGAGGGATGAAATTATACCTTCCGGGGTTGAAATTCATATTTTACGCAATGTTGGAAACCTTTGCCTTTAATCTTCATGGAGGTTAACACTAAACAATTTCCCACGAAATGGGCCGAGTAGCCAACACCTTTACTAGTTTTGAAACTGAAAGTATAGTAAGTAAATATAGATATTCGTAAAATAGATACCAAACCACATAGCTATAGTTGAATCATTACCAGTATAGATACGGCTTTTCGCGTTCAATGTTCACCGAATTGATGGGATCCAGTCGAAACCACGTACAAAACGTAAAACCATTTTCATATGGCCATTTCGCTAACGGTGGCAGAACAATGGCCTGAGAAATAAAACAAATAAGTTAAAAAAAAAAAATAATAATTGAGACGACGTCGACATTCACGCTGTGGTTAGTTGTCGCTTACCGATCCTTTTTTTCCAGGAAAACTGAAGAAGACATCGGGACCATTTCTTTGCGGCATCTGTCGCAAAACGTTCAAAAGCTTGGTGGAGTGTTTTGGCTGTAAACACACAAGGGAAATCATCAATTTCGACGTTTTCTTCGTAGATATATCATACAACCACCTTATACATTTGTAAAATTTAGGTGGTTATAAGGTGATACGCGAGTCGCAGAAGATTCGAATTTATTTCCACGACACTTTGTTTATATTTTATTATTTTATTAATGACTTCACAAACACAGATGAAAAATTTTACTATGCGATAATAGATATTATAAGATTATAGAATGGTTGATTAACAATAACAATAAGAGAATATTACTGATTTTATTGATTTTGCGGGTAGCAGTTATATTATATTTTAGACGTCTATAAAATAACGGAATACAATACCTTTATGGGATTTTAATAGTAATATAAAATAGACTACTAAAATCAAAACAAATAATAACCACAATAAATAATTAATTTACTGGAAAACTAAAATTAAGTAGGGAACACATAAAAATAACTTTTTTTATAATTACCTATCTATATTATTATATACTGTACACAATATAGGTACATATTATTACGTTAATATACACATTATAAAAATATAAATGTATAACTCATGACATATATATAATAAGTTAAGTGTTTACAAGTTTTCCGAACAACAAATTTAATAATTATTGATTTGAATATTTTAAAAGTTTACCGGTAAAAAAATACTATACAAAGACGAATAACAGAAACAAATATAATGTATTTAAATGTATGAGTTAATTGTAACTTTATTATTATATTATAATACTGTTATTTTGCTACCTGAGAATATTACAATTAAGAAGTGTTTAAGTTTTTAAACAGACAAACTATAACAGTAATTGTTGTTAAAAAATTAACTTAATTTTAATTATAAATACTAACAAAAAGTTATAAGTAAAATTAATAACCACCAAAAAGCACAAACTTTACAATTCTATGATTGCACATAAACATTTTATTTGATTGAAATATTTTTCAAAGCATAACATATGAATACATTAATGTATTCATATCTTTAAACTGATAAAAGCTATTATTTCATCAAACTTATTAAACTTACGAATACAATTTTTAACAAAATGTAGGTATGTACTTATAGGTATATAATATCTACTATACAAACATACGTATTATATTGTGTATAAGACTGAAAATTAGGTACTTACATAAATCAAATTTTTTTCTTAATGTTTTGTACATTATACGTCCTAACGTTTGAAACCAAAAACTTATAGTTTTGAAAATATAAAACGTATATATTACGCTAGCAAGTGGGATATACAGAAACAATAAATTGTGGTGTAAAGTCCTTTAAAACAATCGCTGAGACACGTTTGATTTATAACATGAAGCACAATAGATCCACGAAATATAATTTATATACTTAACGCGTACTTTTTTAAATTATACATAATGGTATATAAACTAATTATTTTGAGTTGTAAAAGTAGTTAAACAGTTAGGATAGATTAAAATACTGTGTAAAATTGTAGTTTTATCAAAAAAATATATGAACTGAAATGTGTATTGAACACGGTAAATTCTATCGATACATATCGAACATAACGTATATATCTTATGACCACAATAACTAGCATAGATTATAGGCATAAAGTATTGATGTTTAATTATTTATTTGTATACTTTAAATAAGAATAATTGAATAAAACTAATATGTTTTAATATATTGTATAATGTATACCTACCGTATTGAGAATTGATAAAACAAATAGTTTTTATTACATTATAAACATAATTTATGGCGGGTTAATAAGGTTTGTAAACACAAATTATAATAGTACTAAGTAATAAATAAAAATTATTATTTATTTCAAACGTTATTCCGTTAGTTGAGCTGCATTTAAAAATAAATAATAAAAAAAATAATGATTTGAATATAGTAGAATAACGATATTTCTGAAAAAAATTATAACTAGATAAGTACATTATTCGATGAATTAATTACTCGTTTTTATAATATTGAAGAGAAAATTCATTGGAAATCCAATCAAGTAATATCAGTTAATAAGAATTACGTGAACCAACTAGCTATTGAAGCATATATTTCAATGTATTTGTGTAAAACAATTTACTACTAGTGAAACTTATTAGAAGTGATTTACGATGAATAACCATTGAACATTACACGAAACAATACCTATTTTATTGAACTGAATTTAATGAACTTGTAATATTTTAATGCAACTTATATTATACTCTTAAGTCTATATATTATACAAAAAGTAATAAAGATAAGTATAGTACAAATGCATTACTCAGATACTTTTTTTTACTCAATAATAAATAATCGAGAATATATTTTTAATAGTTTAATACGAGTTCTTTACGCACACAATATCTATTATATTTATACCAATATATTTTTTTAAATGATTAAAATATTATAATTTAGCTATGGCATAATGTGATTTTATAAATATAAGGTCTAGTACAACAATTAGATATTATTAGTTACTTATTTTTACTTCTGCTAAAATGTTCTTAGTGGATATTTTTAATCTCAAAGCGCAGATAAATAAAATATATCTACATTTATCTGTGTATATTTAAATTGAAAAAATCACTTTTAAAAAACCTATTTTGTATATTATTTTACCTAATGTTGAATTTAATTTAAAACTTTTATACCTAATTATTATATCAAAAATATCCAAGTAAAACATTTGAATACATCTTTATTGTGTCTTAAAATACGAAAGTATAAATTTAAAAATAATCAAATTCTCAATACACGGATTCTAAAAGATTCTACTTTTAATGAAACTTGCAACTTTTGGATCATATTCTACTATAACTTACATTTTTCAGAGTTTTCATTTTTAATTATAATTAATTATAAGTATACCTAATAAGTAATATTTATTATGTATATGTAGGCGTATAGTGATATTGTGACGGTGCATGGTAGATAACTCATTAAATACCACAACAAATGGTAGTGTATATAGGTGAAACAGTTAATAAAAGTTCGAAAAATAGTGGTCGTAAAATAATACCAGAAATAGTTTAATATGTCTAAGAGGTATATAGATAGTTATTAGTTAATAACTACAATGAATGATGAAAGAAACCTAGTAAATGTTTTATGTTAAATATTAATTTTTGAAGATGTACAGTATGGAATAATTAACGGTACTATCAAATATTTATATTTAATAAATATAAATTTCATGCATAACCAATAAATATATTATATACCTACATTTACATATTTAGTTTTTCGAAATTAGTAATATTTATTTTAAAAATACATAACTTGAAAAGAAAAAATCTATAGCATACATTATTAACTAACTACTAATAAATTAAACATTTAACAATATTTCTATTTCTAATGAAAAAAAATTTAAAACAATATAGAATATAAATTTCTAATTATTAGAAGTGCAATGTAGAGGTATACACTATATATAATATATATTATATGTTTCATTGGGATTGTTACTAAAAAACTAAAATACGTATGCATCGGAATTGTATTGTCTACAACAATGTATTGTCTACAACACTATGTCTCCACACCACTTAGAAATGTTAACTAATACTAAAGGTATATTCAAATAATATGATGATCTACGTATATAACATTCAACATGATTAAATGTAAAATTAGGCGTACTCTTGGCATATAGTACGTTCAATAAATTCAGAGTACAATTTAAATTGTACCTACTGGAATGACATGCCATTTCTGATACAAAACATTCTGACACTAGCACGGGCTACGCTAATATTGCAGCTAATATAAGTATTGATATCTCTAGCTCTATTATGTAATATACGTTTATTCGGAACGTCGAATCGGACGTGAAAACGAGCTATTCCAAACGACGGATTTAAGTATTAAGTATATATGTATATAAGTACATGTAACGCCCCAAATGAAAAATTGCAACAGTCATTTGGGTCGATCGAATACAAACACTTTAAACATTTACACACACTAGCATAAGTATATATACTTGAACCAAGTGTATATTAAAGGTTACGCGAGGTATACGTTCAATAGTCTGATGCCACAGGAATCTCAATAAAACTCAATGACTGATGCTGTATATACGGTGAATACCTACACTCACACCATTAAATATATATGGTATATATACAGGGTGTTTAAATAAATATATGCTTACCCCTCTCCTTCAATTTTTCTTTTAGTATAGAATTTATTCAAATTAAAATATTTGTAATTTGTAAGTATACTTTATGACCGTTTTTTCAATTTCTTGTAAGATTTTTTATACTACTTAAGCATTGCTTCGTGGCAATACAAACTTCTAGTTTTCAAATAATAACTTCTATTCATTCTATTGTATATTATTAAGTGGATATTTTTTTTTGAAAATGTTACAATTACCTAATTCAAAATTGAACATATAATTTCTCGGTTATAAAAATATTTATACTTCAGATATTAGTCCTTAAAAGTGATTTAGTAAATATTATATTAAATCTAGTACTTATTACACTTGGATCATTTTTAAAGATTATAAATGTTGAGAGATGAATATTATACTAATATAAGTACTAAAATCGTACTATTAATATGTTTGCTTATGCACTTAATATGTATATTAATATATACATAGTATAATAAATAGTAATCACAGATATTTTCAAATAACCGTAGCCCCCCTATATCTTTAAAGCATGGACATGATCTTTAGTAAATAAAATAAAATATCTCAAAACATAATTGTTCAAATTTTTGATTTTGATACGTTCAGATTTTCTACTGTAAATAATTTGCAGTAGTACCTACATAAAAAATCTTGAGAACTTGAAAAATAGTCTTAAAAATCCCAAAAATCGGATTTCAAATAACTGAAACTTTGAAGAAAATAGAGGGTGAATTACTTATATTATATAAATAATATGTGTCAGTGTATATAGATATAGACAAGCATGTATATCATTTTCACTCGTTTTCTACTCTCCGATTCCCTCGAGTTTACCCGTTACACCGTGAGTTAATGGAGTTTTCATTTCATTTCGTCTGCCACACTATTTTGTGCATGTATATTGCGTATAAACATATTATTATATTATACAGGTAATCTGGGAGAATCGTACGGGGTGGACTCAACCGAGAGCTCACTAGTTGCGTTCAAAACTAAGTCTTTCTGTACTTACTCCGAACGTTTAATTTATGTTTATCAAATTAATAATAATATACAAATGGAAATAATCGGATTAAAATTTTCGAAGAACAAAAGCGTGGTTTACCTACACAGGTGCAGGCATACTAATTTATGAAATTATTTTTATAACTATTTTATTATATTAATAATTATAGATATACTAAATTAAAGTAAACGTCATTGAGTAGTAAAACAAAAAAAAAAAAGATTCAATACAAATAAATAAAATTAAGATGGATTATACCACTCGTAAGTTGTAACAGCTATGCACAGTTATTACCTTATAGCTGATATTTATTTGCTAAAAAAATACAACTAGCGAGTAAAATTTTTATTTGACAAAAAATAGAAAACAAATCAATTATTTAAATAATGCATACATTTTTGTTGAAAATTGTACTAATTCAACATAAATTAATAAACTATATGTCAACGATTAATTGTTAAGAGGATAGAAAAAAATGTATCACATCAGAAATAGTAATTACCTACGCGCAAATATGAGAACCGTACACGTGTAGAATGAAGAAAGAATTTTAAATATAAATTAAGGTTAGGAATGTGAATAAATAACAACTTATACAAGTATCTACCGTTAAAATTTAGAAAATCCCAAAGATATTTTAAGAGTGTAAGTCATGAATCATGATCACCAAGATAGTAAAGATAATGGTAGTTACAATTTATGAGCTTTTATATGATTATAAAAGAACTAAGGTTGCTATATAATTTAATGATTCAGTGTTATTATATGAGCGATAAAAAAAAATGGTAAGCCATAAATGGTGTATGGAATAAGAGGCTAAATAATTAAAATCAACAGTCAAACATTGTAGACTAATATAATCGAAGTGTGTACCCACATTCATATGTTTAATGATATTTGCGAATACTTTAAAATAAATTAAAGATACAATTAGCCTTAAATCTGAATAAAAAAAAAATGTTTGACATCTAAATAAATACTATTTTTTAATTAACTGTTATTATTTCTAGGCAAAACGTAAATGGCAATTATATCAAAACATGTATGATACGAACAAATAGTCTATAAATATTCATCAAGTGTCGTGTTGTAGAATTATAGTAACTAACTAAAACATTTTAGGATAATATAAACAATACATTGACTAAGGTTTTTTTTTTTTTTTAATAATAATAAATACGACGGGATGGGATAAAATTAATTATTAAAATTAAAAAAATATTTAGAGATAAAGTAATAAAAATTAATATTTTTAATATGTACTTTAAATCAATTACTTAATATAATTGATAAAAATAATAATAAACTATACTAATCTGGGTGGATTTATTAAAACAAAAATTTCTCAGAACAATTTAATATATAGTAAGTACCAATATAGCTGTATACAATGAAATATAAAGCATTATGTATATTTATATTTTATATTTTTTTTTTTTTTTTTTTGAAAAAATTGTTCTATATAGTACATAAGAAAAACTGGCATTTGACAGATATCGGTCACGGTTGTTTACTTACGACTATACGCGCAGATTAAACGATAAAATTATATTGGTACGTTATGAATTATGATAGATCCTACTGCTACACATGTCAGCAAAAATAAATATAAAAATAAGGATATATCTTAGAAACAGCTTTAGTGGTTGTGCAGAGGTTTTTATCATAGCAATTGAATATTCAATTTTTTATTTATTTTTTATTCTATACTTTATAAATATGCGTACCTATACTATTATAATTTGTTTCAATAAAATCATTTTAAATTTAAATTTTGAAAAATAAATAAATAAATAAAATATTTAATATGTATTATTTTTTTTTTTCATGTAATAGCTGATATAATAAATTGTATTTCTAATACATACCTAACTAAGTATAAAAATGTTAAAATATGCAAATATTTCCATATTTATGCGAGGTATATAATATGTATGAAACTAAAAATTGGTTTTATATTACATAATGGTTCAATAATTCAAAGAATATATGAAATATAAAGCAAGAAGGGAAAAACGACACGATTAAAAATTGACCCAAATCCTAAATTATAAACATACTTAAAATTTAGTTAGGGAAATCCTTTGGTAGTTCAAAAAGGGACAGTATCCCAATTCCCAAGCATACAATATTGCAAATATATGGGAAACAACTAAGCCGATTAGAGTGATATTTTAAATAAATGGCAAGACTGAAAGGTTGGCAAAATATCTATACAAAAAGTCAAAGCGTTTGTAATACAATCTTAAATTAAAGCTTAATACTATTAATATCCTCCTTTTGAAATTAGACTTTACTTCAAATACGTTAATTTTAAAATAATATACTATAAAATATTTGTGATATAAATCAATACCAAAAAATATAATACACAACTATGATTAAACTGTAAGAATTTTAAATATTTTCAAACTAACTTTTAAAACGTCATTATCTGTATTATAACATTTATAAGACCTTTTTAATTCATATCAAATCAACTACTTATGAACAAATAAAATATTATACCTATTAATATAATAAGAGAATAAAAAGATATAATATAAATAAATATTATATTGTATTTAAGTATCTTAATCATTATAGTAATTACGTAAATTAAATTAATACATTTTTATTTACCCATTTTCCGTTTACAGCTTTCATTGAACCCAATAGTAATTTTAACTCCTTCACAGTTATACTGAAACTAGCAAGTACTCCAAGCATGTCAATTAAAAGATCTGAAAAATATTATTGAACGAATTATTAGAAAATATAAAATTATAATAATATATAACGTATTAAAATTGTGTAATATACAGACAATGGATGTATTATAAAATATTTAATATTTATTAAGAAGTGTCAACTATTGGTTATTATTATTTTATTATTTTTATTATTATCATTTCATTTATAACTTATTAATTTATTGGTATTAAAACAATTACTACAAGTAAAACATAATAATAACTAATGTATATACATATTTAATTTAAGTAGTTGTTTAAGTTAAATGTCTATATCCAGAACGTTTTAAATATGCTTTATTTAAAATTACAAACATCATTGACCTAACAATAAAACTGTAATTTATACATATAATTAATGTTCTGCGACACAAACGTGAAGTATCATTATTCATTTAGCATATTTTGTCAATTCAAAATATAGAATAAATAGGTTTACATTCAGCATTGTAAGCGGCTAATTTACAATATCCATTAAAATAATGATCAAAATCATGTTTACCTTGTTATTAAATGATTATCGATAGTTTGACAAGATTAATAAGTTTCCAAACTATGTTTTACATATTCAGTTTATAGTTAATCAGTATATGAGTGATACTTTATAATAAAATATACATAATATTCTAAAATAAGCCTATTAAGTATAATATAACTATAAGAATAATGCGTTATAAAATATAAATTACGTTAAAAATCCACTGAATATCAAATATAAAATGCCTATAAAAAAATATTATTGTTATAATTATCATAAAATAAATATATTTTAGTCAACACTAAAATATAAAAAGTCCTAAGTAAATACATGTAAATGTCCTTCTAATGATTATTGTAAAATTATCACAAATTTCTTTCAAAAAAAATACTGGAAATTTTTACTTTTGAATTCTGTAAAACCAAGAACTAGATAAAATCTGTAGACAGAAACCACTCTCAATGTTGAAGATTCAAGTATATTCTATACTTCTAAACGTGACGAAAAGCACAAAAAAAAATTCGTGCACAATTGTTAAACCAATTTACCTCCGTTAATAATTTAAAAATATATTTGTGTAACAGAATGATAAAAAGTTAAACATATAAATATATATATATATATATAAATTAAAGACAAATATAAATTTAGAAACACAATCATAAATACATTGAAAATATTTAAAAATATTAAACACATATAAAATTTAGAATAACAATTTCTCTGGTTGTTCTATAAAGACTTATAGTATTCTTTGTAGAACTATTATTAAAAGACTCTTAACGAATCGTATTGATTTAAAGGAGGGTAAAAGTTATATTATATAACTGTGTATATTGTATATATACATGGATTCAAATATAACACTTAGATAACTACTAAATAAAAAATATTTTTAGTATAATTATCTAATACTTTTCATTTATAATTGTGTATGTATAAAATTAATGGAATATGCATAAGATTGATGATCATCTAGGCCCTAGATTCTATAGGGGATAGGCTATATAATATACTTGGAATGGTTTAAATAACCAAACCAAACTTAAGTTTGTTGTATTGTTTGTATAATATTAAATTTAACAAAAAAATATTCTACGATCATTTACTTAGGATGTTTACACTAAGAGACACAATAAGGGTAATTGTGTAGAGATGAATTAAATGTAAAATATATAGTTATACCTTAGGTACAAGTATTCATATTATGCATCTAATACGATACAACGGTCAAATAAGTCAACTCCAACAATATCACACAGTTCTTCATTAAACTATGGATATTACGCATTTATTTTTGAAATTTTGTAATAATTCAAAAATTATAAATCGTAAAAACTTGAAAAATAACCAATATTATTTAAATTAACATCTTCTATCCATATAATTACAATTTAAAAATATTTATATAAATTTAAATTTTTCATAGGTTTCTGAAATCTAAGAAAATCTTTTTCGTATTAAATACCTATTTAATGTCTTTGGGAAAAATTAGTTCAAAATACCGTAACACTTAAAGTGATTTAAATAAAATTTCTTTCAAAATAGAATCCATTACGCGTATTATGAGACATACATCGTTAGTTGTGTTGAGAATCGTTTTTCATATTCAATGGTTAATGAGTAATGACGAATTCAAATTTAATACATCCATTGCATATGACTTATTCAGTGATGAGGTATCCTCGTAACTTACTGAACAGCAATAAACTGCAAAACGATTATATGGGTTTTTTTTTTTTTAAATGTATTACATTTATACTTAAGAGGTATTTTATTATCATAAAAGCGATTCTTGATAAATTTACTTTAGTGGTTGCATTAAGTCATATTAATCGACAATTTAGGTCCTTAATTACTCTAGGAAAATTCTAATATAGATTATCATTTATATTTGAACGTCAAAACATATTATTATGTAACTATGATCAGTGGAACTATTTTCAGAGATTATTTAAGTGTGTAAATACATGGAATAAAAGTTACCATAATAAAATTCTCCAACCCAATTAAAACAGACTAACAACTACGACCAATATCGTGATTGCAGCGTGGCCGATTTTATATTTGCATAATGGTTTTTAACAGATATCAGATTCAGTGTCGCGTACTCGTGTTTGTAAACCGTTTTTTAAGCGGATTTGTGAATACGAATGGCCATTCTTATTAACAATATATAATAGTGCGAATTATTATTTTATTTAACACACTTTTAGTAAACAGTGTATTAGTGCGTACCGTGTCCGAATACAGCGTGTGCGTTCGATATACGAATAATTATCTTTTATTATTGTGATAATTAAAATGGTATAATTTAATGTATAATATAGGTATAATGATACAATATATTAAATTGTTACAATAAAATATATTCACAAAATGTAAGAAAAAAACTATAATTTATATACAATAAACCTATTATGTGTATCATATCATTATAAATATGTAAGTACATTGTAATATGCAATACACATAATTCTTGTGTATGCTATTGCAAATTTTAATAAAATCAACGTTGTAAGGATGTTAAAAAAATGATATGAATTAATACGGATCGTGGTATTGCGGGGACGTATGAAATAACATTTCAATAGAATCTAAGATTCGTGTAATCATAGTTATATGTTTGTATTTTTTTACGAATAATTTGACTACAGTCGTTATCTTATAGGTTATAACTATTTATATTTTTATTATTACTATTACTATATATTATATTTTAAAATGTATCAAAACATAATATTACATTTTAGAAGCACATAGGAACTGTGTATAGTAATAAAATTGTTAAATAAACATTTAAAAGTAAATTGTATTATTATAGTATATTATTTATTATACTTGAGTTATTGCAACTTTTTTTCTCGTGTTGGTGTTTTCTCTTATCCTCATTAACATGAGATTTATCGAACCGTTTTTCGAAAGGAAAACTAAGGTGCGGTCTAACTAAGTATTTCATTGGGGGTCCACGTACTTCAAAATTTTAAGAACCATTTGTGTGTTCCGTATATTATGCATATACGTCATGCATACACGTAAAATCGTGTATTTACTGAAATATAGTATACTATTTCAAATCAGACTATCGAGAACAAATTATATCGTTCACAGAGTTGGGTACCATATTATACAAATTCGACCGAATGAATTATTATTGTACACAATATATTATTATAATGTAGTCTGTGCGCGCGCGAAAGCTGCATAGCGCTTCATGTGTACAAACACGCACAGCGAGCATTAAATCGGAATCCCCGTAAGAGAAACGGCTTTGACGAGGAGCACGACGCACCTATATAATAATATAATAAGACCATTGATTGACTAACTATATAATATGGATATAATATGACAAAATACACGACTGAAACATCATCGTGGTTGATTTACGGATGTTCAAATAATATTATACATAACTATAATGTTTGCTCAACGTTTCAAAAAATAAATAGATAGACGTCTTAATAATATACAACAAAAAACGGTATTCGCACGAACGTACCGATGATACATACAGTGTTTCAACTTCGTCACTAGTTTGAATTAATAACGCTGTTAAAGTGGACAAATCGATGGATAAACTCAAATGTTAAATAAATACTATTTATGTGGACCAAAGAAATAAATATTATAATTAGAATACAGTGTGGAATCATTTGATATTATTTTTATAGTTTGGACTTAATTTAATAATTCGTGTAAATAAAATAAATACACATAAATGTATACACCAATTCACAATAATATAGACACACGCATGTTGACGACTATATTTGTTTGTTACATTTACACATCAAAATGTTATCATAATCGTTTCATAAAAGCGCATTCGAAAAATAATTTTAGCACCTACCTTATATACCTTACGTTATAATGTTTGGATAAATGTGAACCAAATTGAAAATTGAAAATGTTTAATAACGCTGGAATGTTGTTTAAACTAAATTAAATTGTTTTTTCCGTGTAAAAGATACAAATTTGCTGTACGTATACACAAAAATACGGGTTTAGCGTAATGAGTAAAATAATATTATTCAAAATGTATTGTCATTCAGAAGGCGGCATACGTAACGAGTGTATTATGCTTCTGGCGAATCATTCGTTAAGTTTACTTTCGAAAGTCCTTTGTAGAATTTGGTGTTTTTAATATTATTCACAAATATTATAATGTACGAGCAAACGGAGTGCTAGGGATAATAAATTGTTATCTTAAGTAATGATACGAATGGTTTTTCGTCAATTTGAGATCCTACAGTGAACGAGAATACATTATTTCAAAATCAATACCTACCGAAAACATAATTGTAATGATTCGTTATTATTGTTTGTGAACACAGAGGGAAGAGTACAATTTACAGATTAGAAAAAAAAATGTGAGTAAGTGGTTATTTCTATACTGTATGTTAGGTGTTGAATGGATTACAATTATGAATATGTTAAATTTTAATTTAATTATATATACCATTGTATACGAAAAACGATGATGAGCGGAAACATCACTAAGTACATTTCATCATATATTTTTTGATATGGATATTAAAGTTATTATTTTTACTTTTAATATTACAGCAAGTTGATACAATTTTTTATTGGATAAAACAATAATGATATATAGTAATATTTTTTAAGTATTATAATAATATGCATTTACTCCATATATGAAAATGTATAAAACTCAAAATATAATAATGTTATTGTGTATAGTAAAATTTATTTACGTAATAGTTTTATTTCACACGAATAATTATTGCTTTAAGTTATAACAAAATGATTAACATTGTTCTTTATTGTTTAAATAAGTAATTTCGTCAATATTTGAACCTTTAAATATCTATAAAAAGTAATTTATCTAAACATTTTTTAAACTTCATGGTTTCATTAAAAAAAACTTAAAGGAAATTTTGTATACAATTTTCAAAAATTAGATATAAAAAAAAATATTTACAACTACAAAATAGTTAGTTGTTTCTTGTGATTTTGACGAATATAGTTATGTTCATTTTATGAAAAAAATTTATGCCAATGCATTTTTAATATATTTATAGAGATATAAGAATAACTTTTGTAGGATCTTGCATTATATTTTTAAGAACTCAGCAAATAATTTTTGTTTTATTTTAAAGAAAAAAAAATTAAAACTAATTTAAATTTATTTTTTCTTGCCTTTGAAAATTTCAAGTATGTATTGTACTAAATTTTATTTATTTATTTATTTATTTTTTTTTAATACGATAAAATATCAAAAATTGTTTGAAGAGAAATAATTATTTTACGGGTGAATATCGAATGCCATAAACATTTAAAATTGAAATGCTTATATAAAATGAATTTGGCTTTTCGGTAGAATTTTTTTTCACATAAAGATTGAACAAATTTTTATGAGCTCTGTATTACATTTTTCAATCTTAGGTATACAAATTAAAATTTTTATGAATTTCTAACAACAAAATAATTAACTAATTTTCAAGATTTGTATGAATATTGTTGACATTCTAACTTTGAACTTATATACTATAAAAAAATATTGTGATTACAGATTTTTGATATATTTCAATTGAAAAATTAAAAATGTATGAGGTGATTTGTACTAAAATTTCAGGAATATTTTACTCGAAAAATACTTTTCAATCAAAATTCATTAAAAAATTAATAAAAAAAAAATAAAAATTATAAATAGAAAATGATAACATAAATATTTGGTGAAAATTTCAAGTTTTTATGGTTATTCATTTTCTGGTTATATCAAACAATCAAAATTAGATTTGCGTAAAAGTTCACGTTTTTCTTTAATTTTCGATTTGTTTTTCCCAACTATAAAAATTAGCGCTAGGAATTTTCTTATTTAGAAAATCATTGCATTTTATCGACAACTTATCGTATACTTGTACCAAAACAAAAAAAAAATACATCATAATAAAATCAATACATTTATACTTCGCTCAGGATCTAAAAAGTAAAAATCTCTATACTTCATAATTATTAGCTATTTTTTTTTCAAATTGAATTCGAGGATTGTACTGTTCATTTTAAACTAAAATTTGAAACCATTTCCGTCTGAATGTTTAATTAATATTATTTAAAATAAATATTTTTTGAAAACAAATCATTTTGTACTATGCTACATTATACGACCGAATAATTATAATTACACGTTTATAAAAATAAAATAAAAACAACTGAAAAGTAATATTAATAAATTGAAAATATTGTAACAACACTATGGAAAAAAATAGGCGTGTATTAAACGATACTATATATTTTTAAAGCTTGACGAGCAATAATAGCACGATCGAGCAATACAATAAAATATACTGTTTATATTGCAAACTAAACGACGACACTTATACCTAGATGATATAAATAAATATATATATTTATATAAAGCTACTCAGTATTCACGTTATATATTGTTGAACATTATTACCTGCTACGACGGTGTCGGCACGCGCTAGTCTGTTTACGACCAACTCAATTAGTCCGACGTCGGTACACGCTTGCAGATTTCGAACGGATTTTCTCAGGATGGCAATGAAAACGCTCCATATTTCGGCCTGAAAAACGTAATTCAACAACCAAATTAATCTAATTAATATATTATATAACAACATTATTAGGTATATACAGTTTTTATAGATTATATTATTTTTTTCTAAAAAGAAATAATTGTACTGCGACGGATGCTACTTAGGAACACGCGTGCCGTAAATAATAATATAGTAAGACATTTTTCCAGAAAGGTTTAATCAGCGAAATGGGAACGTCGTCGTATATAGTGACATTTATACGAGTGGAACGCGCTCACATACACACACACAAACATACATACATACATACATACATACATACATACATACATACATACATACATACATACATACATACATACATACATACATACATACATACATACATACATACATACATACATACACGACGAAGACGTTATACAAATGTAATGTGGGATTATTAAGGAGACTGGAGGATATACATATTTGAAGAAATATCTATTCATTTTTATCTTTACGTTTTTATTCATACAAATTCATGTGAGGGTTTCGGTCGATTACTGTTTTCAATATTTTCCCCACCATTCTACGGTCGTTTTGCTCAATATGTAAATAACAATATATATGCGCACGGGTTTTTTTTATAGTTCAATATAAATATATATATATGTGTGTATAAAAAGGGTGATAGAGAGGGAAAGAAAAAAGTGAGCGGTGGAAGTTAGGGTGAAAAAATATTAATTTCGAGCTTTGTGCTCGTATAAGCAAAAAAAAATACAAAATACTGGCCAAGGCTTAAAAACATACACACTCATATAGAAATACACGCCCGCGCGCGAGCGCACACACAAACACACATACATACATACATACATACATACATACATACATACATACATACATACATACATACATACATACATACATACATACATACATACATACATACATACATACATACAAACGCGCACGCTAGAACTCGTATGGAAATGTGTGAACTTTTGCACAGCAACCTTTTCTCATTTAAATAATATGATCTGCATCCGGTGGCGGTCCTTTCCGGAGCAACGCGACTTGTTCAGAAATCCGCACATCCGATTAAAACAACACCTGTCTCTGTTTAACGGGCGTGATTTTGAATAATTGTTTTTGAGAGCATTTTGGCAGTAGAGATGTATATATAATATACACACATATATATATATGTATATTTTATATAGGTACACATAAGCGTACGCCCACAGATACCGCGTATGCAGCATACCGATTAAAACTTTTCACTTAGAACGTTTAATTTGTATAGTATATAATTATATTCGTCCGCGGTTTCTTTATATCTTTAGGAAATACTAATACAACATCATACAACAGTTGTAGCTACTTGGAAAGTAGGCATATTTGCGAGAAGTATAAGGATTTAGTTACTTTTTTAACAAAATGTAATTTAACAGCGGCAGTGATTGTATAGATTGTAAGCGTATTTAATAAAATACGCACAAAAACGGTATTATTTCAACCCCCCCCCCTCATTGTATTTTTAGGAAAATGAGAATGTGCGTTTGAGTAATTGTCAACCGTTAGTTTCGTATATGTAAGGTATAGACATAATACCAAAATTGCGGTCAAGAATGAATAATTATTCTGTTTATTTTTTTATTTACCTAATGATAATGTAGGTGCGTATATATACAAAGTATAGTTACACTATACTGTTGTGAATAATGTACATACATTGCGCGGTAGTGTTTGTACTCGAGTGTACACATTTTAACACTCATATTATTTTATTATACATGTGTGCGTATTTTGTCTATATACCTACCTACACCTATATTATTGTATGCGGTTGGTTATTTTTATTGTTGTAAAATAACTGGAAATAACTAAGCAAATAAAAGTACGTACGTCCATTATCCCATAACGTTCAACAAAGTCCAAAACTGTTGTTACAACATAGGTAACGCATATTATACGTATACAAGAACGGTAGGGTAGATAATTTTCAATTATAACGTTGGTAAGTACACAATGAATGCAAACTAATAAAGTATAGAATTTAAATTTTAAAATGTAAATTTGTATCCTTGCATAATGGTTTCACGTACATCTGACGTGAATTTTTTCCTTAATATATAATGAAGCCAAATATTGTATAAATTAATTGTGATCGTATTAATTGTTTTCTTTATGCATAACCAAAGTGTCGCAATTTTTTATTAAATTTACCTCCTAGGATAATATAATGTCTTATGTTCCTAACGGTGTATAATTTTACTCCCGGTGTTTTATTATAAATACAATCAAATATTAAATATATGGACCTATTTATACAACACGAAAATTTGAACGGTTTATACCCACGCATATAAAATGTATAACCTCGAATAAACATTTTTTTTTTTAACTTTAATCGAATTCCCCACCGAAAGAGTAATTTAAATCAATCATGTTTTGTCTGCGCGATAAAAACAAAATGTAAAAATGTAATTATTTAATTTTATAGGATATATATAGGTACATATATATATATATATATATATATATATATACATATATATAAATATATAATACACTATATATATTATGTACATAACACGTGCACTCGCATTGCGTATACCCCCATATAGTTTGGAATTTTTGTCAGCATTGTAAACAGACATGAAAACTTTATATGACTCTGCCCTTGAACAAAAAAAAAAAGTAACATAAAAAATGGTTTAAGCACCGCGGGATCCCTAAAAATATTATACATTGCGTTGTATTACATCACATGATATATGTACATAGTACATTCAATATTTATTCACTATTGAACAAATAAATGTACATTTTGTTGAAAAAAAAACATCTTTATAAAAATCCCTACAGCATATTGAGTGTTTCTGTGAATTAAACACCATGTATTAATATAATTTAATATGAATATAATGTGTATGATGAACGTCGTGTTGTTTCTGAGATTAAACAATTAGTATAGGTACGTAACGCTCCGCGTGATTCGGGATTTTTCAGGTTGCATTAAGTGTAGGTGTATTATAGTAATGTTAAATTTTATTCGAGTTGTACAAGTCATAAAGTATAATATGATCAATTGTGAACAATAATACATCAAAGTTTTTGAAAATATTGAAATATTATAATATGCGAAGAAAGAAAAATATTTTTGAACATTAATTTATAATATTAACAGTATTTTTTATTCGTAAAATATATGTTTACAATTTATGTAATTTAAAACATGGAATGTTGTTTAAGTAAATTCCGTTAGTCCAACAGACAGAGTTAAAAGAGAAAAAGACAAAAAATGTGAAACAATACTGTAAGAAAATCATTTCAAAAAATATATCATCATTTGAGAATATATCCATCTCGGTCAACTTTGATCTCCTTCAAAACCATAACAACATGGAATACCAGGAAAATATAAAAATGTTTGTGATGAAATGAAATATAGAATGGACAATACAAAGGACAAATATTTTAAATTTATTAAATAACATATTACAAATTAATGAAAATTGTATCGACAAAATCTATCTATTCAATAATGTTACAATAAATATTTAAAAATGACTTTTATCATCATAAAAATATAAGAATTTTAATTATTATCAAAAACTCGCAAGCTTCGTTTTTGTAAAAAAAAAAAAAAACAATAACTTTAATTCATCGGTGTAGCGTAATGTGAACATTTTGTAGGTAGTATAGTGTTTTCAAGTTTAACAGATTTTAAATGGGGTCGTTTTTATGTAGTGAGTTTGGTGTGCATAATATGCAACGTGAACTTAAAATACAAATTATTTTCAATAGTGACGAACACGTTGATGAGACGAGGCAGTGATACAAAGCCGTATTTTGAATAAAGATAAAAGGCTCTTTGTTGCACTTTGTTTTTTTTTTTTTTTTTGTACGGAATCATTTACGAAAAAAAAATATGAAATGAAAACACAATTGTATTTTTTTTTCTTGTATACACTACAGTTCCATTATTGGAGACATACGAGTACGGTATTCGCTTACGAATTTCGAATAAATTAAAATAGTTTTCGTAAATGAAAATAAAAATTCAGTATGATGTCATCCAGCGAAAAACTCTCAATAAAAAACGCTGGCGTAACATAAATCAAATCAGAAGGGAGTGATTGATTTTTTACATCATATTATTCATATTATAATAATAATAAAATAGTATTGAAATAAGGCTCACGAGGTATTTGATTTCCCCATTAATTGAATGTACCTAAAAGTTATCGAAACCCTAAGTTGCGATAGACGGTAAAAAAATTAAACCTTTATGATTGTCAATGTATTTACTATACATTAGTCATGTAAAATACAATATTCTAAAATAATTTATTACAAAATAATAACTATTGTTACAATATAAGTGTGTGAATGCTAAAAAAAATTTACTAATGCGTATTCCATAGTTCCACACCAGGTTTAGCACCAGAACTACTCATAAAACTCTGAACATAAATTAATTAATCGTCCAAACGGTCTTAGGTGACGCATTACCCTGATTAACCTCAGCCGGAATAAAATATCGGTTTAATACCAGATTAATCGTACTCAAAAATACTTTACGTTTCTTAATTTTTTTTTAAATTCAATATTATATACAGAGCAGCAACTTATAAAAAGCTGGTTATAAACTTACAAAATTATTTCATTCACAAAATGCGTTATAATGTAATGGGTCTATAACAAATATTACTTTACTATCCAACTGCTTGTATTGTATATTTTAAAGTTTCGTGTACATAATTCAAGAACTATATGAGAGCTTTTTCCTACATACGTTACAGTTTGTAAACAAGTTGTCTACGGTATGCTTAATGTGTTGCAATTGTAATTTAAATAATAATTTAAAGGGTTGAAGTAGACCTAATTTATTGTCATAAATAACATTTAAAACTACGGTTTGTACATAGTTTTTCAATTTCAATTAATTTTACACTACCATTAACAATAATAATTATTGAAATAGAATATGTTTTATATAAATGAGGTCACATGTACCGAACGGTTTAAATTTTGTGTACTACTGGTGAAATACAATTTTAAATGCGACGGCGGTATATAGAGAGTCAATATATTAAAATATAAATAAGTTTATGATATGTTTAATATGTACCTACATAAATATATTACGTACACAATGTAATATAATAATATTGTTATTTTGTATTGCGAATTGTGTACATATACTGTATTTTTATTTTTTATCATGTGAAGACAACAACAGTATGTAATTTATTTCTAAATCCACGTAGCCCTCCTACCTTATTTCGTTTATAGGGATAATATACAAAATGGAAAAATGATAAATGTTAAGAGACGTCAACGAGAATAGCTATCAAGGTTTATTGTTACAAATTGTATTTTTCTAGTTTATATATTATTGTTAACCATCCTTGAGTGGACGGAACAAAACCACTTGAATCTTAAAAAATGTTATTTTATTTTTTTCATTTCCATTTCAATAATAGGGCATAACTATAACGTCAATACCTTAAGAAAATATAAGATATACTTTAAGATTAAATCTAAAAAAAAATAATAAGTACTGTAACATTCGTAACACACTATGTATAAATATAATATATCCATTAAACAATAAACACACTTTATGATTAACTAATACAGAATAAGCACACTAAACACTTTTTACACTCCTGAATCGATATATTAAAATTACATGCGATGGGCAGTTCGTCATTAACCATCAACACGAGCGAACTTAGCTACATAATTATTAACAGCCGTCTTCCAAGTATTATTTAATATATAATAATTATCGAAGATTTTTAAGCCAAACGTGTATTATTATTAATAGAAAACTTATACACAGTGCTCTAACCCCAAGCTACGGAAAACTTATCCATAAGGAATAGAAAATCTTCTCTGGATAACTATAATATCGTAACAAGATTCCCCCGATCATATTAAAGTGCAATTAGTACAAAAAATATGTTATTGCATAAAAATATATATATATTTTTCAAGTAATAAATCACAACTCGACGGTTACATTCAAAACGAATTTAGTGATAAATTTAATATACATACTATGTGTGTTTAATCATACTGTGAATGCTGACACTCACCAGCGTATATATGCTTAACAATAAAACAAACATTCAATGAATGCTAACAAAATTGTCTATAGACAGTCATATACAAGTGAATGGTTGATATTCATAAACAATGTTTGGTGAATATTAACTGCGTTTGAAGTATGATATTTATAATAAACTCATAATACAAAGTCATATAAATAGTGATAACGCACAAAAGGTAACAACTGATTTTAAAAACATTGAAGTTAATGTTCAATGCAAGTAACTTTTAAAATCAACATACACCAAACTCTTATTATGTATCAACAAAAAGAGCATCGAAACGTTTTTCTATGATAGCAAAACCAAAAAAATATTTAAAAAATATATTATGTAATTTAAAATTAATAATAAATAAATGTAATAAAGGTAAAGGAAAAAATAACTAGTTACAGATAGCTTTATTAAAAATAATTTTTTTGCCTTTTTTTTTTATACACAATGCTATAATATATCATCATTCAAATGAAAATTTCAACTTTATTTTTTTTACCCTTGTATACATGAACAATTCAAAGTTGATTAACTTCTGTTAACCATAGTTTATATTTTTCGGAAATTGTATTGTTGTTTATTCAGTTTATATTAAATATACTTATTAATATGTAATAATTTAATGTTCAATTTTTTTTTTTTTATAACGCGTAAAACTTAATTTAAAAAATTAAATAACGTGTAAAAGTAAAATAACATTAAATATTAAAATGGTACAAAATTTAAATACTCGAAAACGTAAAAACGAAATATATTTTTATAATTTTTAAGTTAGCAGTCATTCATTGTTGTAACGACTGACAAATTACTGACACGTAATTTATGTCATATTCAACAAACTTGATTAGGTTAATAAAACGTAAGAACTTTGATTACGAGCGTATTGTTATTTTTATAGACAATAGTCAAGATTAGATCACAAATTATAGACTAACAACAGTTAACTCTATATTCTTTAACATGTTTTTAAATCGATTTACTACAGGTATAAAATTTGTATCTTATATTATATATTAATCAGTAGGTAATCAAAATATAATTCAACATCCTATATTAATAAATTGAATTGTTACACTCCTACTTCTATATGATCATCAAAATCGACCCCAAAAATTGTAGGGTTAGTCAGGTAATATATTGTTATTATTGTTTCAACATTGTAAAAATCTTTATTATATCGTGTTCAATTGTGCTAATTTGAATGAAAGCCATAAGTTATTAGGACTCGTAAAATATATTTAAGTCCAACAATTCGGTTCACAATATCGCTCGTGTAGTGGGAATAACGAATAAACTATTACTCGATTGTATATGTTAAGCTATAAAAAATCGATAGTCAATAAATTTAATAGGTAGATGTTGCACAACTTAAAAATATATTATACAAAAAATAATAAAAAACCAAATGACTACACGTAAAATATTTTTTAAGCATTAAAAAATGTAATATGGTAAATCGTTGATCTACATTTAAGAGAATACATTAATCTGCTTACTCAAAATCAATAAAGTAAACACGATCGACATGCATAAAGAACATAATATAATTATCGTTCGATAAATAATTAATACATTCTTCGATTTCCAAGAAGAAAGAATTAAATAATTAAAGCACGAATCCTATAATTCAACTAAAAGCTGAATACATTACTTTTATTATTATTATATGATAGCATTTTCCCATGAGTTTTGTCTTTTATTTTTTTAAGTATTATCTTTATTTTATTTCTTTAATTAATCTTTAGGAGTCGTTTACGAGTGACAATTTAATAGTAAATTTGGCGCGTTTACGTAAATAACTTGAAGGGCTCTTTTTTTCTCACGATTTTCTCGTTGAAGAGGGCAAAACTTTGTTCCACTTCGAATAAAGTTTCTCTAGAACGCCTGTTTTATGATAAAAACCAATTAATAATTTTCTGATCGTATTGTTCCTCTAAGGCTTTTATGAAAATTGAAATAAACTTAGAACAATTGTACGTTAACAGCCAGAACCGACAAATTCTTTGGTTTTGACAAATATTGTATTAGTTAATCGAATCATCAAAATCATAAAAAAATTAATTTAATATTATTTAGTAGTAGTAGTAGTAGTAATATTAGTATAAAATATGAAATTACTATTATTAAAATCTATTAAACATTAATTTATTTTATATAAGGTACAACAAATAACTACGATATTTTTTAAAATCAAAAATTGTTTAAAAAAATATAATGGGTTTTTGCTGTTGTTTTATTAAAATTTATGTTACCCATAAGTAAACAAATGCGCTAAACTTAATAATTTAATTTTAGTTGAATTTTTGGAAGACAGACAATAAACATTTATTTCTATAACCTGCAAAAGTAGCGGTGTTAATTTTTACTAATCAAATTAAACTTGTGTGGTGCGTAGATTATTCATTAAACAAAAGATAAATTGTACTACAACGTAGAAAATATAATTCACACGCAAATGTTCAAATACGTTGTGAACTATTTAATGAGTAAGTTGTCTTATTCAATTTTAAAACTATTATTAAAACATAATAAAACAGATACTGATTTATAAATTTGATTTATTTATTTAGAGTAAAATAAAGGATATTAAAAATTCACAAATATCGGTATTCGTAAAATGTTAGCAACAACCATGTATGTTTAGTCGCATGAATAAAATACCGAACAGTCGATTCACAATTAGGGGATGAAAAATAATGATTTTCATTCAAACATCGATAAGGCTCAGTCAGTGTTATGTATTATTAATGAATGCATTATTATTCCCAGGATAATTTCCGTTTGTTAAGTCGATCAGTATACAGTTTAAACTTTAGACGTCCAATTAGTGTCCGTCTTCGGTTATTTGGTTCATTATTAAACACATAGTTGATAATTATTATTTATTGATAGTTTTTATATGAACATTTATATTAATACCAAATTTAAAATCTTTTATAAAAGCATGAAAAATGTTTGAGGTATGTACGGAATCAAATGAGTAAAAAAAAAATTTTTCATAGTAAAAAATTAACGTATTTTATCATTATCACCGTATTCTTATTTATTTTATTTATATAATATAATTTTATCTATTTTATCATAATGTATCGTGAAATTTAATACTTAATAATATATAATATTATAGGTAACAAACTTTTTCCAGGAATAAAATTTTCTTATAGTGAACACAATATATTTATACCAAATAATGTTGCAAAAAAAATGTTATCAAATCATTTTGAATAATCTACTATAAAATGTAAATGTATAAATATTACAAAAAGCGTATGAGGATAAAAAAAATAATATTTTTACGTATTTCAAAATATTTAACATGTGGTTATGTACATTTTTATATAACAAATTTATACACCTTAGAAAAATAAGGTTAGGTGTGTACATATAATGTACAAATGCCAGAGCCTGTTATAAATTGTAATAACATCATAAAAACAAATCAAGCACTTTTTTTTCAACGTGACAAAAATAAGAAAATGTATTATAAAAAAAAAGAGAGAGATAAAAAATAAAAATAAAAATTATGTTAAAATATTAGCAAAATGACTGTTAGGTAATAATATGTTAATTTTATAATTAATGAAACACATTTAAAAAACAAGTTCTAATTAAAAAATATTTAAAAATTCAAACACTAATAATTGTACCAAGTTCCATAATATTATGCTAAATCATTGTCATAGAATGGATTTTGTTATGCTTCGATTGCCACATGGTAAATTTAAAATTATAATTGCTCGTTGGTGCGTATTATTTTCAAACACAATAATGCATTCAATTTAGTATAATTACCATTAACGTGATTGTTTTAATCAGTCAATGTCTTATTCATTGTTTGTTGGACCGTTATTTTAGAGATGGCAAACCCGAATTATGTTGGTTTAGAAACAAACAGAAACCATATCATTGGAAGTTACAAGTTAAATGCAGAACACAAAGTAGATATAGTTAAAATCATACTAATAAAATTCATGAATTTAAAAGTACACAGAACGAATCGATGTTTAAATATATTTTTTTCCCCGAGAACAAAAGAATATTTAAACTTTGATGTTTACAAAAAAAAATCACAGAAGTGTAATAATATGAAAGTTTGACGATGATAATTAATATTTTGTATAAGAACAAACAAAAAACGTCCAAAACTGTAATTAAAATATATCGATTTAAATTTAATATTGGATTACAAATATGCTTAATGTCTGACGTGGGACGGACTGGAAACGGAAGTGGTTTGAGTATATTATAGTATCCGCCACAATAGCATTGCTAAGATATAATTGTTGTTCCTGTATACGACCGTTAAGTTTTAATTTCACCATCGTGTGTAAACATTCCCAGAGGGCTTTGAAGTCAAGGAAATTGGTTTGTGGCCGAGCCACTATTGATTTCATCAGTGTTAGTTTCCTTGCGGCAAAGACACGTTTTTCATTTATTTTCCTTCAATACTTCTTGAACGATATGGCCAAAGGGTTTCCAGATTTTCATCGAGTAAACTCATAAGTTCCTAAGACCTTTAAAGGCAAAACAAAATTTATCGCAGTTAAGAACCGTGTCCAGTTTACGTATAAATAAACGTTATACGACTATTCCCAAGAGTGTTGTCCAAACGACCATGCCGACGCTGAGCCAATATTTTTCCCTCCGGCCCATGCCACATCCGGCTTCCGGCGTAATAGAACTTCCGCATCATCACTATAACGGGTCGGGACGAGATAGTAAATCAGCTGCCTACCGGAAACACCATCGTTCCTTCCGATTGGATGGTTCGAAGTCCGGTTATTATTTTTGGATTTCGTTCGATTATTTTGTGTATATTATAATACTTTCATACCATTCATTCTGAATTTGAAAATTTGCAAGGTAACTTGAAAAAAATACTCAATACTAAAGAGTTAATGTTATTGATTTATACGAAAAATAGTAGCTAATTCTTTTGGACTTGTTTTGTTTTCAGATATTTGAATAAAAAAATACAACTATAAATTTTAGTAGCACTTATTATGTATTATCACGTATAATAAAAACTGAGAACATTACTATATTTATGAATGAATAATTAGTTCATTAAACACTTCATCTAACAGCACACTTATTGTATTGTTATTATTAAATCCGTATTTAAAAAGAAATACCGCAATTATTATTAGCGAAGTTCACGCAAACTTTCATTACACATGTCATACATGACTGTTCTAACCACGATAAAAAAAAAATATTGGAGAACAAAAAAGTATTATAAAATATGTCAGGGTTCTGTGAAGAATCACTATTTACTATTATCACTATTTCCCAGAAATCATAATTATTATATTACTAATATAATGATGTCGCGATGAGATTAAAACCTTCATTGAAAGGAATTTCTCAGGTATGATTATAGTTAAATCAACGCAAACTTTTACCATACATAAACTTGCCTGCAGTTATCAAAATAAAAATATATATTTATATTTAAACAATTAAAATTAACCCAAAAAAAAAAAAGAAAAAGAAAAAATTGTATGATTCTATGACGATAGTATAATATCATTGTTTTTCTAGGGATGATATATTACATACATAATATATACTCAAAAACATAAGCCGGTATTTTGAACTAAACATTAATCCATTTCTGTATATACCTAGATATATATAAGTAATCTGTTCATCACTAAACCAGTTTTTCAAATTTGCGGAACAAACAAATGACGGTTATTATCACTCTACTCGCAAACACACCATAGTAGTACCGTCGATGATATTTAATATCTATCGGTCAATAAACATGCAATCCATTAATATCAGAACCTTATAAATAGGTAAGCAACCGAGGTGTGTATGAGCCAAAAACACAACACACCTATAATAAAATAAAAAAAATCGGCCCCCACCGGGCTAAACACCGGAAAATCACGATTGTCAGCTGAGAGTCGGCATGTCCCGTCAAAACCGCCAATTGTCACGATGACGACGACGACCACAACAACAATGCTAACCCTACGCCTCTACACGGCCGACGACGTCGATTGTTATCGAGGGTTCTCCGTCATACACGATGTTCACGTAGTCACATTCACGTGTCAACGCGTAGTCTCGTCTTGTCTGTACCACTGCCATTGTATTATTCACGGGTTTTAATTTGTTTTTGATTACGCCCGAACCAACGACACTCCTTCGTTGTCGTTCTTATATGCGCTGACAATCGAACTCGCGGTATGGTTATAGGACCAAAAAACGTCATCCAAAATAAAGGCATGATTCATAAGTCCAAATAAACAAAAACATCGGCAATAAAATTTCCCAATAAATAAATATATGAAATACAAATTATATTTTATCGGTTACTAAGGTAACACTATTATTAATAAATTATTGTATTTATTAATGTATATTATTAGCTAAATTACTTGGCTTCTTCTGTGAAAAAAAAAACCAATAACAGTGGAAACACTATTTTACAAAGTAATAATTTGTAGCAGTAAAGAATTTATAGTATGATATGATAGTGCCGTGTGTCAGACGTGGTTTACTCTACTCTATAAACTTTTCTGGTATTTATAAAAAAAAATTTTTAAGTGTTTATAAAATCGATTAATAGTTTTTAAATATTTAAATTATAACAAAACACACATTACTTTTTATAAATATTTAATTTAAAATATGATAATTTAAAAACAATTATCCTAAATTATAATGAACCTATCTATTACCAATTATAACCCATTATCTACTTATTACTATTTCAAGTAAAGAAGTAATAAATACAATTAACAACACTTAATAGTTTTAAAGATTTCATACGTTAAAAATCATTAGTCCTAAATTATGAAAGTATTTTATTAAATATAAAATAATAACACCACATATATCTTATATACATATCTTAACATGAATTTATTAATTAAACAACCGATTAGTAAATAATACGAAATATTCCAAATAACAATACAGGCATCATTAAAAATAGGTAAAATAGACGAAATAATGAAGTTTTTACGTACTTTCAGACAGGGTTAATGATTAAGTAACTATTACGGAAACGACGAATAATCCATAAAACTACTTCAAGAAATACATAATTTACTTATAACATATTATATTCTCTTTAGTCATTATTTATCTATTTAGTCGTATCTTTATTCTTTATTGTTTTTGTATAGTATTGCATTATCTACGAAGGAAGTGTTAAGAATTTACATTAAATTACGAGTTTTTATTTGGGATACATAATTAAGGACATTGTTTCAAGGACATTCCATAGTAGAACCATATGCTTTATACACATGAAATGCGGTACATAGAAATAAACCGCAATAAAATCTAATTAATAAACTATCCAGATCGATGTTGAGGCACTATAAAATGATGGGACCGTAGTATTTTATTCATTATGGGTATATCGCGACCGTAATAACATTCAACAACATTCGACTGTTACGCCCTGTAGCATAATTCGATATTAAATCCGATAAAGGTGGAGTGAAAATAAAAAAAATACACATTTATATACACCTTCAAGTACCTCTGGTTTAGAAAATTATTTACAACACGGACACGTATTTTCGAACCCATAGTATGAATAAAACTCAAGTCGGACAGTTTTGACCAAGAACGGCGTTTCGCGTAGGTAATTTAGCTACATGTGTGTCGACAAACGCACAGCAAAGCGTGGATATAAAAAAAAGTACATCTATCTCGAGTGTTCTCGATTTTATTTCTTTTTAACGGCACGTGACTAAAAGTTTGGCTGAACTATTATAGAAATAATAGTTATAATAATATATAATATAATAAAATAATAATAATAAAAAAAAAAAGAATCGTGTTCAAATGTTGAAAATAGTTGTATTTTCGTCTTTATGTTAGAAAATAGTCGTTATAATTGAATGACGTACGCAATTGTCTGTTAAGTGCAGTACTATTTTAAATTGAAAACGTCTTTAAATTGAGAGGAAAAAAGTATGGAACATTTATTTTAATAAAACTAGAATTGTCTTGTCACTTATAAATTGCTCGATAAAAAATATACAAACGAATAACATGTTAAAATATTATATAAATCGCTGCAACTGGAAATTTTATTCACGTCAATATAGTTTGAAAAGATAAGACAAAAGTATCTATGCTTAAATACTCGTACTTATTCTTTATAAAAAAAAAATACCATACAGTATTTTGAAAAGTGAAAAAAATTCCAGAGAGATGATTAATACCTATATACAATACAGTGTATATAGAACAATGGTAGTATTACACAATATATATATATATATAGATTATACGAACATAACCCTAACCTACAGGTATAATACAATAGAAAGATCATTCTTCGTTGATGGTTTTCAAGCGATGAGAAATATTATGTCCGAGTTTCACCTTTTCGATGATTTTAAAATATGGTACGTGACTACAGGTTTATTGAACAAAAATAATAAAAATAATAATAATAACAATTGAACCATAAAAGCGTTGAAATCGCCCCCGTCGTTACTATAACGCGACTCTCCGTAGCAGATGTTATGCGTTGGACAGGGGAAAAATATTTTTATTTTTTTTTTTACAGCATTTTTACAAATATTTGTTTATAACGGGGTAAAAGAAGTGAGACACGTGTAAATGACACGAACTTAGAAAGGTTTACTGGTTTATAAGGCCATGTTCAGCATTAAAAGCTCAACGCATTACCCAGATTTAGTCAACACTACAAAAGCTTAAACAATGCTATGTTTTTGTTTACGATTCGATATTACAGACAATAAATACTTATTTTATATACAGTTTAATCACATTTAACTAAGAACTAACAATCATATAATATTATTGAATTTAATATAAATCAGAAATATATTACCGCTTACTGTGCATGATAAAGCTTATATGTTGTACTAAGCTAAAACTAAATAATCGAAATTAATGAATAATAAATGAATACAAATAAACGTATTAATTAATAATATAATATCGGTTATCAAGATTTGAGTCTTACAGTTATTAAACATTATTTATGTTTTATACATACACATTTTACTCCGGTTTATGAATAAAAACAATTTTTTTAAATACTTTTTATTAAACTATATTAAACTATTAATACATTAAACAAAATAAAGGAAAAGTTATACTAAAAAGAGTACATAATATTATATTGGTTTAAAACAATATTATAGCAATCATAATTTTTAAGCGTATATAAACTTTAAAAGTTGCATATATTCTATAAAGGGAAAAATACTACTTAAAGTTGAAAAATTGATTATAAAATAATGAAATATTTATGGGCCTTTGTGAATCATATAATTTAAATTTGAATTCATTTTTACACTTATTTGAAATATAAATAATTTAAAATTGATTAGAGAAAAATTGTTATAAAATCATTAAATTTATAAGATCGTAAGTAATAACTTAACATTTTTTACAGAAATTAAATTGAGATTGAAATTTATAAAAACTAAGTAAAAAAAAAAAATATAAAGCTACGTAAAGAAATCCAAGAAAGATTTGTTTTTATAAGTATGTCCCTATAAATGGTATAAAAACACTATTGTAGCATTCACATTTTTGTCAAACTTAATGAAATTTGTTGTGATACTATTTAATACTTCAATAATTTTTCGTCTCTCTCCATATTTTAATATACAATACATTTAAAATTAATAAATAATATAAACATATATACTCTTTAAATTTAAGTGGCAAATATTATGCACATTTCAATTTTATATATATTAACTGGTTTGATTATTTTAAGTTTTTTTCATTGCCCATTTTATTAGATTTTAAAGTGCTTCAACTGTAATATAATTTTTATTCAAGTCTATTATACGTTTCCACAATATAACCTAATAAAAGTATATTACGAATTAAATATTGTAATGTATTAAATACAGTTAAATAATAAATTAAGGCTTTAATATTTGTAATTGAAATTATTAACACTTCAATTATAACAACAGAAAAATAACGCAGAGTTAAACATCTTGAAAATCTCCTACAATTTTCCACTTATGCGATTATTTTAGCTATTTAAATACATTAAACATACATAGGTACGATTTCTTTTTTAAAGCATTTGTAGTTAAAATTTTACCAAAATCACCAACATTTGTAATAATTTTGTAATTAAAAATTTATAAAATGTTCATACTTTTTAAAGTAAACAATTTAAGTTTTAATACAATGCTGTCATGATCAATTTAAAGTATAACCTAAATATCTGAATAAAAAATACACTAGCATTAAACTTTTTTTAATAGGAATTTTAAATTTAGACTTAGACAAAATTAAATATTTAAACGTAGAAAACGATTTTATTTTTAATAATTTAAAAATATTATTTATCGGTACTCGATACATTAAACGTATATTATTATGTTTTATACATACGATGACATTTTTAAATACAATTATTTTAGTAAAAATAATTTAAAATACTGTAATAAAATAAATGTATTATAAAATATACAATATAGTAATTTCGGTTAACGCTCAAGAGTATTTTGCGTATGCAATAATTTATCAATTAACTACAATTTAAATAATACATTGTATATTAACACACATAGTCCATACTGTTTTTGTTGTATAATTGTATTATATACTAGGCATACCATGGACGATATTGAAATTAAAATATAATAATTTAAAGTTAATGTTGATCATATTATGTGATAAATATAAATTATAAAATATATTATTATATTATTATTCTGTAATATCTAAAAAATTATAATTATCAACAAAAAATAAATGACTTTATTAAAAAATTTAATTAAGTTATAATTTGATATTATATTAATTAATTCCAAGACTCTATCATAAAATTAATTTATGTATTGTAGAAATTGTGACAATGTACTTTTTCATTTGTAACTAGTTGATTTGAAAACAACACGAAGGAACTTTGGATTGAATTGTCAAGTTTTTGTACCAATATTTTACACATAAATATAAAAAATAGGGTACTCACTCCCATTTATAGTTGGTGCCTATAGTCTACCTGGTTTTTAAGTAGGTAATGGATGGATTAATTTTAAATTAAACATTATTACACGTGAATAACGATTCTGGGCAGAAACTGTCTGCCAGTCTTAATATATTGTAATAATACATTTATATGGCTATAAGTAATTAAGTTTTATATTAATACCTATATGCTAGTTAGTATGGTACATATTATATATAATATAAAATATTATACTGACATACGTTAACCAAAAGATATAACATAAATTGACAGTTAAAAATCAAAACTTCCAAAAAATATATAAATAAAAAAAAAAATTATTATTATTAAAACAAAAATTAAACCCGAAGGAGTTTTCACATAATTTTATTATTTTTGGTTTATTATATGTTTAGTTTGGTCGCCACCCCAGGCGAAGAGTGAACAACTGAGATGTTGAGTTTTAATCATCTTAAGTAGAATTGGGGATTAGCTGTCACACACAGAGAAGATGGTCGAGATAACTAAAGGGTGTTGACGTAAACGTCGAAGAATTTTAGTAGTGAAGAAAAAATTATAATTCAACACTTACGACAAATGACGATAGAAGACTAATCGTTAAACGGATAGTTCCATTCTACCAATGGTGTAAGGATGATATTCAACTGGATATCTCTGAAAACGATTTGGAAACCCTTCATACTACGTTATTTGATTTTAACCATAATACAGACAGATATTTACGATCGACATTAAATTCCTTTTACATCAAAACATACTTAAATTAAAAATAATTGGTTTCTGTAAATGAAAATATTAAATTATATAAGTAAAATAAAAAAGTATAAACTAATTCTAAAACAAATCAAATAAATCACCTTATTTTTGATTAATATTAACAATATTTTGATTTAAATGCAAGTGGTATAAGAATATGAATGTAATATTTAAAAAAACATATCATCAAATGAAAAATAAATGAATAAAAATAGAATAATAACGCAAGAAAAAAATCTTTCAAGAATATAATGAAAATAATTTATTATTTACCAGTAATATGATTACGTTCCAATAAACAATACTATAATCATACTATATTTTTAATTGATACCAGATTTATGACAAGTAATGTAAATTAAAATAAAAGCCATTGATTGATGACTAACGTTATTTATTAAAGAATGTTTATCTATAGTTGACTTAAAAACAAAAATACACAAAATGTATAAATAAACTTCATAATATATGAGGATGGAAAGCATGTCCTGTATCTCAAACATGTTAGTTGATGAGATAAATTTACATACATACAGTCTTGGGATCTTACTATTATAACTTTGGATAAAACTTTTCATCCAATCATTCGGCCTGTATACCGTATATTAAAAATATAATAATCTACTATTTAAACTTAGAAATTGAGAGCTTTTCCTTTTCACATAAAGTTAAAGTTAATTAAATTTTATCCATTATATATTTAATACTCCGTTAATTTTCATTAAATAATATAAATAATTTAAGTCGAATTTAAAATAATCAGTTGATAAAAACTAAAATATATTTTTCGTATTATATTGTCAAAAATTGATAGTTTAATTGGACGCATAATTAAACGACAACAAACAAAGAAAATGTTATCTTGATTCAAATCTATTATAACCATAAAATAAATTTAGCTACAAAACAAAATAAAGATTTTTTTCAAGCAATTGTTTCTTGTTACTATTATTTTTCGTTTCTTATATATTATTGATCGTAAGCAAACAAACAATATTCAACAACAGTTTAGCAACCATAAAAGTACTTAAAAATATAAATAATTATTAAAAATACATATATAATAATTTGAAACAACTAGTAAAAATTATATATTATATAATATTTTTATTAAATTAAATAATAAAAAGTTAAATTAATGTTTCAAATTGTTATATGTATATTAGGTACATAAAAACATCTAGTATATCTATATATAATTTAAACAGAATGAAAGAAAAAAATCTTAACTACTAATGGTTCGTAATATTTAATTGAAACTTAATTTCAAGAGGTGATAAACAAACAAAAAATAGCAATCACCCTAGACTAATAGCGAATTTTCTCGGTATGACAGTTAATTTAAAGCACAATAAGAAAAATTTAATACTGACAGAATACACATACGGTATTAATATAATTTTACAACTTTAAAATACTACATACAATACAAAATTATATTTAACACGATACGATATTTTGATCAATAATGTAAATGTCGACTGGTATAAATAGTTTTAAACGAGAAAGTTTATTAAAAATAAGCTTATTTCAAAATAGAAAAATAAAATACGAATACATTATTAACTACTATATAGTTTAATAAAAATAAATATAGAACATAATCTCTCTGTAATGAAATTACAAAAAAGTTTTTTCGACGAGAAATGAAAAAAAAGTAAAATCAATTTTATTTATACCTACGAGATGGATAAGACTAGTCGGAGACATCCCAAGTGACTACTTTTTCCCCGGCGTAAGTGACACTACAGGATAGGAGGATCTTGCTCTGCCTGACAAACCTTTCCCTCACTCATCTATCGCAACATTTCTGCTAACCACTCCTGGCTATTACTGCCGTGCAGCCTTGATGGATTGCACTTGTCACATCTGTTCAGGGGCCTCGAGTTCACCCTACGTTTCCCCTAGTTCATGTGATATTCGACAAGAGATGAATATCTTCTAGGGAATCGAACGAACACAGAGAAACCGTAGCAAGTTGTAACAAAATAAAGAAATCTACATTTTTCATGTGCCCGCAGCAGATTCCACTGTATATAAAGTAACATAAAAAAACATTTGCACATATTTCGTGATTGATGTTTACGAAAAGTCTTTTTCAAACGAATAAAATACGTTTTTATATTATTTGTAAATTAAAATAACCAAATAATAATAATACTGTGTTAGTCTCTCTTATTGCGTGTATGAAAATTAGCTAATTCCCTTAAAACTAATAGTATACTTAATAAGATTTAAACGTACCAAAAGCATACAATACAGTCACCAATAAAATGACTTCGAATTAAAGTATTTGTTAAACCATACTTTAAAAAGAATTTCAAGCTCTCTGTTTAACGTTTCAACACAAATTTGTTTTAGATACTTTATTAATTCATTTTAATGATAATAATATTAAAGTTATAATTACATTTAATATCTACAATGTATACATTTTTTTATCGTTAATAATTAACGTTTGAAGTCACTTCAAAGTTATATTGAATTCTAAATAATTAGGTTGTAAAAGTAATATTTTTAACAAACTGTAAGTTAAATTAATGCAATGCAAAATGAATGCAACATTCATAATTAATACCCTTCAGAGTAATAATGGGTTCTTCATTATATTGATTATCATTTATTATACTTAAATAATAATAATAATATCCGAGGAACTCTCTGTACAGTATGTGTCCAGAGTAACTCGTCATTTATATACTTTATTTATCTTACTTAGTATTGTTGATAAATATGTTAAATTTGAATTTAATGATACATTTTTGTATACGAAGAACGATTCTAAAATGAAGACTGTGGTCAGCCTCTATTTAGTATAATAAGTAAAGTTAACAGACTTTTACTTACATTATCGTAAAAACGTATATACCTACCGAAAAACGAAGTGAATATATATGTGTGTGTGTGTGTAAAATGCAAATGTAAAATTTGTATACAAAATATATAAATAAAAAAAAATTATTAAAAATTTTAAGTATCAACAGTTATTCTGATTTATATACATAAATGATATAAATATATCAATTACATCAGATTAACTACTAGAAATAACTTAAATAACTAATTAACATTTTGTTATTATGGCAACTGAAATGGTTTAAAGAACTTTGTTAAAGAATCAACAAAAGACTGAAATTTTAACTTAGACAATGGAAAATCTGAATAACGGAGATTTAGAATCGCTCAAGGTAAGTTTTAAGCAGAGTTAACCATTTTTTTTTCAGATGACTGAGCAACAGACGCCGCAGATGGCATGAACAGTTCATTCCCATGCTACGGGACTGATTACACTAAAGATTAAAAAACAGAAATACAGTAGAACGGCCTTATACATAAATCCAAGATTATCTTAGGGTTTAGGTCTCAGGTAGACACTATAAAGTATATAACAAATGCAATAAACAATAAAATGATATTCCATACTTATAAAAAATTAGAGACTTACAACTTTCGTAAGTTGACACCATAATCAAAAAAAAAAAAAGTGCATTAACAAAATCTATTACATATGTGATATTATGCTCGTTACATAAATTCTATTTAGTCTAATATAAAATGCACCATCGCCAAAATTGTTGGAAACTAGTGGATAACATATTTTAATAGATAAAATCATTGAGTTTATTGAATGAAAAAAAAATAAGACATCTAATATACAAACATTGATATCATAAAAACTTTAGTATACATTCATATTATGATTTTTAAAACGAGATTTAAAAAAATTATGATACAATACAAAAACTCGAAATAATACCCATTACATTTTCGAGGAATAAAATGCGTGATTAATATCTTAACGTATAGATACGTAATAATTGTAATTTGAAAGTATATATAATTGTTAAAGTATAAAGGATATTATAAATAAATAAATTCCATATGCTAACTTTCAATATTCAGTAAATTATGTTAAAAATTGTTTAAATTTTAAACAATGACGGTCAATTATTTAAAAAGTCCTTAAATTAATTTAACCTAAATCGAATTAAACAATATTAGGGATATAAATATTTTCCAAGTATTTTATGATCATATTTACTGTAGGAGTAGTGATTCGTAATTGTATCATGATGTTTTTGTTACAAAATTATAATGATTTAAATATATAGTAAGAAATATTGTAACTATTTATTTTTAAAGTGAGTATTTTATAATGAATTTAAAACTACTTTGTTTTAATAATAAAATGAAAAAACAAATTATATTCAATAAAAAAATAATGGTCATGAAGAATATAAATTTAACATTACATAACAAACATTTATAAATTAATGAAATGTATGTATAAAATATAAATTATCATTTAAAATTAACTACTGGTTCCCGTTAAAAAAGGAGAAGGTTTTACTTTTTCTATGAAAGATGTGTTTGTTGATTTTTGGAAAGCTACGTATACGGAAAAAAACATTAATCAGAAATGTGTATTTCCGCTATTATACACCGGAAAAACCATTAAAATACATAATTTGTTTTTAGTAATAACATTTGTAACAAAATAACGAAAATATTTCATTTTGTAAAAAAAAAAAAATATATTATATATAGGTAATTTCCTACAAAATATAAAAACATCTAAAATTAATATTTCTTATTTGACTGACAAATTAAAATAATAACAAAATAAATTATTGTATATTGTAATTTGTGATAGCGAATATCAAAATAATATTAATATATATATATTATTAATTTATGAGAAAATACATTTTAGATTGAAAATTGTATACTCCAATAGTATTCTATACACAACTTGCTGCTATAAGTTTTATTTTAAATTTTTAATAATTCTTAACTTTTCATTAGGTAAGAAGTTTGTTAAGAATTCATAATATTATTAAACCTAATACTTAAAATTACTGCTGCGTTTATTATGAAAAGAAATATTTAGTTTGAAAATAAAAAAATATATGTTATTTCTGAGTTATTTGTTAATACGTACCTTGATGTTGAGTGCACAATATAATCAATAATAACTATTGTACCTACTTAATTAATTTACAAACAACCAAAAATAATTCACGTTATGAATAAATGCATTTCCAAAGTATTTAAATACTTGATTAGTTTAACATTGCACAATTATCTACTTATTATACACATTTATATTGTATGTATATAAATATGGATCTAATTTTTATTTTGAGGTTTAAAAGCTATGTATCGTACATTTTTAAGGTTCAAATACATATTGCAAGTATATTTTTTAAAAAACCGAAACAAGGATTGTGAAGGACTAACGAAAATTGTAAACGTTATTTGTCTTTATTCAACCTTCAGAATCCGATTTTTCGACTAAACATTTATTTTTATAGATTTGATTTTTTGATTTTATCATCGTATAGACAGATAGATTTTATTGAGATCAGAATTAACCTTTTTACCTAAATGTACAGGATGAAGGAATTTCAAAAAAACCACTAATCGACTATGCTTTGACGGATAAGACGCACATACATCGCGGACCGAAAGTGAACGTTTTCAGAGAAGAATAAGTAGCCTTACATCCGTCACCAAATGAACTGTAAATGATGGAAGTCCGCACGTGTTTTACGCACACGTAACCGGGAATTTGGGCTCACGATCCCTCACAGGAAGTACTCTATGGCAGCATTCTACTTTCGTCCCAAGCCGAAAAGGAGACTATTGTTGAGCCGCTACCTACATGGTCTACCTATATATACTATACATTATACGTGCAATAAATAACCACTTGCACAACTGCACCACCACCACTTTCACTATAAATAGGATCACCGCCACCTCAACCTCTACCACGGACGCCGTCGTCGTCACAACCAACCTCCTCTACCTTCTCCATCATAATCAGTAACACTACTACCACTATAACATCACATTTCACCTACGGATGATGTGCGAAATTTCATTTTTTTTTTTTATGGGCGTAGGGTCTTTTTTTCATGTCTGTGTTACCAACAGGCGATAATGCTATAGCATCAAAAAAATTAATCCATTTATTTTCTATAGCAATTGTCATTCAATAAAAAAAAATGGTAAATTAATATAAATTAATACTAATTAATTTAATGAATAATATCGATTTTGAATCGGATGATGTGGTTTTTCATGCTATGAGCAATTCGTATTATCTGATTTCATATTGATACTTTTATTTTAACTTTCAAAGTATAACATGAGAAATTTGGGATGTGTGAGTCTCCACGTAGAAAACTTTGATCCGTTATTCAAAAAGAAAAAAAAATTGACAGAAGAAAAATAATACACTGCAACTGAGAATTGGTTATGTGAAAAGTATATAATATGAAGGAATTCGATCAAAGAATATCACAAGAAATATACTATAATAATAAAACTTTAAATCAAATATTTTGGAATATATACTTCGTTAAGAAAAATACAGAAAAAATTTAGATGCAGATAATAAAGAAGAAATATTTATCCAACTTGAAACTTGAGATAAAAATACAGTTAACGATCATATATTCATATTTAATAGTCAAAAAATATTATACCGGATGTTTAATCGTATTTTAAAATATTTTTCCTTTTAGAGTAGTAATCATAATTATAAATTTACTAGACGTTATAAAACATAACATCTTTCGTTTATTATTTTTATATTTTTGATTCAAATTTTTATTTTGAATTTATCTTATTCTTCAAATTTAAATACAAGACTTGAGTCTCGTAACAAATTAAGTGCATTTTTACAGGGATAAACAACAACAAAATAATTAATACTTAAATAATAATAAATTAATATTTTATAAAATGATTATACTGCGTACATCATCTAAGTATCTTTTTTTCTTTTTGCATGAACGTGCGGGGTTTATCTTCTCTGATAGTACACTATTGACAATACGATAGGTTAAACTAATTGTTGCCAAACCAGATCGTATATATTAAATAGTAATTATTATAATGATACTAGCTGTAATTAACTTATAAATCAATATAGACGGCAAAAATCATAAGGTGTGAATAAATTAAAGTTAATAAAAAGAGTTTGAACGCTTCACTGTATATAGTAAATAATAGTTATGTAATAGTAAAAAGTTTCAAATCCCTACAAATAATTCATCTTTTATAATTTAAACAAAATATAGAATTTATACAAATATTCAGTTTTATTTAATTTTGAACTTAAATAGTCTATTAAAAAATTGTGTTTATATATTCTTGAGATTTTCATCATTAAAAAAATAAACTATTTCGGTTTTTTCAAAACCCAATTTTGTGAAAATTTTTTGTTTTACCTGGTTATTCTAAAACTAAGAATACTAAATCACAGATATTTTTTCACAGAATATTTTTATTTAATTCTTCAAAAGGTACTAAATAGATCCAATTTTCTACTAGAAACTAATGAAGATGATAATAATAATATATATAAAAATATTTTTTACTACAATAATATAAACTATCCAAAAAAAATCACATATACGCATCATTGTAAAACCTATCTATTCATCCCTTCGCTTAAAACGTAAAGCATTGTACTAACTTTATAATGTTCAATTGGTTGAGTAAATAAAAAACATTGATGACAATACATATTTATTATTACATAACGGTTCGTTATTTATTTGATGCTACATGTAATTTCTATCGGCGGTACTACACGACGAAATATTATTAAGCGAACCAGAAGTGTTTAACAACATAAGACAGGTGATCAAGGAGCTGTTGCTATAGTTGGACTTACAGATATTAAATAAGGATAAACCGATGAAGTTGATATATGCTTCATGGTGACGACGCTGTTCAGCAAAACAAAACGCGTTCACCTCAACGAGATGGTGTCGACACAAGATCTTGACAGATAGCATGGTAATGGAAAAGATCAAGTAAGAATACATTACTAGGTCACCACCCTCTCCACCCCTTCTGTCACACTATCATACACCACCACCAACACCAACAGTGCCAAAATTTCCTTTCTATCATATATTATAAGCTGTATTATGAATGTATGTACAATTTTGCACAAACACAATAAATTACTCATACGTAATAATAATATTAAGTTGTAAACATGTTTTAAAATGTAAAATATGTATAACATATAGGTATTACAGAAATAAGACGACTAATAAAATCAATTTCTGACGCGATTCTGTAGTCCATGCAAGACTAATGCACTGAGCAAAACGTGTAACAGCTTTGAAAAAGTTTCAAAAATTATGTTTGTATAACAGAAAAGGTTAGGTTTTGATACAATTAAATGAACTGAATCTTTTCCAAAACTACGTATGGGTTATACATAGCATAATATCATATTTCGTATAATTTTATACACATAACTTATTCATTATGCTATATATCGTTCATATTTTAGCAGAATTTTCTTTGCAATAAGTAAATTCTGATATGTATATTCTACAAAGTAATAGTAATTGACTAAATTATTCAGTAAGTATAGTAAACAATGTAAATTAAACGGATACATTAAATAATTCCATTGTTTATGTTTACATATCAATTTTATAGTGAATAGATTTCTAAAAACATACCTATATTATGGTTTAACAAAGAGTTAAAAGTATTTATCACATAAAAATACAATTTTTATTTTATAATCGAAACTTAAAAATCTCACGTATCATACTTACATGAATGCAATATTTAAATTAAATGTAAAAATATTGTATGTCGTAGCTATAAAATATATATTAAAAATATTCAAAGTTCCACTAAAATTGAACAAAAATTTATTTTAAAACTTTTATAATTTACAAATACCATCAAAGCAGTTAAAATCATCTATGTCATATCTTAAAGATAAACATTCCTCCATCGTTTATATTATTAGTTTATTAAAGTACCATTTCCAAATGTTATAAACTTGTGATCAAATTACAGGAAGAACAGAATAATTTCTACCAATGGTGTAATAAGGATGGTATGTTATTAAATATCGACAATTTATTTCATTTTCTTTTAAAATAAAAAACGTACACAACGTATATTTTTTATTATACATTAAGTTTAAGTTTAACACATATGAATAATTAAATAATTAAATAATAACAACTATTAAAGACATATGTATTTTTTTCGATTCAAAACTTCTTTTAATCATTGTATCAATTGTGTTAAAACTACATTATAAATGAATTAATTTGAATAATTAAAATAAAGGTGTAATTATTTTAATAAGTCAGTTCTTATAACGTTATTCTTATTATTAAATTAGATGTAAATTAATAATGATTGTGTAATCAAGCTCACGCATGTGATATTTTTCAAAATAACTTTTTAGAATACTTATTTTATAATATTACATTGTCTTATAGAAAGAATTCCGTTTAATGTGTTCGATAATATTTGTAACTTTTATTTAAATAATGACCTTAAAAAAAATATTAAATATTTTAAATTTAAAACATTTGTTTAAATTATTATATGATAATACAGATTGTTTAAATATAGTCTGCATCTTAAATAACAAGACTTTGGCAATTAGGCTACACTTTATCTACCAGATTTTTATAAAAGTTTTTTTTAACTTTACAGCTCTATATTGGGGTACCATTAAAAAATTATTTATTATTTTAAAGGTATCAAAATTAAGCTATATGTTTATGATTTTAATAAAACATAATATTTTTCAAAAATAAATATTAAAAATAAAACAAAAAACATTAATAATTAATCAAAACAACAATTTTTAAAAATAATATGATACAGATATTACAAAATCGAATCTGATTATTTATCTACTTCGTCATATAATGCATTTAAACTAAAATAAATTTCCAGTGTACCTATGTTTCTTATTTTATTATATTATATATTTCAATGTGTACATCATATAATTCAATGTTACTGAGATGTAACATATAAAAACTATTTATGAAATACAATTGGAGAATTCATTTTGATTAAATTGACTATTTAAATTATTATTTGAGAATGTAAAGATCATATATATGTGAAGAAAAATTTGCGTCATAAATAATAAAAGTATCATAAATATTATACAATTTTTTTTTATACAACAATATTACATTTTATTAATTAAATATTGTTTTATCTAATTAATATTATTTTTATTTTAACCTATTAATTTATCTCGTTTATTCCAGTTAAATTAAATTTGATATTGTATATTCAATTATATTTTATATAATTGGATTTGTATGTTGAATATTTATTAATTATTTTTTATATTAATTTTTCCAGCATATTTGTATATCTCGTTTTAATATTTCTATTATAAATATATTTATTTTATTTCCACGAATATAAATTATTACGTAAAACTATTATTATAAAACAACAAACACAAGATAAAAAATAAACATTTAATTTTAGTTTATAATAATCAAGGAAACTATTTTCTAATTAAAATAACTCTAATATTTAATTTAATAAATATGAATATAATTCAAAATAACAAACAGTAATCAAAATAAATTTAAAATATTTTAATATTTTATAATATATAATAGTTTCACAAATAAAATGTATCACAACACAATTATTCGTTTACAAGGAACTTCAAGCTCAATTAATAAATTCATTAAATACTATAATTTTCTTATTAACTTCGCTAGGCGGAGCTAATTACTTTATAATAAAACTGTTATATTAAAAAAGACTATTACAGTGTAATTGATAAAAAAAAGATTAACCATAAGAAAGAAAAGCAATTTGAAAATGTATAATAATATATTTACCTGCAGGATGAAACATATCATATATCCATCGTAAACTTTACAAAGCAACATTTTATATTTTATACTTTTATATTAAAAAAGTATTTATTCTTAGATACTTTAAAAATAATAATCAAAATCATCAATATAGATTTACATTTATGGATTGAATAATTTTTTAATTTGAATTATTAAATAAATATTTACTACTATAAATAAATAGTATTTATGTTGGGAACCAGCAACTGTCGTTCATAGTAAATCTCAATTACGACACTGATTGCAGTAATGAAAAACACCAGGCCACACTGAAAAAACCAAATCGGCAGGGTCAGTTAATTTCATTAAATTAATAAATCACAAGAGATGCACACGTGGTCTAGATAAGTTACACCTGTCGCCAAACAGCGAAAAATATTGCTTTATGACTTGCTAAAGCGAGAAGGGTGTCTAGGACCTTAATATATACGAACCACTAGCACTACAGCAAAATGACATTTTTTTTGTGATATATTGTTTCTTGCAGGTGTACGCATGTTTAAGTTTTATGGCTATATAAAAACTAAACTTATTCTACGACTAATCATTTTTTTTTCAGATTTGAAAACAGAATGCGAAATAAAAAGTTTTTCAGCCTACGAAATCATGGAAATTAAATAAATTTTGTAATAGAGGAGTACATTATGAATAGAACAATATATACTTTTTCGTTCAATAAACAACTACGGTGAGAGGTATTAGTAGCAAAAAAAAAATCGATACCGAGGATAAATGTGGAAAAAGTGAACACTGAAAGGTGTTGTTAATGTACGATAGAAATAGGAAACGATAAACTTTCAGTCACAAAAGCATCCGGCCATTCCAGTCTACTGGTTTTCGGTCGAAGTCCTCGCTCAATCATTCAAAAGCCCACTTAGCTTGGACCACTTCAAGCACTACACAAACATTTTTATCCAACCACTTCGTGTAAAAGATTTTCTAAAAACAATGGTCAATAATTTTTTTCTGACGATTATAAAATAACTAATAGGAAGAATGAACAATTTCAGAGAAAATATAATATTTTGAAATTAAATGAATTGTATTACTGTTTGCTGTGGATAGATTTAAAGTTATAGAACCTTATTAATTGTAAATTAATAATATTTAAAATATTAAACAATTTAACTTAAAAAAAAATGTTTACACTCAATATGAATTCCATACGATCTAAAAATTAATAGTAAGTAAAAAACGAAATAACTGTGCTATTTAAAAGATAATTTAAACAAATATACATTTGTATGGAAAAATCTATATCTGAAATTTTTTATTTAATCAAATGAATTTTTAGTAATAATTGTGCTGAAATTAAAAACTTGTTTTTATTTTACTTCCTAAGTATAAAATGAAATTCAAAGATACACCACTACAAATTCAACTAAAATATATATATAACCAAACGAAGTTTTTATGAATTGTTTATACCAATTTTGACAAATAATGGTTATAATTGACCAAATATGGATAATGTATACCAATAGGATATAATATCACAAACGAACATTTTCTTTAATTCATTAACTTAACCCACACAATAGAATAATAACATGGACAGAGTTGAACAGCTATTTTTTATTTTATGTATTATAAATTCGTTTATACGCAAAGGTGTACAAAAAGAATAATTTTATTTTAACACATATAAACAAATCAGCTACACATACTTTAAATGCTATGTGAGAAACAAAGAGACACAAGTAGGGCTACATAAATACGCGTAGGGCTAGGATATAAAGTCCTGAGGGACGGTAAATACACCAAATGACCTGAACATTTGAGATACCCTGGGAACGAATGCTTCTATAGGCTGTAGGTAATTCACGTCTGCTTTTAAACTACAGATTCAACAATCGTTATTTATTATCGTTGGCCGTTGCGCTAGTGAGTATTATTGCCTGCAGCCATAAACCTTATTTTGACCAACAACTCTATAGTTCACACACTTTTGAACAATTCAATACTCCGTAGTTACACCTACCAAATCCATGGAGACCGGATCAATTTTCCAGGATAAAATAATGTTTTATATATTTAACTGTTATACGTAACGAGTTTTGATAACATAAACTTATTTCGAATAATACTTCCTAAATATTAAATTGTAGTTTTATGAATTCTATTGATAATTAAAAATGATAAAATATTTAAAATATAATTAAAATTAATCAATTTGAGACACTATAATAATTCCCTACTTATCATTATCATAACACAATTAAATAATGTATTTTATATTAATTCACTTTACACACTTAATTAGAAGACAAGTGATATAATATTTAGTCTTTAAATAACAGTTATGTTAAATTGTATTTACGAATTAATGGATAATGTTAATATATGTTATTCAAATTTTAATATATTTTAATCAAGATACCAACGCTATTTCACATGAATTATTTATTTTTAAAAATGTACATTAATAATTTATATGAGAATTGATAGTCAAAGGATTGAAAATAATTATTCAAACATAAAATTAATTTATGTCATTAAAGTTACCTAATGAAAAAATATCGTTGAAGCGCAACAAATTTGTGAATCATAATGATATTAATGACCAACTAATAAACGGAATAAAACTCTAATTAATAAAATATCAAAATACTAAAAATATGACGTATTAACACTTGATTATTTTGTTGTAAATTCATTTTCACGACGTAATAATAAACGCAGAACAAATAAATTAATCTAATTGTGTAATATACTATGAAAACATTATTATATAATTAGTGAGTTTACCGTGAACAATATTTAAATAACAATTATTTTTGTCACATAACAAAGACATTACAAGATTGAATATATACTTAATATAAAATAAAAATTTCAATGTAATATTATATTAAAAATTGTATACCAACTACTGTGCGTATGTTTTCTCTGCAGATTGTGTAGAAACAACTTTTAAATCAGCAGTCTAAACGTTAAATTAAGAATAGGGGAAGTGAGAACAAAAAACTTTTGATTGTCACTCGTCTTTGAAACAGTAGTTTTGCAGAATAGTCACGAAGTGTCTTCCAGAAAATATCACATCTTCAAACAGAGGATGATCAAGGAGTAAAAAAATATGATACTAATTAAATTTCACTATTAAAACAGTTTGATTTCTACAAATCAATCTATTCGTAAAAAAGAAGTACAATTACTGTGAATATTTTTAATATCACAACAATATGATTAAATCATTTAACTATAATATTGCCTATAATTAATATTATCATAATACAAATAACAGTTAATAAATATTTTCAAAATCTAAAACCAAATATTCTAGTCGTAATCATTTTATCTTTAATTATATATATATATAATTATGATAAATTTATTTTGATAAAATGCGAAAGTAACTTATACAGTTGAATATAATATAATTTAGGTATATTCCATTATATTAAAAACAAATATTGATTCTATATAATGTGGATATTTAGAATAGAATGATAAATATATCTAGTATAATAATAGTATATATTTATAAAGTTAAAAAAATTATTTAAAAGTGATAAAATCATTTTAACAAGAAATTAGGTATAATTAGATAGAATTTAAACGTTTTTAAATATCACATTTAAAATGAGTACAAGTGACACTCAAAACCAATGAAAATATAAACTAATTTTATTTGCATAAGAACTTCTTGATCAATTCTTCCAATTGCATCTACCTATATATGTACGTGTGTGAAATTTGTGCCAGTGATAAGTGAAATAAATTACATGTAAAAGATGTGAAACGATAAATTTCTGCAGACAAAATAACAGATATTTTAGCCCATGAAAACCAACTAGAGTGCAGGTGAAATAGGAATAAGTGAGAGTGAGAGTGGGAAATAGAAAGAAAATCCAGAAAAGACTAGAAATATATTATACCACCCAATATATTGCCCGTGCATTCTAAACATACAGAGAAAAATTTCGTTTTGTACGGAAAACTTTTAACACGTATTTATTACTATTATATTATATAAGTATATAATACGAACAAAGATGAAATACACACTACAATCTAAATGTAACGTAAGAATAATGACCGAGGAAATTGTTATTTCAAAACGCACTGCAATCCAAAACAAGTGCAAATTCAAGTATAATAAAACTAGACGTTGTTTTGACACAAATAGGTCATATATATTTTCTAAATTATAATGTATAACTTTTTAAGGTAAAGGTTCTTTTATATTTGAATCACAGAAATAATTTATAAGGTAATAATAATTAATAATAACTAGATATATCGAAAACTTCAAATGAAATTGAATAAAGAATATAAAATAAACAAATATAAAATGTTTACATCATTTTATAATTAAAACAATTTATGTTATTTGAATATATTGTTTCCAATTAAAATGTACAGTAAAACTTGTTTGTTTTTTTTTATGTAATATTTAACACAAAAACAATATTAAAGTCAAATTTAAAATAAATAAATAAAAATAATTTTTCGTTATAACTTATAAAAATAAACAATAATAAGTTTTAAAACGATTTGATTAATACGGTTGTAAACATATACTGTTACATTTTAGATTTTTACGAGTATAAAACCACATTTAACACGGAAATTATATCTTAGAATTTATTTTTTATTTTAATTATGCAGAGGAAAGGATTTACATACGTTCAAAACAAACCTTTTATTTTATTGAAATCCAAACATCAAAGGTCTAATTCAATTTAAGTTAAACACTTTACATTAATTTTATTTAAACTAAAAAGTTCTAATATAAAACATTAATGAAACAGATTTATAAAAAAAAATATTGTATTCATAATTTGTTGCTATAAATTCTATGATTATAGAACATCTATTTAAATTAAACAAATATTTCAATAAACTTAAGTTCTTATATCAGAAACTAATTAAAAGTTACAGCACAATTATTAAAAACATTTTAATTATAATTATACTATAGATATATTATACAAGTAATCTTTTAATTCCATTTATTTATATTAATAAAAAAGTAAACTAAAATAAAAAATATATTTTTAAATTGCTAGTTAAAAATAGATGATTAAACGATAAAAATAAAACCGTTTCATTTAAAAAAAACATAGAGTAATATATCAATTTCCTTTTAAAGTGAAAAAAAACATTTATGTCACTAAAAGTGTCAAAAGTTTAATTGGAATTAGATTTCATAAACAACAAGGAAAGATTGTAAAACTGGCATTAAAAACATTCTGAAGGTTAAAATATTTAACTAGAATACTGCTTTCATAATATAACAACTTAAAATGTACATTAAAAAGTTTATGAACAAAGATGCAACTGTATCAACTAAAACGTCGTAGTTTATAAAATCGGCGATCGGCGACTATACAAGTGCAAATACATCGAAAATTACACATCCTGATACAAAATAAATATTTACAACAATGGAGTACAAGCTGTGGACCAAAAAGGTTCTATAGATGTATACAACTTATCATTGTAATTCGTATAAAATAGATTGTGTTTTTATATTATTTGAGGGAAGTAAACGAAAATGTTAGTTTCCTTTTGGATGAATAAAATACTTATTATATATTAATAAATTACAAACAATCATAATATGGTTAAACATAATTTTGATGCATAGAAATATTAGATGTAACGAATTACTATAAACATAAGCAATTTTAAATACGTAAATTACATTTATATTAATCATATTGATTAAAAACATTTACAAATACCGAATTTCAAATTCGTACAATATTTTACACTATTTTATGTATAACATATTATATGTATTTATCAACTCATACATCAAAATCTTGATAATGTTCTCATATTATAGACTTAAAATAGTATGTTCTGTGAGGATCATAAATGAATGTATTTGTTTTAATGGTTTAAAACTAAAAATGTTATCATTTAGCTATTCTGCACTGAGACCAGAAAAACGTAACAAGAACAGTATATGGTATTTGTATCCTATCCTAAAAATACATATTTATATATTAAATTAATAAAAATAGTAATATCAGGTCTAAAAGGTTTAAGATCTTGAAGTTTGACATTTCAGTACAAGAAGTTATGGTTATCAAATCATTTATAACTATTTATAAAAATAGAATAGTAAAAAAGTAACTTATTTTTTTTTTTGTATATAAGAATTTTTAACTTGAAAAGGAATAAATTTAATTATACGCCATTTTTATTGAACTATATAGTAATAAAATTATATTTAAATTATATAAAAATACGAGTGAAGTATATCTAATATCATTGGCTATGACTTTAAAATGAACTAAATGACTTCCGCGCTAAATAACTAAGACTAGTCAGTATAGACGACTTAATTAACTTAATTGCAGAAAACTAAGTTACTTTTATGTAGTTGTAGATGGTAGATCTAACAAAAATAAATCCGTGTTTTTCATTAACTTAAATGTTATTAACAGTATGTTTAGTAGCCTTAGTGCAAGCAACTTTAAAAACTTGGCTGTGAGAAATTATAATTAATATTGATCATCGATAAATTTCAACTTTAAAGAAAGCTCTTAATTTTTATACTGGAATGATAGAACATAGCTTAAGTATGAAAGATAACAAATCTTCATCCAATGATTTTCAAAAGAAGCAATCACTTTCATGATGTTGACCAAGGAAACATTTGATAGAAAATCAAGTCTAGGATATACATTTGTAATGGAGTGCATACAACTTACTTGGGACACATCAATATACCTTCAATAGAAAAATTTACATTTTTAAGAAAATAAAACTGTAAAAAATTGTGTTAATCTAGAAGTAGTGATACTATAGTAAGAATAACCTGAAGATAATGGGTTAACGGCATTTAGAGCATTATTAGAAGTCTTATTATTCAAATCTGTTTCCATGTGCAATTTTTCGAAAATACAATATTATAGCATTAAATTAGATTATTGTTGAAACAACAAATTCTAATATTGAAAAATTAACTCACTGATTCATAGAAGCACTATATTCTGCGATTATATACATCCAAATTTTATGAAATTGATTAATTTATTGTAATTCATGAATGTGCATTTTAAGAAAAAAAAATGCAAATTACTAATTTTAAAAATAAATAAAATATAATATATAATTTCAAATTTCAAATTTAAGGGTAATTAAAAAATATATAATTTCTATTACACTTTATGAAAATTTAGTTAATACTTATACATTATTGTATAAAAAAATTATACTTCGTTCACGTTTAAATTAATTTACCACATTTTTGGTAAATAGTAATATAGATTTATGGATATAGAAATATATTATACAATAATATTTAATAATAAATAAGACACTATGATAAATTGTCTTATGTACTTAATGTTAAATATAAAATCAATTCCATCTTATTCGTGATAATAGAGATTGTCAATAGTACAATCTTTAAACATCCGAAACAAATTGAAATATTAAATAAGCGTTACTAAAATATTTTCAGTATTCTGACGGCCGATAGTTGATCATAACATCTTAAGTAAATTATATTTAGTTTACAATAAAGGTCAACTGTTTCTATGACATTATTTCATAAACCTTTTAATATGTATCTATAAAAATTCCCGATTTAGAGATACCAACAAATGTACTAAATATGTATAGTATATACGATTGATTTTTTTCTACAAGTTTACAATAAATAAACTATATGTACACAATTACACATTATGAACAGAAAACTTACAAAACCTTGAGGAATAAAGGAAATCTCTAAACTTACCTGTAAGTTCGGAGGACAATGGTCTAAAAGTTCTAACATATGTCGGATGTTTTGCGCATCTTGTATGATAAAGTTTAATTCCATGTCGAATTCGCCGCCAACCAACTGTAACAAAATTAAATCATACTCTCGGTTAGTTTTGAATACATTTGCACAGATAGAAAGAAGACAAGATAGAGGTGTGACGTTGAGGTAATTTTCCAGCCTTTTGGAAATAGCATCATCAGCGTAAAAAAAAAATTAATTAAATATTTACAGTGAGCGAAGTGTACTGAAAAATCGATAAAATTAATACAAGTTATGTCATTTTTTTTTAATGTTCAGTGGTGTTGTATATATATATATATGTATAATACAAATGAACATAGTTTATTACGATGAACAATTGTTCAACGCGAAAATTTCAAATTTAAAACAGCGTAGTTTTACCAAGCGTAGGTTCTGAAACTTTTAAGATTAAAAGTATATTAACAATTGTTATACTTTTTTAACTTGACATAATACACTTTTACGTGAAACATTTTCAGCAGATTAACATAATTAAACTGATAAATTGAACAATGCGTAGAGTTATATAGGTAGTAATAAAGTTTTAAAGAAAATATTTTTTTCTTAAGAAACTATAATATGAATTTTACATAAATTATTTATTGGAAGTAACTAACAATAATTATAATGACGTACGATATAACTCAATAACCACAAACTATATTAACCACTAAATGTCAAATAATATTATTATTACAATACATAATCATAATAATAATAATGGTAATAATAATTTAATTACAGTTTATCTATAACAGTTTAAAAATAATTTCATCTTTACAATTCTAATTTTGATTAATGATTAAACATATTACATATCTTATCAGAATAATAATTCTTAATTAACTTCGATAGCATGTGTCATATATAACTAAATAATATATTGACTCGATATTCAAACATAAATACAACACGTATCATGGATTAATAAATCATGATTATATTAAATAAAAATCTTTATTTCTTTTTAAATATTTCAAAAATGTGTACAGTATTTAACAACAAAATTAATTATTAATAAATGGAAATAAAGCGCAATCATAATAAGAGTAATTAGTATATTAAAAGCTATAATGTTCTATGTTTTTTTCTATATTTGACACGAAAGATTTTTCAAAGGGATTGTACTTAAACAGTTATAAATATATTTATTCAGATAAACACCCATAGTAGTAAGCAAGTAGAACATAAACTATAGGTATAACACCAACAAAAAAGTTATGAAAAAAATCCAAATTTAATAAAATATAAAATTGGAATTTATTAATTATATGAACATTTTCAATATTAATATTATATAAACGGTGTTTAAAATCAAAGCATTATTGACATAACAATGGAAATTCGTAATTCGAAGAGTTTGAAAATTATCTCAACAAATACTATTTAATTAAATTCACAAGAGCAGTATAGTTTGTATATCTTTATAGTTTCAAAAAGTTGGTAGTAACTAGTAGTTAATTTAACAGATAGCAAGGAAGTAGGTATGGAATAGAAATATATACGTATTACAATAACCTATTTTCAATTCTAATAAACTTAAACATTTAACGATTCAGCTGGAAGTTGTATTTATTGATTTTGGACTAATTTTTATTCAACAACTGATGTAACCATGACTGAGTTTATTACATATATTCTAGAGTTCAAAGAATCATTAAGAAGTTAGAAACTTATACAAACAGTCAGTGAAGAATTCTACCGTTAAAAGTCAAACGTTAAATAAAAAAACACATAATCGTCTAACAAATATTATTATTTTTTTAACTAAAAGAATTATTATCTAATAAAGGAATACGTAATGATTATATTTTCAACATCCTATCTGTTGATAGATTTCGAATGATTACAGAATCATAATAAAACATATAACGCATCGATTCATATTATATTCAAATTTATCATATCATCTATTGTGATTAGTTATGTGATTATTTTTAATTTCAACTTGCAACTGTTCATAAATGATTAAACTATCATTCTGTGTAAAACATTTACGTTAGTTAAAAAAAAAATTAATTTACCCTGAAGAAATTTAGTGAGAAAAAAACTATTTGTTTAAAATCTTTACATCCTACCAATCATTACTAGGGCTGAAAAGGGTTTAAAAAAAATCAAAAATAAGCTAATAAGTGGTACTGCACTAATAATTTACAAAAATAAATTATAGTTATTATATTGTTTATTGTGATGAAATAATTAAATTGCACCCATAGATGGTTAAGTTATAAATATGTTCAGTGAACATTGTTCATTTATGTGATGGTTTAATCAATTTCATCTTTGATACTCAATTCAACATACGTCATTGCATCACAGTGAGGATATATAAAAATAATGGATTATGATACTCAATATTCATTAGACATACGCATATTGAATTAATTCGTTAAAAACGAACATATTATGGTATACAGCCATGAAATGTTTTGTTTGGATTATTTAGATAAGATACAGCATTTTAATTAAACGAAACGAGCAACGAGCAAGGACTTAAAATTAATATGCAAACTGTAATGCAACTTCAACAATATTAAGATAATATTATATGACATTTCTTTGTTGTAATAGTATGATTATATATATTACACAATAGTTCTTTTCTTTTTCGTTACTCTCGATGACCGCCAATTTTAAGGATTGAATATAATATTATTAATTCATTAAGGATAAAATTAAATAATATAAATAGATTTATAAATATACCTCTATGAAATAAATTAGTCAACATTAAATAATACATTTTAATAGTAATTTTATAATGTTTTTTTTTTTAAGGATATTTTAAAATTTTTATACATTTTATATTGATATTTTTATTTATTTTTAATTTAAAGACAACGGATAATCAGTATAAAACTTTAATGTGAATGGTTAACTTATTTAACGAGTTTTATAGGAGTTAACTAACAAGTAAATTACTTAAAGGGTCAACAAATATGGCAATTTATAATATATAAAAAATTTAAAAAAAAGCACGCTCTAATAATAATAATAAAAAAAAATTAAACCAATACGAATAAAATTAAAAACAAGTGGTTCACAATCTGATGTATAGCCAATTAGTACTTCGTTATTAAGTAAATCACTAAATCACTGTAATTCGGATATGTTAAGTATGAATCAATTGATAATATATTATCATTATTATTGTACGCGTAAAACTATCTGAGCGAAGAAATTCTGTCAGTCTACAATATTTCTAAAGATATTATCTATTTTTTTTCCATTGTAAATATGTCAAGCTCCACCAATATTTAAAAAATATATCATTTTGTATACTTCATAATATAATAACATACGTAATAGCATAAAGTTCCAAGTCTCGACGAACATAATTATTTCTATAAAACAACATATGTAAGATCAGTATTAAATGTTCAAGCTTGTTGATCAAGCATACAATTTGTTGTCAATGTTAATATTAATAAAAAAAACGCATCTAAATGCTAAAAAACAGACAATGTATTATAAAATATATACCATGTTTAGAATGATATACTATTATAAATATTTGGTGACAATTTCAAGTATCTACGGTTATTTGTGTTTAACAATGACAGACATAAAAAAAATACATAAATAAATAACACACACCCTTGTAAAACCGATAAAAAAAATGTAGTCGAAAATTATTTAATTGTAATTATTATGGGATTATCAACATTTAAAAGGCCTTAACCAAAAGTAAATTTATAGTTATGACCCAAACAAATTATTAACATATAATAAAAATATTTATTATAATTTATCGATTTGTTTTATTATAAGCTAATAATACTAAATATGAATACAATATTGAATATATATAAGAAAATAATATAATGGAGTATACAGATGAACCGTTTCGTTATATAACTCACGCAATTACCTTATTTCTAAAAAATAAACTACTCCGTAAGTAAGTATATTAATATTAAGATATTGTAAGGTATACTACCTAAGCAACAAACGTATTAAATTTATTATTAATATATTTTTAACATAAATTACTTCTGAAGTCAATTTCCATGTGCGTGTATTTATTATTACGAAGATTCTTAATACATTTTAAATGTTATATAAAATAATAATTTCAAACTATGATAGGCTTTGAATTTGTTTTTATCTGGAAAAAATTAGTTTATAAGATTTTTAATAATTATCCTGTTTTTTACAGGATTGTCCTTTATTTCAGTATTGTGCCCTGTTGTCCTGACAAACTTCTTTTAGGACCCTATTTTACCTGTTTTTTTGATCAAATTTTTCCTTATTATTATTTCTTATTATATTTTGTATATTTTAAATATAATGTAAAATGTACATAAAACGAAAATAACAATCTGTTTTGTTTTTAATTGTTAAACCACGAAAATCTATTTATATCGCTTAAAATACGTTTTGTAAATGAGGTTATACAATATTACAGTGGATAGCTGGATATACCTAATAATACCTCCATGGCTATTAAATTAGTATTATTATTAATCCGAATTACATGCTACCTCTTAGAGGGGTATGTCAAAATTGCATTCCGAGTACCCACAAGTTTATTTATCATGTACAATGCTTTGATGTGCACAACTTAAAACTTTATTTTTGACTTTTCTAATTTTTAAAAATAAATCATGAATAAAAACGCCTTACAGTTGTAACAACTGATTAGTTTCTAAATTGAAATATGTTTATATCCGAGTAAAAATTTTACCAAACTGTACCTATTGTAGTGTATTGTAACAAACAACAAGTACAATGTGATATATATGTAAAAATACGTAGTTCAGATTTAAATAATAAACTTCGGGAAATATTAAATAAAGAAAAATGTATAAGTTCAGTGATGATGGAATTTCAAAATAATAAAATAATACTTTTTCAAATTTCTTTTATTCGACGTTGAATATTTCAATATAGACAATATTATTATACGAATTTTATTATAATTATTATATTGTAAGGTAATGTTTTAGAGTAATTTAGGCCCTTAAATATTTTAAACTATTCCCCCATTAACTGTTTTATAAAATACTATTACTATTATCATTATATATTTTCCATACTACCATATTTTATTATTATAAACTATTATCTTTATTATTTTATTATTATATATATATATACATATACCATATTGTATATTGTCAAAAAAAACACCATCAAATTATTTAATAGTATTATTTATTTGAAATTCCATGTAAAATACATTCACATGATTACCATAAACCACAATCGTTTTATTTAATATTCACGGTGTCATCTTCTCCAATTTGGTAAAATGTTTACTCGAGTATAAAAATATTTCAATCTAGAAACTAATCAGTTTCTATTCATGTGGTTTTTTAAAACAAAAAAAAATAAATAGAAAACTAAAAATAAAGTTTAAGTTATGTACATAAGTGCATGATAAATAAATATAAACTTGTAGGTACACGGCATGCAATTCGGACAGTCTTCTCTAAGAGTTGGCATGCAATTCGGATGCATCGAAATAATTTAGCAGAAAATATGTACTTATCAAAATCAAAATTCAGATGAATATTTTTTTGATTTAGTGTACTAAAAATATAGATCCACGACAATATATTTATAAGATATGGGAACTATAGCGATTTGAAAATTTTAGTAATTAATATTTATATTTTACAAAAATGATCCAAGTTTAATAAATACTAGTTCTAATATAATATGTAATATTTTATATATTTATAAAAATATTTTAAAAATTATTATCCTTAATATAAACATTTTAAAATTATTATTAATATAACAATCAGATTTATTAATTAAAGATAAACATATCTATAAGTTTAATAAAGTAAAAAAAAAAATAGTAAAAATACACAAATAATGCAGGTTATCGTAAGTCAATTGTGTACCTATATGTGTATAATGTACTGAATACAATTCAATATTTAATCTGTTCTATAAAAATTAAAAGGGTCAATATTATATTATGGTTCACGTATTTTTTATAATTCTTCAATAAACATACTTAATGATTATGATTATTATTTTTAAATATTGTTCTTTTTGGCATTATAATACAGGTATCTACTACATATTATGAAATAGGTATCGTGTAGCGTACAAAACCAACCAAACACTACGTTTTAAATTCAAAAATATTGACTCAAGTTTACGTTCACTTTCAATAATAGATACTCACATCATACATTATAAATAGGGTCTCAACTATTCCAACTGAATAATAACCGTATACGGCCCACTGTCCCATGCAAAAACATATTTAGTACGGCGGCGGATCGATACTTTCAATCTTCTGCAATACGTTAAAATGCACAGCTCTGTATTATTTGCATATTATATAATACCTTTATATATATTATATAAACTTTCGGCCTGTAGCAGTTAACGCGGCGAAATGTTCAAAGGACGCCAGAGGCCACGTAATATTTGACCTACACGGTGGAGAGAAGGGTGCATGCAATATGTACACGACGATCGTATAGAAAACAACTAGTGCGAATGAATCAAACGTTGATTGGCTTTGTCATCAGATACCGTCGAGCGTGTATACGATGCGCACAATGAACGTTCATTAAGGTATTGGCAGTAATTCGTGTGAAGTGGCACGTTGGTTAATGCGAGCGTACTCTCTCTTTTATCGACTCACGTATATAGATGGACGGATATGCCACAACCAATGTTGAGTATGCATGGGTATAGCATGCAGAAATATTGTATTAACATGAAAAGTAAAATATATAATATTTTGTTCAACGAGCATATTATAAAAATATATTGGTCATCTCGCGAGATCGAATAAAATTAAAATAAAATTACCAAAAACCGACTTTATCAACAACGAAACAGACAACTCCAAACGATAATATGATTTTCAAAAAATATCTCAAATGATATAAAATATTAAAACACTATCTCAAAGTTATTTAAAAATAAATTTTGTCCAGTAATTATTTATTATCTTATTATTATCATATTCTTCAATAAAACGACCATAATTATAGTATTAACTCTAAAAATGGAACCAAATATCTTAAATTACAACATTTTATACCCGTGTTAAACTTCGCGTAAACGTGTCCTATTGTAATAAAAGCCCTACAGAACCTACAATTAACGGTCTCGGTATAAGTACCCAAGATAAGAGCGACTTAAGTTCCAAATGAAACATTATTCATTGAACAGTTAATTATATCGTCAGTCAGTATTAAGAGGTGATATGCCTGATAAATATGATTGGCTCTAACGACAAATATAATAAAATAAAATGTACAAACTATGAAGACATTTTATACTTAAATTATTTACAAGAAAATTAAATTTTGAATAAAACAAAAATTCACTTAAATGCTATGTATAATACGTAGTATAAGACAAAATTACTAAATATAAAAATATTTTTCATAGAATACCAACATAGATATTTCTTTAATTTAAAGATACACTAGATTACACTAGATAGTATTTTATTCTTATAATTATAGGTACATATATGAAGGGGTAATTGAAACTTTTTTAAACATTTTTTTTATACATTACACCAACAGCATCACAGTCACAAGTGGTGGCATTATAATGAAAAATATAAATAAAAATAAAGCTCTGACGCAATTTGGAAGGGTATTTTTTACAGCCCAGTGCCCTTTTATCAAGCTCTACTCAACCAAGAGTGGTAGTGAGAATGGCAGAATACTGACTGAATATTTTTTTACGACTCTCAACATTCCAATTTTAATTAGTATGGACTAGTTTTTTTAGCTATTGTTTTCCGGTGGATGGCTTGATTAAGATGGGGCGGAGAGAAAATAAAAATAAAAACCAAAAATCAATGTCAGAAATATGTAATGCGAAGTGCAATAATTTTTTTCACCCATTTATTTTTCCCGGATATACGAGTATTTTTATAACGCAATACATGAATACCAACTATAAAGTATTAAAAAAAAAAGGGCAAATAAGTATATCTTATAAACAATTCCAAAATTATAGATTTATCTGTCGGAAAAATAATTATAAATCGTTAGATATATGTGACTTATTTTATTTTAACAAACATTTTTATTTGGCTACTTGTCACAGTACTGAACAATATAATAAATAATGATTTACAAATAAATCAATGGAAAATGAAGATACTTCATTATGAAATATTCTATATAATAATAATAATAATAATAATAATAATAATAATAGGTTATCATATTAGATGCTATAATGGTGATAATCATGTACTTTTATTTAAATAATCAGATCACCATACTACTGGTTTTTTTAAACTTCTTTTTGGATTCCCTGGAATAGTATCAGATAATAGTTGGGTGATGCAATGGTTTAAATGGTGAGTTAGTTTAAACTATTGTAAGTAAAGTGTTTATAATGGAGCTTTGCCAATTCAGTAGCACCTGGTATTTTGAAATCTGAATAAAGAGTATTATTGGAAACATTAAATAGACCTTTTGAGTTAATACGAGGGACATTGGATTGGAATCTTCAAGCACAGTTTATAATGACAATTTTGGCCGAGCTTCATAGAAGTGTGACTTAAGACCAAGTAGGTCATAGCAGTAGTCTATATAGTAATAGCATGGTAGGAAGTTTTGTGTTTTTTTTTTATTTAAGATCAAACATAGAAATCATTTATTGAGTGACCACGCTTTATTTTTTATGTAGGGCAACAAATTAAGTCAACGATCGATTACACCACGTGTCATAGTAAATACTGAAATACATCTAAATTTAACTTAAAAAATGTATAAAGCACTTAAATATAGTTGCAATATAGTATCCATAACGATATATAAGTATGAGTATTTAGTTTTCTATAAATAGAAAAAGTAAATTAAACATTCTACAATATACGAGATACAATAAATGCAGTATTATATTATAAAATATGTAAGCACTGCAATTTAATTAAAAAACTATAAAAAATTTAAGTTTAAAATTGTTGAGAATAAAATATTGATTATGTATGAACGAGTTAACTCAAAAAAACACTGATGTAAAAAAAATCTAAAATGCCATAAGTATTATATCATAATTTGTCCAGGTCAACCGTACAAAAATCGATTTTATATCGTATTTAGATACAAATGCATGAAACTACCTAAATATAGTATATGGAAAAAACTTATTTTTGGAAAATCAAAACACTTATGGTTTGTGTCTCCCACTTCCAGAAATAGCATACTTTCATTTTCAAATGTATGTGTAGGTTGATAACATCGAAACACAATATTGACAAATCATCTGGGTGAAAAGCAATGGTATAAGATAAATAGGTAACGATTTATTTTACACTCGTTTACACTTACGTTTTGAGTCCAACTCATTACTATTATTAGCAAGAAAGTTAAATGTAATAAACCCATAATAAAACCCATTTTAATACCTATGTATGTGTTAATTGTGTCCTACAATCTTGGTTAAAATCAACATCGGGTACAAAAATTCAATGTGGCTCACTATACATTTAATTTTAATAATTTTTATTTTTTGTATTTTAGGATAGTGAACAAACAAAACTTAAGCGACAAAGATTAATTTCTATTTTTACTGAAACCACATGGTAAATATTATTGCTAACCTTACAATACTATTAAATATAACAAATCACATTGCAAATGAAACGAAAAAAAATTTAATGATCGTCCTAAATTACTAAATTATTATGGGATGATAAAATTTTAATTTTTTATCAATTAGTATTACCTATACCAGGGATAGTAATTGGCGATCCGTAAACATGTATTATCAACATTTTAAAATTACTTTAAATAAATAAATAAACACCACATGTATAAATAAATATAAAAATAAATATTATTTGTAAATTTTAAATTTTATTGACCTTTTTTTATTACTTACTATGCTCTCTAGCCCACTAGATTTAAGTTTCTAAAAATTGGCGCTCTAGTGACTTTGCGTTTCTTATCTTTGGCCCTATACCATAATATACTGAACAAAAACACATATCATATTTAAAAAAAAAAAGTTTTCTAAATATCATGGACCTACTAGTTTTCAATAGTAAATATTTGGTTTGATGTTATAAATTATATAAACAAGAATTGTATTAATTGTTTTTATAAGTGAGCAACATATTTTATTTAAGAAATTCTACAGTTTTATTGACTTTTATAAAAAGTTACATAAATAGTAAATACAAATACGTGTTGTTAGCATTAAGGTATAACGATAAGCTAATTGTTTTATGTAAGTGACATTAAAATATTCTTAAATACAATAAGAAGCAATCATATTTTAAAATGTAACAGTTTTAAAATTAAAAATTTATCAGGTGACAATAAATAAATCTGTAAAAATATATTATTCTAAGAAATTGTATACACAAACGCATCGAATGACTTGGAACGATTGACGTCACATAACAAATCAGACAATATCAAATGAATAAAAAAGAAACTGCCGTCTGAATCTTAAAATAAAATAATAATAAAATACGCAAACACTTCTCAGAAAATCTTTCTCAGGACAATGAATTTCCTTACAATATTTTAATATAAAGAATATTCAAATAAATATTTGAAAAATATTATATTTTTTAACTTATGTATACTAAGAGTAATTGGGAAACATTGTTATTAAATAAAACCAATTTACTCTGTGACTGCAGTATCCTATTTGAAGAAATAAGGTGTTAAATCATTTAAATTTATTAATGTAGTTTTACCTATATAGGTTAATAATGAAACTGAATAACTAATTATAAATAATGACTCATAACAGATAACTGTTGTTTTATGATGTTAAATAGCTGCATAAGTAATTAAAATTTTTTTTTTTTTTTGTAGATAAAAACTATAACAAACATTTTCTTTAAAGTAACATTACTTCGCTGAAAGATTAAAAATAATTTAACACTTTTCAAAGCAACTTAAAATTAAATTATTATTATTGTATCATGGATATTATGATGTAAAATGCATTACAGGATAATTTTATTTTTATTTACAAAGAAAACATCATAAGTGATTAACTTAAATTAAATATCACAAATAATTTAGTTTACAGCACGTAAACATATAGCATACTTGGAGATTTATAAGTTATTACTCGTGTTGGAATGTATAAATAATAATATCACACAAACGAACCCACACAGTTTTTTTATTTACTATTATATTACAATAGAATTTTGGTACATAAAAATTCGGCGGACATAAAACGTGGAAATTTAACACACAGAAAAAAAACCAAGTGATTGTGTAAAACTGTAAATGAACGATAAATGAAATTAGTTTACCTTTAAGCATTAAATGCTATACACGAGTGAGGAGAATGTATATAAAACGTCACACACACTACGCACCTTTATTGATAATATTTAAGTACATATACAACACGACGCGTCGCGACGGTTCATACTTGAACGGTTGACTGGGTGAATAAAATGGTAATTATGTTTATCTAGTACACAAAGATAATTTTCAGCATTAGATAAAAGCAATAACAACGTAAAAAACGTGATTTAAAAGTGTTAACTATAGGAAAATAATGACAAAAATTAATTTTAATAATTTATTATAAGATATAATTTTGTTTCATTAAATTGTTGAATTCCATTAATATTATATTTTTAACTGTCTCGTGGAAGTATTCTCTAGTAACTATTTCTGTTGTACGAATAACGATAAATATATAATACAGATCCGTTGATTAATATTCCAATAACAAATGCGTGAAACAATAAATCATGAAGAAAAGAATAATTCAAGGATCAATAAAATACAATGCTTATAATTTTGTTGAGACTATTCTTTCACCTTATACATACCTATACTAACAACATTTTAGATGATATATATTCTAAACTCAAAACTTTTGAATATTTGAACATTTTTTCAATGATTATTTCAAAAAAAATAATCGCTTAAAAACCTATGTAGATATTAGTTTGTTTGAATACACTCAAATGCAAACACATATCTCAATCATTTAACTACGACTATTTTAATTTTAAGAACGAGTATTAGATATAAGTAAAAATATATATTAAATTGGTACAGTTCAACATCATTCGTCCAATCCGTAAAAATCTATATTCAAACATCGAGTAAAGTGTATATTTTCTATAAGCTATATTTTATCATATCATCCGATTACGATTGATATAACAGTTCTAAACAAAGATGATGAATGCAAAACTATATATATAAATTATTAATTTGTCGACACACAAATTATGGCCATACACAATCAAAAACCATAATTATATGATTAATGATAAAATTAGACAAAAAAAAGTTTAAGGAACATACATAACTTATTGTCTCTATTGAAATGAAGCACCACGTTCCAAGGCATAATATGACACGTTTGTCATCAAAATTATAACCGAAGTTGTGGTAAAAAGACTTAAATCCACGGTACCTATCTATACCTACGAATTATATATTTTAGTTCTTTAATTTTTAATACGGAGCCATCGAACAAAATTACTAATTTTTATAAGACTTCAATTATGTATCCATCACCAAAAAGCTATAAATATTAATTATTTCCCATTCTAAACAACATATTTTTTTATCACATTACAGTTTTATTTTTTATAACCAATTGATGTTAATTACATAAAATATGAAAGTATTAATGATTAATTTTTATGTGATAAACCACTCCTCAAACGCAAAGAAAAATTACAATATACAATAAAATGTATTCTTTTCAAAATTTTAAAAGCAACATTTTTAATACTCTTAAAAATTGTTATAAAAAATTTTAATTTATGATGTGTAACTCGAATAATTTAATTAAAAACTATCAAATTAAAGTGAACATAATAATGCTAAATATAAGTACTAAATAGGTAAATCAATATTCTACATTTTCTTTATTATATTATTCACCTTAATATTATAACACAAAAGCACTTTAAATATTATTTTAATATTATTATTTATCCATATTTTAAATAGAAGTTTAAAAGATCAGGGTAAACACTAGTTAACAAAAAAAAATTTTAATCAACAAAATTTGATCCATTTTTTAAAATGAATTTATACAGGTAAATTAATAATATATCACGATTTGTTAAATACAGGCTAGAAAACGTTAAGTTGATAAATTTATTTTAAATACATTCAAGATGTATCAGCTTAAAACATTTTGAACTTATGAATAATTTATTCGAAATTAGCTACGCTCAACATTAAAGAACACATGATTTGATTGAATAATAACGAGACTTAAAAGTCAATATATATATTCCGGTTACAATTCAGTTACTATAGTATTCAAATTTATCGGAATAATAATATTAATTTAAACAATATAACATTTAAATATTGAGAGTTATTGAAATAGCGAAATGCTCAATTATCGCACAATTAGATTATTATTATTTTATACAGATATCTGCTTACATACCTACGTGAAATATATATACAATTTGAAATAAAAAGAAAAAAGTGTACTTATCGCAGATGACATTCCCGTAAATTCAGATAAATATTTTTGTTATTTAATATTAAATAATAATAAAAACAGATGTATTACACATTATATATTTTACATTCTATTACACAAAGTTTTAGCTTGTAACACAAATCTTTAACGCGTGTAATATTCGTACATTTCAGACATAGACATTTATAAATTTCGCATAAACAAAACTAATACCGACGACAATATTATATGGTTGGAATTCAGTGAGGGCGAAAAATCAGTGGGCAAAAATAACATATGTACAATTCCTATCGTAGTATATTGAAATGTTCGCAAAAAGTTGTTTGTGATGGTAATGGCGGCATGGCGACATTAGGGAAAATAATTGAAAATTCGACACGCGCGCGTGTGAGTATAGAAAGGTCAGAATATGCGGGTAGGAGGGAAACGCCGTCGAAGTCTTTGATCAAAACGGACTAAACCGTTCTGTCCGCCAGCACCGGAAAATTGTCAGTCGACGTCGGCGGTGCGCCGTGACTGCCGCCACCACGTGCCCGCGCCACCGCTCCCCAAAAATCGTACCGTACAAACGGGCTTTTGATTGGAATGAGAAGCTATGGGTGGGTTGCGGAAATACCACGGTGGTGGGTACGGAGTTAATTCTATTATTTTCGAACGAGACCCAATAAATCGTATTATCCTCTCTCGAGCACGGTGTATGTATACATAAATACATACATATATGTACCTTCCTATTCAATTCGTTTAAAACTACAAAATCATCGGCGGTCTATGCACTTGTATATAGGGATATATACACTTTCGGGGGTGCAGATGAGAGGCTGACTTTGCTGCCCCTTTACGGCTACATTATACCTTAGCCGTCCGTTATCGTGCGTACCTATGTGTACATTATACATATTATTATGAAGGTCTTTTCGTTCCGTATTCGTACACGAAGGTTGAGAAGCGAGCGCCGGTCCCATAACTAATAATATAACGGGATAAAATCGTCCGAGAAAGGCGCTTGGTCAGCGGACGTTTACCGCACCACACGTTTCCGACGACACCCTCCACGCGAGTGACGGGGCATTCGTTTTGCTGCCGTAATTAAGCGCAGACTTAAACGATCCAGTTTTATGGGTCGGTTGACCGCCGTGATTCACGAACGACACATAATTTCAGCCTCGCGGCAGACCCGGGAAATAAATTAACCCGGCTGGTTCGCTCACGGAGTTTCTCTACTCCTCCGTTCACCACTCCTTTCAAACAACCACAAATAACGCACCGGTAACTATACTCCCGTATAAAATTGTCACCCACAATTGCACCTGCCCAGACATAAATATGTCTCGGATCCGTCTCGGTGGTACGTATCTGGTCGGCGACAGTCAATACGCGCTCGATGATATCGCGATTGCAGAAACGTTACGAAAACCAACGCTTCTACGCGTATAATATAATATGGGTATTGGATATCGGGGAAAGTTGACTAGGTATACCTTATTAAAACGCTACCCATTCATGCGATGTTTTCAATTTATAAACGCAAAACATATTAAATTTAATTCAGAAGAACCAAATGTGTGTTGTTAGTATAAACATTAGATTGATTTAACCTATTATCAAATTTAAATGTAAAAACATTGTCTGAGCTAAGGCGTTGACATTTTTCGATCTATTGATTCTTAAACAAGATATAAATTAAAAATGGTCATAATCGCACTTAAAAATGTAAATAAATCTAAGCACAGATAATTTTCTCACTTTTTGTTTGATAACTTGTCAATTCACTCTAATGTTTAAGCCAAAAATAAATGGGGTTCTGCCAAACTCAATTTAGATATAATCCAACTACAATTAGTAGATAGATTGTCTTGATTTTATTTTACACGCAAATTTCAGTACCAATACTAAGATTGAATAGTATTTTTTTGTATCCTAACATTCAGTATTTTATATTTTAAAAATAAGTTCCGTATGTATGTCAATTTCATCATCTTGTCACTCGATTGAGGGCAATAACAAAGGATTACCATTTCAGTTCTGTTGATTAACATTTTTGAAATCTCAAATAAACCTATTGAAATAATTCAGTTCAGGAATTCAAATACTTATCACTACATATTATAATATATTTCTAACTCAGTCAGAATAGTAAACGCCTTATTGTTTAAGGTCTTCAAATTTTAATTGTAACGCAATAAACAAACAAATAATAACATAACTACATGTGCTATTAGATAATAATTCGTATTGATATAATCCATGTCTAAACATCAATCTATTTTTTAATATTTTCGAGAACTACCACTAGACATCTTTTTAAAACCTAATAATGATCAACTTGACCGCTCTAACCTATATCCTGCGAATCATACAAACGACCATGTTGCGCGGGTCAACCACCCAGACACATTAACCCATCCTGTAAGCATATATCCCAGTTAACGGCTTCAATGAAACAGGGGATCCTAGGATAAAGTTGACGGGCATGTCCAATTCGCTGCGGGAACGATACAAATATAATAACAAGTTGTCTACCACTGTGATATCACAAGGTCTACGTATAGCTTTATATATATATATCATTCTCATAATACAGCTATATCTATATATAATAAAAATAAATATATTATATTACACTCTTTAGATTCCGTATAATTCGTTCAATCTCGAGTGCTATAATAAAATAATATCAATATCACTCAATGGGGTAATTTTTATGCAGTACACTTGTATTTATCTCGTATATTTGTAATGTTTTAATATAGACGACAATATGTACACACATTTCACATGATTAGAAACAAAACAATCTACTAAATTTTCTATCTTGTATTGCTAGATATTTGTTTCCATCAGATACCAGTTGAATCAAAAGTTATTTTTTTTTCAAGAACCGTTAAAAGTTAAGCAGATTTCGTGTATAATTTAAATGAAAGTTAAATGAACACTATATGCATATAAATGAGTAGTAGAATGGAAATAAATCAAAGTTATTAACAAAAGATAAATCATAATAATATATATTGTTTAATATTTTTTTTAATTATCAAATATTACAATATAACATTTAAAAATATTCTAGTTACTATTTAAATTAAATTATTAAATATTCTGTCTAAATAAATACCGGTTAAACTTGATTTTTAAAACAAATAAGTTGTTTTTTAAACATATTTTAATACACAAAAGTCTAAATAAATATAAAGTACAAATAATTAATAAAATAAAATATCTGAAAATATGTTCCGGATATATTATATTAGTTATATATAACGTTAAAACGAACATAAAAAAATATAATTATCCTTTGATTATCATTTAAATGCGTGATACAAAAAGACAAATATTAGATAAAAATAGTTTATTATTGTCGATTGAAAATTGTTTATGTCCAGTACAAAATGAAAATATATCCAGACCACCAAATTGTCTATTTTATTAAATAAAAATACGGTAAACAAAGAACTATACTCATATGAGATATGACTTGACAAAATGCGTTTGGTTAAACAATTTTCGGGACAATTGCTTAAATAAGGGATAATCCCTTTTTAAACGGTACACATAGACCGATAAAATACGATTGAAAATAGTATCTTTAATAATACAATTAAGAAAGAAAGAATGAAAGATTTATTTTTTTTTTTTCGACTTTGCGATGTTTATTAATTTTTATTGAATATGTTTGAGCACGATATATTTGGTTCTACCTCAAATATATATAGTGAAAATTAACTTCAATGCACATACAAACAAAAATTTGACCACTTAGAAATTCGTTTAAATATCTTGAACACACTATCAATAAAATCTCAACAGTTTTCATTATAAATTATAATTCATGATGGATATACTTTAAAAAAAATTACCGATATTACTACCTTTTTATTTAAACTTAAAAATAAAGTACTTGTACTAAAACTTAAAAAAGAATGACAATTATACAATATAAAACTAACGTTGCATAGTTAAATTAATTATTCAGTAAAAAAGTCAAAATAACATAACTTAAAATAATTTCAACTGAAGTAACAGGGAGAACCGTTGCCAAACTAGTGTACTTTTTTCTCAAATTTAAATACTATTAATTAAGAACTACATCCAAAGAACGATGCATGTGCCAAGTATTTTTAATTAAGTATTTTTTTAATTAAAATCAGATACATATCTAATCGTATGATAATTATTATTAACATTTTTATTAAAAAAAAAGAAATACCGTAATTATATATATATATTTTTTTTAATATATCAGGTACTCTTGACTAGGTACATTTACGTCAGCATACTATACTACAGTAAATAATATTTTCTTGGATAAAAAAAGTACCCATAATAATTAATACAAACTAAAAAAATAAGAAAATGTATCTAATAAAAATATCACTAAAGATACACAAAAATATTTTTTTTAATTGCAAATATACAAATATAAAAATACCATAGATTTTAAAAGTTTGAATTTATCTAGTCAAAGATTAAACTGATTTGTATAAATAAAACTTCGAAGTTTAAAGAACTTGAAAGTTATATTTGTTCCTTTAAAAGCAATCAGTTATTAAATATTTTTCAAACAATCAAAGTGGCGAGAAACAAAATTAAGTTCAAACAACAATGGCTTTTAGATAAGTTTTCACAGAAAATTTACGCACATTGTTCCACTAAACTGCTTTTTAGTTTTTTATAATAAAGTTATGTGTGTTAAGTACTTCAATCAAATTCAACAGTATAAAGTAAGTACATTTTGTCATTTTATGACGATATTGTTTGAAGTTTTTTTACGTATACTTAAAATAATAATACACCTATATTACTAAAGAACAAAATAACATAAAATACTTAAGATGTTTATATGAAGAAGTATAATAGAACACTACACAAAAAAAAAAAAACAAACAAAATAACTAGAGGTATTGAAAAAAATATTAGATATAAAACTTGGCGTCATTAAAAATAACTACCTAACTATACTAACATCATTATTATAAATCGGCGTCTAAATATCATAATATTTAGAAATATTTGCTATTATTTTTCGACATCATATATTTTGAAACATAGTTAAAACAAAATGAAAATAAAATATTATTAAAACATTAAACTTGACGAAAAGAATAATATCTAGACAAGTACCTATATATATATGTGTGTGTGTGCAATTTGCAATATCATAATATTATGCTTGTAATATAATATGTTAATATATTTTTATGAGTTTACGATATTATTATTATTTTTGCCTCAGTAATATTATGCAAGGACAAACTCTATCATTTTTAAAAAGCTTTTATATTCAACATTCTTATTGGTGCATACAAAAGTCTTATAGGTGTTTAGTCGAAGTTAAATAGAAAATACCATGTGTTCATTGCAACGAATTAGTGTGTAAATCAAATGTGTAAGATATTATTTGTCGTTTGCAAATAGGGAGACGAAAATACTTCGTACAGATTCTTGAAATAACTCTTGCATACGTTCTTGCATTCTATTACACGGTATAATAGTGATTGAATTCACAGGAAACGTGTCGGAGTATAAAAGGGTATAATCAAAACAATACTCTCTAACACATTTGGATAGCAGTACTGACTATTGTCAATATGTTATTTGATTTCACGGTGTTTTTATGACCTGGAAAATCGTATTATACGCACGGCACATTCAAAGTAATACAATAAAATCACTATACCCACAAATCATGCTCATATTCTTATATTATATAGATGAACATAAAAAAATATATTTCGGATAAGTGACTACGTAATTTTTCTGATGCGAAAGATTCAAAGTCTGAGAAGCGCAAACGAAACAATTCTCGGCTTATAATTTGTACACAGTAATTAATTTTTAAACAACCATATAAAATACATAATAAATAGGTACACATAAAAACATAATACCGATGTGTATACAAATATTAAAATATTAAAATATGTGCATAATGCATGACGACTTTTAGTGTAACACTGTCATAAAATAAACTATAGATTATACATAAATAATATTTAATCAAGTATAATCGACCAACATCATCAGTTTTCTTTTTTTATTATCCAGCGGTACCAATTTACATTATTATCATGTAATTTTATTATAATATCCAAGGAAGTGAACATAACTTTAAATGGTCCACAGCAGAACCAATGCAGTCATTTTCAATATTCTAATGTACACATTATCAAAGGGTATTTGGATATGGTTATTGCTTTAATTGGTATCACATGATCACGCACCCTGAATTACACAATATTGTACTATATTGTATCAAATAAATAATTAGACGAAAATTATTTATTTTGTTTTAAAACAAAAATAGTACTAAGAAAAATAGTTTCAGTATTTTTAATTTAATTTTTTCATTAATACAAACTTAATATAAGATACTAGGGAATACAGATCCGTGGACGTTATGAGCAAATGTCAAAACTACTCATAAAATAAATTTAAACGAACACAAAATCAATATTTATTTTAATTGTTTTGTGGCAAAAATATTTTTTAATCGTACTTTATGTCTGAATACGTGAATATTGTATTAATAAAATTCTTCACCGTTTTTCACATTTTCACTTTAAGCAACCGTAATTTTGATATTTTTTTCTTTACACATATTGCTTGTCTTGGAATTTAAAATATGTTAATTTGTTATTAAATAAACTTAACAATAATATCTTTTTTCTAAACAGATATTTTGTTAAGCTCAATAGTTTAATAATTTTTGCTTGGATTATTTTATCAATTTTGATATAATATATTCAATAATGTCGGTTTATGTTTTACCACATATAAAAATTCTTTTAAAATGTTCTATACACAATAGTTGTATGATAATATATATAATATTATATAAAACACTTTATAATTATTTTGTATAATATTTAAAGAAACATTTTTTTTAGTATATTTTTTAAACATTCAAGTCTTATATTGTAATATTTTAATAAAGAAAAGTAGTTTTGGAAAATAAAAATTAATGGGTGACTTAAAGGGTTAACGTTAAAGAGCATAAAAGTAAACAACAGTGTATGGAACCAACATTTTCTTCACTATTAATTCATTCTACACAAAGTTCTATTAGATATATGTACACGAAATTCTGGCTTATATTAATATGGTCGTTGGATGTTTTTTTGAAAGCCAATTGTACCCTCCTCAAAGAGGCACTATGGAACTGATTGTATTTGTATATTACGACAAAATACTTCTGGATATTGGCCAATAACTGAAACTGAACGACTGTTTTACTTTAAATAAAATTCAAATTTCCAAATTAAGACAAAATCCTAAGCTACGGAGCATAGATATATTAAAAATCGTTAATAATAAATATAATCAATGTAATATATTTTAAACGTAATATAGGCATTTTAATATTGTCCAACTATTTTAATTAGTGATATTTTAATTTCTATTTTTAATTTAAGAAAAAAAACTTTCTACGTTAATTAAATACTTTTTACTATTAATGTATATTTCATAAAATTATTTTTTTTTTTAATTTAATTAATATTTATCACGAACAAAATTTAATCTGGTTTAAGTTTAATTAGTTTGAAATTAATATAGGTTTTCTAAAATACAAATTAAATTTGCAATCAATTGAGATTGAAAACACCCACAAAAACGTCCTAATATTTTTTTATATACCTAATACAAAATGAGTAAAATCGTTTTAACAATACAAAGAGTAAGTTTTAAGTCTACAAGCAAATCTGCTTCGTAGTATTGGGCTTACGAGAGCGTTAACGACTTTACGATAGTGGAACGATGTCATTTGTCTATTCTCTATGGCAGATTTAAACGTGGTAATTACCCGTAATCCACAAGGTCGACTACAACGCATTAGTGTAACACCTGGTCGACAAAATCTAATGTTTGTCACAAATCAAAAAATTATTATTTTATCTACAACTATCGAAATCTAGAAACGTTTTTAATTAAGTGATTTATAATGAAAACTTATATCAATCGCAGAGATAATTATATTACATTATATATCGTTCTAGATGTTTAGTATTAATCGTACTACTCAATAAATTATATAATTATGCAATAACTTAGTTAATTAATAAGAGAAAAACAATGTAGGTATTTTAATTTAATTTAAAAATAAAAAAAATATTGTAGACATGGAGCTAATAAATAATAGATAAAATATATTATATACATTTTATATTTTCCATTTTTAAGGACTATATTATCCTTGTACATATTTTAAAATAGATATATCAAAACGTTCAAATTATCAACTAAATAATTTTTAGTAAAATTGGTTTCTCGTTTTGAAAAATTGAAGTTTTGTGTCACCACAGTACCCTTAATAGTAAGTATTAAGAAAAATATCAAAAAATGGAAAATATAGCATTAATGTTTATTTAAAAATTCAAAAACTCAAAATTTTAATAAATTTATTATTAAAAGAAAACACGTGGGTCATAGGGATGAATATGTTTGATGAATTATTCTGTTCTGTGTGTTTGAATATAATATATATATATAGGGACCTACATAGTATGCTAAAGCTTAAGTTTAATTTGTCTTCATATTGATTTATTGGAACACTATAATATGCACGACAGCAACAGTAAAAAAAAGACCATCGTGTTCACTAGGTCGTGAACATTGCGTTCGCGTACGCAATTTCCGCGACCACAAATTGTGCAGATATACGTGACACGGCGTACAGATAAGGCACCTAGTTTTATCAGCGCAGAACGTGATACAAAAACCAAAACGACAACCATTATCAAAGCCAGGAACACTCAACCGAACTACCAACAGACAGTTAACGGAAAACCTATACGATACAATGTATTGTTATAATTTAAAAATGTAAATAAGTAATTATATGATTATTAATAATAATACATAATATAATTTTTTTACAAATTAGATTAATCGCGATAATTCAATAATTCATTTAATCATTAGGTAGGTGTGTATAATGTGTATTAAATACACGATTAAAGATAGCAATGAGGTGTTCGGAAAACGTATTTTTCGACACAAAAATACTTCGTAAAATAGCAATTTTGAATTGGCAGCAAGAATTCTAGCTTTCCAAAATTAAATTAAATAAAGGAAATAAAGTTACAAAATACTTGCGTACGACATTTTTAAACTTTCAACTAATATACAAAAACTTTGTCAATGCAGCAGAGAAAACGTAGACAGAAACTATACTTATATTAACCTCGGTAAAACTTTCAACAATACAGAAAACTCGTTTCATAAGAGTAAGTATAGTAACAATTCATTTAAAATAAAAAAAAAAACTACCATAATTAAAATGCGTTGAAAAAATAATAATACAATAATTAATTATTTATTTTTCATATAAATAATTATCCATATCAAAATAAAAAAAAAATTAAAATATAGTTAAAATAAATGTCTAAAATAGATTATAAATAGTTTACAAGTCATGTTGCCAATGTTATGCAATGTCCAATTTAGGCGTGTTTTGTAAATATTAAAAGCAGTTAAATTCGATTATAATTAATAGAACATTAATCATTAAAGCAGCAAAGCATCCAGATTTAAATACTTCCATCAACAAAGAGCGCTTAGATAATTAAATCATATATTATTATAATACGTACGTAATCATTAATTATTATAAAATTTCTATTTCTTAAAATTAGTTAAAAATATAATTGTAAACCAATATTATTTGTATACTTGAACAGAAAAAAATACTTATACACGATGTGCATGTTTAATATACATAATCATTTAAATTCTACGTTACCTACCAATTTATTTAGTTATAATAAATGTAGAATAGCTTTATACTATATATATAGTGCATGAATTTAACAATATCTACCTAGGTTAGGTTGAACAAATTGTAATTAAAACGAACACTATTGAAAGCTGGTTGACATAAATTGTAATAATATCATAGACAGGCACTAGATTAAAACATAAAGCGTACAGATACATGACAAAATATTGATTCAACTCTCATATTTTTGGATACGCTAATGGTTATAACAATATCATACCCAGATTAAAGGGTATCAAACTGATAAAACGCTGTTAATAATATTGTTACATTATCTACTTTGAATTAATATTTAATAATTATACATGCCCATCATATCATATTAAGGGTAGAAAAAAATATAATCTGTTTTTTTGTTGATTTAAAACTAATTAGGTACATGTTAAACTCAAACATTATTTAAACAGTTAATTTTAAGACAGAATAAAAAAAACTTTATTACTGGTGTATAAAAGTAATCCAAGGCATAAAATACTTAAAAACAAAGCAATGGGTTTTTAGGCGTTCGAAAATTCTGAAATATTTTGCATACCTTTTAAGATTCTGGCAGCATACATAATATTAAAACCAACAGTTTTATGTTTTTATGATGTTTTAAATTCGAAAACTGTTCGTAAAAAAGTAAAATATTCACGTCTCTAAAACATTATAATTCCATGCCATCCACAAAAATATTTATTTAATAATATAATATAATATGAATAATTATGTAAAAATAATAAACTATTTATAATATATTAAACTATTAAAATCTATTTAAATCACAATAACATCTTTAGCACCATTCGATTGTGTTACTGATGAAAAATAAATTACGAAATTAAAATTTCCGGGAGTGATAAACTAAGTCCCAAATAATTGGGTGGATATTGGGACTAAGTAAATTGAATCCGGAGAACTTTAACGTCCCGAATAATTATATTTTTCGAAAAAATAATTTATAAATAACGACGATGTACCTACTTAAAAAAAAGTCTCTACATTCAATGAGTACTGTATAATAACTAGTCACCAATTAGTGATTATCGATTACCGATTTGCCTAATTAAAGACATTTAAATAGATACATATATAAAAATACGTAGCAAAGACGGAATTAAAATGAAAAAAATAAAAAAATAAATTTTTTGAGACAAGAAATGTTGAAAAATAAAAATAAAAATATTTTAAGATCTGAATTCGTTAAAAACATATCAAATAAATGTTTACAATGTACTACACTATAACAATAAATAATAATAAAAAAAAAAAATTGACTTGAATTTGAACGTTATATAATATATAATTAATTGTGATTTTTTTTTGTGTTTTTTGTTGAGAATTATATTAAATATTAAAAACAAAAAAAAGCACATTTTTAACCACGCCAGTTATATAAACATAACAGATAGTACTAGGCCTGTAAAAGTTAGAAGGAAAATGTACTTTTTTGGAAACTAATACTATTATAACCAGAGTCTCAGTTTACCACAAAAACGGTATTTCAGACTCAATTTACCTAGCTCCGAAATTTTAAATCTAAACACAAAATTATAAAATTCAAATTGCAATGAATAAATATTATTTTATAATATCCTGTAATTTAAAACTACGGTATGACTTAGTTAAAAATTTGTTCTTAAAAAATAAAAAATAATATAATTATAACAGAGTTAACTTTGACAACAAACCATTCTCATTCTGATCGATAGTCACATCAGTTCTTTCGAATTGCAATTTTAATTAGATTCCAGTTTAACGTGGAATCCTGCAGAATATGTCAGCCCTTGTCATTCTAACCGATAGTCGAGAGAATCTCGATAGCACTGAACCGTACTTGAGGAAGTCAAAGTTTTTTGTCCATCAAGCGAAGTTACCTCCAAAATCTCTAAACCGTCTCTTTAAATATAATCCAAACACTTTAGAGGCGGAAACAATGTAATATCTGACATGACAACTGTCAGCATTAAAAATGAATAACGTGAACTAATATTTTTAACTAAATATCCATTGTAAAACATGAAATTTTCTTTAACATTATAACACAATTCATAGATTATTATTAAAGATAATTTAACGTTTTTTACAATAACAGATTTCTGAAAAAAAAAAAAATTATTTATAATCAAATGCCATTCATGACGGAACTATATGATCTCAGAATATATTAATATTTCCACGACGTTACCCAACATCTTGTTAGAAACATTATGAATATATTTTCTACTTGTTTTTTTTTTTTAGAGCAAACATAATACGGTCCCATTTGTATACGCTCATTTGTTTTATCTTCTCATAACCGACAATGAGGGTTAAGGTATGCTAATGAAACACTGTGTCAGAAATTCACCTTGCCGACAGACCTCCACCGTGACATGAAATACCATCCATCATTGTATAATACAAAAATGAGAAGATGTAGACGTGGCTATAAACATCTACAGAATTACAGTAGAACATGGTAGAGAACATAATACGAACATCTGTAATAATAGTTATCAAAGTTTGACACCTTATTGCCATCAAAAAACTTAGTAGTTCACACTCAAGATACCTAGGAGAATTTCCCATTATTGTATATTAGTGGTATTTTATTTTAACGCTAATCTATACAATTATAATTATTATTACTAATATAAAACATAGATCGCTATTCTTTATTAGGCATCTATGTACATAAATAATTACATTTGAAGAAAACAAGTTTTTACATTTACGGCATGATCGTTTGCAGAGTGTATCTACACTACACATACTATGATTACAGTTAAAATGTATTGCAAATAAAATGTCAAGAGACGTGTTTTTTTTAAACGATAAATCAATCGAATACGATTTACTTTCAAAGCAGATATTACACTCCATTATTGGCTTGTACATCGGTAATGGAGTCTTCGATATCATTAGCAGTGAAGTAGATTGTGTCGAGAATGATACTATACATATACATACGTGACTCAAGTGAGAGGATAAGAGAACTGGAAGTTATTCACAGCTCATTCAAGTGTTTCATTTCAATACTCTAGAAACGTACTCAAAAGAGATTCATGTAACGACTTTGATGGTAAATTAATATCGTTTAAGGTTCACACAAGTTACTGCACCGTTAAAATGCAGGACACAATTTACCATCAAGAATAATAATAGGATTTTACCGCCACTTAAAAGTCAGTTCGTGAGCTTACCTTTATAATAATATTAATTGATTAGTTAAAATTGTTCAGCGCCATAATTGTACTTAATTATAAGACCAAACTTCGATTTATGTGAAAAATATAAACGAAAATATAAGATGCAATAATTATAATAAATAATTTTACTAATAAAATATATTTTTTTATTCTACTATATGAAAATATTTAAAGCTTAATCATAAAATAAATATATCATATATTATAGAAAACACAATAGTTAAACCGTTTAAGATCATACAACGAAATACTAAAAAGACACCATAAATAAAATTCTATTTTGTCTAATAATATAAAAATTACTTTCATAAAAAATTCTTTCAACAAACACTGAAAGTATAGATATTAAAAAAAAACTTTGGTCAATGATAGTAATTCAAACCAATAAATAAAGCTGCCTATTTCTATAACTGCTAACAAATTAACAGTAACTAATACATACATAATTTATATGATAATAATACAAATTTTAACTCTATAACAATCAACGTATTCAAAAAAAGAAGGACCTTGGTAACCATTGTATTATATCGAGTGTATCTTGTCACTATAAATGATAAATAATTAAAAACAATACTGAGCAAAGACAATTTATCAGCTTAAATTACTATTTATAATTTATCATCTAAAAATATTGTTATTTTATTTTACAATTATTAATACAAGAGATCAATTACAAGTCGGAAAATAATGAATTTTAAAATGCCATTGTGTATAAAAAATATAATAAAACACGAAAAAACTTTCAAATTCTCGCAAATAATACTTTAAAATAACAACAACATAACTAAAATCATTATTATTCGTTTTAACATAGAATTTAAACTAATTTAAACTTCAAGTATCTATAAAAAAAATAAATGATAATATATTTTTTTAGATTTTAGTATACATCATTTATGAACTATAAGAAATCTTGTATTCAATTTGTAAACTTTTGATAGAGCCAGAATATTTTTTTAAACACTTTATACAGACAAAAATTAGTAACAATTCAAGAAATCTATAAATAACAAGTCTAATTAATTTAAAAATGTTATTAAATATTAAAAATAATAATTTGAATATTTAGATTTTCTATGATAATTCATACTTGATTAGTGACAACAGAAAAATTTAAAAAATTTAATCAAATTTTAATCAATTAAATCATTAATTTGCTCATAATATTCAGATTCCACTAAAATGTAAACTTATGACCCTCAAAAAATATTTGTGAAAACGTGCTCAAATATTTTACAATCATTGTAAAAATCTTAAATGGAAACTTTAATTAATTTTTATATATTCTGGTCATGAGTATTTAAATCTGTACCTATGCATTTCGTACAATAAATATTTTAGAAATTTTTGAAGTTTTAGGGAATTTTTTAAAAATTGGATTTTAAAAGTTTTTAAAAAAGTTGTGACTATGTAGTTTCCATATTTTTAAAGAACAAATTATACAAACAATTGTATAGCATTACATTTTTGTGTTCTTTTACCAAAAATTTCAAATTTCAAATATTTATAAATAGCGTAAAAAAAACAAAAATATTATGAAAATTATTAAATATCTAATTAACGGCAATATGAATATTCCATAAAAATTTTAAGCCTCTGCAATTATTCATTATTGAGTTAAAATAAAAATACAAAATCGATTTTGTCAAAAGTATATTTTTTTCGTTTAAATTATTATTTATTCTTATTTATTTTTTATTCTAGATTGTTAGGCAAAGTACTAACAGTATTTTTAATCAATCAAGTACCAACTAGATCCAATTAATTATCAAACACAACCTTCCATTTTTAAAATCAAAACATTTTTATTGCTTAAAGTGATAAAAGATGCAAAAAAAAAAAATTAAATAAAACACATTATTGTAAATCAATACATTCATCGCTCTACACAGCATCTAAAAGTTTTTCATAATACAACGTAAACCTATTTTATTTTATTGATACTTCAGAACTATGTATTTTTATTAAAAATGCAGTGAGTTTAAGGAGTTTATATAGACACTATATTATTACTGCACACCATATATAGTTTCAAGCCGAGGACAGAACGAACATCAAATACAAAACATGTAAATATTAAAGCAATGATACATAAAACTATGTAATAGTAATAAGAATTTAACAAATTCTACGGAAAATAAACTTTATTACATAAATAAAGTATAATATTAAGTTGCAAAAAAAAAAAGGTAATAAAAACTCAATATAGGTACCATCATAATACTTTACTGGAGTCTAAAATCATTATAGATGACACATCTACAATGGTCTAAATACTAAACACCTACTTCATGCAATCCCTATCATGATAACAGTGAAAAAATAATGACAATATAAAAGTAAGTTAATGCCCATAAAAGGTTTGAAAATTCATAAACGAGAAATCCCGTAGAGAATTCTGAGCTTTCATAGTATAAAATGTAAGGTAGAATCTATATCCCCCGAAGGGATTGGTGGCCAAGGAAGATTAGGTTCGAAGAATATTAAAGAACACTATTGTAATACTATTAATATTCTTTTGATTTACGAAGAACATTACAAAGACATAAATAAAATTAATTTAATTTTTTTTATTCCGATAACAAAAGAATATGAACTACACAATATATTATGAACATTCATAAGTATATCAGGTTTGGATTATAATATATTGTATGGACATTATGAATATAACATTATTTAAGTTCCACTAATCTAATAGGAAAATTCATAAAGTATGTTTATTTATTAATAATTATCATACTTAAACGTAGCATAATAGCATATCTTGCCAATGAATTTCGTTAAAAACATCAAATTAAATTAAAATATACGGTTTTTATGAATAAACAAGATGTTATTATATCAATATTAAAATTTCAATAATAAAAAATATAAAAAAAAAATGAATTAAATTTGACCATATGGTAAATTGACAAACGTGTCTAAGTATCACAAACTATAAAAATTAATTAATTATAAAAAAAATGAAATGATAATTTATTTACGTCTTTTAATATTAAATACATTTATGAATTCATAAATCAATAATAAAATAAAGAAAAAAACGTTATACGAACATTATGAGGTCAAAAACGAAAAAATGTCTAAAGCTATTTGGTCTTTCAGAAAAAATTTTAATGTTTGAGAAAAATAATTCGCTTTTTAACAATTCTAGAGGTTTCATTATTATTATTATTTTGCTGTTGTTTCAATTAAATAAAATATAATTCAGTAACCATGTTGCGTTTTTTCATCACTATTAATCCCATTCAATGGAATGTTCCTCTTCAAAACCAGCCCTTCGTATAATACATTATTTTTTTGTATTAGTTGTTTGCTGAACCGTACGGGAAGAGTGCCATGAGCGAAAAAAAAACAACAGTTATACATGTTTAGTTCCCCTAAAAATAAATTATAAGTGGTCATTTGTCTGAAAATGAGGTACCATCAAATTCCCATGAATGGTTTTCAACGTATCTTATATTGATGAATAAAATAAAATAAAACAGTTTCTAATATTATTATTGATATATAATCTTAGTATCATTTGAATAAATAATAATTTTTATTCATTTCTATCATATTTTACCATAAAATTGAAATCATTACCCACGAAGTATTACACTCAAATTTTATAAATGCATATCGTTCAATTAATACTAAATACAATCGCATGAATGTAAAAAAAGTACAACTTTGAATGTGTTTACATTATACTTTGGAACATGGATTTTCTTTTTACAATTGACATTTATTGCTCGAGTAAAAAATATATACAATATTAAATTGTTATTAAAAATGTAATACTTATTGTGTAAAGATGCGGGGGGTTTTATAGTTTTTGTCAATAACTGATTAGATGCATTCGATCATATAAATTATTAACGGCAGGATATTTTTCCAAAATAATGTTGTTTACGGATGTGTTAATTTATACCTACAGTCAATCTTAATAATGGGAAACTGCCGATGTGTTTCCACCACGCATCACTGTAGCAGCCAATACTCGCCGCGATTACAATACATTAGTCAGTAGTTATCTACGCACAAATATTATTGTCCCAAATCATTCCATATTCACATCCACAAGATGTTATATTATGATGACGACCTACGACTAAATGAAAAGCACTGTCACGGGTGGACGTGTATTGTATTCATCCGTAATAAAAATGAACAAAGGTGTAATAATTTTCAACCAGCTACATCCAATACCGTTGCCTGAATACATTATAGTCGTCATCGTCACCTATAGATCGGAAATTATCTCGAAACGATCGATCACCGAGACCAACATATATTCGTATGTGTGAGTGTGTCTGATCACTGCTGCTATATACGACTGCAAAGCTCTCAACTCACTCACCTGCCTCCTCATCACTTCTCGGTGGATGTAATGGTACCGCAACCGCGGTATGTGTACATACCACGAACGACGTTGGCATATTGGGTTACAACTCGACGAAAATATTTATCGCAGAAACAGTCACGCACAAACTTAGGTTGACGGATGCAGTGGTGGTGGCAGACATCGTGGACGGTGTGATCGATGCGACCACCGCGTTAAAGGCAATCTAATATCGTATTATATTATATATATATATAAAGTCATAAAAAGGAAAAAACACTCGACACTTGACAAAGGGAGCGGGAAGCGGCGAGAGAAAATCCTTTTTAAACTTTTCGTCTCTCGGCGCAGAAAATACGCGTCACCGTCGTGCGAAGCTTCTTAATGCCACCATATATACCTACACCGTGTGCGCGTGTGGGTGTCTGTGGATGTATATAGGTACGTAATTTTCTTCACTCCCGAAGTCTGCGTTGGCACAAAACGTGGTAAATTATCTACTCGAAAGTTCGATATGATAAGTTATTTATTATTACTTTTTCTCTATCCCTCCGGCCGGACCGTTTCAACAGGCTTGTCGCGTTTATTCCGCGGATACCACCTACCGACAGCACGTGTGGGTTAGGGGTATGTGTTTGTGTGTGTGTGTGTGTGTGTGTGTGTGTGTGTGTGTGTGTGTGTGTGTGTGTGTGTGTTTATATATAACTGTTCTCATTATCGCTCGGGTGTTGTACACAGTACGGACGGGGAGTGAAGGCGGAACAACGTAAGACGGACAGGTGACAGGCGGGTGAGAAAATGCGTGGGTAGGGGGTGAAAGTAGAATATAATTCATCATTGCTACTACCTCTTATCCAATGGCCGCCCCGCGCGCGCGCTCGCGGCACGCCGCCGTCACGTCGCAGCATCTTCTCACCGCGCGTCAGACAAGCATTACAACGTTATTTTGCATATAACACGACGTGCTGTGACGGCATAACGTCGGACGGGTGGTAGTCGGGTTGGTGAAGATGAACGCTTTGCCGGCGGTGGAGGAAGCAGCGGTAAGTCACCGCAGCCAACGGCGCGTGTGTTGAGTTTCAACGCTATACTTAATGTATAATGTATAATATATATATGTAATGTATGTACATTTACTGTAGTGGTTGTATGGAGGTTTACCACCGTAATATAGCACACGCACATATAATACTATACATAAATGGGTTAACGTAGTCGTCATATATAAGTACTTACTGCAGCCGAGGGCGGTAAGCGAGTTTTTTATTAGAACGGATAAAAAAAAAATACATAGATGTTCACTAGTTCGCTGTATTGTCGCGGTTTCCGGCGGAGTTTCCGCAACGATACCGCTTTACCAGCTTCTACACGATATTTCGGTAATTGATAAACTGGAGCCGAAAAAACGTAGATAGAAGTAAACTTAATAGCCAGCAAGTATATGCGTGTACAGTTAGTTAATAATCTATTAATTGAAATATTCCTTATTGTATACACCAGATATACGTGATTTTATCGAGGGCAATGTTATTATTATGACGGCAATGTTAGTAATATTTAAGCTTTATTTAAAAAAAAAAATACAAAAGAAATAAAATATTTAGGTAGAATAAAAATATATAGCATCCATCTAGTTTACAGTGTGTTTTTGGCGACGGTTTCTGGACGGAAAAAAAATCATCAAGGTCTGTAACTTAACGACCTATACGAACGCCGAAAACCGTAGGAATTTTCTGTAATGCACATTAAGGTAACAAAAAAAAAAAAAAAAAAAAAACGAGAAGTGTAAAGTATTTTTCAATTATTATTATTAATACCAGACAACATGATCCAACAAAACATGTAATTTATAATAAATATAACGCAATGCAGAATATGTGAGTAATTTCGGTATTTTGCAGTGGGGAATTGCGTTAACAAAACATTATTTAGAATAACTTTTAACACGAATAACTGAATTAAATGCGTACACCAATAATAGTATTTAAGTATTTTATATACACAGACGCCCCAAAAATTAATAGTTATAAATTCCAGATTCTTTAGATATTATTAGAAAACGACAAAGCTAAAATAAACTCATATATACTTATAATATTATTTTTAATGTATAATAAAATGAATATAACTCTTCATTTTATATTAAATCAAATACATAAAGATTTGTTCACGACTAAATTGTTATTTTTCCCTAATATTTTATTTCACCATAATATAAATCAACATTTCAATAATTACAGAAAAGGTTACAAAAAAAAGGTCTGAAAGGATACAGAAATGTACCCTCATCCTTAAGTGCACAGGATAATAGCAAATTATCATATTAAATTTGAAAACAATGAAAAACATTTGCATTCATAAACACAAATCCGGACGTATTGTGTCTTACTATCGTGTTTAAGGAGAAGTAAAACATTTTAAATAACTCATAAAATAAATAAATAATTATAAATAATGACGTTTAACATGCTAATGAATATATTCAGTAATCTCGTGTTTAAATGTCAAGTCATAAAACCTAAAACTACAAATCAAATCTAAATAAAACTAACGATAATAAACAAAATAAAACACCATTACCAAAAAAACAAAAAAATCAATTACTAATTGTTTTAGAAATACAAAACCTATAATTATACAGAGTGATTGAACAAGCATATTATTTACCCAATCTTTTATATTAGTAAAAAATGTTTTTAAATTCTGATTTTGGTTTAATTACACTTAAAGACCGTATTTTTAAATTCTTGATATTTTTTTGTACTACTTAAAAAATATTTTGTATTAACACAAACATCTATATTCAAAATTAGAACCCTGCTTTTTACTTTAAACTATTTAGGTGGATTTTTTTTTTAAATTTTGATGTACCTACCTAATTCAAAATTCAAAATAGTGATTTCTAGGTTATAAAAATGTTTATACAAAGGATAAAATAATCCTTAAAAATTGGTTTTAAAGAATAAAAATAATACACCAATTTATATATGGGATCAAGAATTTATTATACTAAAAACCAAATTTTTAAAAATTTCATTACTGAACAAAAAAAGAGTAAGCATGCTTAGTGAATTTCACTTTATATTACAACTTAGATGCAATCAATATTATATTATTATACTATAATATACATGTAAATTAAAATCATGAATTAATACAATTATCCCTTTAAAATTAAACTTTAAATAAAATGTTACTTTTTGCACCAATAATTTCACAACACATTCTACTTAAAAAGCATTAAATAACTTGAATAATTTATGATGAAAGGATTTTAGTTTCCATCATATTCAATTATATAGAATTAAACACTGCAACTAAGTTGATTAACAATATTATTTTTACAATTTAAATTTTTGACACAGAAAATATTAAGCACATTATGGAATATAATTTGGATAATGCATTTTATTTTAATTTAATATATTTATTACGTTGTTGATAAAAGTACGATGAATTTCAAACTATAAATTTCGTATTCAAAAGTATTTCAAAGCTTGAAAGAACTGTTTTATTTTAAACTTACGAAATAAATAAAGTATTTATGTAAAATAATATACGACGTTGGCACCCATTAAGGTCCCACTCCCAAACAAAAAGTCATATTTTGTTTTTGCAGTTATATTTAAAAGTATTCTCTTTGGTATTTTCTTTCAAATGCCTGTACATTGAACAAAATATTCAAACAAACTCCATTATTATGGAAGAATAATTGAATATTATTCCTGACAAATAATGTTTGACGAGTGCGTATTTCAGTTTATCGTGTACACACGATTACAATGTATCATAAAACACCCTACAGCTAACTTACAGCCGAGACTTAACAATTGGAGAATACTATTTTAAACAAAATTTGTTGTATGCACAGAGCAAAATGATATATTATTAAGATATACATTTTAATAAGCAAGTCTCAATTTTATTATTAATAATATATACGTCTAACATAATATCACGTGCATCGAATTACGCGTACGATAATATGAATATCGATTCACATCCTAACGAATTATATCGTTATCGATAACAATAATATAATACAGCTGAAATCCAAAGGCGTCTTCGGAGGTGAGAAAGTGGTGGGCATAATGTAAGCATGTTATATAGAGTTTTCCACCCCACCTCACCGCTACCAAAATAATTCGTATAAAGATGCCACTGAACATAAATCATTGCGAGCTTATGTTCTAAGAAATACATATCTAACATAATAATATATAGGTAAGATAAGTAACGATGTGATAAATACTTTATCATTTTCGTCACGCAAAAATTCACCAAGTAAAAAAAATAAAATAATCATAAATTAGAACAAATTTAAAATTTAAAAAGAGCAACAAAAATAATTTATAAAGAAAACAATGTTTTAAGATATATTTAAAAAGATAACATTTTAATTCAAGTAGTATTTATTTTAACTATATTATTATTAGTATAGTTTTAATCCAAACATTGTAGTACACACTACATTTTGTTTGAAACACACTACAATTTTAGTGGTAAAATAATTATCACTAATGAAAAAAAAATAATTCAATTAAACAACATATATTACTGTCAATTCTATTTATTCGCTAATTCATTGTAAACAAAACATTAAAGGTTGATTTAAAACGACAAAGGTTAAACCATGAAATCCAATGAAAAGTGCTCAAAAAAGTATAAATGATATAAATGCATATGACGTGTGCCTATTTAAACAATACATTTTAAATTTTATTGATGAATTTGTTAGTAATCATTATATTATAAGGTTCATAAATGATAAAATGTCATTATAATATTATAATAACTAATAACAAGTTGAATCGTTTTATTTATTTATTTTTTTTAATATCAATCGTTTTTTAATCTGTCTAACCATAATAGTTAAATTAAGTTATAAACTTATACATTATTCAATTTATTTATCTACATTATTTTAAATAGATATTTACATTCGACAATACTTAGTTCTAGCATCTAATACATAGAATTACTTTAAATATTATAGAGTAACCTAGGGTAAATATAATTAAACGATTTTTTTTCCCCAATACGTGAATAATAAATAATATAATTGAAAATTAGTTGCAGTACAAATTTGTCATGATGGCGGTGATCAAAACGAAAAAAAATTACATTGATTTCGAGATTTAGATCGGTATAATATGCATATCTATTTTGTATAATTATTGTATGCATATGTGTGTGTGTGTGTGTGTGTGTGTGTGTGTGTGTGTGTGTGTGTTAAGTCTACCAAAATGTTATGCACCATTTCTGACATATGGCGACAGGTACTTGCGTCACATCCAAACGAGAGTCGTTCGCCTCTTCGACGGGGTAATTTAAAATTGTCTACCATCAAAGTGCAACTTTAAATGCATGTATATTATATATGGCTATGAGTTATTTTTTAAACGTATTTTCTCGTTAAGTCGTCAATTCGCGTAAATCTCACAGTGCAGCGACGGCAATCGCATGTTAGCGAAATTGTCATTCGCCCTGAGCGTCAAATGCACACGGACCAATACACTGAACCTGCACCTTCACCAGTCTCTGCCCACCTACATCGCCGATACGGACACGGTGAAACTAGCAACCTCTACCTCTTACGCCTTCCACAACATATAATGTGATTTATTACGGGCCGTCAGATTATCTGTAAACTGCACAGGATTATGTTTCGCCTCCAGCGGTGTTATTCTCAACGGCAGCGTCGGCAACGGTAGACTCAAAATCCCACAAATCGATTTATGCGTAGAATATATATAATATATATATATATATATATTTAATGCACTCTACATAAACATAGCACATATATACATTATATACATATATATTGCGGATTCATATAAACTCTAGTTATCCCCTCTATCACCGGATATATATCGGTACCAGATGGCCTACCACTACCCCGACGACGATCACCTCTTGCCACTCATTTAAAGCGATGTGATGTAACCATGTAATTTCAACCCGTTCGCGGTATGGGGATGCAAAAATAGAGTGAGAGAGAGAGGGTGAACGTATGACAGAGAAATATATAATATATTACGAAAATAGCTTAATATATATTTGGTTATGTAATTCTGCATTAAAATATCGGTCTTTGGAAGTAAATTAAAAAACAATTGATGAATTATTAAACCATTTGAAAATGTATACAAAAATATAAAACGATGTTATATATTATAGGTAGCGTATTTATTTATTTTTTATATAGGATATAAAAAAATATATAAAACGTTAAAAAGAGGGAAAATTATTGAAATTATTAAATGATAATTGAATTGTCGTAACGCTATTAATAAAAAAAAAAAAAATAAGCAATAGATTGTATTTTAACAGCCGATAAGTTATAATGAACTCAATAATAAACATTCATTAAAATTTTAAATCAATGCTGATAATATATATTTAATGAAATCTGAATATTTTATAAATAGAATACAATGCAAAATTCAATACAAGAATAAAAACCTAAATTTATTAAACCAAATTATAAAAATTAATAAATAAATCCCTATCAATTATAATATAATGAATTCAGACACAAAAATCTGAAATTATAGTAAAAATAATATTAAACACTTTTTAGACAGTCAATTAGTCATGTGTTAATTAACTTTCAAATTTTTATCTAGAACTTGTAATGAAATACTTAAATTAATAGAAATTTAATTTAAACTGTAAGAAACTTCCTTGACAATAACATTCCAACATTAAAATATAGATTGTATGCAATAATATAGTATATCTTATCATTTTATACTTAAATTATGTAAAAGACTATATATTCCATTAACTTTTTATTTAAAAATGTCAACATTACATCTTTTAAGTATAATAATCAATAAAATTACATTGAATTACATACAATCGTATACCGAACCTATCAGTACTTACTTAATTCTAATAGAAAATCAATAATTTTTAATAGGTATAGCAATCATAAACAACTGTTTCAATTTTATATCAAACATTAGATCATAATATGTATACTTTTTAGATAGCTATACATAAAAAATACTTACAAGAATTAGAATTATCTTAACTTATTAAAAGTATCCATTGAATAGTTAACAGTATACATTTGACAGTAACAACATTTTCCGAAAACTTTTTTAAATTAAACATTATAAAGAAACTCAAAGTAGGCAAATTTACATAAACTCCATTAATTCAACGACTTAATTATTTGAATAACGAATACTAAGGTAAACCGCATACATTGTGTACAAGATACAAGTATAGTTAATACATCACAATTAAGTCAACAAAAACTATATTGGATGCAATTAAATATCATTAAAAAATTTCAGCCTCGAAATTCATTAATGCAATTTACTCTGGATTTAATAAGTAATTAGAACTACCGGAGGAAACTTATCTTCCTCTTTAGTGGCAATTAAAGCAGAATTAGATTTCATGAATAGGATATGTGAAAGTTTGTTACGGATGCGTAAACATTATATTATCTTAAACTTAAATCCATTAATGTTGCGATTGACATTCAAATAAAAATAACAATAAATAAATACATATTTTACAATAAATTACTTTTAGAATTTAATCTAAAAAATTGATACAAAAAAAAACCCATACAAGTACTTATGCATAAAAATATAACTTAACAAATTCATCGCATAGATAAATTACTGCAGAGCAGTAAAGCTACTCCCCTCAAGATTTCAGGATATGTATATTAATTTATTTGTGTTCACAATCATATAAAAATATCTAATGGTAACTTCTAATTACAGATTTTCTATATTTTAATAAATGTTTAAAATCAAAAACAATTAAATATTTTTATTAAATATTAAAAACCCCACAGAAAAAAAGTACGAAAATATTGTTCACCAGGATACATAGTCTGTTCAACAAAATTTATTTTTTTAATTGATTTGAAAGATATATAAAATAAAGATTAATTATAATTTACTAATATTTATAGTTTAACTTTATACATTTTTATACTATGATTATTAAACGTATAAACCAAAAGTTATTTAGAGTTATTTAAATATATAGAATACAGTACAATACAATTATAACACAGTACAATATACACAAATTTGAATCGTATAAAATAAAATATAGTTGAAAACGTACACAATGTATAATTAAAAGATTTTCATATACTTAAAAATTACTTAAATCACTCAGTATTTTAAAAATAATCATTTATTCAGAATACATAATATGTAAGTATATTATGATCAATTATTGTTAAAATCCATAAACACACAAGTTTGAGTATTATAACAAACGTATTAAAATTATACATTTATTCGAATAAAATAATAATTAATAATCTATGTATATTATGTACAAAATAATTGAATGCTATTTTAATTTTAACGATTTCAATTCAATCTTAGTTCCTAATGTATTAGATTTACTCACTAAATTAATTTTTTTGTTCTTTTTCCTCTATAGTAAAAGCAATTTAAGTATAGAATAATATGATTTTGTTTTTTTTTTTAACAGTAGTTATCGACAGTAATGACGACATATGGTTGCTTACAATTCAACTACTACGTGTATTCAGTAGAAAATGCCCATGATAAATTGTCTAAGTGAAAGAGGTGCCAAGACTTCCAGACAACGAGTACTGATAAAACGACTTGTTAGGTCTTTTAAAACGAGGGCCAAAAGCGATAAATGGGCTCTAAAGACATACACATTGTATGTTACAAGACACACCTACTAATATTCACTCGAGTTTCGATACTCTAAAATATAAAATAACATTTTTGAGAAATAGGTTTATAATAGATTATCAATTGATCTAACTTATTAAGTTTTACGTCTATCATTAAAGTTACCTGATATATTTGATATAATTTCATAATTGGAAAACAGAAAAACACATTTTTGAATTAATTTAATACATCGGTGAATAAATTTGGATTTACCTTATATTTCAAACGATTCTCATCAATCATTATCGAAAAACGTTTTCTTCAACCCTTTTGGTTTTTTTTTCAATCAGAAAATACGTTTGACTCATTTCGATATTGGAAAAGAAACCCCAAAGTAATTCAGAGTCCATTCCAAAATTAAAAAGATAGTGTCTGTCTACAAGAATGCGAAATAACATTTTAAAGACAGAAGGAAAAGGTGGAGTGTAAATCACGGATTAGACTGCTTTCATATTGGGTCTGCTACGTTAAGCCTTCCAACATTTTGTCTTCATTTGTAACCCGTCCTAATGTTTTGGCCGAATCCGGCAGTTGACTTTTATTTAATACTATTTATCACTCACAGAAGCAAAACTTCGACTCGAAAACAACATCTCATCCATTTCCAAGTCACGATTAGTATTATACTACCACATTGACATCTGTTACAAAGCCAACATACAAATTACTTCAACAGCACTACAGTGTATTACCTATATGTGATAATATTATACACCGAGGAAAGCGAAAGGTTTTCAAAAGTTTTGTTTACTTCTTCTGTCGAATTGGTTATCAGTAAATTAGATTCATATAAACATCGGCATGAAATAAAATAAAAAATAAATACAAATTATTTACAAAAACAATGTCAAAATAATATTTCCCGTAAATAAATGTATATATAAATTAATTAAATATATTTTAATACAACCTAAACATAAATATGATTATGTAATCATTATCATAATATATAATGCGCAATACATCAAAATATTTAAATTATATAACTATTGTTTTTTTATTTATACATATATTATATATATTCCATACTATAGTTAAATAAAATATGATGTTAATTAATTAACAAGCCATGTACTCTTCATAAATATTTTATATTTGTTCAATACAGCGATATTGAAATTAGCAGCGCGTATTAAAAGTACCTACGCATCAATTATAATATAACAAACCCGACAACGCATTAAATCTTAATTAAATAACAATGAAGCTGAGTAAGCCAATGTTTAAAATACCTAAGCTTTTTAATATGAGCTGACTGTATTTATTATACTCACATGCATATTTTATATTTACTGTCCGTCTATAGGCTACAGACCATTAGGTAATATTAAATTATCTTATAATATTTTTGTTTGCAATATATGAAGAGTCAAGATATAAATAATGTAATAGAAAACGGATATGTTTTTAAGCAAGGGTGACATAATGATAGGAGTTAAAACACTGGAATAACATGAATTCTATCGATACAATACTATCAATAATCGATATTATCACTTAATATTAATAACAAAAGACATACAGTTAATTTCTCAAAATAACGTAAAACTTCCGAATACAATACCTGAACAATATCAATCTATCATAAGCGTATGCCATTCCTCGCTTTACGCTTCTCAACATACAGCATCAACCTTCTAACATCGAATTACTATATTACCTTAAATCTATTTTCTGCACCAGTGCTTCAATGAAATTAATAGCAACTAGATTTACAAAATTATAATATTATTACTTTACGTTACACATAATAATAAGATATTTGATTTTAATTATTTCAAACTAAATTTACATAATTAATTTATAACATAAAGAATTTTTTATTAGTGACGGCGTATTTCTAGAATGTAATACCTATAGAGATAAAATCCGGAAAAAATAGAATTTCGCCAAAGTTATAAAATAATGTATATTTAGACCCAACGACATTAAAACATCGTAAAACCAACAGAATATATGAAAAGCAACAGCTTACCAACTGAAACAACAATCGCGAAATAATTGTCATTGACATATAAAAATTAGTATACTTAAAGATAAATAATATATTTACAATTTATATATTGTATAATTTTAGTTTTTTTACAACATTATATTATAAAATATATTTTTATATTACTTTAACTAAACATATCGTTCCTTTTTTAAATGTTTTAGTATTTAAAAACTATAAATCGAGAGATTTTAATTTTTTTTTTTTTTTGTGATAACAAATATTATTTAGAATATATTATTTATTAAATACATACATAGGCTATAGTAGAATCTAATGGCTTTATAATACTTTAAATTATTTAACTCGTTTTCGATAAATCAATGTTATAACAATGTTGAAAATCTGATTAAACTGAAATATAAAAAAGTTTATATATAACTGTACATATAATGCATAATATTGATGCACTGGGAACTTCTTAAAATTGAAAAATGGAATATCGGCTAAGTATGATTTCCCGCAGCGAAAAACACAAACGCGAGAATATTCTTAATACCTACTTAGTTTGATCATAATATTATACAAGGTTATTTGTATCATTTGTATTTCAATGAAATTAAAAAAAATACTAAAAATAAAAAAATGATAAAATTCACTAAATTAAGCCATGCATCGAAAAGTTATTCTGTAAAGAATTAAAAATCTTATATACATTTGATAAAAGTATAAAATACATTATTAATTATTTTTACGAAATAATGAAAATGGAAATTTTAAAATTTTAAATGAACCTTTACTACTAACTTTGAATTTTTCATGTTAATCAAATTATTCAATAAACCACTTACTAAGGAGTTCTAGTCTAGATACTAACGTTATAATTGTAGACAGGTTTTACTTTTATGTTATATACTTCCCGCATAAAAATTGTGTTTGCTTTTGTATAGTAAATATTGTTTGCGAGTATAAGAAAAGAGAAGAATATTAAACCGAACATAGTTATAATCACTACTACATATCTCACATGTGTACAATTCATATACGAGTAGAAACTTGGGAAAGAAACCCACTGTCATAAAACAAAAATAATAATAATGGATTTATGAAAAGCTCTCAGGAAAAAAATTATATCATAAAAAGAACATTTTTAAAAATCATTTAAAAACGTTTAACGCCTAATGGTATTGTTAACAGATATATATGAACAGAATCTAAAAATGAATGTACATACAAATTAAAGAAAAACAGAAATGAAACTATATAAATGATATGCAGTTCAACAATTCAATCAGTAATAAAATATTTTTTATAATTATTAAATTGTTGTCAGTTTTTCAAAGTATAAATTTAAACACCTATTATTCTTTTTCCCATTAGGTTCAATAATAAGAATCAATTATCAAAAGCGTATACAGTACAAAGAAAATGTAATATTAATTCCTAATAATATTTTTATTTGTAAATCATTATCGTTTTTATACAAAATATTTCAATAAAGAACCTTATTTATATTTTAGGACATATATATAAATAATATTTTAAAATTAAATTAAAAAGCAATCTACACAACATGATATCGTTTTATAATCTAACAAAACTTATAAAAATATATAAATTTAATCTGACCAACAATTATAAGTATATAATAATGAATAATGTCCAAAGTCTTATATTGGAATCAGTTGAGTGAATGAAACGAAATATTACACTAGTCTTTTGGCTAAATATTTATTCTGTGGAAATGGAAATACTCCACTATACTTGAATAAAGTTTACCGTCACGTTGTACTCATTCGCAAACAGTAAGTCTAAATAAATAAACCCCGCATTTGTGGGAATTAATTGCTATCGGGAAGTATCGAGAATGACACAGGGATATCGTAAGTATAAAAGTGATTAAAAGTTAGAGATTTTTTTTTTTGTGTATTTTGTACCAAAATTAAAAGTAAAAGGTAAAATAGGGCAGGTATACATAATTGTAAGTGTTTACACTAAAAAAAATATTTTAGTCAACAACTACTAATACTTCTTGCTTAAGATTTTACAGAAATGTTTTATTAGAGTAATATAACACATAGTTTATTTAAAAGCAGATATGATGACAACATTGACAACGTTTTAAAAAGAACAAAAAATGACTTAAAAGATTAAATATCATTGCAAAGCCATTTAATAATTATCATCAATATTAAACATGAGTGCCATTAATTAACAGTCTGTTTAATTTATACATTGTATTAATATGAAAGTTTGGATTTTAAAATATACGTACTTGATTTTTTTAACTATACTTCACAAATAATATATTTGAAAAAAATTTCAAGCATGAAAAACATTACAAATCAACTAGTAAATATTGACCATATATTTGTATTGATTTGTCAGAAAAACACACTACCAAGTCGTACGTGACAAGATCAGAGGAAAACCATTTGTATAGAACAATTGTATGCTAATGGTAAACTTCATTAGAGGTAAATGATTAGGATCGTGTGTAAAGAAATAGAATGTAACTATCCGTCAACAAAATCTTTGTCCAATTTGTGTATGTGTTAATAAAAAAGTTGAATAACTTTATTATTTTTTTGGCTTTAGTATATGTATATAGACAAACACATTCAATTTTATTCGAAATTCAAAGTTAATACTTATAGGTATTTAATATTTTTAACTAAAATAAAATATATACGCCATATACAATATTGAGGAAACACTAATATCAGAAACACGCATGGATTATAATTATTTCTTAAAGTTAAATCAAACTAGGTACTCATCAATATTCTATACATGAATCATATTTTTACAATCAAAACATTGACAACAAGAACATTTAAATGTATATAATAATACTTTATAACAATATTAAGAGTATATACACTAAGAAATTCAAACACTATTTTTGATATTTCAAATTGCATTTTTTCTTTTAAAAAAATAAAGAACATAACAATTCTCAGTTCTCTCTTTATTTTTGTATTTATAATAATTAATTGCAAAACAAAAATAAATTGTAAATTAAAACAATAATTTTCAAACGATATTAAACAAAGTTCTTACATTTCTACAACCTACAATCAATTTTAATGAATCGCCTTATTTCTTTTATTTAATGTGTGATATTTACAAAACAGCTTGTTATGCTCGTTTTAAAATGTATAAATACACATAAACTGTATGTGGTTTGAAATGATCAAATTATTAACTCTTGGTTTGTAATTTTGATACAAGTTAAGTAATTTAAAATGGTGTAATTTGCTTTTTAGTTATAATATAATATAGATAACTACTTATATATTTCTAAACTAACTAACAACTTCTAAATCCCACTAAAATGTTTATATAGTTTTAATTCCGACACAATTCCGACCGTAAAACTTATCAACAATATTCTCTACGGATAGAATATAAAATATAATTAAAATATAACAAAGTTGTGAAACTACGTTAAATGTAATTATTTATTTTAAACTGTTTAATAATTATAATTAAGATATTTTTACGACATAAACAACATTCTTGATACATTAATATATATATATATATATATACTGGCTACTTATTTATTAATATGCAAATTTCAGAAATAATAAATTTAATTACGCTCTGTTTAAGTTTTTAAATGTATTGATTATTATCGTTGTTTTTATATTTAAAATAAATGTCCAATACTACAATGTAGTATAAGCAGCGAATAAACAAAAAGTATCTAACACCCATGTGTTATATTTGTATAGGTTATCTATAACAGGGCAGTCTCAATTTCGGTCAAAATGTACCCTTCCTTTTCGGTCAATACAATATTCTTTAAAATTTATAAAAATAACAACTGAACTTGACAATCTTTATATTTAAATAAATATAATAATATTCATAAGTGTGATCTTTAATTATAAAAATAATTGCAGTCATAAAATACTTATAAAATGTATAATAATAAAATTATGATTATAAAAATGTCTTCGTGAATATGTCAAAAATTAAAATTAAGTTTTATTTTTTTTTAATTATATCTTATTCATTTGGTAAATTTATCTGTAAACAATAAATAAAATAAAATAATTTATAATAAAATGTTTTAAAACATTAGTCAATTAAAAACTAATTTTTATTTGACAAATGTTACTAGTTGTATAGTCTTTAGTGTAAATTTAATTACATTTATAAATTGTTTTTTTGAAAGAAAGATAAACCAGTTGTTACTTGTTTGATATAATATTAATTTAATTAACAAGTTCAATAGTTATAATTATAAACTTTAATGAAAACTGTACTGGCCGAGAAGGATGATTCCTATACAATATAATCTATGATTATTATTTATAAATCATTAATTTCTAACAATAAAGTGATGTTTAAAAAAGATTTTTTTTCATAATTTCATTATGTTATAAAAATAATTTGTTACACTCAATAATAGTTAAAATTAAAGAAATAGTAGTTCTAAATATTTTATGGAATTTGAATTTATGATGTTTATACAAATAATTTTTTTATGAATTACGTAAAATGTTTATTAAAATTATACAACATACACTATAGAAATTATTTTAACCCTTGTATAAACTTATACAACTATATCAAATAATTATCGACGTTTTTACGCGAGGAAAATAGGCTATTTAATTGAATATTTTTCTTATCAAGAAATAAAACTTATACTATTTAATTTTGTTTATTGAAATATTGACATATTTATGACATATATTTGGGTCCACGCTTATATTGTATACGAAGAGAGTACAAAGTTAAAGTAGGAATGTGTTAAATAATGGCATGCATTATATATATATTTGTATTCAAACATATTTCTGTAGCAGCAACTGTAACATTTGTCCATAAGGTGTATCAATTATTTTATACAAAATTAAATAATAATATTTTGATATAGAACTGATATTATTATTATTTCTAAATTCATTGTACATACTGTGGATATAACTTCAAATATTTTGAATCCAAGAATAGAATTTTTACAGTATTAAACAAAATATAAAATGAAACTAGCCATATATTATTTTCTTGAAAATATGCAGCCTATGCAGTGTTATTACACTTCTGGGAACATTAAATAAAAAATATCTACCATAAAACAAACTTTATTGTAAAAAAAAAATTTGTTTAAATAAAAATAAATTTTTTGTTTTCAAATCACTGTTTACAAAATATTATCAATTGTCTATTCGATAATATTATAACAACAAGGAATATATGTATAATTTGACTGTTTGATAAATTATTGATTATACACATCTACAAATACGAATATTCTTTTATAAATTATTAAGAAATAGGAAGAGTAAAACAATATATAATATGGTACGAATATATAAAGTAGAAATATTGTAAATGAAAAAATGTTATTTTAAGAAGTTAACAACGATTCAAATGAAATATCGGCACAAGTATAGCTTCATCAATCTTAAGTAACATCGCACGACCATTATCAAAGTACGCATTTACGGAAAATTTAACAACAGTTTTAAGGGTTAAAAAGGGATATTCATTAACCTAACACTACGTAATATTTTATACACAACCTGCATGTGGCCATTTGGCCGATAACTAGACATTATCACTGATATAATAGAAAATTATACCGATCGAGAAGTTAATGACTTGCTCTTCGTATGAAAAACAGCAATGATTTAGATAATATTCATACACTATTTCACAACCTTATAATAAGTAATCCAGTAAACATCTAAATTAATTAAATAAATTTAAAAAAAATACAATTACAATTAGAAATAAAAACAAAAATAACCAAGTAAAAGGAGTAAAAAAAATATATTCTCGGAACTTTAAAATCAACAACACTTAACACTTAATAATATTTTAATTTGAAAAGACTATACATTATAAGTATCATCATCCATCATGTATAACTAACTATAAATTACATATTATAAAAAATGAAAGCAATAGTATAATGAACAAATTTTGTATGCATGATTTAAAACTACCGTTACTCACCAACTCCCAGGTTATGATGCACTCGCAAATTAAATTACAAATCGTACACATTTAAAAATATACTAAATTTTAAAATTTAAATTGGTTAATTACTTAATCCTGAGCAAATTTATAAACTGTATTTACAATAAAGATCATCTTTTTTTATTTTTATTCAACCATCAGCATAACATAAGCATATTTAATGTTTATTTTATAGACAAGAATAATATTTACGTAATACATATTATATCAAAAGTGTAATTATGCAGCAGTAACTTTCAGTTTTAAAATTATACACTTGCCTTTTAACAGAATCTAAGCAAATTATATTTCAACAATATATAATAGTGACCATTTGTGTGCAAGAACTAAATACGTATTGGATCGTGAAAAACCACATGGAAATTTTGAGGCTGTCACAAAAACACACAAGTCATAAATTATTATAGCGACCCATTGTCTTGTTGAAAGAAAGGAAAAGGGGAAATAGCTGAATGACCAGTAAATCGGTGGAGTAAGGTGTGGATTGGTCGAGGCGAAGAGAGGACGAAAACGAAGGTGGAATCACAAAATTTCGTAGCTTTTCCGGTCAACGTAGTTGCCATTTCCACAAAGAGTCATCGCTTTTCCGTGTACATATTGTATATATATATATATAATATTTTTGTATATAAATACGTAGTGTATATATAAATATTAAATATACACGAATACATACAACACAGTATACAGTTTATACCTTAATACTATATAAGTGATAGAACGGAAATGGTTTCACTTAAATATAGGTACCCTATTCGTCTTATTTTATAAAGATAGAGATAAGTTAGGAAAAGTCTTTAAAATATCGTATTACAATATTGTTAACTATTATTAATTTATGTAAAAGATACGATAAGCAATCAGATTCGAAAAAAAAACGAGAACTTTTTGAAGTCAATGAAAACAAAACTATAAGAGAGTTAAGTGTTAAATGTTTAATGTTCATGTTGTTGAACCATCAAGGAAAGAAAAATTAATTAATTTCATGATTATTAGAAGCATATATACTTAAAAACTTGAACATTAACACACTTCTTTTAAATAAATTAAAACTTTTGATGAAAACTACTATCTGTGTTTGAGGTTTTTAAACATTATAATTTCAAAGTTTTACTATAGAGGTTAAAGAGCAGCATGAAATATACCCTTAAATTAAGAAAGAACTCATCGGTAAGATAGACTAATTAACGAGAGTCAATTTTGAAGTTCATAACTTACTTTTAAACATTTATGTCGTTTAACTATACACTATATTAAGCAAATATACACCTCTAACTTTAGTTATAAACTTTTTAGTATTGTATAATATCAAATGTAATACATTGAGTAAGTTTTATATTGATTTGTTTTTGTTATCTTAAATTAATTTAACAAAATATTACAATACGACACACAAGCCTCATTAATATCATTGAATATATTTATTCATTAAAAATAATCTATTCTGAATTTAATGATTTAACTATCACTAATATTAAATTATTTTTAAATGTTTTAAATAACAATAAACATAATATTATACATATTTTTTAAATTACCATTGTACATATACAAATTTATTTATTTACACATAAATTCAATCAGGAATAAATGACAATAATATAAAACTACACAAATGAAAAACTAATTTTCTAAACTCATTCCACTTATAATCATTATGTACGCGACAAGATAAAACAGCAGCGGTAATTGAATTATCATAACAATTAATAAATGTTTAATAAAAAAAAAAAATCTGAAATTACCTTCCAAATAAGTAACCAATAGGAATATTTTGCTGTCACATTTATATCTCATTGTATAATTTCCAACCAACTGGCATTTTTCACATTTTTTAATTAACATAATGGAATTAATTAATCATGTCTAAAATTTCGAATGTCAAAGCACCATTATCAGGAATTTAAATTTAAATGTAACTTTAGTATACTATAGTAATTAAAATTATTTAATCTTTTTAAATTTGTATTGGTTTAACATTAATAGAACATAAAAATTAAATTATAAAATATATAGTTATTCGTGTAAAATGATGTAACAATGCATACCAAATACTTAACTACATAAACTAAACTATTAACAGAAAAATATGATAGTATTTAATATAAATATAATATATTATATAATAATTAATAAATGATATAATTATTTATTATAAATAGTCTCAAAATACTAAAAGTTCTTTATTAGTAGTTACTTAGATTTTCTACTTATTAATAAATATTATTATTATTAAATTCTTTATAAAAATAATAATAACATAATTAATTTTTATTCTTTTTTTAATAATTGTATTACCTATTTATATTTATTATTTTCATTTATTTTACAGTAACATAGTTCTAGTTCACGCTAAAATATTACAAAATTACAGTTATAGTTTCTAATATATTACTGAACTAATGCATCTTATATTTAAATTAAACATTAAACATATTATGTATCCTAACCTCCATTATTAGCCGAAATAAAAGAATTTTATCAGATAGATTACACAACTTCACTAGTATTTTAAGGTCAAATTGTATTATAATATTGGCTACTTTGTATACAATATATTAGGGGGGGGGAGAATAATAGATTGAAATCAATAATCTAAGAACAACAAAAATGACATTTAATTTAATGCTTTTGCCTACTGCATCAGAAAAAGAGTTATTTATTAATGATTACGATAAATGCGTTATTCCTAAATAGATATCAAACGAAGTAGCGAAATAAATCGAATGCGTCAAAACGTCACAAAAGATTTATATAGATCAATTTCAGTTTCAACGCAATTATAAAATATATTGAGTAAGCAAATTTCATGATAAATGCAAGTGATATGGCCCTGACAACGTCATTATCAATTTATGCATTCGATGCAGTTTATTTTTGCTAAATTAAATAGAACCCATTAAAATTTGATAAAAGCTTGTATCATTCTTAAATAATCATATAACAATGATGTTTTTAGTTTTTCAGATTTTAATTAAGACAATTTAAAAATAAAAATATCTTTTCCCCGATCCCGGTACAAATTAGACACAGATATAATAAATATTCAATTCAACATAAACTTTAAGTTGTATTTGACATTCAGTTTAGTCACGTGCAAAAAGGTCGTTATGTAATCGTTTTGATTGCGGACATTTTTAGGACCTTACCCTTTAATCTGTTTGGATACGATACAACACATTAATTGTTTAAACCCTTTTTGTATTTAAACTTCATAAAGACGTAAAAAGTAATAATCTCAGTACTATTTACAGTTAAAATTTTCGAAGTCTCAAAATATACTATTTAATTTCACAATATTTATGACACAAAAATAGATGTAAAAATATATACTAATGACAACCTATTATTATTTAATAAAAGCTTAGGATTACAAAAATTAAGTAAGTACAATAATGAATAAAACCTTAGAAAGAAAACAATGGTAATGAAAAACGTGGATATATTTATAGTTATTCTAAGAAACACTAAATAATCAATATTTATATAATTTGTTTATATCCGCATCCAAAAATTCTAAACAAACCAACGCAAAGCTTACGAACCTACATTTTGTTATTCAAAATGTTCTTAATACATATTATTTATTATCCACATTCATTGAGATACTAGAGAAATTACTTACACCAGTTGTGAAGCTAAATAGTCTACCTAAAACGCCGTGTGAGAATATTTCAATAATATTTGTGTTGACAACTTTTTTTTTAAATAATTCAAATGTTTCTGTATAATAATATATAATACACCACAAAACATCTAACATATATTTTTAAACGATTTTTTAAATTGTTTTCCCAACAACCTTAGATCCAATCTATGATTTATTTTACCTTTCATTAAATAATCAATACTTATTAGACGCATTTATAAAAGCTTCAAAAATATTTAGAATTATCATATCATGAAAAATGTGAATCTGTACAAACCAAAACCCACCTACACTCTAACTATCTAATATACCACTATGTCTAGTGTGATCGAAGAAGAATACGGTCATTAAAATATAGTGAAGCACGCCACTAAAACCTGATGTCCTTATAATAATAATATTACGAATATAATCGGTTGTTTATACCAAAAAACGTGATTTTTTATCAACCTTCGGTGATACAGGTTAACAACGATTTGGAGAAAAAAACATACCGAAAACGCCTTGAGGAAGACCAGGCACTGTATGATTCCCTCCATGGTGTCGCCGGCCAGGCAGAAAGTGGCGCTCAGATGGCGCCGACCCTTTCGGACGAGTGCCGCAACACCGGGCGTCGGCTGTGTGGCGGCGGCGGCGGAGACCAGTGTTGGCGCCTGGCTTACGGCGGCCGCCGCAGCCCCTCCCACGCCGGCCACCACCTCGCCGACCACGTTACTCGGCGTCCTGCTGCCGCCCACCCGCATCCACCGCTCCAGCGACTCCATCAGCACACCGTCGTCAGTGGCGGCGACGGCGTCGGCGATGACGACGACAACAACGGTAGCTGCAATATCATTCGAACGACGGTCGTCGTTGGCGGCGACGTCGACGCGACACTACCGTCGTCCTCCCGTGTTCAACCGTAAAAAATCGATCGGCACATATTATATAAAATATATATAATATTATAAAATATTATATTAAAATGTTTGACAGAATTCCGCAGTATGTTCGTTCGTTTCCGTTTAAATACGATTTCGGTACAGGTCCTTCGTACACCCGCGACGTTACGCGATGTTACTATCAGGACAATCGTTATAGTAAATATTATTATTATGAATATTCGACGACTCAACACCTGTGAAAATATATAATGACGCTCTGATTATTGTAAGAAAAATTGAAAACGCATGTGTTTTCGACATGTCAGCTGCACATGATGTCTAACACTCGCGCGACACCTGCAGCTACGCTAGGTACAGCGCGCACGACTGTACACGCGATTAAATTTGAATCGAAATTGCTTTCTTCTCAAGTCACTACCCACCGCCCAAACTGTCCCACACGCCAACTACGTATGTCCCAGAACCTACGCGAGACAACTGCCCTTAGCACAGCAGTAACTGACTTTTCCTTTCGTTCGATTTCGGCTATCATTATCGCATCCAGGCGACCGACACAGTCTGGGTTGCGTAAGGTCGTGGGTGGATAAGGTCTTGGTTAGATGAGATAAAGGGTGAATTTCCCGTACTACATAAACAGTCGTCCACGAGTTTAATAATTGTTACAGTAAAGATAGAAGAAAGGAGAAGTAACTAAACCGATATTATTATTATTATTATATACGATTCGTTTCAAAACACAGTATTTGAACAAACTATTTGTTATACACAAAAGTCGTTAAAACGTAAGTACGCATCAATATATGTAATAAAACAATTAAAGCAATGATATGTCGATAAAAAATGATTAAATAAACCATTAGTTAATATACACTATGATAAAGAATAGTAAAAAGTTCAAAAATTGTTAAATCATTTTTATGAATCCACTTGAAACATACATCAAGATTTTTTAATTAAAAAGAAGTAGCATCTAAGATTTATATATATATTCATATATAAAACCCAATATCTAAGAACCCGATTGTCATGTCACCTACCATGTGGAATTATAAATCTAAACCATCCAAATGTCATAAAAATTGGTCCAGCCAATTTCACCAAGAGGAGTTCAGTGATACACGCGTACAGAAGAACTATATATATATATATATATAATTGTATATTGTTTATATGTACGCATAAAGATAATTTAAAATATATTATAAAATATTTTAAATAGAAAAAAAATCAATTTTGTTCAAAATAAGTACATATCACTATTGACTATATCTATACTACGCAATTAAATGTTTGCACGTAGTTCTTAGATTTAGACTAGAAAAATATACAAAAAAAAAAATATCGAATAAAAAGTCACACACACACACACACACACACATATCTTTTGTTGATTATTCATTGTTATTGTAACACCATAGAAGGACGCTAACAAAATATTTACAAGACAAACATAAGTTAAATAAAACTCATCATTTATTATATTAATTTGTAAATTTACTAATAAAACTTTAAAAACCAGCATATAAACAACAATCTAAACTCAAGGATATCCAAATAGGAACGTAACCCAAAATCTTTTATCGGAATATCTATATGTCCAAGAAACAAAATTCATCATTATAAATTCATAATGGAGCGTTTCATAATTTATATTACCTTTTTGCAGTAACTCCTGTTTGCTCTATACTTATTTATTTAACAATGAAATTTGAAATTGTTCAAAATACTAAAACAATTTTAAAAAAATGCTAATTTATATTTATTTATTTATTTATTTGATAAATTATAATTAATTTGAATTTTATTATTATTAACAGTTATAAAATATTTGTTGAATTAAATTGTTATATTTAGTACTTACAATGTTAATTTTTAATTTTTTGTATTATTGTAATAAAATTAGAGAATTGTTATGGGACTCCACCAATATAAGGTGATTATGCCTATAATTCTATTATTTTTTTTATAGTCTAAATAGAAATTTAAAAATTGAATATTTTATTAAAATGCAATTATATTTTAGCTTTATAATGAGTAAACTATAACTTTTTTCTGCAATTGCTATAGGATTCCTGTGAATTTACACGTATCTCTATAAAAAAAAAATCTTGTCTCGTTTTATTTCTAGTAGTTACCTTAATTAGGTAATGTTAATATATTATTATACATAATATTTTTGGTTATTTTGTCAAAAATACATATTAAAAATAAACGATATGAAGTATAATGAAAATAAAATTAATATTTACTTATAAGTATTCGTTTTTAAATTCAACTTGTTATTAATTTTATTATTTACAATTTATAACTAAGTCCACCATCTATTAATCTAAATTACAAGCACAATTGCATTTTATTTAAAACAATTTACCGCACATTTACGAATTGAAGTAATTTCATCCATAACTTCGATTTCAGCAGGGTCATTGTAAGTTTGTGTACGGTTCATTGACTTCCAAAAAACTTTGGATCAACTACTCGAACCAATTACTTAGAATCTACGATATGTATTAGTAATCACCGAATCAATATGTCTACAGTTGTTAGTTTCACATCCAAAACATTTGCAAATTACCAAATACAGAAATTCATTCAAAGGATTGTCATATATACATATTAAGTGTAGGACCTACACAGTAGGTACACAATATATATTACGTTGTGTTTATAACATGCCAATAGCTTTTATCTAAATTAAATATCTGAATGATTCAAATATTCATATTCATCGAGAAGTTATAAACTTTATAAATATAATTTCAATATCCATCTTGATATTAACTTCATTTAACACTCTATAAAAATATATGTTAAATTAAATTCATAATTTTGGAACGATTAAATTAATGCGAGATTAAAAATCATATTTAAACTTAATTTTTATAATATAAGACATATTATATAATATAGGTTAATTAAAATTTCCAAATTATGTCTAAAAATAAATATTTATTAAATAAATATTGAATTATAATGATAATATAAATAATTTTGTATATTTTTAATATATATGTAGTTCAAACTATATTAAAATCAATGTGTGAAAATTAACTTTAAATTATATGTATCTAAGTAATGATGGACTGTTTGACATAAACAAGATCTATATTAATCAAAATAAATCATAAGAACACTACAGTATGGATCAGAATTAACTAATTAATAAAATAAAGAATAAATCAATGTGAAATATATAGCAAATTATATTAAATAAAGATAAAAATTTCAATAAAAAATTTAAAAAAAAAATTTTAATAAATTATTTTCTAAAATTTTCAATAATTTAATTTAAAAATTTCATAAAAAAAGAAATTTAAATAGCTTAAAACATTTCAATTTAGAACATGATAGGTATGAATTCAGGTTAACCTCGTATTGTATTAATTCTATACACTTCATAAACAACACAATATTTCCTAAAGATTCAGTTATAAAAAAAAAAAAAAAAACCGAATATAAACACCTTTATTGATACCAGAGTTTCCAAGTTCAAAATCAGTAAATCTTTATTTAAATCTGAGTTATAAATGATATAATCATGACTAGGAACACAACATAATACTAAGATGAACAACAATATATATATATATCATTATTATTTACAACTCAATGGTGTGTAAAAAGATTTACCTTCAACAAGTGTCTCTTCTTTTCATAAATATAATATGCAATTTTGAAGATTCAGTTTAAAGATGTATTTTTTTTTATTTTACATTATTTAAAAAAATAAAATCCTATATTCTCATGTTATGCACACGACTTATTTTAATGGAATTTTTCCATCATGAAATCCAAAACCGTTTATTTTTATAGGCCATGACCGGTCCGACAAAGTGAATTGGAAAACATTATGCGTACAGCTTTAGTATAATGCAGTGCGAAGAGAATGATAGAAGTTATGAGTTGAACGTAGAAAATCGCATTTGAAATATTATAACAATGGTTCAAAACGTGTCGAACGGATGTCTATGGCTTCTAATGGCGACGGGGTAGGATAAGATATTAAAATTTTACACAGCATGCTCCTTCAATAGAAGAACTTTTTTAAAACTTTAATCTTTGTCACTTTTTTGATGAGATGAGGTGAATAAATAAAAAAAACTTTTCATCAAACATAGTCTCCACCAAATAGTAATAATTTAAGAACATGATTTTTTCCTTAAAATATATAAATAAGATAAATTTAAAAATAAGTAATTCCAAAAATGTTTATATAACTATTTAGATATGATAAGAGCTACTACAAAACAAATGCGATGTTAACTGAATACAAAAATTATATATATCTCTGATTACCGAACATCCGCAAAGTGTTAACCCCTAAAACAAATTATCACTTCATAAAATCAATGGTTTCAAACTACTTAGCACTTAGATATTATTTCAGTGTAACTAACACTATTTAATTTTAAAAAAAAATGAAATAATTAAATAGAACTATCCAAATCAATAATAAAATTGAATTTGAGTATGATATTTAAATTAAAAACGATCAATTATATCAAAATTAATTGATTAATTCTATCAATTCATCTATACTTTTTTATTACATAAAAAATTCTGACGAAACAGACGACGTTTTTGAATAATGTCATTCGAGAGCAAAAAAATGTTAAAGATAAGCAGGAAAAAATTGAATTTGCTTGCTCATTATTTTTGACGAAAATAAAACACAATTTATTAAAGGCAAAAGATGTGGCGAGTTTCTAAAGAATTCCTAACTCATGAAATATGAGTGGCGCAACCGTCAAGTTATTAAAACAAGTATAGTGTGAGGAATGAAGCTCATTAATCATTATTATAAAAGAGTCGAAAAAACAAAAGCCAGTCAGAATACCATTTGTATAGACAAAAAAAAAGAATAAACTATTAATTTTAATAACATTATATTGTTCTTGGAAGTACAGAATTTTGTTATGATTAAGTCATCTTACCCTGACCAACTACCGTTTGCCAGCCACTCTATAAAATTTCTCTTAGAATGTAATCCTCAAATCTTATGCTATTAAAATTGTAAATCATGATTTCGAAAAATTATGAAATTAATATAAAAAAACTACTGATAATATTGTGGTAAAATAATAAAATTCTAATTTTAAATTTTCAAAAAAAACAATTAAATAAATAAAATTAATTTTTTCACAGAATCAAATTTCATAAAAAGTATAATAATGAACTCAAAATAAATAAAACACTATCAAAATTATCATTATGGAATATATCAAAATATGGTTTTCATTCATTTATTGTAATTTATTACCATACGTGTTACTAAAAAAACATAATTCACTAATATATTAATTTATAGAACCATTAATACCTATTTTATAATGTGTAAACAATGTTTATATATCTAACACAATAATCCACTGATAATGTACAATTTAGGACACTTATCTTTTTTAACAAACTATTCGGGTTTCATAAGCCCTGTTTGTAATAAACTCATATTACATAAACTGGTAAAATTCCAGGGACATAATAAGTATTATGTATAAAATATTTAAATTTAAAATATTCATAGCAAAAATGATATTTTATTATCCACTAACACAACTACTCGTACTATAAATGTCACAAATATTTTATATAATTTTTTTTTATGAACATTTAAATTGCTTGTTTATATAAAAAGTATTTAAAATTACTACGAACAACTTACAAAAACCTTAGGTTATGTTCAGAATACTAGAATAATTAGATATTTTTACTTGAAATATTTCAATTACTGACAAATGATAATTAAAATTTCAAAACAATGGTTAAAATTAATCACATTGTAAATTTAATTTTAATAATAATAATACATACATACTAAAATAAATTGATTGTAACAACTGGTCATAAATAAATAAAAAGTTATGAAACCAAAGATTTAAATTTATACTAATAATTTTAGAAATAAATACACTAAAAATATTATTTTAATATTTATTATTTTCCACATTGTAATTAAGAGACTTTTTGTGTTTATCGTATATCACATTGAAATAAAACATGAATTTCACAGAAATATCTATTTTTTTTTATTTAATTAAGTAAATCTACAGATACTTTATCTTAAATATTCTTCTAATTTATTATTAAAATTATAAAATTATTAGTAGAGCTAGGAATTAAATAATCTAAAAAAATTATAAAACTTAACTTAAAAACTAAAAAATCCGAAAAATGCAATACAATATTATTCATTTAAAATTTTAACCAACATCGAATAGCTACCAGTTATAAAAAGATAAGAAATTCCTTATAATACCAATACCATACTTATCACAAAACTCTCGTTGACATCTGTAAGGGAGGACTGATACATTTTTATTTTTACTTATTGACTCTATTAATTTAAGATAATAAAAAAAAAACTAATCATAATTTAGCACATTCATTATTTTTATATTTTTTTTTTAGTGTTGGTGGTCTCTTAGTTTTGTGTATTTTCACATAAATAATATACAACTTTTAGCATAAAATAGGAATTCCAATAAACTAACACAAGTCTCTTGTGTATTTGATACATTATAGATTAGATATTATACGATTCAAAAATTGTATGTATTAAATATTAATATAATTCATTCAATATTCAATGTAACCTAATATTTTAGCCTCTTTTATTAATAAATTAAACTAAAAAATCTAAGTATTCCTATTATATACATATATGATAAAACAAGACATAAAGATCAAAATGCATAGATAGCACAACTACAACAGGTGCGTATGTAATGAACATGTATATTACTGAAGAAAATAAAAAAAGAAAAATCGTAAAACTCATTTATTCTAGTCATTAAATTTTTACAAAAATATAATTAAGTTGTGTACACGTTTGTACACTAGCATTTTTTTTCACTTATTATACAGTTATTTCAAACTTTCATATTATGGGAAATTTATTTTAAATCAAAACAAATTTTAGATTATAATAAAACTTGAAGAACTATTTCAAAATTACCAATTTTTAATTCTAAAAACTAAATAATATTACTTAGAGGGTAAAAATAACATACAAAATATATTTATTTAAAGTATATATATTAAAACAACTATATTCATAAATTAGATTAGTCTTCTCTATTGAAGAAACTATGAAATTATTGGTATTTGCGTTGGTTTATGAATACCAAATAGAAGACACAATGTATTGTTATTTCCCAGTGGACAAGACATTTTATTACCAAGTAAGATGAACCTGTTTGATACATTAACATTCATAATATAACATACAAATTGTTACAGAATATATAATAAGATAACAACTTGAAATAAAATGCTAATTCAAATCTTCGTTAATCCAGGAATAATTCGAATCTTAAATTAACTTTAATATGAGTTATTTAAAATATGACTGACATCTATTTTTTCTAGAAGAAAAAATTATAAAAAATTTTAAAATTTGAATGTTAAACTAATTTTCCCTTTTAAAAATAATATTCATTTTCATCAAACTTTTAACGGTATAAATTCTCGTATTAATCTAAATATATTTTTCGGATTTGATACATATATAATGTGTAAATACAATAAAATTATATGATTCAATATTTGATAAATAGTCATAACTCAAAACTATTAACATTGAAGGAATACTTATTTAAATAATCTAAATAAATAACTACTGAATTACTTGCCTTAATTAAAAATTAAGTTTAAACAGAAGTCTATGTTCAGTTTTTTGTAGACTGAGTAGATAAATTCTATTGGAGTTTCGCAATAATATATTTTTTATTTTTAAGTTTGAAGGGCTGTTGAGAGGCACGTATTAAGCATAGTTTTAAGGATCTAATTTTTTCCTTGTAAAATTAAACTATGAAATAGAAATACACTCCTCAACATTTTTTAATAATACATTTTTAAACAAATTTTATTACCACTCACATGACCACATTAAGAATGTGTGTTCTTTAAATCTATTTTTATTTATAAAATGAAAATGAACTTAAACCGATTTAATCACGAACTTTAGTATATTGAAATAAAAATATATATAGAGCTGTATTTTATATTGTATTAACTTTTTCCCGGGCAAAGTTGAAAATACAGTTATTAATTATTTTGTAGTACATAATATTTATTTATTTATTTATTATATTATATTGAAATGCGTATTTGATGAATAATATACTGTACTTGATTTTATCAAATATATATGATATTACTTTAAAAATAAATTTGTTTCTAATTAAAGAATATTATATAATTACTAAAGAAGAGAATGACTATTAAATGATTTTATACTTTCTTAACTTTAACCAATATTTTATAATCCATTATAGCTAGATCACCTAGAATCCAGATCTAAATATACAGCTAGGGATTGTTTGTGGTACTTGAAATATCTGAATTCCGGTCATAGTAATAATTATACTTAAAGCTATTCAACATACTTAATCCGACAATACAAGTATATTAAAGGCAATCAAAAATAGCAATCAATTGAAAATAAAAAAAATATTAAACATTATAAAGGTCATTTTTGGGATCGTACAAAATAAAATAAAAAATTGAAATAAATTGAGTTACAAGAAATCAGCAGCTATAGAGAAAAATATTTCTTTTAGCGGCAAACGGTACAGATTATTTCAAAAAAAAAATTCTCTTCACAAGAAATGTATTTTTATCATAGGAAATTATTATTGTCGGAAACTTTTAGAAAGTTTGTCACAAAACTTTGTATTTCCTTCCCTAAAAGATCTTTGCATTTAAACTGATAAACCATACATGTCTTCTGGCAAACTTTACAAGACCCCTTTCCAATCCAATCTATGTGTAAATTAACTCAAGGTCTTTAAATTTAATAATAAAATTGCGTGATTCATACAAATATATTATGTTCAAAAAGGAAAAAATTAAATTATTTATGTTCAATAACGTATTTTTTAAAAATGATTAAAATCGAAGTAATTAGAAATGTTAAAAATGTATATAATGTGCAATTCATATCACAATAAAAATCTTAATTGTATTAATGTACAAAACAATAAAAGATATGATTATAGAAGCCTAAAAAACCAACCAAATTATTCGATATATTTATGAAAATGAACAAGAATAAAAATTAAGCTACAATAGAGAGTTTAAAAAAGAGAACTTAAAGAAAGAAAGAGTTAATTTTCAATCTTTACATTCAATTAGCTTGAAACTACCCAATAGAACTAGTTGAAAGAAAACAACGGATAATTTATGTTTTAAAAATTTAATTTTACAATTTATAAAATCATTTGTTTAAAATTACTTTTACTAAAAAATAAAAGAACTTTAAGATCGTATAAAGATATTTTTTTTTGTTATGTAATAGATAAAACAATCACGTGGACAATCCCAAACATTTTAAGGTATATGTATCATTCTGTGGAAAAAACTTCACTTTTATTCATACTTAAAAACAAAGCAAATTTATATTTTACAAAGCAAGTCATTTTTTTCCTAAAATAAACTTTCCTTACAACTATTAAAAGCATTTAAATAACGTCGCTTTTACCATACTAGAGCACTAAGCATGCTCAACCCCTTTATTTTCAATAATAAATTCAAAGTCCAATTTTTAGAATTTTTAATTATACTCTGATATACATATATACCTTGTATACAATTAATTATTTAGTGGATAATTTTTATGAACGTTTTGCCGTATTAAAATCAAAACTTCGAATGTGTAGTTTTTGAGTTGTTTAACTTTGTATACTAAGACAAAATGATCCATGATAATGGTTTTGGAAATCATGGAGGCTGACGATAATAATTTTTATTTATTAATCACCAATTAAGATTTACAACAATTTTTCAAGTATAAAAAATATTACATCTGATATTACATATATTGTATATTAAAGTAAACCAATTTTAAAGATAATTTTATCCTTAATATAAACATTGTAATAACTAATAACTGTCAACTAGTCAAAATTTTAATTGAATAGGTACATCAACATATGTAAAAAAATTGTCAACTAAAAAATTTACAATAAAAAAGAGAGATTTTAATTTAAAAAACAAAATTCACCACAGTAGTACCATTACCATTAGTATTACAAAAAATATAAGAAACTTGAAAATATAGTATTTAAATATATTTAAAAAAAACCCAAAAACCAAACATAATAAATGCGTTATTTAATTCAAAAAATAGGAGTGAGCTTGCTTAGTGAATCATTCTATATTTATCATTAAAATAATAATGTTATCTACAAATAATTTTAAAAGGTGTTAAAGAACAAAATCCATTAATCTTTAAAAAGTTTCAGAAATGTCAAACCATTTAAACATATTGACGTTTTCTGAAACTTTATTTTAACTATAATTTATTAAATTATTTCAATTTATTTATTTATTATCTAAGTACGATGTTTTTCAATCATGCAATTTATAAATCGTATATTGTATTTAATTTAACTTAACAACAACCCATGATTTAGTAATACCTACTAATACTAAATATCAATTAATATTGAAAGTCTATATGAAACTAAAAATATTTAATATAAAATATATAGTTAGTGTTTATTAAATGTTCTTATAGGTAGATATATCCAGAACAACAAATTTTGCGTGGTAACTTAGAAAACTATACCATAATAAACTTAATATACAAAATATAAACAGCAATGACAATGAAAAATCCAGTAAATAATTTTAAACAGTTTAAACTTCATGTACGCAGAGCAAATATATAATTTCTAAACCAGACACGAAATGATAACAAAAATATTAGTTTCAATCCACTGAAGAAAAATAGGCATAAAAATAATTCAATATCAGTATTTAATATGTATCTTTAGCTCCTAAAAATGATTTGAGTATTACAATTTACATTATTTTTATTTTTGTTTACATTCAACGTACAATTCAGTATACGTATTATAGTACAATATTTTAGAAAAGTACACGAAAGAGACATACTCAATTTACCAATTACGAGATTTAAAACTAATCAGTATACGTGATAACATTCGTAATTATAATATTTAGACATGTATCAACGTATGTTTGAGAGAAGTACATATAAGAACATATATAATATATTTCCGAGCACAATTTAATACTTCTCACTCAGCATTAATTACACCTGTGACGCAATACGTTTAGAAAAAAAAAATTATGAAGATTATAAGAATTCCAAATGAATCCAAGTTCTCTTGTAAATAAAAATGTGTAATTATTAAATATATTATATATTAATAATTATACATTATTCTAAAGAATCACCTATTTCAATAATTTAATTATAAAAGATGAACTTCGTCTGACATCCTTATTTAAAGACACATTTCATTTAATTAACCGTAATCCGTTGCATTTTCAGACGACTTTTTCTTATTTAGAACATTAAAACGACTGACACCGGCAGTCTTTGGTAATTAAAACATACTATGGCCATTTAATTAATTTTATTTGGAAAACTGTTCTTTTTTAATTCTCTAGATAAAAAAAAAACTATTATTTATAAAAGAAATCATTCTCTAAGTTTTTGGGCCATATTCCAAAAAAAAAAAAAAACTTAAATTACATCAACCAACAGAAAAACAGTATTAGTCAAAAAATATTTTATTTTTTTATTAGAACACTTTTAGTCATGTCAAATTTTAAAGCATATAATTTAAGAGAATAGAAATTATTTCATTGTAATGATTTATTCAAACACTTTATTAAAATGACAACAGTAATCAATTAAATAATTTAATGTAAAATTAAGTAAGCCAAAGGCATCTTCAAAATGTTATACTCAAAATTAATATATTTAAGATTATAATTCTACAGCAAAATATAAAAATTAGTTACTGAAATATACATTTGAAAATATCTTTATTTTTTACAAAATAACTAAGTAAATACATTTTTCCTCGTCAATGAGATACTTTGAATACACTTATAATTGTAAATAGATACATACGGGTATATAAATAAAAGCCCAACAGAAAAAGAAAATGGTTATATTTTAACAAACATATGATAAATTTGAATGTAGTTTTAAGTATAGTAATTTATATAAAATAGAAAATAAGTTTCTCAGTAAAAAATTAAAACAGCAATTTGAAAATAATATAGTTTGCTTAATAAACACAATTATCTTAATTATGATTCAAAAATAATCTAGTAATACAATTAAACTAAACGAATATTATTTTAATTTGTACAATATGCATATTATTATATCAGTGTTACAACTTATAAAAAGAAATAATTTGAATACCACAAAACTATTAGTATAGTTAATGACAATTGTTTTATTTTTGAAAATAAAACATTGACTCATAAATAAATTTCAATAAACTTTTATATTTAAAGTACTACATCATTGTAAAGAGAATTATTATTAAGAAAAATGACATTAACTTGCTGAAGAAGCAAAATAAAATACAACGAAAAGACTAAAAACAATTAAATATAAAAAAATAATATCTATACTTATTATAATATATTACTTCTAAAATAAACCAACAGAATAAAATAATAATAATCTCTAGGTATATATATATATATATAATATTTCACTAACTATTGACGCATAAAATACGAGGATTACAAATCAGCAAACAAAAAAGTTTACTTGTTTAAACTATGATGGTAAATAAGTTTTAGTGATCGAGATGAACACAAGTTTAAGGAAACTTACTCCTAGCCAATCTGCCGTAACATTACACACAATTACAATACAACAACTATAATGAATAATTACATAAGAAATTATTTTATTTTTTTCATTATTTTCCAAAACCAGGCAAAAAATATACAGTAATTGAATTAATGACCTCGAAATTATAAGAATTTTTAACGAAATTTATGAAAAAAAAATATCGCACTGAAAATCAAATAGATAAATAAGTTCAATTAATGTTATACAAATATTTACTTTGTTTTTTTAAAGTGCCATTATATGTCCGCACTAAAAATATTAAGTCTTATAATACACACATTGATTGTGCATTGAGTTCCTTCAATATATTTCACAGTATATATAGAAACAAATCTAACTAAAATATATTAGATAAAACACACAATTTGAAAACAATATCCAGTCAACATTTGAAAATGATTTTAAGCTAGTTGTTAACAGTTTTTTAATCTTAAAAAAATTATTGCAAACATTAAATAATTTAGTTTTATTTATATTAAAATGTATACGAATTATATGAATCCAAATACTTATATGATTAACAGAACTATACAAGGAATAATATGATTTAAAAAAAGCATGTAAATAAATTTCTAATAATTTTAATAAAATATCAAAATTTTCAATATAATGTTTATTTATAATACCTAACGAATAATATTATTGTTCGATATTTTAATATGATAATACACAACGTGAAATTTTTAGAACAATTTTATTCCCTTATTGATTTTATCAAACTTGACAAAATGTACTAACAATTACAATTGTTTATCATAGTTTTGAAATTTTCACAAAGTTAAATGGGAATTTTGAAAATACGAATAACTTAAATTATCTGTCTACACTCAAACCCATCTTTCTCCACTGTTCAATCAATAAAAGCATTATATAAAACTTTTAGACAATTTTTAATCTGATTTTTAATACTATAAAAAGAGTTTTTACTTCCCAGTAACAAAAAAAAATAACATTATTGTATTAAAAATATATATTCTTCAAATTTGTTTGATGTCTAAACAATTTTAATTAAATAAATAAAAAATCTAAATAAAAATATTTATGAATATAATGGCTTTATGAAATTTTCAACCATTTTAAAGTTTGTGGAATAAAAAAATGATTGGGTTAATTTATTATATTTATTTATTTATTTATTTATACTCTGGAGGACACATAATACAGTTTAATATATTACTAACATTGATAACGATACAAATTTTAATTAAAAAAAAATTAAATTAAAACAAATATCATTAAAGAAGGCTTTAACTTAATTATAATTAATATATCAAAATATTTTTATAGAATTTTTTTAATTTTGCCAAAAAAATTTATAAGGAATCGACATTATAAATAATATTAAGTCATTGACTTAAAGTAAATTTGAACATATAGTAACTGTGTCTTGACATTAGGAAGGACCATATAATAGAAGATTGAAATGCAAGTGAACAGATATGACTATAAATATTATTATCTTTAATATTTTATCAATTTTATAATTAAATAAACCATTGATCCTACAAACGTATATTACATAATGGCGATGTGCAAGGTTATCAATTTTAAATCCAGATGCTATTTGATTAAGATCAGTATCAATATTAAATGATTTAAATGTAAGTAAACAAATCAAATCTATTTATCAGGTCAGCTTGGTTGCATTGACCAAATAATAGAATCATATTCCAGCACCGACCGAGAGAGAGTCAAATATAACTGTTTAATATACATTAGATTAAAAATGTCCTGAAATGTAAAGCTTTATTAAATGTACCTTTATGTATTCTTCAAATAATAAGTTTGAGAAAACAATAACTCAAATCTCTTTAAAATAACTATAAGGGACATTTACTTAACTCATACTAGCATTTTTTTGTAAGAGAAATAATAATGATGGTTATGATTGTAGGAATATTTTTCAAGGGTATAATAATTTAATTATTTAACACTTAACTCTTTCGTATAAACGGAAAAAGTACCTAATTAACATGTAAATCTATTATGGTAGGTACTCAGAAAGGTATAAACTAGATATTATTTTCAAGGATATTGAAGAAATTAAGTATTTAAGACTATATAAAAACTACCTGCAACACGCTCGAACAATAAATTTAAAAATAATTTATGCAAACACTGTTTTTTTTTCAAACTTCGTTCGATTTTTAAAAGCGATGATTTATAAAATATTATGATTACTTTAAATTATAATAGTGCCACAGCTACGCCATTATCTTGTGCCAAATTAATCGAAATTAGAATTGTGGCAAAATATTGGTCTCTATATAACCTATTATGGCAGGTTTTGTAAGCATAAAATATAAAAAATCAATAAATAGGTTTAACCATATGAAATTTTAATTAATAACCAACACTGCCTAATATTAATAGTGTTAACTTAATTAACTTGCTATAGAAATTAAATAATTAATTGAGTGTTATCATGAATTAATAACAATGTTTCTCAGTTGTAATAACTAATAACTTATAAACTTCAATTAAAATTGAATTAAACGACTCACTAATGTATTTATTTATGAATTGGTACAATCATTTTTTTATCTACCAAATATTTATACGATTTAACAAATATATACATATTTTAATGATAAATTCAGTAAATATTTATTTTCAATACAAACAAAAAAAATTATTAATATGAAAAAGTTTTTATAATATATATTATATTTAATTAATTAATATGTAAGATGTACATAATAATTTAATTCAGATTTGTCAAGAAATATTTCTATCATCGTAGAAATAAAATAAATGCAACAATGTTTTTTTTCTCAATCAACAGTTAATTAAGTTAAATCATTCTCCTCCAACATATTTCCATCGACGACAAATGTTTCTTCGAAAAAGATTCCCAAAATAAATTATTATGACTTTACACAGTTATTTATATTTAGGGACAATGCTTATCTCGGAGTGACATTAATTCTAAGAACGTCAATAACTTTCTTGTACATATAATTAGAGAAGAAAAAACTCTTTACTTACTAGTTAGAAAACACAATCTACAATATTCTTCTCCGTAACTATTAACTATAATCATATATGCTAGCCCATATGCAAGACATAATCCTTATACTCTTAATATTTTAATACTACTCATCTACATCATATAATTTATCACTTTAAAAGTATAAGTCAAGAAAATAACCAAAAGATTGAATAATTTAATCTATTATTTTAACTATAAATAGTAATAAAAAAAAAAAAATGGAAAATAAAAAACCGCTCTATTGTACATTAGATGACGAGTATAACTTATCATTAAGGAATTGTAATGAGTGTATTACATTTTAATTCAATAATAATTCATTGCATACAAAACACGATTCTGAGCAAAGACCACCTCTCAGCCAATATTACATTATTATATGATATATTTATATTGGTAACGTAATTTATTTTATTATTAGGAAAAGGTTATAAAACACAATAGATTGAATTAATTTTTTCCGAAAACATTGCATTTTAAAATAACATAATGTATATTAAATATAATATTAAACGTTAAACGTTTCAAGTACCCACGAATAGAATTCTTAAATTACAAAAAAATAATGGCTATTGATTAAGCGAATTGCTATTTTTCTATCAACATTTAAAATTTATAAAAAAACAAATTAAAAACAATTACAAATTTTAAATTTCTATATGTTTATAAATAGCTCAAAATATTTTTAAAAAAATGTTAATATAATCATTTAGTAAAAATGTTAATTGTCTAAATAAGTTTATTCGTTTACGAATTGTTTTTCTCAATAATTGAAAAATAACAGGAAACTTTTACCTCCCCCCCCCCACACTACACACACAAAAAGTACACGTTAGATCCAATTTCCTACCAAAAACCTTTCACAAAGTTGAAACACTAAGCGCTTTTTTAGCCCTATAAGATGACAAAATATAGATAAAAAGATATACAGCATTGTATACATAATCAACACATTCATTCTCTAATTAGTTTAAAATTAAATAAAAGTTATCTCATTATCGATTTGATGGATGCAAATAGTCCTATTTCCAAAAAAATAAAAAAATTGAACACATTTATAAAAAAATTTCTTAAAAATGGACCTCAACTAGACCCATATTTCAAAATCATTCAATAATTCCTTATACAAATATAGCTGTCAAACAATTCTGATAACTATTTAACACAAATTTTAAAGTTATATTAATTTCAAATATGGATAAACTTAAACACACGTGTATTTACCACCGATATTTAAAAAATATTTTAGAAAAACTTAAGTTTAAAAAATGTCATTTAAATATCAACAATGACAAATTTTCACTATTAACATTCAGAAATTTCGTTAGGAATATATTTAGATTTTTACACACAACAACACAATGGAATGTAGACTTAAAATGCAAACATTTTGCCAATGCGGGAAATCTTTTGCTCTCGATTGACAATTTAAATTGTCCGTCGAGTGTATGACAATATTTGATAGTAATTCGTGCGAACAATATAGGGTCATTCAAAACAGAATTCATTCCTTTTCCAGTTTTCAATCATATTAAAAAACTAATTACCATAAAAAGTTTCGTAATCTACAGTGTTGTCTAACTATACTTTATATTTAAAGTCTTAAATATTCATAATAAAATGATTAATTTTAATTTCTAACATATTTGATCAAAATAATAGAGCAAATAAATAATCAATCCATAAAATCCACTTATTAAACAAAAAACAATTGTTTGGATTACATACGTGACTCATAACAGTTAAAAAATTATACAATTGAAATATCAAATAATTTATGTCTGTGTGAATTAAAATGAATAAACTAATATTTTATACAACTAAATAATATAGTTTTGACAGATATAAGTGTAAAATTAAAAGTTTAACAAAAACATTAACAATTTTTCCTTTTTTTATTATTTTTTTATAATGAATAACGAATCCACTAATCATTAAAATTCGAAAAATTAAATTGATCGAAATAATTATAAACAGGAAAAAAATAAAATATTGGACTATGCATAAATGTGATTAGGAATGTATTATTCTTAAGTGATGAGGTAATACAGGTATTTGCATTACACCAATTATTTACTTTCAAATAGTAAATACAAGAACTTTTTCATTGCTCCAATAACATTATAGATTTCAAAATTACATTGAACAAAAATAAATTGTTATATTTATGTATAAACTATTTAATCAGAAGAATACGTAAATACCCTATCAAGAGTATAGCATGCACAATGTTCGGTCATGATTCATATCTACAATTCAATTGTCTAGAACAAAAATTATCTTTCATTTAAAATACAACTATTCGGAAGTGAAGACCATAATTTAGTGGAATTCTCACGTTTAACTTCCTTCGAGGAATTGTATGTGACTATACATTTGATGACATTCCGCAGTTAAATATGAACCGAAAATACCAGAAATAAGTCAACCATTTTACTTGTTTCGTGCGAAGTATTCACGTTCACGTATGTAGCAACATTGCCTATTCAAAACGCCGTGTGAAAATATTATTAATGCCATTCGTATTCAAATACTAATATATAATAATTATACTATTCATTTTATTTATTATTATAACTTTAATGGCTATGATGAATTTGAAAACTTATAACTGATCTAAAAGGAACGGTTTAGACGACTGTTTGTCACTTATCTCTCTTAAAAAAAAACTACCACCCACCATATACAGAAAAAGCAATTTCGAAACATTCAAATATTAAAAATGTATAATAAAGTTAAAAAGCACCTAAGTAAACATCGTATTGGACTCCATCGCACAAATAAATTTCGATACTTGAGTACACTGCTGATCGGCGCGAGAAAACGTAGTGTATATGATGATTGAGACGACGAAAACTAAGTACTCGAGATAAAAGGCTATTAAGTGAGAAGCAAAGAAAGAGAAGAAAACATGACAGCAGTTACGGTGGCAGCGGCACGATGAAAATAATAATAATGAAAAAACACGGGAATATACATTATATTATGTTTATATGTCGTGCGTATATAAATATATTTATATTATACATATTTACAAAGAGAAAAAGAAAAATACTCAAACATGTTGGTTATCAGAGTATCAGAGTGATAAGTTGAAAAAGGATGAAGTTTGGAGGAGTTTTAATAAAAAAAATTTACATCTATATCGATGTAAATAAATAAATGAAAAAAATAATCGAAAACGTAGCGGTGGTTACAAACGTTGTACCGATATATACACTATGTATAACACAACGGAAGAGAAATCACCAGATATAACGAACAAATTACGACCACGACAAAACACGATCACGACGACGGCAATACGTACGACCAACCTAGACCGATCTAGTAGCGCGTTTAAACGTCGACTGCCGACGGTTGTGAAAAATATAGAAGCACGCTCCGGCAGCGATAGCTGCGACCAGCCTCCCCGGCGGAAAGAGGGTAAAATTGTCCCCCATAATACTGTAAACAGTGCTGCCATCTTTAAATGATAGCTGGTTCTTTTCCTCGTTCTACCGCTACCCTACAGCGCGATTGCCGTCATCCACAAGCCCGGCGATCTGTATACCACCACTGTCAATTTCCACATCCCCGTCGTTTACCCGAATATGTCAGCTCTCTCTCATCGACACCCCCCTTCCCGGGTTAGGTTGCCTATACAGCAAACTATCTTCGCCAACTATTCATACTTTTCACGCCAACGTATTTTATATTTTTCAAATATTATCACCACCGACTCTATACGGGTGCGTCTTTTTTATTTTCTTGTAACGAAACTAAATACTCGTTAAAAATAAAGTAACAAATTTATAAAAGTAAACTTATTAAGCACTTAATACTATAATTTCGTTAACGTGCTTTATATGTACGATAATAGTATAAAAATATCGTTTTATACAACATAATTTACAAAATACCCAGTTCTCTACTTTAACCACGCGTAACCTATACATATAAACTATGTACATTATTATTTTCTTCGTAATCTGAAATATAATACCTAAATGTTAATCAAATTCCACTATCCCAGGTCCTTGTGTTTTCTTTGCTCAATTTTGTGTTCTTATCGTTCTGTCTCTTATTTATACAACACCATCGAAATTTAATGAAAAAATGTGTCGGAAGAAGTGTTAAAAAATACAATAGCCCAAGCAAACACAATGTGAGATATTCATGGCACACACGCGTGTATACTATTTTTTTAAACAATATAATAATATAATATATAGTAGTTTTTGGGGCAACGAATGTATGCTATAAAAACGTTTACTAATAAATTATTCACTACTAATGGACATTCAATGGAATTATACAATGAAGGGATAAACATTTAAAATGAGTTCAAAAGTGTCCCTAAATATTCGGGATAAATACTTTATAAGTAAATTTATTAATGTAAAGTGAAAGATTAGTTTAGGGAAGTTATTTATAAATATAATTGCTTTAACAAAAGAAACATGTACACCAATTTATCAATGTACTCACAAACTAAATGCATATATACACCTGAAAATTAGATTAATAAAAAAAATATAAAAACTAAGTATCCATTTTTGATCAACTATACTCATCGTTAGAACTTCGTCCCGTAAAATATATAATAATCCCATTACAAATGATATATATATATCATTTAAAATTAAATATAAACATTACAAACACATCGAATGAATGATACAATTTAAAATGTTAAATTAATATTAATCCCACACATTTAAAACAAATTACATTATTTTATCAAGTTATTTTAACAAAAAATAAATAATATTATCGTAAACCACTTTCAGACAATTAGTTAAATAAAAAACAAGAGCGTAAATTATGTAATTAATTCAACAAATTTTATAAATATTTAACAGTTAGAAAGTAATAATAACATAAAAGTATAAAGTTATTAAAAATTATGTGTTAGTTAATATATTATGAATCTAAAACTTCAGTAATTACATGTTAACTAGTACGTTATTTTAACGAAGTTCACATAAAATAATACAACGTGCGGCTAAAATGATTATACTGTAAAATCCATGAACACTTATGTTGTTGCAATAGCGGGTTATAGTACCGTCATATTTTATTAATATCACTTACCAGTTACAAATATATTTATATTTAGGAGTGGTTACTGATAGTTTAAGGCTTAAATATTAATTTAAGAATTATTTTTAATTTACTCAAATTATCTCCCAAAAATATAAACTATTCCTTATATATACATTTAATAATCTATTTAGTTGAGTAAACTTTCAGTTTTATTACAAGAAAATAAAAAAAAATTCAAATATTACACGTCTAAAATAGATTTGAGTTTGAATTAATTATTTTCTGTGAAAAACATTCATTAGGTATATAAGATCATAAAAAGGAATAGGTATAATTATTTTTTCCTTAAAAACAGAATAATAAACATAATGTACATATGAATTAAAAATAAAGAAACTTCACAAATATAAATAACAATATTGATTAACACTAATTGTAATACAAATATAAATGTAAAATTTAAAGTACAATACATTTCCAATTTGACTACTTAATTACATTGCATTGGAAACTTTTCATCAAAATATCAAAACATACATCACTCAAGAAAATACAAAACAAAAAACACTCAAAGCAATTAATCAGCAGTTAATTAAGTATAGGTACTCTTAGCATCTTAAAACTTAAATATTTTAACTACAATATATTATTTAAATTTTTAAATTTAAAAAAAAGTGTATGCAATATGAAAAAAATACTGAAAATTTTAATAAATTAAGTTTCATTTCTATAAAATGTACCTTTACTTGATACATATAAAAAAATATCCTTATTCTTAAAAGATAATAATGAACTACCTATACCTAAGAATTATTAACAAAATATTACAATATACATTACAATTAAATATAAATATAAATAAACTGGTTAATATTTAATTCCTTTTTCTTATTTTTTTTTTTTTATTTAGTATAATTTATAGTAAATACGATTTCAAAATGTCAAACAAATTTAATTCATATTAACTGAATATTTCAAACCTAAATACTTCTTACAAAACTTAAAAATAATTATTTTGCCATAATTTCTACGAATTACCTACTATTTATTTAACAACAGTTTGAAACATAAATCAATTATAAGTATATAAAAATTTGATAATTTTAAGTTTTCATATTAAGTACATATAAATATTGTAACCGTATAATTTAAAAACCATACTAATAATACAAAAAGGGCAATCAAGAATTTTCTATTAGTTGTATGTTAGGCGCAGGGATTTTTTCCTTGGCCATAATATTGTGTTTTTGAATCAATAGTAAGAACAAAAGGAAGAAAGATAATAGTACCATAGACTAGACGGTAATAGCCAAGCCGAGTCGAATGAAGACAATACGGACGGGAACACACAAAAGTGGCCTAATTGTTTTTCTTCTTTTAAATAGGTTCACTATCACAAATTGAGAAACTTTGGTAATCCATTTCAGTTAAGAGTTCGAAATCGTTTTTATAGTGGCTATCACGATCGATATTTTACCTTTAATAAACCTATTTTATTAATATTAAATTCATTAACATAAATGTAGGTAAATATATATATATATATATAATTCAGATAATATTAGAATAATAACAAGGATATCACCTATACACAATTTGTAATGCGAGTTATAATCATTATATTGTCAGGTATTTTAATCTTTGCAACAGCTTAGAATTATTTATTTATACACTATAATTAATTATTGAAGTCCAAGAAATATAATTTAGGTATATTTTTTGTTAAAACTAGGTAATTAAAAAAGAACTAAAATATAATGTCACAGATGCCTAAAAACATTAATAATGAGATAAATCATTTAGTTGTCTTATTATCAAATTAATAACACAAGTTTTAAAATATTATGTAAAGATAACTTTTAATTGTTTTTATAAAATTAATTTAAATAAATTAAATTGAGAACTAATTTACATCTCTTAAGCAACGCATCACATAATTTAGTTTTGTAAATTTGCTAAAATAATTATCACTATTTACATTGATATTATAACTATCCTCTACTATCGCTTGTATAAAATAATTATTACTACGATTGACTAATTTTGAATACAATATTGTAATGTCATTACATTTTGTATTATTCGTTAAGAACATGGTAAATAATTAGTCCAAGTAAAGCTTGCGAGAAAGGAAGCCAACAGTAGTGTGCAAGAGGGTTTTATTGAAGGAGTGACTGTAAGTTTCATGTGATAAAATACATCGTAAAACTTTGTCTTGTATAAACCACTATCTACCACCATCCGATGGATCATATTATTATTACCTACTAGAAGTCGACCGGAATTATAGAACATAACATTAAATGGAAAGTTCTACAAATATCATATATACAGAAATACAGAATAAACTAATGAATAAAACAGCTCAACATTTATCTTATAGTTACAACGCAACAGGGCCATTACTGTGCAAATACGAGTATACTATCCACAATATTAAATATATTATGACCATAACAATACTTATTTAGATTATTTTCAAAACTTTCATAATGTAATAATGATAAAAAAATTACATCTTTTCTTATGATACAATTATTTAAATAAAGTAAAATTTAACAATAATATTAATTTTAAAAAAAATTTTTGTTACCAAACAACAATTTTTACTTAGACAATATCTATAGTTATTTTAAAAACTGATTTAAACAAGCCGAATTTTTTTATTTTATCGTGGTTTTAACTTAGTTATATTTTAGTTATATCTTTAATAGTTTTGCACATTTAATCCCTAAGTGTATATTATTGAATAAAAGTTTTTTTTAATGAAAAAATATGACACTCAAGCTATGAAATTATATATTTTTAAATATCGATAACTTTAAAGTTATATAAAACTAAGCAACATTTAGTGTTTGGTTATTTAATTATATCAGTAATCTTGATGTTTTTGAAAGTATATTTTTTAAGTATCTTACTGTTTAAAATAACAATATACAAAAATGTAATACATATACCAATACCACACTACCTTAAAGTCTAGAACAGTTAAATGATCAAGTTTCTACAGTTTAAAAATTAATATTATCTGTTTTTAAAAAAAATAACCATTTATAAATTGGAAAAAAATCAAAAAATATAAAACAATATCACTTAGAATATTTAAGAAATATATATTCATACCCTACACATAAAAATATAAAATATATTTATAATTATTAGTAATGTAAAATAAATCATGTTTACGGTGGTAATTAAAATTACAATACAATATATCTCGTTGAAAATAGTAGGTAGAATGTTAAGGGGTGAGCAAATAAATAATTATTATAAATGCATACAAACCACATACATAGTTTTTGGTGAATAACAATCGATACAATATGTCCCCATTGTGTGTACGCCAAATGGCATTTAAATTTAAACGCGGTCAATCCATAATCGAGTGCCAAAATAGTGTCCAATATGCGACTTATTTATAAAATTTACTTTAATTTAATAATATAAAACATATGTTGGTTTTTTTTATAACAGAAAAAATAAATTCATACAACCATTTATAATCGATAAATATTAAATAAATAAATGCATATATATCACAGAGTCATGAGCAATATAATACATAAAAATCATACAATATAATATTCCATACATGATATATATATATATTATAATAAGTACTATACTTATATAGTCATTATTTAATTCATAACACAAAAGCCCATTATAACGCAAGAGTAATAAATTACACAACTTATAAATCTGCGTAAAAAATATTAAGCGATTCTACAATGGCATTTTAAAGAATGAGTAAAATTAACTTTTAAGGGAAGAGACAATACACATAGGCGTAATTTTAACTTGAACAATCAGGAGGGAGACTGTTAGTACTTGGCTTGGGACCACTTCATTTTATGACGTCTATGCATCAGTCCTAAGAGTTCTGCTAGTCACCTCAATATTTGGCTGCTCTTTAAAACTTAGTTCACTCAAAAGAACAGCAGCGCAGTTCTATTTAAGAAAATTATTTTTTAATCAACAAAAAATGGTAACTAAAGTAAGTACTTTTAAACTATAGTTAAATAATATTAATTGACACGAATTCTTATAAAATAGATTATAATTAAGTATCAAAATTATTTTTTGATTTTTAGGACGATTTAGATAAAGATCAAATAGCTCGTAAGTATTATTAATTTACTACATACATATATATATACGTAATACGTAAATATCTAAAAAAAAATTGCACTGAACAGTTTAATAATGAATATATTTATCCTAGTACTAAAACGAGCTTTTGATGCTTTCGCTCAAGACAAAGGATACATTGAAGCCAACATGGTTGGTACAATTCTTCAAATGTTGGGACACGACGTTTCCGAGGACCGATTACAAGAAATTATTGCTGAGGTCGATGCAGATGGTAAAATATTTAATTATCATACTTTTTATAGCTAATCAAAACCTTAACTAATTTAATTAGTTAAAGTGTAAATAACTAATACTAAAAAATACTTTTTATAAGTGTATCTAAATTACCTGTTATTAAATTTGTATAACAGATATATTTCTATTAAACTATTATAGTGTACACACTTAAATATCTATTACGTCTATGACGATTAATTTTGATTTTATTACCTAAGGTATGACTGTTGATTTCTCTTTTAGTTGATTTTCTAACTTAAAACACTTACCTGTAAATAAAAAAAAAACAAATATTTTAAATTAATATTTTAATTACAAAAAATGTATAATTATTGCTACAAAAATATATAATATATAATGTCTCGCCATATGTCCCTTAAAATGAATTGAAGAGTCGCGTTTAAAATTATAAAGTTATAATAACTTGAAATTTTATATACTTGAAACCAAATATCCCAATCACAAAATAAAATTATTTTTTAAACAAATTTCTCACAACTTGTCTATGAATTATTATATAACAGCATGATATACCTATATATGTGAACTAACTTACAAGTTGACAGTTTGCTATTAAATGTCATTTTTAGTATTATATTTACATCAGATAAATATTTAGTTGAAAATTACTCATATACATGTTTAGAATCTAATATTGTAACAAACACAAATAATATTGGAGCCTGGAGGTATGAAACTTAATCAGACACTAAAATATTGATAGACATATGAATTATTTTTGGCTATGTTTCAATAATACCAAGATTTTTTTTCTACATTCCCTTGTCTGATATTAGGGAGTAAGAACTACAAATAGCTACAAATTGACCAATGTGAATACTAAGTACACAAAAAATTAACTATATATTTAAATAACAAAAATCATTATTATTATGTATTAGTATATGGATATAAATAGCTAATAACAAATACAATAAATGTTTATATATCAAAAAATAAAATACATGAGTAAAATTTACAATTAATATTTAAAAATATCCTTGAAAAATAAAGAAGTATAAAATAGCTATACTATAAAATATTACAAATAATATAAGAAAGCGTTGGTAGCAACTATAAATTATAGTCAGTAGTCTATACTTCTATAGCCCTAAAAAAAGTGATGCACGCATGTGTTGTGTGTTGTATCCGTATTACAAATGACAAACGTACAACAAACCAAATTAGTGTACAACAAATCTATTTTTTAATGTAAGTTTTAATGTTATAGTAAATTGGAGTATTATATAATTTAAAAGTAAAAATGTATTTTATATTAATTTGTCAGTTTGTATGTATATTAATTTTAAAGTGACTTAGACAATTTTTAAATTATAATATTTTATACACTTTTTCACTTAAAAATATTAAAATATAAAAAAGTCGAAGTGTAACGCTGGATATTATTCATAACTTTAAATTGTATAATAAATATTTACTATTCACTCTAATATAAAAAAAAATAACAAAGTAAAATGCATATTTCTGAGCGTAAAATTGTTTATATTATTACGGATTTTTTTTTTTTTTTTTTTTAATTTAGAGGAAACAACAGATACGTGTGTGTCGTCCACCAACTTAGTATATGATTATTGGTTATGACTTTATAACTATTGGAAAGGAAAAATAATGTTTCAAATAAAATATTTTGAAATTTTAAATACGTATTTTAAAAAATAAGTACCTAAAATACATTTTCCATATCAAATATATAAACTTATATTCAACTCATATTTATATTTACTTTTGTTTAGTTACAATTTCCATTATGTACATGGTACAAAAAATATATAAACCATTATTGTCAAAGTCTATGGTGACGTAAATATATTGTTTTATATTATGTTTAGTTTTTTTTTTATTAATGATGTGTTAAGTTCATTAAAAGACTGCAACAGTACATTTTTTTTATTATTATAACCTACATAATGAAAATCATAACATGATTTTTAAAAGGACTGCGGACATTAAAGTATTTGCAAATTTTTAAAATGTATATTTTGTATTTTAAATACATAAACTGTAAACATTTTGTACTTGCTATACGTAAAATAAAGTATTTTTAGGAATAATTTAACTCGTAATTTAAACTAATAATTTTATTTATGCTTACTATATTACATATTACACTGAGTAATACACTAAGCATAGTCAAACTTATTTTATCATTAAATAACGCATTTATTCAAATTAAGATTTTTAGAACATTTATATAGGTAAATAAATTAAATAAATTCATATAAATCATTATTCCATAGCAATATAAACTTTTTTTAAATCAAATGATGTTAATAAAAATTTTAAAACATCTAAATTGAATTTAAACCTAGTCATTTTTGAGTTGTTTAACTTAATATAGTAAGGATAATAATAGTCCTTAATAAGAATTTTACACACAATTCAAAATACTAAAATATATGTTGTCATATTAAGTCTACTACCTGTTATACGCTAACAGTTTTTCAGAATATTATATTGTTGCCCCCATTTATACTAAATCCTTATTGTCTTGCGACTATTATTGTTACTGAGTACTTACATTACAATTTAAAAACTCAGAAAATATTTGTTCAAATTTCTAATTTTTATATACATTTCCAATAAGATTGGATTAATCTTTTAAAAGAATTTACTACAATAATTAATATCGTTTCTGTCATGATCAGAATTTAAATAAAGAAATTAAGTAAAAACCGGTTAGGGGGAGGAGATCTCAGTGAATAATGATGAATATTTTCAACAAAATAATAGTTATAATTTATTATTATTATATTTACATATTTGTAGTAGTTTCTTTTGACATGTTTTTAATTGTTTGAAAGATCAAACTTAATCTATCATTGTTATTATTAAATGTTAAAATGCATTTGTTATTCATATATTTAATCGTTAAAAATATCTAAAACGTATGTTCAAATATTATTTTGTTTTATGTCATATAAAATTACTTTGATAAAATAAATTTAATATAAATGAAATATATACTCAAATTATAACAAATTATACTATACTAAGTTAAGAACCAAATATCTAACTCATTTTAAACTCTGATAACACTGTATTTTTTTTAGGATCAGGGCAGTTAGAATTCGAAGAATTTGTTACACTAGCAGCTGGATTCCTAACTGAAGATGAACCCGAAGACGTAGAGGCTATGCAAGCAGAACTAAAAGAAGCATTTAGATTATATGATAAAGAAGGTTAAATAAAAAAATATTATTTTTTTATTTTTAATTACTATAAAAGTTACATGTCATACTAGGAAATGGTTACATTACCACGGATGTTTTAAGAGAAATACTTAAAGAATTAGACGACAAAATAACAAATGAAGATCTAGATATGATGATAGAAGAAATCGATTCAGATGGTTCTGGAACGGTCGACTTTGACGGTTTGTAAAAAATTATCTTTTTTAAGCTACCTAATAACTAGCATTAACGTTAAAGAATAACTTTTCTGAAAATATATTTATAATATAAAAACTGGAAAAGTGTTAAGATCACTATAATAGATAAAATATTGAATTTTAATTCAATAATAAATCATTCCATACGAAAAACAATTCTGAGTGGAGAAAGCGTATTATTATTTCTGAGTAAATCTTATAATTTATTTATATCACTATTAGGAATACCTATTATAAGTTACGCTAATTTTTGTATAAATATTAAATAACATTAAAATTTAATTATCAAACACTTATAAAAAATTTAAGTTGATTTAGTTTTAAAAAAATGTTATTAATGCCAGTAACAATAACTTATAAGGAACCTTCTATTAAATTTTTAAGACATTATATACATTTTAGATCTTCGAATTAAACATTTAATGCATTTTTAACAACAAAAGAATTTGTATATTTTAATGATTTTGAATTGTGAATATCTATTTTCAATATTTTTAATTATGGTAAGTACATCTAAAAAGTAATCTAGAACTCAGTTTTTAAACTATTTTACTAGAAACATTCTATCGATTATAAATTGAATAAAACAAAGAACATGTCAACAAAATAACTCAATAAGAGCCAAATTATATGAAAAATATATGATTTTTTATAAAATTCTAATAAAAATATTTGGCGACAACTTCAAGTATTTACGGTCATTAATTTTAATTACAATAAAATTAAAGTTAAAAACTAGTTGTGTATAATATATCCTTTTCTTCGTAATTTTTAATTTATTTCCTGAATATTTTAAAAAATGCAGAGTATTATATCAACTCAAATACTAACTGAAAATCACTCTTTTTAAGTTAAAATGTTGAAGAATTCTTATATTTCAAAATATAATAACAGACCCCTCCCCCCCAAAAAAAAAAGTAAATATAAAAAAACACATCATTATAAAACCAATACATTCATTGCTCCTCTCAGAATCTAAAAATAAATATATAACCTAAAAAAATAATTATTTTTAAAACCTTGGCGTAAAAAATAATATTATACACGTAAAAAAAATAACGTAGATAAGTACCTACCTAACATAATAAAGTGGTTGGTGACGGGAAATTAAAAACAAAATAAAATAAATTTATTAAATAAACCATTATATGTTATATGTTACTTTAATTAATCAATAATCAAACTGAGTAAAGAGAAATAATATATTTATATACTTCACTATTTTAATGTTTCAATAGTCTACTTGAATATCAGCAAATATATTTGACACGTACTAAGCTATTTAAATAACCAAAAGAAAAATTGATTAACTGATAATATTTTACGTGACTTGAAAATACAAGCAGATATATACTAGAAAAGTTTTGATACACATGGTAATAAAGTATGAAAAAAACAGAAATTTAAAAATACCGCTTTAGCCTTATAATTACCGATATCCAATATAATATTATTTATTATTAAAAATATGTTTTGGTGAAAGTAAATTATAAAAACTATAATCATAATCTAAATTATATGTATAAGATAAATACATAATATTATAAAAAAAAAAAAATAATATAAAAAAACTACATATAAATTATAATGTTAATTGAATAAAAACAAAAATGTTCTGATTTTTCAAATGTAGTGTAATTAGTACAAATTACATAATATATAAATATTATAACAACGAGTATACAAAGTTAATAAATTGAAGTATTATTTAAAACGTACTATAACTATTTGTTTTTTTAATACTTAATTTAAGCTAATAAAACATAATGAAAATAAAAATTATTTTAAATATAAAATAATAGGAATATAACAATATAATATATAATATGATATAAAATCAATTTTTATATTTTTATAATTATATTTTCCTTCATACTTTTCGTTATTCTATAATTTTTGATATAACCATATATATATAATATAAAACAAGAAAACCTTTGAATAACTTTATGAAAATCGCAAAAGAAAGTAATAAATCTATCGAAAAAAATTCGAAAATATTCTAGCTTTTTTAATACGAATTCGTATTTTTACTCAAGATAAGAGAAGCATTAAAAATATATTGAGTGAAACAACGATATGTTTAACTGGAAAAATGCCAACAATATTTTCTTGGCGTTTAGTTCCATCTCGTCAATAATGTCATAAATAATTGTTAGTTAAAAAATACTTCAAAAATAAATACAACATAGGTAAAAAAAATATGTATAGAATACATTGAATAATAGTGGTATAATATTTGTAGTCCAACAATATACATACATATTTTTAATTAAAATGTGAATGTTATTTATAAAATATATTTTTTTTATCAGGTACTTCAAAATGCAACTTGAATAAAAATTCTTATTTTAAAATATTTAAAAAACGTTTATTATTTATAGTTTAGGCACACAGATTAATTATGCATAATATAAGTAAATCAATGACTATTAAAAAAAAACATATTTTTTTTATTTTTATCTTACATTAAGTTCATTCTATAATTATATCAAACAGTGTAATATTGAACAAAAAAATATGTTTTTAGTTTATTAAATTGACCATATTTTTTAAAATTGCACACATAATATTTTTTACAAGAAAAAAAGTAATTATCACTTTACATTTAGTCTTATAGCCGCATAACAAAGTATTCATAAACGTCATCAAGCTTACCTTATCTACAACCGAAATAAGATGATTAATATATTTTTATTTTTACCAAAAACTATAGTAGTATATACTGCTTATATATTATTATGGCTTCCTAATAGTTAATAACTACGTTGGCTTAAACATCTTAAACTATTTGGCTACATACAAGATCTGGCAAACACAAGATACGTTTACTAATTACTGTAGGTATGGAATTTTCAGACAGACAATAGAAAATACAAGCATAAGTATAAGTTTAAATTTTAAAATAGAAACGGGAAAAGTTATATGTCTAGACATTATGATTTTAATACTTATATTTTCTTCCATTTATTTGTAAGTGTTTAGCCAATAATTTTAAAACCAGCTTCAAAATTCAAAATTATATTTATATATCGACCAACACGTAGATACACTTTTTAATATAAGAATGACTACAAAAATAACAGAAAACACTAAACATTCGTCACATACATATTTATAGAATACTGATACTATTTATGACTGAAACAGATATTTTCTCTTTAAAGTTTAAATCTGATAACAATTATATTTTAATGCAATCCTAAAGCCAATTTTAGATGTAAACCGTTATCTATTTTCTAATATAAAACAAAATAAAAGTTTACGAAATATCAAAACCAATTTATTTTATAAATAATTAAACAATACAGGCGATATGTATATAAATATTAAAAAAGGAATGAATTATTTATAAATTGTTTTTTATCGTGCAATCATATTTAACAAGACACAAAAATAAACAAGTCAACAATATTAAGTATATTTTATTTTATTTCTTTATAGAATTCATGGAAGTCATGACTGGCGGCGATGATTGATCAAAGTGCATTATATATTTTCATTTTAGATTTATATACGATTATTCAAAACCCAGTTTTATTTTACAACCTATATCATTAATTTAAATTAAAATTTAAAAGACCTACTGGCTTTATAAAGTACTTACTTATTTATCTATATAAATACATAATTTATATAGTTAATATTTAACTTATTATTGTATACCTACTTAATAGTTATTATAAAAGTATAATTTCTTGCTAATTAATTTCATGATAAATAATAAGTAGCTAGTAAGTATTAAGTTTAAAAAAATAAATAAGACTTAAACATATATCTACAATAAACTATTAAAACTTAAAATGTTTTCTATTTAACAATTTTTGGACATGGTAATTTAACCAAAAGTTTTTTTACAGCAAAGGTTAGGATTAGTTATCAACACTAGATTAAAAAAGCTTTGCCATCAGCAATCACCAAATAGGTTTGATTCCAGTTTAGATTAATACAGGAAGAATATCAAAAATTAATAACAGTGAGGTTGTGTCTACGCCTTGACATACAGGTACCGGGTACTTTTTAATTGTATAAACTTGAAACATTTTACTATTACGTGTATTGTCATATTTATACAACGTTAAATATCATGAAAAATGTTTAAATTACATTTAATTTTGCATTTTTTTATTATTAACTTTTAAGTTAAAAAAAAAGTAATTCTAAGTTAAAAATGTTGATAGTATAGTTTATAGTTTCTCATAAAATGATTTTACGGGAATTTAAGTATAATATCCAAAATACATAAACATTTTCTTATACATAAAAGTTTTAAATTCTTATTCAAGTACAGTTAATCGGTAAGTCCTCCAAATATTTTTACTAGTCAATGGCCATATATTAGTATAAAGCTGTTACTTAGCTAAAGATACAAGAATTAATCTCGATTGAAGGAAAATTCACTTTAGTGACCTAACCTCCCCCGCACCGTTTATCAATAAAAATTCAAATATAAGTTTAACATGTCTTTTATAGAAAATTAGTGTCCAATTAGCTTAAATTTAAAAGAGCAACTCAGAATTGAGTCATTACTGCGAAACTCTTAAATACCTTTTTTTGCACATGGCCATTTGTCAGTAATAATGATTAGTCTCCTTTACAGTCAAAATTCAAATATCTATAATTTTTCTTTTACCAAAAATTAGGGTGTACCTAATTTATTATATTGTGAATTTGTACGACCAAAGTATCAAACCCAATTCTTATCTAGAATTTATATTTAAATAACAATTATTCAAAATATCTGAATAAAATAACATACTCATTTCGTTTAAATATAGATTATTTAATTTTAGAAACACAATGTTGTTGTTATGTCATGGAACCACTAAAAATTCTTTTACCCTCGCTTTTACCATATTCATCTACCGACTATTAACAATTTGAAATAATTATTTTGATTGAAATTATTAAGTAGAAAACGACAATGATTATTTATGATTATTAGCTACATATTGATGGTTTCAATGAAACAATTTTATTATTCAAATAAAATCACTAAATCTATAGATGAACGTGAACATAAAATATTAAAATAGACTACCTAATTTTAATTTATATTTATATATATTTGATCATAACGAATACTTTTAAATATCCCGTTGATATCTAAATGTATTTACTGTTGTTTATTTATAGCGTTTTGTATTTTAGGTACGTACTATATAAACAAAAATAAATTTAAAAATATTATAAAGTATGTATAATTTAATAGATACAAATGATACAATAGTCGCCAATAGGTCGACAATATTTTTATGTAATATTGCTATATTATAGTCTTAATACAAAAGTACGACTAAACATCTAAACAACATAGTCAATAACAGATTTTAAATACACATAAAATAACTTGTATATTTAATTCCAATCATCAGAAATTTCTAATATGAATCAAATTAGATTATCTAGGAAGAACTTACAAAGTTTGTCTTCATCTAATTCTCATAATAATTATGAGTGATTATAACTCTCTAAAATAGATACCAAATAGATCTTTTATAATTTTAACTGCAATTTAAGTCTTTTAAGACTATTTAAATTAAAATTAGGTTTAATGTTCTATTACAGAGTAATATTATACAGAATATCATAGATAACATATAATTGTTATTATTTTTGTCGAACATTTGAATAACTTAACGCCATCTGTCAAACAAAATAGGTATGTAAATAAATCCAAAATTATTATACTAAACCATTAACAATATAATTTAAATATATAGTATACTATGGTGTAACTACATAATATAACACCAAATAATTAACTCACGTCACTAACTAATAAATGTTAACATAATAATAATAATATATTTCATTAAGTTAAAAATAAGTTATAGTCAAAATTTAAAAAAATAATACATTTCTACCAATTAATTTAAAATCAATTTTATTACAAATTAAGAATAATACAGAGTTAACTCAGTCAAGTATTATGTTTAATGTAAATGTACCAAACAATAACTACAAAAATAAGAATGTTTTTACCATTCGAATAACCATAATTCAATAGTTTATTTTTAGAAAATAATTACTTTAATTTGTAACACAATATTTCATTTTATACATATTTGATGTTCATAAATGTAAGTACTAATTTATTAAATAAAATTAACTTTTTTTTTATAATTGCAAAGGACATAATGATGATTTCTATTTTAAATTGAGGTAAAGATTGTATACATATTATAAGAAAAAAATATACTATAATTTGACTACAATTTAATACTTTTACTTTCAGGTTATAAGAAGTATGGCATTTCAACAATATATATTAAAATTGTCTGAACGCATTCAATATAAATTATAGATGATAGAAACAAAAATAAAAATATGATGATAAATCTTAATAACTTTAGATTTGTTTTAATAAACTATTATTCTTGCATTTAACAAAGTTTAACAAAGTAATCTAAACATTAAGTCATTGACTAGTTAAAGTTAAATTATTTTAATAATTTTCTATTTTCTCAGTTGTTCTTTGTAAGAAATCTTACTATACTTTTTTTTTGTTTATTTGTTTGCCATAAATAAATAATAAAAAATGTTTTTCTAAAGATCAAAGTAAATTACTATTGAGGCATAATTAATTAAATACATACCAACGTAACCTACCTATTTAATGAATTAGGTATTACATTTTTATGAACATTTATACCTAATTAATATTCAACACAAAATCATGATTTAATTTCAAATATTAATCAAAAAAATCTAAATGTTTAACAAAAAAATTAAAGTATAAATTATATTAATGTAACATCTAACATAAGCTATAACTAGAATCCAGATCTAAATACCCTTAAAATATAAAAAAAAACTTCTAAACCTTTAAAAAATAGCCAACGATTTCCTTAAAAAATGAATTTTACCATAAAAATGACCTATAGTTTTTTTATACAATTTGATAATTATAAATAAAGTATAATTATTATTTCATAAAAAAAACTGAAATTTGAAAAAATTGACTTAATGCGATGGTGTGATATGGACACATATATCTCTTGGATCAATATTATTCATTCTAAATATACATTTACCCAATAAACCTATGAAAAGAAAATAGCTTAAATATCAAGAAATCAATTTATGTTTAGATAATATTTTAAATATGCTAAATTTGTATAGTATGTTGAACAAAACTGCATTAAAACCAACAAAATTACACAATAATGATAATAAAATGCAAAATAAAGTTTTAGCTTTAAATCACTCGTTACATGAAACAAGTTATGTTCTTGGAAATCATTGACAGAGATCAACCAAAAAAGGATAAAATTGGCATTGAAATCCGGACCCTAGTTATAACCAAAAATCAAAAAAAAAATCAAAATATATTTACAGAAAATGATAGAATGGTTTGATAATAAAATAATAACTTTAAACTTTTATACTAGTATAAATTAAATTAATCAATAAATGTACAAAATGAATAGACATTTAATACGAAGAAAATAGTTGAGTACAAAAAGTTCATTAATTTTGACAATAAATAAATATGACACAAGATAAATCAAACCTATTGATAGGGTAAATATTTTTAAAACATTTAAATTCTACATTGTATAGTATACTTGTATTGTATTAAACAAAAAACAGTTATAAATATGAAATATATCTTCTGATAATACATATAACATAATATACATACTTTTAGATGTCTAAAATTAATTTACCAACATGAAAAATGTTATATATGTTCACTAAATTCTAAAAATTATTATAAACATCATTCATATTTTGATAAAAAAATTAAAAATCATTTTTATAATATAGTTACAGTCTATGATGAACCATAAAAAATTGCTTCCAATATAGTCAAATATATTAAAACATTAGATTTGGAAGTTAGAAAAAATTCCAAACAAGTATGTACAACAATATATACGTTTATTGACAGTAAAAGAGTCAAGACAAGACAAATAATTATCATTGGTACCGAAAGACAATAGAGACTAATTGGCTTACCAGGTGAAGTACGGTGTTCACCACCTCCTTGTTGGTGACCTGGCCCACCTCAACAAGCCCAATAAGCACGCCAAACTTCAAATTGTCTGTGGTAGCCATAGTCACAACTTGATCAGGTCTCTTGATGTCGCTGAATGCGGTCGGATCTATCGGATCCTCCATCGGTAAAGCAGTCTGTGAGCCTAGTATACACAGACAATCCACCTACCTCATCTACAACCGACACTACGCACTAATACAACCGGTAATAATCGATTTCCCGACTCCCGTCGGTAAATTCACATAATAGTAATGTAATTTAAAATAATTTTAATTCATCGGTGTTATAAATTATAATGTGAAACATTAGAAAAATCATAAAACATAATATAATATATCAATTGAATATTGTTTACACCGAAGATAAGTATATTGACAAGTCGGCAGTCGATTGGGCAGCAAATGCTTGTGATAACAACAAAATGACATGATAACAAATAACAGTGTTGCCCAGTTGCCAATTCAGTAAAGTATTTTATTATTTTTAATATAAATTAAAATATACAACAAATTAATAGTATTAATTCGTATTAGATTACTTGCTGTAATTATTACTTATTATTAATTAGGTGTTAATATGAATAAAATTTTATAATTATAATTATAATTTACCAAGTATGATATAACTTCTAGACTTAATTAACATAAGGAACTTTATTTTCGAAACATAATTTATTATAATTAACGATTATTCTTGTTCTGATTTCTTCAAATATTTTTGTTGTACATTATTAGTTAATGAAATCTAGATACACTTATGTGTTTTCGGGGAAAAAAAATTTGCAAGAGTCTTGCAGTGTTGGTCTTGTTTTGGTCTTAGTTTTGCTACCAGTACCATCTTAGTTTTGATCTTGGTCTTGTAGCAAGAGTCTTGCGATACCGTAATACCAAGACAAATTTTGGTCATCACTAGTGTACAATACACATTCTTTTTGCATTTACTAATTTCAAGTCTATTAAGAAATGAAATAAAATTAGTAAATACTAGATAATACTAAAAGATATAGAGCACCCGTGAGGCTATGTCGTCGTTTAATTAGATTAAATGTATTATAGTGTTGATTCTACAATCTACACTACCTATACATTTAACATTTACATATACACAACATTTATTCTAAAATAGTAAAAAAAAATTTTTTTTCGTAATTATTAATTATATTATATTTATTAAGGCGTCTCCTGGCCAATTTCTTTTTAGTTTTCAAACAGAATTTCCTTGAATATAACATAATAGTAAGAACGGACATTTGAAAAATATGAGAATTTTTGCGATCAATAAATTTGTTGTGAAACCTATTATAATATTGGTGAGCTACTTTTTTGAGTGTTTAGCTAGGGATTATTATTTAAAATTAGTGAAAGACATTTTTAAAAATATAAGTTGATTTGGTTTCAAATAATTTAATTTTCAATTTGTCTTAGTCCAAATGTACCTATATAATATTGTATTTTTTATATTAAAACGGTAGTATTTAAAAAAATTTCCCAATTTATGTAGTCCATAAATTATTGTATTAAATAATACTTAATTGTTCGTTGTTTAGTGTTAAACTGGATACAATGAATACTAACTAGTTAAAAAATTACTAACTAGAAAACAAAATTTTAACTTCGTTAAGTTATTTTTAAATTAACTTTCTCACTTAATTAGTTGATTTTAATTCATAATAACTTCATAACTTAATGAATATGAATTAAATTCAATGATTAAAATAATCTAATCTAATGCATTAAAAATAACTAATTATTTTTAAAGAGTTTTTTCAATAAAAATCTCAATATTCAGTAAAATGTAAAACTACTAAGTAAATAATAATTAATAATTAGTACTTAGTATTTACTTAATAATAAATTGGTCTATTTCTTTTAATATTATTTCTTAACAAACCTTCATATTTCTTGCAATGCACGCTTGTAACCACGTCTATAATATATAATAATATATAAATATAATTAAAACCTAATTATTCATTTAATGAAATACTTTAAAATTGAACAAACTAGTTTTTAAATTGATGTTTTTATCTTTAAAAAAAATAAAGGTAACCAAATTCTAATATATATTTTAACATAAATTATTATTTTCACCAATGAACCACTAAGTCAAAAATTTGGAAAACTTCAGTAATTAACTTATAATCTAACTTACCTAGTTAGTTTTTATGTTAACGTAATTTAACATCAACTAGTTTTAAAAATGACTAAAACAGCTGGTATCAAATTCCTAAATGATAAGTGCAGTTTCTCCATTTTTGTTTAGTACATAGTCTATGACACATAATCTCTATACAATAATAAAAAAATATATCCACGTTAGAGAAATTGCCCATCACAATAAACTGTATAGGTAAATATAGGTATTTAAGCAACATATTAAATATTTTAATAAACAACTCCTTTCTTGAAAAACGATTTTATATTTATCCACATTCCCCACATCAACACAAGACGGGTCTATATATTTTATATACGAATGTTATAATTATTGTGTTGCAGATTTTCGAACATCGCATCGATTTAAGCTGTCATACAATATCATAGATTATTCGAATAATAAATAAATAACATAATGTACCTACCAACACATAATACTTTTCGACACGTTTCGTGGGATCATATATTATCTCCGGTTTCTGCAGTTTTCGATAGATTTATAATAATAATATATTATAATATACGTACAGCATACGTCAGACAACTATACGAGAAAATCGCTAATATCATATATAGGTATAGATACATCGTGGAATCTCTTCACATGACCTATGTAAACAACACACGGTTCATCCTTACGTACATTATATATACACACACATACTACATACACTCGGAAAATGTGCTGTAAAATCGAATTTAGTGAAATCATATAAATGTGCACGTGTAGACGCTATTATAAATTACTTATTAGGAATCATAATATTTTCTGTACCGCATACCATCGTAGCGGGCCGTATCTGTCCATTGCCTCAGTATGACACAATGAGCCTTTGTATAACATAATGATATAAATATTATAAATAGCCGAGCAGTATAATATTAATTTATTTAATGTACGTACAATAATAAGTATTATCTACACGTTCGTTTTAATCTTACCAATTTTAATATTTGTGAGTAGTTAAAATAATAATACAATTTCGTATACCTGCTGTGGATACATAATATGATATAAAATATGTACAAATTATAGGTAGGTACTAACGGACAGAAAGTATTAATTAAATTACGGCAAGTGTATATACTAGATGATTAAATTAACAGGAAAACAATAATTTTCTAAATAAGTGAATTATCTTTTATCTTTTTGAAAATTTTCACATAAATAATTAGAAAACAAAACAAAAATTTTAAATAGCTTTATTTTTTCCACACAAAAGTTATAATTTGAGATTTTTAATAAAAGCATACTTTAAATACAAAAAAAAATGTATAGATTTATTCTAAATAATTCATACTGAAATCTTTCTCTATAAAAATATTTGAACGCAATTGTTTTGGTATAAACATTTTAAACTCAAATTAGGATGAAATTTGATGTTTAAACGAAGAAAAGCAATTTTCAAATTTTCATTACCTATATTATCCTTATCAGTCACATCTTACAACTATTATTCTGTTTATATTACGTATTTTGTTTACTTGTCTTGACTTTCAACAACTAAAGCACATACCTTTATACTTAATAACTATTAAAAAATGTATTCTATTTTTGACATCTTTTGAAGGTTTATCCTAGATAATAACGTGATTTTATTAAAAGTAATGGTATTACTTTATTCTATTCAATTAAATTTACTCATATTCTATAGAGTATAATATAATAAATTCAGTAGGTATAGGGTAACATTTTTAATTAATCCATAGCATTATTTTATTTTATTTTTTTAACATACTTCTACAAATGTATTAGCTTACATTAAATTATTTACATTAGATTAATTTATACATTTTATTTCTTTCAATTCTTTGATAACTAACTTATTAAACCGGCACTCTTTGGCAATAATTTTCTAGTTAAACGTTCTGACATTGCCATCATTGAGGCTATTTTCCCAGGATATCAACTACACATGTATATATTTATTTTGTTGTAATTCAAAACTATATTATTTGAAACTTTTTCGTACTTTTATTGTTATATTTAATATATATAACAGCATTTACAAAACATTTAGATAAATTTATGTTTATTGTCATTTTATACTACGAACCTATCACTTCATATCCTACGATAAATCGATATCGGCTTAAATGTTAATAAAAAATAATAAAATATATAATAAGTAAATATTACTAATTTAATAAATACAACATGTTCAACTAAAATTAACTCAACTTACCGAATTATAAATACAGTAATACCTAGTAAGATAAATTACTATAATAGCAATAGCCAATAGTCAATAAGTTTAAATATATCATAAAATGTAGTTACTTAGTAATATAATCTGACAGATTCCTATCTATTTCTACCCCTTTTGAAGTTCTCAAAAATATATTCTGATTTATAATAAATTAAATACTTTTCAAGATAATTAGTGTTTACCTACTTAAAAAATGATCATATTGTACATAGGTACAAAATGTGTATAAGTTATAAATTGTTGAATAACATTTACCACGCAGATATTTTTAGTGGAATATATTCATGTGTGTGTGTGTATATATATATATTATGTATGACATAATATCGTATAGATAATGTCTTGTATTGTATGATTTATATGATATTTATGCATAAGTATATATTTTGTAAATTGTAGTACTGTACATATAATATTATATATGTATTTACATAGTTTAGGCATTACTCGTCGATTTACATAATATTAATACGTTCTCGAATATTAGTTTTAAATGTAATAATTATTCCATAATCGTGCACAAATTGAAGGTATTCTGTGTATATATTTACATATTTATTATATTATTATATTCAAAATTATTCAAGAGACAAACATTTTTATACATTTTCAATCATTAAGGTCATTGTTATTACTAATTATGAGCTTATGGCATTACAATTCTTGACTTAGAAAAAAATACAAGAGGAACTCTAATTACATTAACTGAACTGACATATTAAAACATCGGCGTTCCTATTAGAACATAAATATACATCGTTTGTTAACTTATAGGTACTTTATGCTCTACGTGTGTGTATAATTAATATGTGAAACATTCTTAAGATAACTATTACTATATCCAGGCAATCAGACATTTACCTATACAATAAATAATAATATAATGTATTATAAAGTGTACACGCGAGAACGCGTTATGGATAGCGCTCCTAATAGACCTGCATTATTATATTATGGTAGAGTTTGTTCTATATTATAACCCTATTAGGTATTTAACTATACACCTCAAGTCGTCTAGGCTCATTACATCGGTACGGAATTTCTAAGAATTGGGCGATTGTGACACTTATATAAATAAATAACAACAATAGGTATACAACCCTACTAAATAATATGCACGCTTCACCATCAAGATGCGCAAACTACTGAGTCATAATTTCGTGAAACTTGTCAGGTTGTAATACTACTTTAATAAAATCTTAATTTATGGCTTTGCTTATAAACAGTTCCTGTCTATTATTATAGCGAAGATTACTAATTAATGTTTTTGAAGAGTCACTATGAATTCAAGAAGTTTTCGGGCTATCAAAATTTAATGCATTTGTTTATCTTAAGAAAATAAAAAGAAACAATTAAATTAAAACTTATAAAAATCTCATTAAATTTACCATCAACAATAGTTATTTAAAAAATTAATTTTTTTTTCTCTTGAAGTCGTCCACTAACTGCTATTTGGTGACTCCTTGTCTGTACATAGTTTTTATTTTTTACAACTTTTAGATTGATTCAGTGACTTGACTTTTATAGACCTCCAATATCCATCGTGTAATTTTCCTCAGGAACACAATAAAAAGTCAGTACTTATAAGCTATTCTCAAGCTACTATCATCAAGATTCAAAATGATACATTGTCGATAGATCTACTACAAAATTCGCCAATATTAGTAATAGCGGTTATTACTGTTACTCGCCGCCATGTCCTTATAATTGCCTTTTATTATAAGTATTAAGTAGGAATTACTGTGGCTTTATATTGTAACACCAGACTACGGAGATAGGTATCTATAATTCTATATAATGACATCCAACAAATGATAAACTTATACGTACAATACTGAAAGAAAGTGATGTAATATTTTTTTTATTTTGCTCCACTCAAAATAAAATTAGCTCTAAATGTTTATGTTTTCTACATTGCAGAAGTTGTTTTATAAAATTATATTAAGTTTCCTGAAATATTCAAATATGCTCTCAATATAGTAGGTAGGTAGGTACTTTTATATATTTTACTTAAATATATTATATTGAGAGTTATTTTATTAATTATTTTTATAATGTCGCCAACCTAGACTTTGTACTAAGGACTTTTTACCATCAATAGCTTTTCCGTCTAGCTCTATCCAGAGCTTGGGTATTTCAGTACTCAATGAAGGGTACTAACACTACTAACTAAAAGGGTTGACACTCTTTCTATGCCATATTATATTGAGATTCAATATTAAAATATGAGTACTATAAGTACAATTACATTTGTATTATCGTACTTTATTATAAAAGAAATATTATTTTAATAAATAATCAGTATCTTAAACATAAATTTTAGTGAGGTTGGTCAGTAATGGCTAATGAAATCGTCTCGATTAGCCACGAAAATATACTCCATATTATTGTGAATCATTAGATTGTATATTGAAAATGTTTTAAGCTCTTAAAGATACAATCATCACATCCTCGTTTTGTACATGCATATAATATACAATATTATAAGGTTAATAAAATAAAAATCCGCAATATTCATAATTTTTTGTCAAATATTAATTCGAAGGTGCATAATACTGATATATAATCAGCGCGCTCAATATCCATTTCGTCATTATGTAACGAATTACAAAACCGACTGATTTACTACAGTTTTTTATTATAATCATACATAGTATATCATGTATATGATATAATTGTACCGAGTATACTAATGAAGGCTTAATAATAAATAAATAAGATAGAAGACGAGAAGTAAATACAAAATACTACTACAAAAGTTATTGAGTGGCGAGACTACCTAGCTATGTAATTTCAACTATAGTTTAATGGAATAAGTAATAGCTATAAGGTCAGCTGTATACACTAAGTCAAAATGGGGTAACCGTCATACGATACTTTTATTAAATAATGTATACATATTCGTATACTGACATCACGCACTATATGCACAGGTCATTCATTTGACAACAACTGTAACAACTTTTAATAATTTATTTTATTTGCTCTCAATGAAACTTCACGTTTATTCAAAACTCACAAATAAAACTATATTTTATTTATATTTCATTTTTTTTCTACAGTATGATAAATTAAATTAATATAGTAAAATTATACTAAATTACACATTTAATTTTATATTCCAATTTTTACAATATTCCAAATGTTCGCAAATTTTTAAAATTTATGTATTTAAATAAACAAAATATTTTACTTAGGTACCTAATTTTATAAATAATATAAAGATATTATTATTACGTAAAGAATTCGATACAAGCATATAATATGTGATTGTACCATATACTATCATTAGTATGATATTTATTCTTATTATATCATAATTAACTGCATAAAAGTCCTAAAAATAACTACGAAAAAACATAGATATTGTGAGTTTTTGTACGTTATGTCGAAGCTATGACTCGGGTTTTTGCAGTATATCCGATTTTCTGTTTAGAATTCAAAAACAAATAACCATTTAAAAACTTGACATTTTTAATTTATATTTGTGCTATTTGTAAATAATTAAAAATTTTGATTTTTTTTTTTTTTTTAATTTTTTTATAAATACTTATAAAAATCAAATACAAAATTTCTAAAAAGTTGTAAATAATTAAAAAATATCAAAAATTTATAGTCACAATATTTCATTTAAATTTAGTATCTTGATAAAATTCATCAAAATTACAAAAATTATAAATTATTTTTTAGTTAGAAATTCAAAAAAAACTTTTTTATTTTTTACTAAAATTTGAAATTTTAGTATAAGATTTTTTATTAATTGTTTAATCTATATTAATAAAATTCTACAAGTAATTCAAATTATGTTTTTATGATCGTTAGAAATTCAAATTTTTAAGACATTAGATATTCATTTGTACGAATAATAACTTTCTTCTCAAACAATTTTTGTTTTTTAGAAACTTAATATCTTCAGGAAATGTTATACAATCACTTTTTATACATGGTATAATTTTCAATATATTTTGACTCTTTTTGAGCTATTTGTAGGTATAAGAAATTTTTTATTTTTTAGATTTTTCTATAAATGTCAAAAAGAATTATTCGCTTGATAAAAATTCTTGAAAATGTAATACAAAATACTAAACCTAAAAAAATTGTAAATCATAATGATTTATGATCCATTAGTCTAGTTTAGAAGTCGAAAATCCGCGGTTCGCAACTTTAGTGGCGGCTCTCTAGGTCCATACGTAAAAATAATTATTTTATTTTCAAAAAAAATTTTTTATATAAAAAAATATATATATTACTTTATATTATATTTTTGTTACTTTAAAAAATATTAAATACCTGCACAGGCCATCATAATCAACTAAAATTAAAAGTTTATACAATACATACAGGAAACCCATATTTTTATATCAAACTACTATAGCGATAAATGATTAATAATAAATTATTTAAAATAATATTATTTTGGTAGATACATTTATTAATTTTAAATCAAAATCAACTATATACAAGCAAATACTAAAATATTAAAACGAAGATTTTTAGTGGCTTTTTAAAAACTGGGAAATTATGTAAATTGTAACTTTTAGCTATGCTGTCTCAAAAGTGTACCGATTCTTTTTCTAGTTTAACGTCCCGCGTACAGAATTGGATAGAATTTACAAGGTAATGAAAGATAAAGTGTACACTGCTTCCGTGGACATACGTTATATTTATAATTAATATGTTATATCATATTAGAATCTAACCAGAGCGATTTTGTTAAAAATTTAATTTGCGTGAAAATTCCAGTTTTTTTAAAATGTTTTTCTTTTATTATTCCCATTGGTAATCATACATCACTGTATAATCAATACATTCATTGATCCGCTTAGAATCTAAAATGAAGGCCAACATACTAAATCAATCTTTTTATGAAATACAAATTATAATATGCTATAATTGAATATTAATTATATTATTATTGTAATATCACGTTTGATTTACCACGAGAATCGACTTTGGTAGTCTAGCTATACCAATTATATGATATTATACTGTATACAGTTTGCATTAAATTAAATTAAATTAATTATTAGCAAACTACACGAACGATGCAATTTAAAATATTACATACCTAAGTATATAATAATATAATAATATAATATAGGTAGGATTAACCTACAGGCTGAATAAGTCTTAAACAATAGTAATGAACCTGAACTTTTCTATTTTCACTACCCCAAAAAGTATTTATAGACACAAAAAAAAACACTCATCATTGTAAAATTAATATAATCATTCCTCTGCTCAGAATCTAATATGATATAAATATATTACTATAATAATTAAATACTAACAATATAATACATACAATATTTTTGGAGAAAATAATATCAACCTGTCGTAATAATAAAAGTAAAGTAAATAGTTTAAATAACTTTATCAAAAATATATATTTTACAATTATATTATAAAATATACTTAGTGATATTGGTTGTCAGATTGTCTTCGCTTAGAATCGTTTTTTGTATATAATGATATATCAATAAATTCAAATCTAACATACCTATAACAGTGACCAACTTGACATATAATGTACATCAGAGACCGTCCAAGTCTCAAGGAACCTATTGATAAAACTTTTATAGAAAATGGTTAAGTTATTTAGAAGTTAGACGCACAAAATAATTTTACATATTATAAAGATATTATTGATGTATAAAAGTAAATAGGTACAATTATAATTGTATCATCATAATATGCTATTTTTTTAACATTTTAACTAAACTATAATTTTTATTTAAATACATGATCAAAATTTATATTTTTCTCTTCAACAACAATTATTTTCTTAAGACAAATATTGTTGAGTTACTGTGATTTAAATATTTGTAATAATTTTATATAGTTTTACATTAATATAAATATTATTTTGTAAAGCACTCGGTTAAGATTATATAAATATACTATAAACTTTCATAAGCAATTCGTATAAATAAAAGAATTGAGATTAAATTACCAACAAACATGATACGTTGCTTCAATTCAAAAATGTGTTTATGTAAATATTTTATTGAATCAAATTACAATTTACACGCCACTATTTTATATTCTAAACATATAAGGTATAACAAGACGAATGTCATTTTTACAAAATAAATAAAAATTTTAAATCACGTTCATGTGATATATTTTTATTCCAATATGTTTAGAATTTCATATATATACAATTTACTTCAATCAATCATTAATGTATTATATTGTGTTCCATTTAGTAGAAAATTTTTAGTACCCAACGTATACAGATTTTAAAATTGTATTTAGATTATTACATAATTTAAAACTTTATTAACATGTTATCAATGTATATTTTATTTAAAAATTCTTTGCATACTTTTCAAATCATATTAAAATATTTATTATTAGTTAAAAACAACATAATAATGGTATAATATAATAAATATTAAAAATGTTTCTAAATACATAACATATTTTTTTTTATTTTAATATAGAAAGGAGAATAAATATATAAAAATTTTTATTACAAAATCGGCTCTTAGAATTTACGTTAGAAATTTTATAAGATAATCGCGGGAATAACAAATATAATAAAACTAATAATTTTATCGTGTATATACAAGCACTATTCATATTTGTATATTATGAATAATAAATAGCAATTACAAATTGATATTATTACACCTAGCTACATGCAACTTTTAAAGTATATTACCTATATTCTATAAAATATAAACTATTTATCCCCTTAATTTGTTGACCACGTCTTTACGAAACCAAACCGATAAAAAATAACATAAAACTCAAAAAAAAAAAAATGACTAATTAATTTTTATAACTTTTATAAAAATTTTGTTGGTTCTAAAATAAATGGAATACTAAGAATAATAATCAAGTAAAAAATGTAAAACTTCAAAATAGCATTAGCCCATTATTTACACTTTCACGGCCCACCAATAAGTATGTTATAAAATACTCTAATTCCATAAAGATTCTTCTCTATTTGTTACATAAATACATAAAAGGTTAATTGAAAAATGTTTATACACCTAACTAATACATGTTTCTGATAATCTTAGTTTCATTTAATTAACTTTATTAATCTCAAAAGTTCAAACAAACAATGTAAACACAAATCTCAAGTTTTCTTTTAGCGTATTGATATCTCTCATCAAATCAAATCTCCATTCCTTATATTAGTCCTTATAAATCACATCTTACACCTATTATTCTATTTATATTACGTATTTTGTTTACTTGCCTTGACTTTCAATAACTAAAACACATACCTTTATACATAATAACTATTTAAAAATTCATTTTATTTTTTTATCATTTTTTAAAGGTTTATCCTTGATAACAACGTGATTTTATTAAAATTAATGGTATTACTTTATTTTTTTAAATTACATTTACTCATATTCTATAGAGTATACTGTAATAAATTCAGTAGGTATAGTAACATTTTTAATTAATCCATAACATTATTTTATTTTATTTTTTGAACATCACTTCTACAAATATATTAGCTCATATTAAACTATTTACATTAGATTAATTTATTGAGTTTATTTCCCCAAGATATCAATTATATATTATAATGTATTTATTGTATTTATTTTGTAATAATTTAAAATTAATTACTTAAATATTAAAATTACGATTACACGGCGTTTTAAATAAACTATTTAGCTATATCACTGTCAATAGTTCATTTTTCCAGTATCTCGAAGAATGAAGACAGTAAAGTATCTTCTGCCCAGTGAATAAAACGCCGCGAAATAAATATTTATACTGAAATAAGAAGTGGGTGATTTTAAATTTTAATATGTACATATTATATTTTTTGTTCTATATTCGTGTATATAATTTTCAGGTATACCGTTTCGCATAAAAGTATAAACTTTTAAAAAATGGAGTAAGTGAGTGATAAACATTGGCAATTATCTATTTAAAATGCATTGCAAATAAACCTATAGTAGTAACTACAAACTGAAAACTAGCATTTAAATATTTAATAAAATGCCAAGAAATATAATAGATTAATGTAAAAATTTGTTTTGAAATTGTTAACATTTTAATTCCTTTTTCAAATATTATTTTTTTAAAGTACCATTAAATGCTTAAATTATTTTTATTTATTTTTTTAAATTATAGTCATACTGTATGACTAAAAATTTTTATTGTTTTTATTCTATATAAAATGTTTACATACAAAAGGATAATTATTTTTTATCTTTATTGACTACTATCACTCATCAAATTTTTAATGTATTTTTTTAATTCTTTATTAATTCATATTCGTCATGTTTTTGATTTTTCCATCGTTGTATTTGCCTTTTATACTTAATTTATTATACTTACGAATATAATCTAAATATATCGTCGATTACCGCATATTTTAAGTTAGATTTTCTCCTAAAGTTTATTAATTTTATCACAATTTGTGTTTTTTGTGGATGAGTACATAATAAGTTGTTAATAAGATACTTCAATTTTAAAAAAGGAATAGGTCTTAGTTCAAAATGATTCTAGTTTTTAATTTAAACAGGTAAAATTTAAATAATCCTAGTACATTTATTTATAATCAGAAAAAACAAACAAAAATTAAAAAAATCTTTACGCAAATCCAATTTTAGACAAAATCAATTTTGTTTTTTTGATATAGCTCAAAAACAAATAACTATAAAAATTTGAAATTTTGACCAAATGTTTATAACACTATATTTTATATTTAAAATAAAATTCTTAAAATAATTCATTGATATTCGAGCTATTTATAAGTAAAAGTAATTTAATCATTTTTATAGATTATATTAAAAACTGCTTATAACTTGTTAGTTTTTCAATTAAAAATACCAAAAATCTGTAGGTATAATATTTGTTATTATTTATTTTAAAGCATTATCTATTTATAGATATTATAAATCTATTTTTACTGACTGTCTTATTGTATTTACATAAAGATGTTACTAAAGTTTGAGTTATATAAGTTAATATATAATATAATATGATATAAATATATATTATTATTATAATTAAATACTAATAAAATAATAAATGCAACATTTTCAGAAAAAAAATATTAACTTATCTTTTTTTATAAGCATTTGAAGTTAGAATTTTGATCGATTTCATCAAAATTGCAAAAATTTGCAAATTATTTTGTTGTTAAAAATTCATAAAAACTTCTCTTTTTATATCTAAGTTTAGAAAATTGTATGTGAAATTCTTAATATGTAGTTCATAGTAAAATCTTAAAATGTAAAAAATGTATAAAAAATTGAATATTTTTTACAGACATTTTAAGTTAAAAATTCAGACGAAATTAATTATTTAAACGATAAATAACAAATTTTTAATTATTTTGTTATAATTTAAAAACATTATTCGTGGGGACTTTTATATTAGATAATTTAACGATCGATCATCTTTGTCATTTCAAGCATCATATTTAAACATTTTTAAGTAAAATATAAATCAATTGAGAAACATTTCTCCATTACATTATATTATTATTATTTATAGGCAAAAATTGTTAATGACATAGTAGATTTTGATTAAAGCGATAAATATACATAAATTGATTTTAAAATTATGTATTTATTTTCATTTTAGTGTCTGAAGACAATTTTTCTAGCTATAAAATATTAAAATACAGTCTGTTCTATTGATTTTTATGAAGGTTTCTGTAAATAAACTTAATCTAATTGATGCTAATGTAAAATGAAAATTAAAAATTCTCAGTACTTATTTTGATATTTGAAAAACAACAAATTTTTTTAACATTGTTATTAAAATAATTATTAGATAACTAAGTTGCTAAAAAATTAGACCTTCAGACCACCGCTTTTCTTCGCATGCAATAAGTAATTAATTTATTATTGAAATTAAATTTGAGATCTTTTGATTTTTCAAATGTATGTAAACAAATTACAGTATAAGATATTTCTAATCTTACTATACAGCAGAACGGTTATCATCTATTTTTCTCCTTTTAAAATATTTACATAAATGTGTATACTATTTATAGATATCGCGATCATCTTCACACCACCTACTTACAAGTTAATTACAATAATATAATATACACGTGGATATAAATATATAATAATTTAATATAATTAATAATAATTATTTATTACATAATGTATCACGTGTATATCATGAGATATTTTTGAAAAAAAATAATTCAACATACTGTACTACCGTATTAATATATGATATGACATTTAGTAAACGCTTTTATAAATTTAAGACGCAAACAATATATTTAAAACGTTTATTGTGTTGAAAATTACTGTTGATAATTAACTAATTGTATTATAGTCAGGCAACAAGCACTAGTGACTCATCCCTAAATAATTAATTAACAATAGGTGTATTCTATTGATTATCTGATTATAACAACTAATTTGTATTCGCTAGATATTGCATCACTATAATTGATAATGTGTAATTAATTATTTCTCATAGAATAATTAATCATTTCTTTGTTAACATATTTATATATTAAATTAATGAAAATTTGTTTAAAAAATGTTTCCATTTATTGTTGGTACCTATACATCCTCGATTTGTTTTTTATTTCAAAAACACATATACTTTTACTTATGTTTTATCTATAATAAATTAATTCCTTGGTACTACTTGTAAATATTGATTGGTGCTAACCATTATAACTTACAAATCTACGACCAATTTAAATTGTAAATAATTATATATTGGTTCAGTATAATGAGTTACAACCTATTATATAAAACATAAATTTTATCGTTACATTACTCTCTATTGTCATATGTCATAATATATAGTTGTTACATATGACTTTGTGTACACATGGCATTATTTAACTCCAAATTAGGTTGCATAATTTTCAAAAACTCGACAAGTAATAAAAATCAGGATAAAATGTAATATGTTAAGCCCACTTTGTTTGCATTTATAAAGTATATCTTTATTTTTTTTTATTTAAGCCCGAATAGTAATAAAGCAATGATTAATAATAGTATTAAAATAATAAATAATAATATACAATCAAACAATATCTATTGCATCATTATTAGGTGATAATTAAATAAAACTAAGGAATTAAAACTTGTTTTTAAATTAAATTTTACCTTTTTTAAATTAAATTTGCCTATTTAATCTATGTGTTACGTGAATTAAACAATAATCTTAATTGATAAATAATATTAAATACTAATAAAAATGACAAAAAGAAAAAATTAGAGAGGCCTCCTAGTACGGGTATTTCAAAGTGAAATAAAGGAAATAAAACTAATACAAATCAGTTAATATATTGCATGATATAAGTTTTTTATAAAGATAAGTTAATGAAATTTAAAACTCAAATTTAATTATTACAATTACAGGATACAAATAACATACAGATATTCTACGTTTCGAATAACTCATAGGTTTTTTTTTAATCAACCCATGTATCCTTATTTTTAATTCTAAGCACAGCCAGGATTGTATTTATCTAGAAACATCTATTTTTTTATATATTATCTACTCTAAATACTTTTTTGGGAAAGAGGTATTTTGTTAAAAAAAAAATTTATATATATTTATTTATTTCGATCCCGTTAATAAAATTGTCTTAAGGACTTATAGGACTATTACTATCAATGAGTTTATTGAATATATTCTGTAATGTTCTAATTGTAAAGACATGGGATCATACTCATTAGTCTTTGTATTTATAATACTATAATAGAATGGGATACTAGAAGGATGTTTTAACGGCCCTGCAAAAGAAAAATTACTCCCCTCCCCCTTCTTGAAAGTTTTTTTAAATACTCTTTTGATATCGAGACAAATATACTTGCTATGCATCGTTATTTAGGGTTCCATGCTGTTACAATGAGAGGAATATGAATAAATGTATTTTATACATTTTTTTTTTTTGTATTACTTCTGTACAAAAGATCAACATTTAATTGTTTTTTAATTATTCTAGAACATCTCTCTGTTCCATCTCTGTGTATATTTTATACTTTATATTAAAAATTATTTTAATACTTAAGAATCTCAAACAGTGTAATACTAATAAAATGTTTAATTTTATTATTTTAGTACTACGATGTTGAAATTATTTGCAGCAGAAAGCAGAACACTGATGAACAGTATTATAATTCTGATAATTTACATATCTGAATTTAAATAAAATCATAATTAAATGAAAAATAGGGTGAGCATGCCTGGTAAATCACCCTACTTAGTCTTAACAAGTTACATAATATATAAAGGTATATAGATAGTAGAAACTTTTTTTAAGATTTTATAGTACTGTGCACCTAATCATTCATTTCAAAATCGTAATTTTACTTATAACAATCATAAATAACACAACCCTGTGACATATTATATATTATGTAACAAAATATATGTGGTTTGTATAATATGCCTATACATTATATTTCTGATGACTGATGACTTACGTAATAATTCTGAGTAAGCTATTTTCACAGGATATTATTATATAATATATTTCTTAAAGATATTTCTTTTATTAAAACAGATGACATTCGTATTCATCTTCATTATATAAACGTATCGGTCGATATCACAATATTATACGTTTTATTACATATTTTATACATGTTTATACACGAGTATAGATGTATATATTATACAAAACTTTTATATGACTACAGAATATTTATTTTTACAACATTAAGTTTATTTTACGACTTTGTTGAATATGTTATATATATATATATATTGTTTATATACAATATAAATCTTCAAACTGCCTTCAAAACGAAATTTTAGTACAACAAAAATCCATAATTGTTCGTGATCTGAATTTAAAAATATTTCAGCGCAAACACTCAAAATGCATTTCAGACACAATCCAAAAGAGTATGTACGCCTATAACTATGTTACATATTAATAATTTATTAAACACCTACATATTAAACATAAATCTCCAAAGGTTTACTAAGCACTATAAAAATCTTTATACTCGATAAAAATATTACAACAATATTAAAATCAGAATGAATTTTTGCAGTTTTCCAAATAATATATTATTTTCATACACAAATCATTATTTTCAGCTAGATTGTTATACGTCCTCTCGTCACCCCTCTTTTTCTTCATCGTCCAAAATATCGAACACTATTATATATACCTACATTTATATACTCGTAAGTCAGTAAGTTGGTATGTATGAATAACGTATGTATATGTATGTATGTGGTGTACATTGTATATACACCGTATACAGTTTCGGGTGCATATTTTCCAATTTGTCGCAAGGTTCATGCCAATCTTTCGGGTATTATTTCCGTGTTGTTTCTCTTGAAATAAGAGAGAAATTGTTTTCTTCAGTTATTTTTGTATATAATATAATAATACCATGTGTGTGTATAGAACGCGCCCGTGCGTGAATGTATGTATACGACTTACATACTTACTTTTAGCATAACCGAATATAATGGGGTCTCGTTTGCAGAGAACGAATCCGAACATAAATGATACATATACATTATACAATATACATGGTTATTATTATAATACGTATGTACATACACTGCGCATTTCTTTTCAGACTGCGGTGCGGTAAAATACCTGCATAAACCATATATATACTTACCTTCATCGGCTTTCCTTAATGACGGAACTGCCGACGCGTTTTTGCTATATTTATGTGCGTATACGTGTAATAATATATATTTATATACTCGAGCACGTGAGATTTTAGCAGAAATAATCCATGGCACAAAGACGGTTTTATAAAATATTATATTATATTTGTATATACTGTGCATGTACTATATAAGTATGCTGTAAAATGTAGATACCGGCGGTATGTACATTGTATACTGACATACTGTATATATAAAATGATTCGTCAACATCTGAAACAGTATAGAACCTCTCTATTATGTTCGCCATTGTGTTACGTAATATATAATTTGTATACTATAAAATATTAGACATATTATATTATTTAAGTACAATAATATATTAACATTAATAAACATGTACGTATTACATAAAAGTGGTTACTAACCTGTAATAATAATTACAATAATAATTAGGACTAGACTTCAAGTATATTTTCCTGGTTGATCGTATTATGTACAAAGTAAGTACATCATACGTTCCATAACATATTATTGTGAATAATAACATGATAGTTGATGTAACATATATTTTTTCATATTAAAATAATATAGTAGGTAGTTAAGTACCTATATAAGTCCTAATGTTTCCCCTTTTCTGAAAATCACATTTGATTTTAATTTATTTAAATCTTAAGACTTTCCATACTTACAACATTTAACTTTTAATAACAGATGTTAGTATTCTAAATAAAAACATAACTCCATACAAATGTAAGATGTTTTGAATATTTTGATTCACGCGTTGGAATAGAAGACGTTTTTAAAAGAAATTATTACCGTATTTATAAGTGAAAATTATCGTTTATTACTAAAATTTAGTCAGCAGTGACAGAGCAAGATACTTTCAATTATTATTAGTATCTAGAATCTAGATCCAAATAAAGTCTTTATAGATACTTTTAATAATAATATAGTAACTTTATTACAGCAATAACAGATTATAAATTTTATAAACAATTAATTTAAATTTAAAATACTGTGGCACCCATACAAGTTAAACTTGTGTTGGGAAAACGGTCATTATCAATACATTTTTTTACATTTGATAATATACTTAACTTAAAAAATTCTAGATACACATATATTCTTTTAGAAAGTATCTAGATACAGATACAGCAAGCAGAACTCTAGTAATACCTGGGTAGAGGGAGATGATACACTCGCAGATTTAATTATTTCCTAATAAGAGTTGGAAATATCTGAAAATTAGTAATTAGGTTTCGAGAAAAACAAAAAATACAATTTTTAGTCACAAGTATGTAATTCTCAATATTTTATCTACGGATCGGTAAAAAAATCTTATATTGTTAATTATATTTTTTCTTAAGTTAATCATTTAATATTTTTACACCCCCCCCCCCACCACCACCAGTATCAGACTTCCAATACAAGCGCCTCACTCGTCTCACCCTAGTTGTTGCTTCGACAGTAAAGTAGCTTAAGAGTATCTTAATATATATTTAAATACAAACTATGTTCATTGTAAATATTTATTATATATATCTAATGAAATAAATAATATATCATTTAAAATGGGTACAATCATTTTTATGCTGAACTTCGATTATAATTCTATACATACAGTATACAGTCATTGCCAATCAATTATTAAAAATATAATAAGTAAATAATTATAGTCATGTATTTTATTACACATCATTATAGTTTAAGAAAATAAAATAAAAAAATTACTGCGTTTAATAAATAATTATAAAATAGGTAAAAGCCAATGAGTATTATTAATGTATTTTCCATTTTGATCAATAAATCATAATGAACAATAAAAAAAAATAAATTTAGATTTTAATGTTTATTTTTAAATAAAATTAGACTTCAAAACAGCTGTTATCAAATAAATTTATTTTTGGAATAAAATGTTGTCCACAAATACTATGGTCACTCAAACGAAGCGCTAGAAGGGAGAATCAAATTACATTTTGTAAATATTTTATAAGCATTATTAAATGCCTTAAGACTTAAGATTTTGTGACTGAATTTTTTCTTAATTTTCTTAAAAATAAGACTTGAGTCATTATTTACGGTATTGTTATAATTATTCTCTAAACCAGTGTTTCCAAACTAATTTTCCTCAACGTCTTTTTTAATGTTCAAAAATCATATACCAATCAATTTTATAAAATGACCTATTTTAATTTACATGACATTATTTTAGTTTGCAAAGGATAAACATTTGTCCAAAAACAAAAAAAACATTTTATGTATACACTATACAATAACAAATTAATTTATTGTGTATGTATATGTAATAATAGTAATAAATTAGTATATAAATAAAAAATAAAAATGACATCCTAATAAGATTAATGCACCTGATGTGCGTTGATAATAATCTGTTTTATTCTAAAAATATAATAATATAACTACGTACATACAACGTTACGATAATGCGATTGCTGATAGAAAATTCATATTGAAAAAATTCACGTTGAAACAGCCACCGTACACTTTTATAATACAATTCCTTCGCAATCAGAATTGTAACTTCAATTGCCCTAGATAGTTGTATTGACCCCAAAGGGGCAATATCGCCCGCTTTGCTCAAAACATTGCTCTGAATCTAAGTATTTAAAAAAATCATATTCAAAATTCTTTGATATTACTCTTGTAACTAAAGAGCCGTACAAGTGAGGGAGGTAAATTAGGGCGAGTGCCCTAGGGTGGAAAAAGTAACAATATTTTAAAAAGCGGCAAAAAGCTCCTAAAGCTCCCCCCCCCCCGATGTCCGACTATGATTAAGGGCGTCAAATAAAATTTCCCTTAGGCACCACTGATAGTTAGCACAGCACTGCTTGTAACGATTTCTGTCTATTGACAACGTACATTGTTCCACAGATAGAGCACAGCTAATATGCTAAGACGCTGAGTGTGAGACATTACGAGTGAGGCCGACTTATCCAAATAACTCTCAAAATAACATTTGCCGGTCAGCTAGTCTTGTTACAATTTAAAAACATTATTGGAACTTAAACATAAAAAATAACTTACAACTTGTACATAAATTATATTATTATGAATTTTACTATATGCAATGATGTTTTTTATTTCTTTTAAGATATTATCGATTTATACTATGAATTAATTTTTACCGTTTAACAGTATTTACAGAAATATATTAATGATTCCGAGTTATATAAGTTAATATCATATAAATATATATTATTATAATAATTTAATACTGACACGAACCCCCCCCCCACCCGAAATTTTTTCTTGAAATAAGATTTTATAATAATTTCATATTTTATTACATAATATATTAACATATTTATACTCTAACTCCCCCCCCCCCCAAAAAAAAAAAAAAATTTGCTAGCTACAAACAAACTTTAATACTATAAATCTTGAAAAAAATATATCAACCTACCGTCATACTAAAAATGAACTTATTGATTTTAAAATCGAAAATAAAAACATCACGAAATATACGCTAACAGACTGTCTCTGCTAAGAATTGTATTTTGTATACAATTATATATCATTGAATTCAAGTTTAACACATCCATAATAGTGACCCGCTTAACATTTAATGACGTACATCAGAGGAGGTTTCATCGATTCCGCCAGACCTTTTTATGCTAGGGGTCTAGTAGAGGATAGGGTATATCGATTCCGCCGGCATCAATACCACCAGTATTATACAAGTAGTCTAAATCTAAAAATAATTTATCGATTCCACCGAGAAAAAAATAATTTTCAAAAATTATAGTTCTATTTTATTTACGTAGCTATATTAAAAATATTATATGAAATCTATTCACCATAAAAAAAAAAATTAAAAGCACAAATTATGTTTATAAAATAATCGAAGACTTATTAAAAAATTATGTAAGTAGCTAAAAAAAATTAATCGTTCACATTTCATTAGTTTAGCATCACCACATTATAAAAAAATAATATTGCACAACTTTTAACTATAGAATATAATATACACTGTAAATACTAAATTAAAATAGGTATAATAATTAAGGCATAAATATAAGAACCACCCAAATGCTCATGCGTTTTATCACTCCTTGATGTATATTGCATACAAACAAATAATAATATTGTACAACAATGGTATCTGACATTTGACATTTGGCATTTTTAACAAAATGACAATTATCGTACATGCATATAATATATACATGATAAAAATGTTTATCAAATTTAATTTTTATTATTTTAAAGATAAATTGTATTGTATATATTGATTCTTAATTTTATTTTAATATCTAAATGAGATCAATAACTGTTGAACTATGATATTTTATAAATATATTTATTGTATTTATTATATTGATTATTGATTTTGTTTTAATATTTAAATGACGAGTAACTGCTGACAGCAGCAGGTGCTAGGTTGAGATAAAAATTGATAGGTGGCGGAATCGATAAGTTGTTTTTAGATACCTATACTGTCGGAGTCGATACTGGCGGAATCAATCCTAAATTGACAGAATCGATAGGTCCCCACATTAGAGTGGTATCCACTTGCCCACCTTTTTTCTTCAGTAATATATTTATTCAAATTCTGACTTATAGATTTTTTTAAATACATACTATTTAATTTTTGCCATAGGAGTCCATAAATATACATTTTTATCATGATAAATTTAAATTGTTTATTTTCAAATTATAACCACCTTTTTTTACTGTAAATTGTTAAGAATATAATTTTTTTGAGAATTTATATATATTATATGATTTAATAAAATAGTAAAAATAAATTTAATTAAAATTACTAATTTCTGAATTATTAAATATTATGTAAACCAAAGACAACTTCCGTAATAATACATTTGAAAACATAATTGTGATGATTTGAAAATTATAGTTATTAAGACTATTTAGGTAATCATAATACAAATATTTTTTCCAAATCATGATTTAAATAATGAATGATCCCTTAGTCAGAACTATAATATGGGTTCTTTAAATCATAATACTTTTGTTTTATAATATTTATTGTTTACTTCAAATTTTATTGTTGTTGTAATTATTCATAAGTAGGTATATATTGTTTATATTAATGATTTGTAATATTTTCAAAAGCTAATCGTCATATTTTATAAATATAAAATAAAGTATAAATGCGTCAAAAATGTCAAAAAGAAAAAAATGCTCAATAAATATTAATTTACAATAAAAATTATTGTTCTTATTTGAAATAATATAAGTTTGTTTCACCTAAGTCTAAATATAATAGCTTTTATAGTGGGTTTATTTGTATTTTTTTTTTTTTTTTTTTTTTTTTTTTTTTTTTAATATCAGTTACTATTTTTAATATTTATTGTATACAATAATAGTATATTTATACTTTATCACGTATAATGTATAAATACAGCTAACGGATAACCATATAACATTATGCTTAACCAAAGTAGGTTCTTCGTAGACTTATAATATTAAAACATTCTCCATTTAATCGATATTAATAATTTACTTTTAACATATTAACTAACTCATTACCAAGGCTATAATTAAAATATTAAATAATTTAAATTAAAAAAAAAAACTATGATTCTATAGTGTGATGATTTTATTCATTTTTTAACAGTTCATTTTCACAATTATTTCACATACTTAGACACCTAATAATATTTATTATTTCATATTGAACTATACTGTCTATAGTGGTATATAATTTTTTAATACATTCATCTCGGTTTAGCTACTTATTTATTTTTAGAAAATGTGTATTAAAATATATTACGATCATAAAAAGAATAATTTTATGAATTTTCTTAATTCATAAATAATCTGTTAAGTATTCAAAAATATTTCAGTTATATTTTATAACTTGTAAAATTTTAAATTCTTATCACTTGACTAATCTATTACTCATTGGCCATTTTATTAATACCTATTACCTTTGCCGTATCTCGTTATTTTCAAGAACTACAGTCTACAGGTTTACGTGCTCTATCAGGGATTCAAACTCAACGAATCTAAATCCACCCACTGTACATTCACACTCAGACTCATAATCTGCTCCAACCTCTTCCAACTAGGTACCCAAAATATTCGTTACCTAGATCAACAAACGACTAGTTTTCAACATTTGTCGGACAGTTTTGCCCTCTTCTTTCGTCCAAACGTGTCACTCCACATAATAAAATTCTTATCTACAAGTTACTCCTCAAATCTATCTGGTCCTGCGGAATTCAACTCTAGGGTACAGCCAAAGACTCAAGTATAAATAGAATCCAAATGCCTCCGATAGATGACTAAGACTCTTTGTTATATTTCGAATGATACTCTCCACAGGGACCTCCTCATTCTGACAGTCAATAAAATTTGCTAGAACTCTATACAAACGCTTACACATTAAACTAGCAAATCATCAAAACCCCCTTATCCAAAACCTCTCCTCTCAAACAATTCCAGATGACCTAGGCCAATATCTAAAACGTAGCTGATGTTGTGACTTACAAGTTGACTAACCACTACTACCCACACCATGAAATACTATTATTGAATAGTTTCTTCAATTAAGCCAACCAAACCCTCTTAATAATATGTTTCTCTTCACATCTATTGTGTTTATTATAAAAAATGTTTAGATAGAATCTACAAATCAAAATAGCTAAGACAAAAAATAACTTTTTAGATACTAAAATTGTTACATAATATTAAATAGGTATCTTTGTAGATACATGTACTTAACATAAAGCCACTGGTATAATAATGCAGTGATAGCACTGCTTAGTGCTTATATTATAAAATTATAAAAAATCATAAGGCTTCTAACGGAAGTCTTAATTTTGATCACTAAATGATAAAACAAGTTAAAAAGGTAATTAAACTTATTTTCAGAAACAAAAATCCAGTAAGGTAGATTATACTCGTTTAATATTTTATTCAGATGTATAATAAATGTTATTAACAATAACTAATAATATTCATAATAATAATTAATAATAATGAAAATTGAATAAAACATTGGTACATAGGTACATAATATAATGACTTATGCGAAACCAATAATAACTAAACATGTTGTTATGATTTGTTTTATGAAATATTTACAATTTATTAAAATATAGGATATTGTTTTTACAATAAAATCAACAAACAGTTAACACCTACACCAGTCATTTTTTGTTTAGCAATATTAATGTAATGACAGGTTAAATTAAAAATACAATGCAGAGGACGGATCAACAAATTAAAAAAAAAAAGGAAAGTTTTTGTAATTAAAAGTTATGTTATTTGCTACTTCATTTTTGAAGTAATAGATAATAATGCAATAAATATCATATACTCAACTATAATAGTAATACAAACTCAATGGTTTAGTTGGTTCTTAACTGGTAGTCTCCATTTTGGGTGATATATCGTACCCAAGGTAATGCTTGATAACCACTCTTCTCAATAATTTTCAAGTACCTAACTTGAATACCTGATGTTGTGAAATATGGTATTTCAAACCTCACCTGTATAGGAGGCCGGCCTTCAGTTTCTTCATTTTCAACACTCGGTAGACCAAAATGTGCTCTCATCAAATATTCTTTGCCACCTGGAAAAGACTTTATTGACCACACTAATGAATTTTGCTCTGGCATATACTTGACTGAACCGACAGTAGTTTTGAATTTTGGAGAATCAGCATCCATGGGGACTTGGATAACTACTTCTACATTATTGGCAGTAGATCGACGCTTAAACTGTGATTTTGCCTTAACTATGTACTCAACACGACTATGAGCATGTCTTTCAATGACACTTTCAATCCAAATCAAAGGCTTGATATGTGTACTTAACCTATAAGAAGATGAAATTATTATTAGCTTATGGTTTCACAAATAAATTAAACTACAAAAATATTACCTGTAAGTCATCAAATCGAATTCTCCATCTGGAGGAATAAACGATATAGTTCTATCATTTTCAAATCGTGATAGACGAACACATTGATGGAATTTAACATCTTCAAGTTCTACAGATTTTGATTTGCCACGTCCAGTGCTTTCAAATAATACCTTGTCATTAAGTCCTAAACGTAATTCTGGCATTCCGGACAAGTAGACTCTCATTTTGATTGAACCCACTATTTCACTCCTAAGTACATTTCCATTAGCACTAGCTAACAAATTTACTGATTCGATAACATCTAAGAATACTTCATTTTTTCTATACTTGAGCCCTTCTGAGCGCCAAGACACAGCATTGGTCACCGCCATAGGGATCCTAGGTTGTATTTCTAATTTGTGGCCATCTTGTGTGATGTACTCTTGTAGGATTTTGCTGTCAGTAGTTTGTGGATACCCAAAGTCAAGCAGTTCATCCAAAAGTTCATATATAACTACAAAATTGTCACGTATACTCTCTTCTTCAATTTCCTTGAAATATTCATTCATGACTCGCACAATCTTGTGTAAGAACACAAAAACCAGCATGATGTTAGCATTCTTCTTGGTAGTGGACACAACATACAGATTATTGCATTTTATGTATGTAAACGTACACTCCTCAGTCTGTAACAGAGGAGTCAACGATCCCTCCTCTTCTTTTTCCATCAGCAATGGCATAAACTTCTCGATGACATTGGGTGCAATATCACCCCGGTAATTGCGGGATATCAACACCTTACCCTTTACGTCCAGTATGTAAATAGCCGACGCAGACATTGTCTAGTACCTAATACTTACTTAATGCTCACAGTCAATCACTTCATTAGACCTACGGTCCCCGTATCGAGCGCAGTTTCCACAACACACTACAACGCCCCTCAATGTACAAAACCTGTTTGCCGTTTCTGTCGTAAACTTTAGAATTGTCCAATCCCGATGAACACTTTTTACCAGCCACAACTCACGCACCGGTATAGAATATTAATGAATTATTATAAAATATTAATTAATAGTTATAATTTATTCCTGAAGTATAATAATAAATTATTATATTATCTTGGACTGTATTATTTCATCAAGCCACTCAAACCAATCACCAGTTTACCAACGTTGATGTGATAACCGTGTGATAAGCGTGGAACTAAGCCAAACGAAATGTCAGTATGATCAGACGACCAGCGAGTTAGACGCGTGGCCATTGTATTTTTCTATATGGCCACACCGGATCCGCACTCGATATCAAACTGTTATCATCGATTTACAGGGCGATTATTACAATTTCACTATGTATATTCTTATACTCTATGATGTAGTATAATATGATAATGATAAAATATTGAAAAAAAAAAGTCTATAGTGTGATACTATAATTACTAATTAGTAATAGCCTATTATAAATCGCCATTGTCTTCACTAATCTTGAGTAATTTTTTACTTTGTCCATCAACGAATCGTCTACATTTCTATTTGACGGCTTTTAAACATTTCTTTTTGCTTACTCTGAAATAAATCCTTACGCTAATCCTACTATAATGGCTGTACGTAGAGCTAGTCACTCTGGGACATGGTACAACGAATCTGGTACGTGATTTTTTTGTCAACGTTTTGTGATCGTAATAAAATTTTACGATTTATTTTTCAGCAAAAGAGCTCGGCAATCAATTAGAAAACTGGTTAGGTGCTGCTGAACTCACTCATGGGCCTGCCAGAGCCATAATAGCCCCGTATGTATTTTCTGAATAATACATTTAACAGATGTATTATATTTATCAATATTCAATACCCTCAATAAATCTGATAAATTTTTATTTTACAGACATGCCGGATATCAATATTGTGGTGCTTGTGCAGCATTTGCTTATCGTCAGATAAGTCCATTCGTTGTGTAAGTTACAATCATTACAAAACTTTTGATAAGTAACTCTAGTTATTTTTAGGCAACGTATTTTTATACTTGGGCCCTCACATAATGTCCGTCTATCTGGTTGTGCTTTGTCAAGCGCTGTTAAGTATAGAACACCGTTTTATGATTTACAAATAGATAATGAAGGTAAGAATTCATAGTATTGAAATAAAATTAGTTAATTGTTTTAAATTTATATTTAGTGTATGAAGAGCTCGAATCTACTGGGCATTTTGAACGAATGAGTATGAAAGTAGATGAAGACGAACATAGTATTGAAATGCAATTGCCATACATTGCCAAAGTGATGCAAGAGTAATAACCATAAAAAAAAAGTTTACATACTTAGTAATTGTACCTAATTTATGTACATTTGTTATACTTTAGCTACAAAGATAAATTCACTATTGTGCCAGTAATGGTTGGCTCATTGAGTACTGAAAAAGAATCTCTCTACGGACATATATTTTCTCAATATTTAGCGGATCCAAAAAATCTTTTCATCATATCTTCAGACTTTTGTCATTGGGGACAAAGATTTCGTTACACATTTTATGAAAAATCTTGGGGTGAAATTCATCAATCAATTACAACTTTGGATCATAAGGTTAGTTTAAGTTATTCATAGATTATAATTTAATTAACTTAAATTCTTTTATACAATAGAAATTAAGTCAAATTAAAATTTACAATCATAATTACAATTATAATATTATTTCTATTTAATAATTATGTAAATCATTATTTTTTCAAGGGCATGGATACTATAGAAACTTTAAAACCAGCTGCTTTTGTTGAATATTTGAAAACTTTCTCTAACACTATATGTGGCAGACATCCAATCAGTGTTCTATTGCAGGTAAAGTTGAAATAATCAATAACATTTATTAGTTTAATTTCCAATAAAATGTAGAAATATTTTTTGTTTATTACCAAGTTAGTGCCTATATTACAATTTTATTTTATTTTTTTCAATAGGCGGCTAATCATTTACGGACTCAAAAATTGTCACTCAAATTTCTAAAATATGCTCAGTCCAGCAAATGTTACAATCTGGGCGATTCATCAGTTAGCTATGCATCGGCATCCCTTATAATTGAATAGCAATATAGTACTTCATAGTGAATTTTTTTAATTCACTTTTTTCTAAATATAAGCTAATACTAAATTTAAAAACTATATACTTAATTACATAATATTGTAAACCATAATGATAATCAAGTTTTTATAAACATTGTTTATATTATTAAATAAATATTAAAATGTAAGTTTTTTTTTAAAAAAAAAATGCATTATTTTTATATAAATATATTTTGTAAAATCGATATATATAACATGAAAAAAAAATACTTCATGACTGATCATAAGAAAATAATTTAAAATATAATTACTTTTGTTGAATAAACAATGCATTTTAGTTAGATTCAATCCCTTGTTCAGTAATTCTAAAAGGAATACTTGTTGAAGCCGTATGTGGGCTGAACATTACTTCTATATATCTAGAAGACTGTGTTTTAGACATCATAAGTCTAGTAGTCACTAAATTTGCCCACGATAATCCTAAAGATGGAATTAATTTCTTTCCACCATTATCTGACATTGATGATGTTACCTGTACATGAAAATAATATGAAGATGAAATTAATAACATGTTTAATTTGTATTTCATTTTAATCATATTTTTATTACCTGATTAACACATATGATCCATAGTCCATGTTCAACAGATAGCTTATGTAAAAAAAACGCTATATCTCTGAGATCTCTAGATCTACGAGGTAACTCACTTAACGTATATTCTCCGCGGAACACAGCTGTTATACTATCAATAATAATGAGTTTTATAGGTCTATGTAACAATGCCTTTGGAAGCATTTCATGGATACATTTTTTCAGATCTTCCTGAAATTCATAAGAGCAGTTGGAAAAAAATCTTTTAATGAAAAAACAATCATTTACCACAGTAGCTATGTGACTAATTAGAATATTGTCTCCATAATCTATTTGACATAATTCATTCATATCAATTTTACTATCACATTTATACTTAAAACGAATATTAGAAATCATCTGTTGTATTCGACTAGAAGGAAATCGGTCTTCAGTACAAATGTATGCAGCTCCTTAATTTAAATGAAAAGTCAAGTAAAGAACCTTTTTTAAAATGATTAATTATTTTAATGGTTATTACCAACCAGACTTTGCTCCATTGAGTGGTAATGGTAGTTGAACAGTAAGTGCAATCTGCAAACAGAATTGTGTTTTCCCACAACCACTTTCCCCAGAGATCTCTGTGATGCCACATTTGAATAATCCTCCTCCCAAAAGTTTATCAATCTGTATACAGCCTGTAGTAAGAACTTGATTATTCAGCTCTTGATGACATCTATAACATTATTAATGAGTTGCAAAATAAATCTGTATTTACTCACATGCTATAAAGCTTAGTATATAATTCATTTTACTTGACATTTGATGCACTTATGTTAGCTGCAGCAATATACACACGACGAGTAGCTTCTACAGTCAAATTAACTTTTTTTCTAAACTCTGCCTCAGTATACTTTAAAATATTTGTAGATAATAGAAAACCTCCTAAACAATGAAAAACAGTAATCATTTATAAACAATCATACTCACATATATTATTTTAGAGATATACCCTTGTAATTATAATGTTATTTCTATGTCAATATTTTTACAACTAATCAATTTAATTATTCATTGATGTCAATAATTTATGTATGACATGGTGTTGTGAAAGTATCGTTAAAACTATTGTTAAAATACAATATAATATATTATCAGTTTTGATAGACATATTTCTCTTGTTACATTGAACTATTATGTATTTTTATTTATTATTATAATAAGTAAAAAAGAATTTTTTGTATAATAGTATTATTCTTATGGCATCATGGTTTTGTATAATATAATGACAATATTATGTATTAATAGAATGTTTTTTTTCTTTAAATGTTATCAATCCGTAAAAAAAAGATTGTATACATTTTATTTGTCACAATGTGTTATGGCAAGAGTAAGATAAAACATATGGTCTCTTAAAATGTTAATACAACAATTATCCACAGTCATCATTAATAATTGTTAACCCCAATATAGTACACAAAAATTATTCCAACGCTAACTAATTTATAAATCTTCCATGTATTACCTATGCAAAATTATTATTATTATCCTACATTAAGTAAAACATACTGTAAAAATCTGTGAATACTGAATATACTAAAATGTATGTATTTATTATAATATACATTTTAACACCTTAACATTGGTTTATAAATATTTTTTATATTAAAGAGTCATTTGCTAATATTTAGGTATCTACTATTTAATTTAAATTATAGAGTCAAATGAAATTGCATTTATTCTATATAAATAACTACTATACTTTATTCAAAATAAGGGTATACCATCCAGTGGTTGAAAACTGGTCAAGTTTGTATAACCAATATAGTTGCCTTACAGTCAAAATCGTTACCACTATTCATAATTTGATAGTACATGGATCTGGCTAAATACAAAACTTTAGTTTATGGACAACCTGATATACTCTTATTCTGAATAAAGCTAAAACAAAAATCAATTATATAGTTTAAGATTAGGTAATAATAAGATGACTAAATCAATAAAAAAAAACCTAGGACAAAAAATTATTCTATAAAAAAAATCTTAACTTTTATTTTTATGTATAAAATATAAATATATTTTATCATATTAATTTAAAAAATTAAAATTTTTAAATAAGTTATTAATTGTACTTTGAATTTGACTTTACTAGTTAATAGTTTTAACAATTTATTTTAGTTCAAGAATAAATTATAAAACTCAACAACTCATACTACAATTTGTTTGAACTTGCAAAGCTGTTTAAATCATTTCTATTTACAATCAATTTTTTTCATCTGTACATTGAATGTTCATTTTAGAAAAAATTCTCTTTACATTTGTATTATAAGTTGGAATAGCTAACATGTCAATTACATCCTTCATCTATTGTTTTTGCAATTTATATAATACTTTTATCATTTAATTTAATTCCCGGACAAATTGAAGTTCCAATTAAGATTTCTAGTACACCAAGACGTCTGGATATCCAAGGTAATAATTAATAAACTAATTACCAATAAAATGTTTATTTGGTATAATCTAGATTATAATCATGGGTAGTCTTTATGATCTATTGAATATTATTATAATATTTATTGGAAAACGTTATATAACTAATACATAATTATTGTAAACGTATTTGTTATTTGAAATTTGTAAGCAGGTAAGTATGTGAACAATTACAAACACTTTATTATCTTATCACCAGTGACGGTTACAAGTTTATGGAGTTAAAGTTATTAACAATGTGATTCTTATAAACCTCCCAAGACAAAAGAAGAGTCTGAAGTCTATTAATAGTACTGAATAAATTACCCAATATCATACACAAACAACAAACAATAATAATTCTAAGCAAAGTAATAAACTATTGACTTAAAAATATAGAAGTATAAATTAAATAAAACATTGTATAGACAATTAAATTTGGTATATTTGATATAAACCCCTAATATCCTAGGAAACTTATGAAGTATGATAATGATCATTCATGGTTTATACACAAATAATTTTACCTTTGATCAATGCAGCTTGTGTATATGGGTCAAAAACGTTCAGATCCAAATCATCGTCGACTAACGATGAATTCATTTCATCAGCAGCTGTGACAGTGTGAATTCATGGATATCATAATCCATTCATATAAAATACTGTTGAAACAATTATGATTTACTATAGAAATTCCGTGCATGTGTAAGAAAATGAAAATACATAATTGAAAAGAAATAAATATTTTAGATAAGTACTACAATAACAGTATATTTATACATAATATTATAGAAGAAATTTAATTTTCAAGGAACTTTTTTACAGCTTTACCACAAAATAAATGAAAACTATTTTATTCGTCTATTTTAAAAGTAGTTTTAAACTTTAAGTTCGGTACTTTACCTTTACTACCCGTCACCCGCGGGCTACAAGCCCACAACTGTTGATAAAGGACGCACGTGTAATGTGCATAGATGAGTGATAAGGCAACGGAAAATGATTGCATGGCTTATGACAGAAACTAAGATATTTGAAATTTAAAATTATCTTAAAATAGCTTCAGTTATGAATGTTCTATCCATAATAAATAGCTTTATTCTATGATGACACCCCCTTAATAGGTACCTATAATCAATTACTAATTTACTATTTAGTTGTACATATATACAATGGACAGTGATTCTATCAAGTATCAAGGTCGTATCTGTTGGAATTATTTCGGAACAAAATTCTTGTTTAGGTGACGAGCCTGACGAGGCTAGGAAGGATTTGAAAGTATTTTAAAAATAAATGATTTTAAATTTCTAAGATAACGTAATCCAAGAAAATGTTGGAAGATTTAAATCTTTAATTCCACCCCCTCATTATTTCTTTAGTAGAAGTGAGTACACGGATATTTTATCTCAAACGTCTCGCAACTACTTAAAATAATATAGTTGAATACTCCATTCATAGATATTTACTAGTTTATAAATTATTAAGTTATAAATCTTTACTATCTATTCCAGGTCTTACAAGGTAAGAGACATTGGTACTTACTGCGTTTTATTACTCAGACGGCAGATTATTTTCCCAATATAAATAAGTTTTCGAAAAACTAATAACGGATGATGCACAGTGTTAAAAATGTTCTGGATTTAATTGAAGATGGTACTGTTGTTAATGAATTAACATTTATATCCCCTCATTTGGTATTTTAACAAAGGCGAATTAACCTTCTCAGCACCCTGACTCCCTGAGGCGCGCTCAATGTTCAGTGTTTTACCGTCCCATTTTTTTAATACTATCTGAGGATCGTAATTTGAATTGGCTAACATCGAAGAATGATGGGTAATCGGGTATAGCCACTCAGTGAGTAAGGAATGGTTCAATTTTCTTTTTGGTTCGTTTTTTTTTTTTTTTTTTGAGAATAATAATAAAATAATATAACAAATTTGCCACATTAGGTTAGGCTCGAGCCTCATGGGCCTAATGGTTAATCCACCACTGTATTTTAGTTTTGGTAATAAAGAAACTGTAAACTCAAAATATGATATCAAAACTTTTCGATAATTGATGAAGTCAGAAAGAAAATTATATAATTTTATTACTAGATCGAAAAGGGGCAACACTTCCTTAAAATCTTCGAACGGAAATTAAAACATGTCCAGGAACTGAAAGCACAGAAATAGTTGTTAATCGCGATTCATACATTTTAATTCCATGCTAATAAATTATGAGTTAAGTACGCTTGGACAGTGCCTTATGAGTTATAAGTCATAACCCACGAATTATGGTCATAAATATTAAAATTAAAATTTGCGACTTTATTAATTGTGCATATTTTGTGACCATACTTAGATGACTGGCCCTTTTAAATGATTAGATACCACAGAATTACAGGATTAATGAAATAATTTTATAATTTCACCTATTTCGTGGTAATTATTAAACCCTGTCCCTGTGGACTGCGGTTGACGGTTGAGTGTTATATAACATAATAATTTATAATATAAGATTAAACTGATTAACAATGATGTGCACTAATACATAATGAGTAATTGTGCTCGGCTCGTGTGGCTACTGGTTATAGTGAATGTGAATCGTAAATCGTAAGCCATTGTCTATTAGGTAATTGTTATCCGAAATCCGCGATTGTTATTTCATATTTGTTATTTCGTTTTGTTAACAGTTATCATTCCGTAGGAGTTGAGTACCGATAACAAAACGAATAATACGTGTAAAACGTAAACCCCATACAACAGCTCAACAGCAGCTGACGATATTATTGCGTGAATAATATTTTTATATACCTTTTTTTTTTTAAGCATATATTACCTATTAAATTATTTAACATGGATAACTATTATAATAATCTACGACATTAGAATATTCAGTACTGAACATATTTTGAACGTTCGCTCGCCAGTTCGCCTACTGGCCGAGTTCCAAGGTCTCTTAGAGTTTCGACGTGTTGTTTTCACGTCAACCGCCATAATCTCATAATAATTCGAGTAATTTGACTGTACAGTGGACACTGCTGACTGCCCCACACGCCACCGCAGAACCACACTGGGCACACCACTGGTGTAGTCGTTCAGTGAATAGTGATTTCTCATTTCTGTAGTTTACACAGTCCGTCAATTCTCCGTGTGTGTTCGTGCGCTATTGCGCCCCACCTGACCGTCATTATCATTATCGGTTTTTTATTTTTCCATAATATAATATATATTATTTTCTCGTGGCCGCTGACGCGCGCACACGGTCACGGTGACGATATTCTCAAAGTCTCACTCATTCACCCGTCGGCACTCGGTGGCGACTACGACGACGACGAAATCTCTCTGCCTATACCCGACCTGTATTATAATTGCGTGTACCTCTCACGTCATAGATCTATATAGGCATACATGTGTAGTAGTTATGCCAGAGTGAACGGGCGATACATAATAATATACAGATCGAAACGGTATCGCTGTGGGTTGTAATAATACTTTCCCTCTGCCGCTGAACCGCTGAACCACATCGCCGCCACAACAGTCGACACCGAGCTGTTAAATGGGCTCGATAGCATCCAAGAGCACGGAAGGTGAGTTTTCGTTTTATTCGCTTTTAATTTTTTTTTCGGCCGATAATAAAAAATTATAATTATAACTTCGCGGTCACTATTTGTATACTCCGTCTGTTATTTGTCATTTCTCCAGTTGTGCTTGAGCTTTTGTAGGCTTTCTAAAGCTTTCCAAGAAGGTTATACTTCGAGTACCTACTGTACATAATTGATTGACATTTGATCTCTTTGTACGTATGCTCTATTCATATTATGCAGACCAATCCCAACTAATGACTCAAATTATTTTTCAAACAATATTAATATTGGTGCTACATTGGTATATTGCTACCTAAAACCATTGCCTACAACTTATATCTGCATAAAAAACATTAAAAAAAAATTATTATTTCTAAAAAAGTTTAAACATGCTGTCTATATTGAAATAAAATAGTTTAAAATAAAAACAAAAAGTTAGGTCTTATTTATAAATTATAAAATTTAAAATACCAATTATGAATTAAGTTCAGAAATATTAATAAATATGTGTTAAAATTAACTTGTTGGAGATACCTGACCTCAGATATTATTTTAAAAAGTTAGATAATAAAAAATAAAATACTTTTTTCATGAAATTTAAAGAATACCTATTTATTACATAATGTTATAGATATATTTCATATAATTATACATATTTAATAAATATAATTAAACCTTGGAATTGTAACTTGTGAGCTTGTTAATTTAAAACATTTGGAATAAATTAATAACACCTTTTGTTATTAAAACATAGGTCAAACTACAATTGTCTATAAATGTAATCATATTTCCTTAATATATTCAACATGCTTTAGTGTTATATGAGTATTGCATTTTTTTTTTACAAATTTATGTAATGATTTATCGTAATTTTTTTTAAATATTATCAATTACCTACCTAATTATTCAATAAAAATTGTATAAAAAATAATGGTGAACTTTGGCTTTTTATCATATTATCTGCATATAATAGTTCACTACAATAATTTAATGATACACTTACCTACTTGTTTTAGTAATCCAATAAAAAATCATAACTACTAATAATTTAATATACTTATTACTTATTTGGTACCTAGAGATTATTTATTATTGTTTATTTTTAAATTTGAAATATGTATAAGTATATACATTTTTTATCTTAATATTTTCCTGTTATTGAATTCATACCTATAAACATTGCTCTTTTGATTTAAATTTAAAAATCTGAAATATAAATCATTGCATTTGCCATGCATTATATAAAATTAAAATTATTAGAATATAATAGGTATTTAATTATTTTTCAAACATTTGAGAGGCCAACAATTTTATTGGTTCTAACTTAACTATATTATTTTAATTATTATGCATTCATTAAACACATGAATGTACTTGCCTGTAATGACATTAAATAGCAATAAACAAATTGTCATATAGCAAATGTCAAAATAGTTGTATCTTTATATTTCTGTATCTAATTAGATATTTAGATGATTTTAATGATGGTTAAATGAATATGATTATCAATAAGTTTATTTATTCTTAAAATGTATTCGTTTTTGTTAAAACTACAAATAATACAATAACCTACAAAAACCTTCTTAGTATATTAATTCATGGTAAAAACCCATGTTGATCTAAACTTCAATTTTAAGTAGTTTATATATTAGCTATTATTATTTTTTGTTAATTATTACTTTTAAACATGGTACCTATTTTAAAATGATTACCGTTTACAAAACTAATTAGCATGTATCTAGCATACCTTATTTTATAATACAATTAAGGTATGTAAGTAAACTTTATTTAAGCACATATTTTTAAACTATAAAATTAGTTAAACAGAGTTAATTTAAAAAATGATAGTATATGGCAAATTATAGTTTATCTATACATTATACATACATTATTTTTAAGTTTTGGTATATAGGTACCATTAAAATTATTAGTGTTATTACTAAAGACCTGATTTTTGTGTATCTAAAACTTGAAAAACATGCAATTCAAATGATGAAATGTACAAAATTGTGCAAAAAACCAATTTTTATTAGGCATTATAGGTACTTTAAATTTTATTTTTATTGCTAATTATTTTTTTGTAATATTATTATTTATTAGTTTGCATTAACTAATAAGTATTATATTAAAATATAAAATTAAAAAAAAAAAAAATTCAATTTAAATAAAATAATAATATACTGGTTTACAATATTTGATTAAAATGTATTGTCATGCATATTTCCAAGTTTTTTTTTTTTTAAATGTTGTCTTCTGTCACCTAATATGTGTTTTAATTATGAAAACACGAATTGACTGTGGCTGCTACGGCTTGCAAATAGACTGTAGTACTGTATATGTATATGTAATCAACAATCGTAGTAGTATCATCATTATCTTAATTTTGTTGTATTATATGGATACATCAATATATATAATTATATTATTAGATATAAAAGTTCTATACTTCATATAAAAACATAATATAACAATGGTAAAGTAGATAGATGTTATAATACATTATGGAACAAAAATATTTGTATAGAAGTAGGTACTAATTAATACATTTTTATAAAAAAAATAACCTGAAACGTGCAACTTTGTGCAAAATAAAACTTATTTTTAATTAATCTACATCTCTTGATTTGATTTTGTAGCTTGTTTCTATAGGATTTAAAACACGCCATTAAAAGATGCAATTGCTTGGAAATCTGGTTTCTAATTATTACTAACAACTTATTAGTTAACACATAATAATTATTATTGATTAATTTTTTTGTATTCTATTTCTACATTAAAAACAAAATAAGATAGTTTAGGTGATTTGTTTTACAAAAATTCCAAAAAAATAAAAAATATTCATGTATTTTGTAAATCTATCATACCTATTTATTTAAGTTTATTATTGTATTTATTAATATATTAATACCAAATGGTGGTTGTGTTGGTAAACAAAAATAAAACAAATATATGTAACAGATAGTAGTAAATTAAAATGAATTGAATATAATACAAAACATGTTAAAACTAAACAAGTATCTTTAACTAAATATTATTCAATTACAACAAAGAATTTGAGGGAGCAATTATTAAAGAAACCTAGCATTTAGTTCCTTAAAATATAAACTATTTATAAGTTTATAATTGATATTATTTTATAATTTCATAAAATTATAATTAATATCATAATGACATAATGTGTTAGTATACGGAGACTACTCTAAATAGTACCTATAGATTTAAGTAGCAATATTATATATTTATGTAAGCAATTCTATAAGTAATATCATAAGCAACAATTTATTCTTAATATTTCTATAAAAGTTATTATATTTGTGCATACGAGGTTTTATACGTTTTTATAATTTTTGATTTATATATTACTCATTGAGCAATACATTTTATATATATAGTTTGTATATAGTTTAGAATCTACTAATTAAATTTCAAAGTAATTAAGATAATTACTAAAATATTTTAGTCTTAGGATTTCTTTACCTATTTAATATTATTATAATTTGTATTTACTACCTATTTAATTTATAGAAAAATCTGAATAAAACTGATATTTTTTTTTGGTCCAAACAATATTAAGATTTATGTGTAAAGAATACTAAATGAAATGAAGTTTTTCTAATGAGGAAATAGAATGCATTTATCACTTATTATTTATTGTGATTACCTGAAAATAAATTAGGTGAAGCTGTGAAAGGTATTTTTACCTTTAGACTATGGTGTCTAATGTTAAAACTGGTTAGGGACAGTCAGCATCTATGTACTGTGCTGTTCCACTATATGGTGTGGCAAACATAGCTTAATACAGAATTAAAAAAAAAAAATTGTTTGTGTTTTGAATTGGTAATTTTATCTACATTTTACTACGAATATTTTTGAATTAAGCAGTTTAAATATTTAAGTATTTGTTTAAAATATAATTTACTAGGTATATAATAATATACCTGTTAAAACTGTTTGCATGATATAATAACTAACTCATATGCCTCATAGTGTGAATGTCATCAAAATCTATGTTTACTTCATATGTTTGTTACCACTTTTATAATTCATTAAAATTATACGTTATCATAAAAGTCATTTCACCATGGTTAACCATATTCACATAAATAACATTCAATATAATTAACTATCTAGTATGTAGGTGTATAAATACCAACATATATACATACTTATGTATACATTAATATTAATAATTTTCACCATATTTAATAATATTGAACGTTTGATTAGCTTAATGCTATCAAATTATCAGTAATCATCATCAAACTATTGAAAATGAATTCCTATCAAACTCAATTTTTTCACATTTATTAACAAAGATAAGTTGATTCATTTTTTGTTTTTATGTGCATGCTTTCAGGCTATTAATCCAGTATATCATACAGGGATTGAATGTTATTTATTCGAAGACTAGTATTTAGAAGTAGTATACGTTCCCAATTGCGTGTGTTTTGCAGAACAATGTCGGGTGTGTGTTTGTTTATATTTATTGTATTTTTATCATTTGCTTTTTGGTATTTTTTTTTTTATTATTTCATTAAAATGCACATATTTTTTTCTAATGCTTTAAAAATATATTTATGAATAATAATCTTACTCATTATTCTTTGTATGTGTTGATAATTATTTAATGTATTTACAGGTCCCAATGATGATGTCATCGAACAAATTGTGTGTAAAGAAAATGACATTCCTGATAATGGGTAAATTCTGCATAAAATTTAAAATTAATAATCATTACATCTAATTTTAATAATAAAAAAATAATAGAATGCAAGAATTTGAGATTGGAAACAATGGGAATAAAATTTTAGTTGTAAAACAAAACAATGAATATTTTGCTGTTGGATCAAAGTGTTCCCATTATGGCGCACCTTTAGTCAAAGGGGCGCTAGGAGATGGTATGGTAAGATGTCCTTGGCATGGTGCTTGTTTCAACTTAAAAACTGGTAAAACTAATACTTATTAAACATGATGCTTATTTAAATATGTTTTAAAACTTTTATTTTTTTTTTACAAATAGGTGACATTGAGGATTTTCCTGGCTTAGATAGTATTCCGAGTTTTAAAGTTTCTGTAGCTAATGGCAATGTAAAAGTATCCGCCAAGAAGTGTGCACTTGAAAATTCAAAAATTGTTAAACCATTAACTAAATACAATCCAGAAAATAAGCATACATTCATTGTCATTGGAAGTGGTAATTAATTACTAAATTTAGTTATTTTATTATAAATTAAAATTGCTAAGTAATATTGAACTTTTCCTCTAGGACCCGCTGGTACGGAATGTGTAGAGAAATTAAGACAAGAAGGATATGATGGTCGATTGATATTGATCACAAAAGATAGTTATTTACCATACGATCGAACAAAACTGAGCAAGGCTTTAAGCTCTGAAGCTACCAGCATATTATTACGTTCTCAACTGTTTTATGAAGTAAGATAATTTTATTAAGTTTTTAGTGTAAAATTATGTTTAAAAACTAAATATTTTTCAAAACAATCTATGTATATATATATAATCCAAATACCACTGAGTCACTGATCGCTATATCTCAAAAACTACTCAACGTTTTCACTTAAAATTTGAATTAGTGGTTTCTCTAATATTTTCATCATGCAATAAGAAAGGATTTTAAAATATGTTGCGTTTAAGTGGATTAATTAATAATTATTCACTGCCAATATGTATTGTGCGGTACGACATGGTGGTTTGCAGGTTTCCAGCTACCAGTAACTTATCTTTTTTATTCATTAACTATGTGTTTATATGTTTGATACCGGCGTGTAATTATAAATTATTCTGTGAAGTTTATTGATAAAAATAATCTCACACTATGCATACACCAATACTCCTATTATAAAAAATTAAAAATACAAATTTTACTAACTTTATCTCTCCGTTGCCTGGCTGCGGTTAGGTTCGGACGCGCATGACATCCTTTATATACATAAAGCATAAGGCATTTTTTATGTTCTAATTTTGTAACGACACTATTTATTTTTTTTCCAATTTGTTTCTAAAAATATGTTCTAAATACTCTTCTTAGTGTCACTACATCGCCTGATTTTTCATTTTTTTGACTGTGGGGAATGAGAGGGGGGTTGTATTTAAAGGTTACAGTTTTTAGTGTATCTCAAATGCACAATTATATGAATTATATGATGTAGCATTTTTTAGAGTTGGAAAACCAGACCATTTATATGTTTATGTACTACAAAATAAAACACTAAATGTGGTATACCAAAAGGTTTTGACTTAGGTTATTTTAAATATTATTATTATTTTCTATTTGTAATTCAGCTGCTACTACTATTTAGTACTTGATTAATTATAAATATTGATTATAATTTTTTTACTTCTTTAAAACACAACTATGTGTGTTGATCTAAGAATTTCATTTAGAAAAAGTAAAAACTACACACAGGTGAAGCGTGGTAATTCAGCTAGTTAACATGTGTAATATTAGATACTTAAGTTAATTTTAAAAATAGTAATAACATCATTAATATATATTTTTTTTAAATGATATAACTTATTTGTTTTGTGTTAAAATTTATCAATATGTGTTCTGAAATGTACATAAACCAAACAAGTTTTTCAAAAATAATAAAATTTTAATAAATCTATAATCTTTTTATTTTTTAGTCTGGAGATATTGAAATTCTAACTAAAACTAGTGTAGAATCCGTTGACACTAGTGCAAAAATTGTACATTTGTCAAACAATGAACAAATAGCATTTGATGCTATGTTTATCGCCAGTGGAATGACGTAAATATTCATTTTATATAAATAATTAGTTTGTTTTTCTTATGATTGCTTATATTTAGGCCTCGTTCTACACCTGAAGTTTCCAAATATGACAATGTATTAACATTACGCACAATAGATGATGCACATAAAATCTTTCAAAGTTTGTCTTCTGATTGCCATTTAGTTGTTATTGGATCATCATTTATTGGTAAGATTAAAATTTTATAATGTGAACTAAAATTATTAAAATTAAGTGAATAATGAACACAATAAAAACATTTTTAGGCATGGAAGTAGCTGCTGCAACTTTTTCTAAAGTAAAATCAGTGCATGTAATTGGCCGTAGTGATGTACCTTTTAAAGAAAGTTTAGGAAAAGAAATTGGTGAACGAGTGCAGGAATTATTTGAATCCAAAGGCGTAGTATTTCACATGAAAACAAGTGTAAAAAATTACATTGGTTATAATAATCGACTCTCTGAAATAGAGTTGTCTGATGGACAGAAGTTAAAAGCAGATGTTTGCATCATAGCCACTGGATCAAAGACAAATGTTGAATTTTTGGCTGGTACTAATATTGAAATTAACTCTTCTAATGGGGCAATTGAAGTTGACGAGGTATATTGTTTTTTCTTTATCAGACTTAATGTATTAGTGATAACATTAAAAAAATATTTTTTTAATTTATAGAATTTGGAAACTAATGTAAAAGGAATATTTGCTGGTGGAGATGTTGCCAATGCTCCTGTCTACCCCACAGACATTAAAGCGTCTTTAGGTCATTGGCAGTTGGCAACATATCATGGAAAAATTGCTGCCTTACAAATGCTTGGCAAAAAAACCCCTATTAAATCTGTACCCTTTTTTTGGACAGCATTATTTGGCACTAGCATACGATTTGCTGGTATGTTCTTTTTTTAATTTTGATTTTTGTTAATCTATCAATTAAAATTTTATCTTATTTGTAGGGTACAACCGAGGTTACACCGATGTTCTAATTAATGGGGATCTTGAAAACTTTAAAGCTGTTTTATATTATTGCAAAGGAAATGAAATAATAGCTGTAGCAACGGTTGGAAGTGATCCAATTGCTGCACAATTTGCTGAGTTATTAAGAAGTGGTAAGACATTGAACAAAGATCAAGCAATTGACAATAAATGGTTGACCGAGGAAGAAGATACAGTTATGTGCACCAGACTATGATTAACTGTGCTTTGAATCAAAATTACAACCTTAATTTTGTTTCAATATTTTGTTAACTAGTAATTTAAATATGTCACATATATATTTAAATGTTTGTAATCACATTAATTTATTTTAAGTTTTATTTTTCTTCATACATTCACAGACGATAAAGTAAACATACAAACTATGTTATAAACAATCTAATAATTAATTATTTGTTGTTGAAGCTCTTAATAACTTTCCCAACCGTCCGTTGACCTAAGATGACTTAGATGATTTTCCATTGACTTGTGTTTTGCAAATTTATCTGCTTGTAACACTTTCCATTTCCTCATCCATTTTTCAAAACGACCCTGTTCTTTTGAATGTCCATATGACTCTTTCTACAATTACAAGCAGATTTAAATTCTTAACTATCTTGGTATAAGTTTGAAATAAACAGTTAATTCACTGATGTTTATTATAGTGTATAGTAATATATCATACATAACTATAAAAATTATAAATAGAAATCTGATCTTCAAAAAGAAAATATATATTATAATGTCTATTTTAAATTTCAATACATATTTACCTCTGTCAAATATGAGTGCCTAAGGTAAAACATATTTTGCTCTTCTCTTTGAAGATCTCTAAGTTTATTATGTATATCTAATCCAGTTACTGGTTTGACTAAACGATGTTTCCTAAAATAAATAAAGTAAATTAAGTAAAACACATTAAATTAAATTTTAAATAGAACATTTTATAATAAGAATTTTTAAGAATTTTTACCATTTAGGTAAATTATTTTAAACATAATTTAAAAAATAATACCGAAAAAAATCAAAATTATTGAAATCAATTTTAGTGTATATTAATATATAAATATGAGACTAATGAATTATGATTACACAAAAGTTTAAATAACTGAAAGTAAGTTGAAATGTGTAAAATTATTGGTAAGTATTAGGTAATATTATTTATATATTTTATCACACAAAAATTAATTATGATAATACATAAGCTTATTGTACAAATTTTATGAATGTTAAATCCAAATAAAACATAAAAAATATTATATAGTAATCATTACTTATTAGATAGGTAAATAAAATGTTTAGTTTAAATTATTGTATAACAAATAAATAAATGATAAACTGATTTTTCAAACAATACAACTCAAAATTATATAACACAAAAAAATACCTAAATTTGGTGTACATTATTTTATTTTATTTAACTATGATTTCTAAAAAACAAAATAAATCTGATTTCCGGCAAAAAAATAAAACAAAGAGTAACTTACTTATATTTTATAATTTATAAAAGCTATAGAATTTAAGTCTAGCAGTTATTATTAATTTTTAATTTAAATAAAAGGAGTACTAGTATCCATAAACTACAAGTATAAATATTATTTTTATTATTTTAATTCACCTTTAAAATATTGCTTTACAAAGTCAACTTACAATATAATAAATAAAACTCGATACAACAAATTTTTCTAAGTCTCATAAATTTTATATTATGAAAAAAATTCAACAAATATATTTAACGATGTATGAGTATATGGATAGGTAGATACTCAAAGATTATTAATAAATAGTGTTTCTCGAAAACCACCAAGGTCTAGAGCAGTGATTCTTAACCGGTGTTCCATGAACTTGGTATAAATACTCCGCCTAAATTTTAAAATTAGTAAGAAAAATATTAAAAGATGTATATAATTTTACGGCTGTGTTCTGCGAAAACTTTATAAAATGTTAAATTTTCCGTTATTCGAAAAAGGTTAAGAACCACTGGTCTAAAACAATACTATAGTGATGTACATTACATATTATTAATTTGTAAGTGATTAATTTACTTTAATTAAAATTTATAATAATAATTAAAAACCAAAATTAGTAACATAATATTATATTTTTCAAGTATTTTAAACAATTTAGTTATCTATTATAAAACTATATCTCGACATAATAATTGTAATAGTTTAATTTTTAATTTATATAGAAGAATTGTACATACCCTTTGAAAATATGACCCCTAGGTAATTTAGACAAAAGCGCATCCGTTAATCTCATTTTAAATTAATTAATATTTCGTAAATTTTTTATTGAAAATGTTAAAGAGAAACTATTATAATAATGAATTTCGAATTTGAGAGTAACGAATAAATTCATAGGATAATTCAACTATTCAAGTATTTAACTTTTTAACAATTTCAACCACAAGGTCCGACACAATGATAATTGATAAGAACTTGTACTTATCTTTTTCGGATGGGTTGTCCCGATAAGTTTATTTGCTATATAATTGGTACAATGTGGTATAATGTTATGGTACATAGTATTGATAGTATCTCGCTAAGGTTTATAGTTAAATGATAATAATATTATCTATATATCATGATTAGGGGCTTCTAATCTCGGTAATCGGTGTGTATGTGTACTGTGTCTCAGATTGTCGTAAACCGATTCCATCAGTTATAATTATTAGTCTTAAAGTTTAAAATTTAATATTTACGTTTGATTAAAAACTCAAAACAGATCAATCAAAAAATCGTGATATTTTTGAAAAATATAATACCAGGTAAATATTAATGTTATATGTTTTAAAAATGATCTTAAAACAAATGTAAATTATTTGTGAGGATTAATTTGTATCTATAGAACTTATAATTATAATTTTTTAAATGACCTCTATTTATATATATTTTTATACCTGTATTTATACATAGTTTATTTTTAGGTATATTTTGAAAAAAGGCACAATGAAGTGTTTTTATGAAGTGTTGGAAGTGTCTCGTGATGTTTCTACTGACGATTTGAAAAGATCTTATAAGAAATTAGCATTGAAGTGGCATCCCGATAAAAATCCAGATAATATTGAGGAAGCTAAAGAACAGTTTCAATTAATTCAGCAAGCATATGAGGTACTAGGTGATCCGCGTGAACGTCAATGGTATGACAACCACCGCGAGTATATTATTAATAGTGGTGATACACCTGTTAATGAACTTAATCTTTTTAAGTATTTTTCACCTTCTTGTTATAAAGGTTTTGGTGATGATGATAAAGGATTTTATTCTGTGTACCGTGAGGTATTTAATACTTTATTAGTTGAAGAAAGTGTTTATTTTGAAGTGGATCCTGATGAAATTCCAACATTTGGTCGTTCAGACAGTGACTATGTTGATATTGTACGACCATTCTACAACTTTTGGTGTGGTTTTAATACACATAAACCATTTGGATGGTTAGATGAATATGATATACGGCAAGCCCCTAACAGACGTGTGGTCAAATTAATGGAAAAAGAAAATAAGAAGATTCGTGATAAAGCTAAGAAAGAACGTAATGATGAAATACAAGCATTATTAGAGTTTGTACGTAAACGCGACAAACGATTAAAAGCATATGCCGAGACTCTTAAGTTAAAATCAGCTGAAAACAGTAAGCGAATGGAAGAAGCTAGAAGAAAAAGAATAAAAGATAAACAAAAAGAAATGGCCAATTACAAAGAATCTGATTGGTCTAAGTTTTCTAATGTAGAAGAAGAGTTAAAGGTAATTGAAGAAAGTCTGATTGCCGAATACGGTAGTAGTGATGAATTTGAATCAGATGATGAAATGGCCAATTGTTTATACTGTGTGGCTTGTAATAAAGTATTTAAAACAGAAAAAGCATTTCAAAACCATGAGAAATCTAAAAAGCATAAAGAAAATATCGAACTTATCAAAGTTGAGATGTTGAATGACGAACAAATGTTGAATAATGAAGAACCTATTAGTAATAATAGTTCTGATGATAATAGCCAAAGCCAGTCTGGTGAAGAAAGTGTTATAGACGAAGCAGATTATGATAGCTCAAATAGCAATGTAGAGTCTTGCAATAGTTTAAGTAGTGAAACTGAAGCATTAGAATTTACTACAAATAAAATAAAGAATATCAATCTATTAAATGTTCAGAATGATATTGATACAGATGATGTATTAGAAGCTGATTTAAGTAGTGAAGAAGAAACAACAAATATAAAAAGAAAACCTAGTAAAAAGAAAAAGAAAGATTCACAGACTGTTGATGAAGTTAATGTATTATATTGTTTGATGTGTGATCAATCTTTTAAAACCGAAAAAGCTTTACACAATCATCAGACATCTAAAAAGCATAAAGACAATGTTATATTGTTAAGTGCTAAGAAAACTAATGATGATGATCATAATCCTATTTCTGATAATGCTGATAATAATTTAGTACCAGATGTGGAGACTAAAGTATTATCAAAGGAGAATCATCCTCAAGCTGAATCAACAACAGAAAAGTCAACAAAAAACAAAAAAAAACCAAAAGTAGTTGAAACCCCCAAAATTAAAAAGTCTAATCATGCTTGCGGTGTATGTTCATCAGTATTTTCATCAAAAAATAAATTACATCAACATTTAAAAGATGCAAATCATGCAGTTTTAAAAACAGTAGTTGTAAACGATCGTAAATGTAAAAAAAAAGGAAAATAATTATTATATAATCACTTATTTTATTATAATAATAATTTTTTTTTTCATTGTGGTTGATTAGTTTAATATGTTTATGTATGTACAATAATAATTATTATTACTTATTTTTTAAATTTTGTTTCATAAAATATTTATTTTAATGACTTTGGGATATAGGTTTTACTATAATCTATGTATTATTCCTAATTTCAATTAAGAAAAGAATAATTAAAAATTAAAATACAGTATAGAACATATTTAATTATTTTATAAATATAATATCAGAATTTTTATTTCTTGATTTTTTGTTGCAATTGGTATAATTATTAATACTTATTAATAATAAGTTATCATGCATATATTGTATTATAGAGGGTAATACATTATATACTTAATATGATAACATTATATTTTGTATTGATTTACTCATATCAACGGTTATTAATTTTTTCATTCAAAAGATTGAAAGTTATTTATTTTAGCCCTTTAATATATTAAATAAAGCTTACATGTTGTAAGTTGATTATGCTTATTTGACTGTCTATATAAAAAAATTAGTGTCATAACAACCCATTTGTTATAACTTATAACAGTGCCGTAGCCAGGTGGGGCTTCCAAGCTCAAACCCTCCCCTCAAAATTTCAGACGACAATAATTTTATTAATTTTATTTCCGTTTGTAGTGATAAAGCAATGCCGCTCTCATCACAATACTTGATCTTGATTTGATAATATGTATAATTATATGAATTATATTATCAAAAATACAGTGCAAACTTAATTTGTTGTCATAATTGGTCATCAAAAATTAAGCCCCCCTCTCCACAAAAAAAAAAAAAATCCTGACTAAAGCACTAACTTATAAACTAATAACTATATAATATGTTTGAGTAATTTGTAAATGTTATTTATTAAAAAGTGTAAATTAGTGATTTACAAACTGATCCAAAGTTTCAACTTTCATGTTAAGAAAGTTTTTATTTTAAATTATTGTCATTTTACTATTTAGTTTGAATGATGTGTAAAACCATTGGTATAATAGGCGGTAGTAAACTATTCAAATACTTTTTTTTTTATTCCTTTAATTCTTAGTTTGTTTCTGATTGTAATCCTTATTAAATAAAAATACTGTGCCGTTGTTATAATGCTTCAAAGTTATAAAATAATTATATTAATCATTATTTATCTATGGAAAATTCCAAATCGGTTTCGGTTTTTGTCTATTAAAAAATAACGAATACGACTGGTCAGCAATTTGAACAAATAATACTTTTAAAATGCAACACTCAAATTTTTAATTAATATATCTAAATACCTAGAATTAAATTGAATCGCTTTTTTTTTTGTATTTGAAGATAATTTCAAATACTTTACTATAGATAGTATTTGGGTGAGATTTTAAACACTTTATTTTATAAGTATATAAGTAATTACTCAAATACATTTTAAAAGTATTTTTTACAGCACTATCTGTAAGAAATGCATAAACTCTCCCGAGTTTTTTTAAGTGTTATTGCTATACTATGAATCAGTTAACTAGATTTTCAATCTAAAGTGTACATAAAAATTCAAAGTTATAATAAAAAAACAAAATAAGTAAAAACAGTTACATCAAAAGTAAAGAAAAAACCATATCACAAAAAATAATAAACTATAAATACCAAAAAATAGATACCTCAAGTTTTTTGAAATCTACATGTTCATATTATCATAATAATTAAATTTAAATGTTTTTATTTCATAATATATTTTGTATTTATTTTTATTTTATGTTTTTTTCAACTATAATATTATAGCTCATAGCAATTAAAGGCATTGATTTATATTATTATTATATAATTGAATTTTTTAAAAGACATTTAAATACATATTCGATTTATTTTATGATTTTTATTTTATTTTGACTAAGCCCACGACGACATTTTAAAAATTAAATTATTAGTAGGTACTAAAGTAAACCTGGGAAAGTTTACATGTTTCTGTTAGCTAGTGTAGACCTGTGAAAATTTATAATCGCTCGTTATATCATGAAACTTTGTTGCTTAGACTAGGGCCTATAGAATGTTGGATCCCCTTAAACACAAAAATTAAATTATTAACATAAAAAAACAGTGTCAAAAACATCATAACTTACTTCAAAATAGTATCAATAAAAGGCTACATAGAGAGCCCTGGATAATAACTATACCTTTGAATTTTATAATAGGTAAGTTCACTCTAATATCAAAACTTACAGCACAATATTGAAACTGGTGAACAAAAATTAGTTATGTTGCACGTGTGTAAAACAAAGACACATGCAGGTACTACGTCATCTTAATTCAAAATTGTATGATAATTATTTAAAAAAAAATTATGGTTAAATTATTTATTAAAAATTATTAAATGAAAAGTATTGTATACTTTGCGCCAGTGGCACCAAAATGTATATTTAATACACAGGGTTATCACTTTGTCATTGAGTGTACAAATCTACATTATATTAATCTAGGTGAGTGTTAAAATTTAGGAAGAGCCTGAAGAGGTATCTAATGTCATAGGTAAAATTTTGGGCTTCGGCACCATTATATAGGTACTTCGGGTCGCTAAACGAACAGATCCAGGTGCGTCGAATAGTAATCCATTTAAAATAAAAAACTCATTAATAAAAAAAAAATCAACGCGAAAATATTTTTTTTACGAAATAGTTTTAAATTGTTATAACATTAATCATAGACCATAGTTGATCATCTATTTTTGATTGAGAATTAAAAAGCTCAAAACTAAGAGGGTTTGAGTTTAAGAGGAATATTTTAGAAAAATTAGTGATAGAAGTCTACGGTTGAATCGTGAATAATAATTATTTTATTAATTGCTGTCATATAAGAACAAGTTAACTTTAACACCACTATTATAATAGCACTTCAATAATTAAATATAGTCGAATAGGCGGCTGTTACATTTTGGATGTCGCAATATAAAAATTAAAAATACTTCTATACAGTAAGTACAGTATTACAGTAACATAATAACCTTTAGGCTATAGAAAAAAATTTAGACGGAATAACGGAGTGATTAACGGATAAAACTAGTTTGAATCGAGTAGAGGAGTAACCGGGAAACGTCATCTGTATATTTTTCTCACAAAATCTTTCATAACGACTGACGAATGCTGAGGTACGATATAAGTACAAAATACTGTGATATTACTGATATTCACACGCGCACAAATTCATCAATACAATGCGCCTATGTGGCTATGTACTATGTAATATGCATAGGTATATACAATATTATTATAATTGTTATATTATTATAAATTATAATAAACGGTTTAGACGGTTTATTGATTAATGGTCATATTAATACTAACTCGTCGTCGAAATAAGATGACTTTATCGGCCTGTCGTCGATGAGCGGCTACAATTATACATGGAGAGTTTAAAGCTAAATAAAATACAGCATAGGCAGAGTCGCATCTTAATATAAATAGCACTAAATCGTGTGATATTTTTTTTTCTATCTCTCTCCCGGTTCTCCTGAAAAATCATACGAAACAACAACAAGTAAATACGAAAAATACGTTACGGCGCCGGGATTGCGTGAAAAAAATGCTCCCGTTTGTCCGGTGGGGTGACGGGGGGGTGCGGAACTCGGTGGTCCTCGTGCGCGAGAGTCTATGCGTCTCCGTACGCATCAATGCGTACGTGTGGTGATTTTCCCCCTCCCCTACGTTTGTCCCCCCCAACCATACCAATGGTACATCTCGTCCGTAATCTATGGTGGCGTCGCCATCGGTAAGCGGGGGGTCGCGGGCCGGACCGTCGTCCCGGCGCGGTTGGCGGGCGGACGCAGTGGCGGCGGCGGCAGTGTGCAAACTACTAACCGAACGTGAACATCGTGGGCGAACGACATCGACCGCGACAAATCACGTTTCAATTACAACCGTTGCCGCTGCTCGAAACGCACTAATCGTCATGAGGGAGATTTTGCATTTGCAGGCCGGTCAGTGCGGAAATCAGATCGGAGCCAAAGTAAACATACATATAACCTACCTGTATTTTTATTATTATTGATATTATTATAGCGACGTCTTCGAACACAGTAATAGATACATAATATAATTTAAATAATCGTTGGTCGATGTTTAGAAACAGTTATATGTAGTTATATGTCTTTTAAGAAAATCACACGTAGAGTTCCGCGTGAGAAAACCGTGTCGGTATTTCGAGTTTTCCGCCATAGGTAACGCCCGTTGTGACATTGATGTATTATAAGAATATTATGTTTTACAGCTTTGCGTGTGTCGCGCCGCTGTACCTACTTTGAGATACGCGTCACGTATAACACTGTTCGCTCGTGCGCCGCCGCGGTTGCTGGTTTCCCGTTAATTATTATAAATTTCGGGAGTTTTTTTCCGCCTTCTTGCAACACACATGTGTGATGTGTCAGTGTAAATGTGAACTCGAAACGAGAGCCGAGACTCGAGACATACCAATAGTATTATATCATTATTGTTTGTCGCGTATGGTTTTGGCGGTCTTTCAAAACTTGTAATACGATATAATGATATTATACAATATGACGAAACGATGCGGGACGGCACGGCGGCCGTGTGTCTCGGAACAGACCACGAGGTTTTTTTTATTCATTATTCAATTATTTCAATGTTATCCCGATTCCCGAGTATTCCGGAAAAACAAGAATTCCATCGCGCACAAACAAATACAGCGTAACGCCGTAGTCACACATTTGTCGCTTTAATCGATAAACAAGTTGATGTTCATTTTGTTTTCAAACGGGGTCATATTCGACGGAAAATTCATCTTATTGGAAAGGAGACTTAAAATTTTAAAAATGTGCATACATTTATAGAATATTATGTGTGTATGCATATAAGCACTACTTACTTAAATTAAAGTGGTAGCTAATTGTAAAGAATAAAATATGTAAGGTTTAACCGAAATCAAATTAATTACCGAAAAGACTATATTCGGATGCTATTAATTAAGAATGCAATAGAATAATTAATAATGAACACCTAATTCGATCGTGTAAGATGTTTTGTGTATACTTTGTCGCTATTATGCTCATATTACTTATGAGTTTGGCTTTAGTCGGCACCCGCAGCTGTCAGAAAAAAAACACAAGCATAATTTAATCATATTATGTAATGCCTATAATGTTACAACTTATGTTAGGCCCTAACAAAATAACAATCGTGTTGTTTTTAGGTTCATTATCCTCTGTGTAGGTAAACTTAGTAATGTGATTGTAAACTATCTACGAAAAAACCCAAATACAATATCAGTATTCAATAACTTCACTGTACAGTGTAAGTACCTTATCCAGTACACGTGACCAGTGACTACTATAATTCTTTTCATCTCTCTGACCTTCTTGGCCTTCTCTGTTCAATATGTAGGTGTTTTTCTATAAACTTAACATTATAACTATTCTAATACTTCATTGCCTGTTGGTACCGTTCCAAAAGCTCCCTAGTATATTTTTAGAAACGTCCAGGCACCACCATTATATCGTCTTGCACGACATACTGAATTTGGTCATATATATCCGACGACACGTAATTATCATTCGTTATTTCCGGCTTAGGGCTTAGCCGTTTGCCATTTCACGGTGTACCGTAAATGCAGTTCTGGCTCCCAGCCACAGCGGAGACAAGATCGATAAACTCGAAAATTCACTTCTGCAGTACTGACCGAGATTATAAATTTCTTCATTTCTTTCTATCATAAAAGCTCTCCAACGAAAGCATAATACATATATTTTATTGGAAAATAAAAAGATCATGTTAAATCAGTTGTCGCACAACGATCACATCGTGTGTCTATAATATAGTATTAGTATATGTATATTATGATACTTATATAGGTATATTAGGTACATTTTTAATAGCCGTCGTCACAAAATTGTTGTTTTAATATTTACCTGCACACAATATTTAATATCTATACTTATCGGTTGTTTTAACACGTGTACATAAAAACGTAAACGCACGTATCGTAGTCAATAACATGCAGTATATCAACACCATGCAATGATAGTTTTTTTAAACACTAAATAGTGTACATAGTAAAACTAGTCCAATTTTTGTAGGTCTTCAATTTCCCACAAACCATACCCATACATTTTAATTAACTATACGTTTATCGATTGACTGCGTCATTAGAAGTTATTTCAAATATATATATTATTATATATTAATATTATAATTTTATCGACGCAATTGTTTTAGTTCGTAAAATTATTTAATGTGAGCGGTACTATTCAAATCTTAGAGATTTTATTGTATTGAGTGCATTTTTTTTTAGTTAATTGTATATGTATTTTCTTTCTATATATACATAAAATCGTAATTACGATGAATCGAATATACGTCCTCTAGACCGTATAGCCAATTTATATTTTTGAAAATTTCGATAAAATAACGATTTCATTTTATTATATTATAAACTAGGTTAATAGTGAATATTGTTATATACATCATTAATCGATGATCTAGACGATCTAGTGTTAAATGCACGGGTTTAATTAAAATCTCAAAACTTTTATTTCTATAAATAATGTATAATACATTGTTATAATATTTATTAAAAATATAAATACGTGTCAAATAGTATTAATTTCTAATAAAAAAAAAGTATATATTATGTACGTATTATATGGAAATAACTTACAGTATATATATTATGAATCATAAGTTTATTAATTGATAATTATTATACAATATGAATTAACTGTTATTGTATGATATAGTTATATCATCATATTATTTATTATCTACATCAGGAAATAATATGTCTTCATCAAAATACATTCAACTATTCGAAACATTGATATTAACTGTTGTAATGTAGATGCTATCATATATAAACTAATCAATATAGCATGTAGGCGCAGATCAAAAAAAATATATGAAATGGGTGGGAACTACATTTTTTGTTTTTCAGAAAAGCAACAAATAACATTTATTACAAAATATGAAGTAATTATTGTATAATAATTTTTTTAAATAATGCCAAATTTAACAATATATATTTTATTAAACACGTTAACAAAAAAGCAGTGCGTTTAAAAGTATTCAGATCAGATGCAGATTGTAGGACAACATTTGTATTAGTTCGGATCAGGTTGAATTTTAATTTTATATCACATCGGGAGGTTTGGGTTAGATCAATATGTTTTAAAAAATCCATCTAGTGTGGTTGTGTGTAAATAATCAATAATATATTTTTATACGACAATTCGTTAAAAAATCAGATAAACCCAGTGATACTGTAATAATTTAGATATTGGAAGCTATTAAAAATTAAAATTAAAAAGAAAAATCCAGTTTTACAGTTATTTGATAAGTATGATTTTTAATTTGGAAAATATAGAACATTTAATGATTGTTAAATTCTACGTTTGTATAAAATAGACAAAACAAATTTATGCACTATAGTCATAATTTATATACCTAGTACCTACACGAATTATTTATCAATTGATTTTAGAATAAAATCACATATTTCAAAAAAGAAAAATATTGATAGGCCTCACATAAATTTTTATTTTATCTATTATATTGAAGCTAAACAAATTATAAATCAAATCACAATATTCAGTAATCAATATAAGAATTATTGTATTATACATTTTTAAAACTATATAATAAATAATTAACTCTAATTGATTAGTTCAAGTAGGTAATAAATGGACGATATTATGAATTAATTTACATATATTACTTGTTGAAAATAAAATATGCGGATATCTGATATAGTTTATACCGTACCTATACTATTTTCCATGATATTCGGGCCACGTGTTAGGTCTGATAAATTAAGTTTCCACGCATAATATAGAAGGAAAAAATACCCAAGGGTATGCATACGTAAGTTACTATACGAAAAAAAAAAATTATAATGAATACAAATTTGCTTCTCACTTTATTCAGATTAAAACTGCAAATTAGTATCGACTTAGTCTACATAGTATAAGGGTATTTGAAAGTAGATAGTTATACTATAGTAGTACACTTGTATAGTACAGAAAGTAATATTTAGTTTTATCACTATTTAGGAAGATACGTATTGGTGTATTTCTGTTCGTATATAGGAAATTGTAATCGCTTACCTCTGCTATGTTTTGAATGGGAACTTACCAAACCTCGTCAGATTTATTTATATCCAATAGGGTGACAAAAAATAAATACATAGTAAATTTTTTTATAATTATCATAGTTATATTATAATTTTTGGATATTTTTAAATAAGTTGTTTATAATATATATCAAGATGAATCGAGTAGGTAACACTTTTATAAAATATTCTTGTGCTTGTTTTCGTGTCTTATTATATAGCCTTCTTAAATAATATATCATGGGCTGGGTAGTTTGTATTATTTGAATTTAGTTACAGGTCGGGTTGAATCAGGCTCAATATAATTAGTCTAGAAGCATCTAGTTGGTTCAAATTACATACCAATATATCATGATAATTTTTCGGATCGAGTTTGGCTTTTTTAAGGTTGCCTGTGCAAAATAACTATTAATATACCTAACCTACACTGGATATACTCTGTCTAGTGAGAGAATAAGCCGATTTTGTACATATCCATTCAACACCCTATCATCGAGACCAATTACATTCTATCAGAGTGTCACATGAGAATGCCCAGAAAAACTGATTTTTGTCCGGCTGCTACGTGTTCTTTTGCTAGACAAGTATACCTATACTACTAGTTAATTATAAAATTACTCAACTAGAGTTTATAGGAAACTGTAATGAAAGCCTAATTCATAATTAAAAATAACCTTCATGCCAATTATTATGTATTACCTATTAAGTTATTCAAAGTTTTTTAAATGTCATTAATATTGTCATAAATTATATTAAAACATATTCAGTATACCAAATTACGTTTTAATAATATGATAAATGGAATAATTACTGTCATTAAAATGTTGGTTAACTATGTACACTATGTACGTATATTTGAATAATAAAGTACCTACTTAATAACAACTATTAAGTACACAAATATTAATGTACTTATAATTTATAGCAAATTCTCATTAAAAAAATATTAGAAAAGGAATAGTCAATTATTTTTATATATATAATTTCAATATTCAATAGTTTTACTTTATTGTTAAATTTGCAGTTTATAATATAGTGTAATGTTTTTATACTTAGTACCTATATTTAGGTAAAAATTAAACTTGATGATTTACATAGTTTTGTAAACATCCGGTTAAGTTAATTATTATATCTTGTACATCATTTATTATTATATTTATATAAATCTGTTACATGGTTTAAAATGTTTTAATCATACTATTTAGTTGCAACTGGAACTTCGATTTAAGTCTAAGTAAGCTTTATCCGCTTATGTTATTGCATAATTCCTCAAATAATTCTGATTATATCACATCGGCTTATATATTTTCTAGTATTCGTATTTTTATGAAAATAAACTAATAACTATTATAATTTATGTTGATGTGATACAAAACCAATACCATACACAAGTTTTAATATAAACATTGTAACCAGTCGCATAAATATTCATGAGTTATGGCACTGTTGCTGTCACTAAATTTTAAATATATTTAATTAAAATATAATTGAAAACCTAATTTTATAGTTTTGGGAGATCATTTCGGATGAACATGGTATCGATCCCTGTGGCGCATATCACGGTGACAATGATTTACAATTGGAGAGAATCAATGTTTACTTTAATGAAGCCGGCACCAGTAAGAAGTTCATTAAATCTAATCATATGATTTAATAATAAACAACGTTGTAATTACAGATGGGAAATATGTGCCTAGAGCGATTCTGGTTGATTTGGAACCTGGTACCATGGACTCTGTCCGTTCCGGACCGTTTGGACAGTTGTTTAGGCCTGATAACTATGTTTTCGGACAAAGCGGAGCTGGTACTAAATCTCAAAAGTACCAAAAAATTATAATACAGTTTTATTCACGATCAAAAATAATCACTTTTCAGGTAACAACTGGGCTAAAGGTCATTACACGGAGGGTGCTGAATTGGTAGACTCTGTTATGGATGTAGTACGTCGTGAGGCCGAAAACTGCGATTGTCTACAAGGATTTCAGCTGGCTCACTCTTTAGGCGGTGGAACAGGATCGGGTATGGGTACTTTGTTGATATCGAAAATTCGTGAGGAATATCCAGACCGCATAATGAATACGTTCAGTGTTGTTCCATCTCCGAAGGTATCGGACACCGTGGTGGAGCCCTATAACGCCACACTGTCTGTGCACCAGTTGGTGGAAAACACGGACGAAACATTTTGTATCGACAATGAAGCATTGTACGATATTTGTTTTAGAACTCTAAAATTAACGTCACCGACATATGGCGATCTCAACCACTTAGTCTCTGTAAGTTGTCTTTACTTAATATTTTAATGTCGATAAATACCATAAACTAAATAAAAATGTAACAGTCGATATAATCGTGTTTTAGGTAACTATGTCTGGAGTGACGACATGTCTTCGGTTTCCCGGTCAGTTGAACGCTGACCTGAGAAAGTTGGCCGTCAACATGGTCCCATTCCCGAGGTTACATTTCTTCATGCCTGGATTCGCCCCACTTACAGCTAGGGGTAGTCAGTCTTACAGAGCCCTTTCAGTTCCGGAACTCACCCAACAAGTGCGTAATTTGACATCGTTGAGTGTTAATGCTAAATAAGTATATGTTTTACCGTTTATATTTGTGTAATAGATGTTTGACGCCAAGAACATGATGACAGCTTGCGATCCTAGACACGGGCGCTACCTGACAGTGGCCGCCATATTCAGAGGAATAATGTCCATGAAAGAAGTCGATGAACAAATGTTGAACATTCAGAACAAGAACTCTGGGTACGTAAAGTCAAAAACTAACGTTTGTCAATAACTACTCGTATACTCGTATTATCGATAACATGATGACATTATAATACACAAATAATATGAATGATTAATTTCTTCAGATATTTCGTGGAATGGATACCCAGTAATGTTAAGGTCGCCGTGTGCGATATACCACCCCGTGGTCTCAAAATGTCGGCAACATTTATCGGTAATACAACCGCCATCCAAGAGATATTCAAACGCATCTCTGAACAATTCACAGCCATGTTCCGCCGTAAAGCATTCTTGCATTGGTACACAGGTGAAGGTATGGATGAAATGGAATTCACCGAAGCCGAATCCAATATGAATGATTTAGTATCCGAATACCAACAGTACCAGGTACCATAAATTATCTAAGTATTATGTTATTTTTGTTATTATCGTTATAAGAATGCTATACTTGCGCGTGTTGTCTATACAAAACGTATAGAAAATTAAAATAAAAAATACATCTAATTTATGTTGTTAGTTTCAATATTAAATGAAATAGGGAATCAATAGCTTATTTTAAAATTTAAACTTGAGAATATATTTAAAAATCCATGACATCTAGAAGACATGTATTGATGATTTAATTTTAAAGTAAGGTAGGTACTATAATAACTATGTAAAATATTACAATATTGATAATGATCATAACTTTCTTCAAAATTTAAATGTCAATTGAAACTTATAAAGAGACCCTAGATATAATACTATTAAATTCGATTATAAGTCAATTTACCTTCATATGAATTTTTCGGAACGCAAATTTAGCCTGTCGTACGTTTGTTAGACAATTGTAACGTCTTATTTTAATACAATATACATGTGCTTTATTTTTAGTTTCTATTTATATAATTTATTGTGAATTATGACAAATAATAATAGTATGATGCCCATCTTAAATGTTTTAAAATTCCATATATTATTGTAATGTATGTATATTGTATAATACTTAATTATTATCGGTAAATACTAGAAAATAGAAATGGAAATCATAATAGCTTTGTCATGAATTCATGATTTTCTCAACAAAATTGACGTCAATGTTTTGATTATATTATGATTATAGTATATTTTACCATAATTTTTTATGTTTTTTTTTACAGGAAGCAACAGCTGAAGAAGTTGAATTTGACGATGAAGAAGTTGTCGAAGAGGTCGATGACAACAAAGATTACTGAGTATTGTGAACTGAATATTATGTACATTATGACTACCTATGACAGTTGTTCAACTTATGAATTATTTATGTTGTACGTTGACTATATTGAGTTTTAAAGTTTTTAAACTCTAATTGCATTTGTTAAATGTTGATTTATTTGTGTCGTTAGAAATTTTTAAACTTTTATTAAACGAATGCTGTTTTCGAATAATAATTATAGACTTGATTCTGAACGCCGAAGGCCAAATTCCTTCTTATACATAAATATATATAATGTAGGTATATTGTGTGCAATGTATAATTTTTATACGATGTAAAATTATACATTTTTAAATTTACGTATTCAAGTCATTTTTGGTCGTCCTAAATGAATTTTGTTTTCTTTTTCACCATAGATGACTTTAAAATTGTCTTCAACGTGTTGAATTAACGATTTAGTCGATTTACTTAATGTTTTACGTGGGTTGTTGCCGTTTGGTACGCCCGTGTGTCGACCACTACCCAATGCCAATGAAAAACACTGTTAGTATGATATGAACATACAATAAACATTATTATGAACGTATATATTATTATAGAATGACTCATTATTAACGAATCAACTTTTAATTCGCTGAATTCTGGGCTGTAGCCCATAAGCGCAAAATATGACCCAAACGCTCAAAAATAAATATTCCATAAACACAAAAAAATACCTTTTTAACAAGCCATAGGTGCAAATTAATTTTTCAAAAATAAAGAGTATTTTATTAAAATCATATAGTTATTAATATTATGCTGTTAATGATTTTAAAATGAATTAAACAATTTTAAATTGAAATAACATAATACGAAACTTCAACTGAACTCGATCACTGATGATATATTTTTGAATTATAAAAATACTATATATTTAATTAAAATTGATAATTTTAAAATGAAACTTGTAGTGTAACGGGTATAATATTGTATCAGGTAATACAATTTATTTTTACAATTTTATTACACTACTAACGTTCAAATCGCAATACGAACTTGCGCTTTTAGGTTCACTGGAATTCTGTAGTTATCTTTTTAACACACCGCGTTATCGAAGTAATATTCAACAACTTGTGGATGTGCAGTTATAGTCGTCGAATGGTTATTAAATTAATAACCATTTACTACTGATAAAATGTGAAAGGTAACTTAGGTAACTACATCCAACGCAGTTCTAACTTTTAAGTGTTCACCAAAATAATGTCATAAAATTAACAACACGAAAAAATATTATATATTAGTATTATACTACCTATATTAGCTATTGCCTGTTACCAATTGTGTACTCCCGACATATTGGGTTCTAATTGTTCTTGTGAACAATGATTTTTATATGTTCTCTTTATCGTGTACATACTTAGTCTAATACTATAGCCGTGCTCCGTGGTAGTAATGGACGTAGTAGAGTGGAATTAATAATCATAATTATGACTATTGCGACCTCGGTAATTTAGATGAAATGCAGGTATAACCATGATTGTGACGCGCTCACCTTTGTAACTCTTTAATAATGGAATTATTATTTTTGAATAATGTTTGTTGCGCTGCACTATTGTCACGAATCACGATCATTATTATTATGTGTCCTATTTTCGACAAATGTCCATTAATAGTTTTTAAATATTAGGTAGGTAGTCTGTTTCCTGATCGGATTTTTTAAAATATACAAAATACATAAATACAAACTTACAAATTATTTAATTATGATATAGGTACCTTATGCCTACCTACTACCTATTAGCAATTATACCTTTATCTTGAATGCTTTTAGCAGCGGTCGACAAGCATATAAAACTTAAAACCTAAATTAAAATCGCATGAGTTTTACTGCATCGGGATTTTTATCACACCGAGAGATTTTTAATTTGACGTGTCTAGTATTACATAATTTGTAAAAATATTAAACATATGTATATCAAAACCGATACACATTGCATAGGTAAAAATCAAAATTTATTTAAAACTAATTACAAGAAAAAAATATCTTGATTTTAACGATATCCAAATATATAATGAATTTGGCTACAAAATCAGATATAACAAAACTCTAAAAGCAAAAAAAAACATTTATTAATTGTTTGATGGTCCGTTAAATGTTTTGAAGTGCTTGTTTAATAAAACCTAAAATTACAAGGGTTATGATGTCTTTATCTCATCATGTACAACAATATCACAATAAAAATAATATACAATATTTTTAAAAATAGAAGTGTCACAAAATTGCTTTTAAGCAATTTTTTTGATTTGGAATAGAGTCAAAAAATTGATTTTGTAAATTTTAAATTCAATATCATGTTTATCTAGTCATGGATTATAAAAAAGTTTATTTTAATGAGTTTTTGACTGACAGTTTAGCTCTTGAACATAACTTGAAATCAGATTAATTATTTTCACACATGTCTAATGTAATTTTATGATGTTTTTGTTGTCAATCATAACAAGAATAATTTATATCATACTAAAAATGTAATGTAAAATATGTACCTAATAATATAATTGTATTAATATTTAAATGTATCATTCATTTATTTATTGCAATCACAGAAGAAATATCATTCAATAAAAATGTTTTCATCTAATCTAGATATACATTCATGGTTTTATCTGTGATGCCTGTTTGTAAATAACTGCACCAGGATCAAGTATGTTGTAAACCACAGTTTTTTTAGCAGCAGCAATTGTATTACGCATTAACATTGCCACTGTCATTGGACCAACTCCTCCAGGTACTGGTGTTATATATCCTGCGACTTCTTTCACTTTTTCAAAGTCAACATCACCTACTAAATACGATTTAGACGTTTTTGGGTCCTCTACCCTGGTTATTCCTACATCAATGATAGCTGCTCCTGGTTTAACCATATCAGCACGAATTAAATTTGGAACACCTAATTTATAATATATACATTCAATTTATTTTAAGAAATATTCATGATGTAAGTATAATAATCAATATTACCTGCTGCTGATACAATAATATCGGCAGTTTTTGTAAATAAAGCTAATTGATCCGGCGGTGTATATCGATGACATATTGTTGTTGTTGCATCCATTGCTGATGTCTCACCTTAGTATAAGATTTAAAATAAATTACAATATCACATAGTTTGCATAATTAACTTAAAATAATGATATTCTGATATTAAATACACAGTATTGTCACAGTAGGTCTTATCTTTTCCATAATTTAAAATTGCCATGAATTAAAAAAAAAAATACCAATATAAGTTTGTCAATGCACAATTATTGATTACAAAATAAAACAATTATTGATTACTAAATAATAGTAATTATGGTGATTATTTTTATGTTTATAATATTTTTAAAGGTCAGGAAAATAATAATTGATTATGGTTTTTTAAAATGATTGTATTAATATCATTAAGACAGCACAGCATATGTATTTTATAAATAATTTAAGAATTGACTAATGTCTTAAGTAAAAATATTTTTATTTTTAACAGTATATATTTTTAAGTTATAATTAATATTTAACTAACCCGATTATAAGTCAAATTTTAACTATACCTGCATTATCTGCATGGAGCAACATAGAAATAGGCATACCAACATTTTTTGATCTTCCACAAACAACAGCATTTTTACCAAGAGTAGGAATTCCTAAAATAATATAATTATTTTTAATTTAAAACTAAAATATTTAATTTCTAAATGTAGCATTTAGTTTACCAGTTCGTCGAATTAACTCATGAACACCCAATGGTGTGCATGGACCCAAACATTGCATATCTAAACAAAATCTTCCAATATTAACAATGTTGAAACCATCAACATCCTTGTGTGGTGCTACTGCATTGCATAAAGTTCGTTCAGTAATATGATCAGGAAGTGGTAACTACATTGCATACAAATTTATAATAAACAAATAATATTGAATATCATAATTTAAAAAAAACTATAGCCAAAGTACAACATATTATAGATATTGTTTTTTTTTTTTTTTTAGTTGATTATACATGTATGCTAGAAAAGTTCAAATTATATACTATAGCAATGTAACCAAAAAAATGTCTTTTTAGGTATATTGCCAATAATTTAAGATTATGATAAATATAATGTTTAAAATACATTAAAATATATTAATGTGCAAGGTCGTACTTAGGGTTTTTTTTTTAATTTACCCCCCCCCCCCCCACATACACACACACAAAACAATTCTGGGTACGACCCTGTTAGTATATTGTAAAAATACAAGTATTTAGTAAATTTTCTGCTATAAGGAGATAACTTACCTGGACTAGAATTCCATCAACATTTTCATCATGATTTAAACTATTGACACATGCAAGTAGCTCATTTTCACTTGTTGATGCACTGAACTTAATTGTTTTTGTTTCTATACCTAATAAAAATATGTATTTATAAAAACAATAATTATTTAATTTTGTTTACTTTATTGCCATTGAAATAATGTAACAACCAACAACTTTAGCAGCTTTCATTTTGTTTGACACATAAATTTTACTAGCTGGGTTTTGTCCAACTAATACTGCTACTAAACAGGGAGCCCGATTCCCTTTCAAAACCCATTCTTGAGTCTCTTGGCGTAGCTCATTTAATATAGTATTAGCAATACTTTTCCCATCAATGACTATAGCTTTAAATCTAAAAGAAATATTATTTTAAATGTTAAATCATATTTTTTCTTCAAAATTCTAATCTTAAAAACATGACACTAACAATATTAGCTTATAACTCATCCTATTTTATGAAACAGTAGGCAATAACAGTTCTCAGTTGTGAGGATAAATATAAGAATAATATTAGTTTACAAAGTACACCAGCATATATAGTTAAAGGTTAAAAAAATCAAAATGTATATTTGTATTAACTATTGAGTACTGGTCAGAGAAAGCCAAAGTATCAAGATAACTGTTATGTACTTATTCAAAATTAAAATTAATATTAGATTTTTTTTATTGAATAATTTACCTTATGCTGGAAGAATGAAAATTTTTTGCAAATAATTTTGCACTAGTCCAATACTTAGTACGCATTTTTAAAAGTAGATCAGTAGAATTATCTGAAATAAAAAAATGATTTAAAACACACACATCAATAACCATTGTATTCTTAACTAATTTCTACTTACTTATTAAACGTTTAATTTGTCAACAGTTTATAGTAGGTTTATACTATCAAGTAGGATTGCATAAGTATTTAAATACATGTTCGAAGAATAATAATTATTTTATGCCCATTTTCTCAACGATTTGTGGATTACGAATTAAGATAATTAATCGATAATATTTATTTCAAAATTAAACATCTTAATTTGAACATAATTAATTGAATAATATGCCAAATGGCACCAACCGCCGTCCGCCACGAGGCACGAACTATTCGAAAGTTATAACTAAGATAATCTAATTAGGAAATTTCATGATATCGCTTATCATAATATCCACATAATATTATGGATTGATCAATCCACCTTGATTATACAGCACACACGACTGTCTGCCAACTCGTACCTACTTATCAGTTATTATAAGAATCTTCTTAGTTCTTATACCTACTATATAGGTATATAGGTAGCTCTTGAAGATGGTTATGGCGGTTTTAACGTGATATACAATAATATACTTTATTCGTTATTTTATTCTATACCAACTGACAACTCACAGGATTTCTCCAAACCTCCTCCATATTACTGTTGGAACAATTCCACTTGCCAGTATAAGACAGGTACCAGTATTTAGCCATGATAGGTACTTCTACTGTTTATGTTCATTTCTGTAAATTATGGACTATGGTATATACATCAAAATAAATATAAGTCAAGTATACCTACTATAGTGATCTACTGTCCACCTCTACTATACAGCAGAGCGAGCCCACCCTTTTTATTTTTTGTTTTTTACGCCACTCCAAACAAGTTAAACAGAATACTATTATGAAATATAGATTGATAAAACTCAAAATATGTATTAGTTTTATTATGTATTACGTTATTATAAATAGTTTTAACCAGTAAGATGTCTATAATTTTAACGAATTCATAAGTTATGGAGTATATAATAACTTATCAACTAAATAATTAATATGGAAATCAGAAGATCCCATCTTAAATTATTATCAATTACATACAATATCTAAATTACTAATTTTCGAGATTTATTTTATTTGTTTGCAAGTGTGCGGATTAAATTGTATATTATATTTATTACAATTATGTATTAAAAGAGAAAAATCATAGGTAGTGTAACGATTTACAGATTACTGACGCGTCATTTATGTCGCGCTTGATGAAATTGCTTAGGTAGACAGAACACAGGAACGTAGAGTACGATAATATAAATAATTTGCATAGCCGACAGTCGAGTTCGAATCGTGAAATAGAGAACAGTCATCTCTACATTTTTAAGTAACATAATTTATTTGATTTACTATAGGTATAATAACCTACCTTATAGATAAATCATAATAATTCAAGTGCTTTCAACTCGTACTCCGCTACTCCTGTGATCTTCAATATACTACCCTTAAGAACAGGGTTACTCAGGTGATAGTGTACTGTATAATATTATTACTATTCAAATATTTAATAAACCTTGTATACGTTGCTATATCGTGTTCGATTGCGTTAGTTTATGAACGCAGGTCATAAGTTTCTAGGACCTGTAAAATATAACTTAGAAAACTTTATTTGTATCAGTTCAACAACCCGGTTCACAAGATCGGTTCGTGTAGAGGGAATAGCTAACCAACTACTCCTTAACTGGATAGAATTAGGTATAAATATCGACAGCCACTTAAGTTTAAATAAACGAGGTAGGCGTGTTGCAATTTGGTGGAGGCGCCGGGCACCAAATTGCAATTAATTTTATTTAGTATCTTAAGAGTCGTCGAAGTCGTATGATGTGCGCCTCTAATCATCGGTCACCATAAGCCCGTGAAAATCTATTTTTTGTTTTAACAAATATTAATTTAATAAAATAATAAATGTATCCAATTATATTATAATAAATAAAATTAACACAGTGTTCATTTTTTGTCTTGTAACAAAACAAATTGCACTTTTCAACGTTTAAATATTTGGTTATCATATTTCAAACGTGAGTATAAGAATACAATAATTGTATTATTCTTATATCGGCCAATATTTTGCCTTGTTTCGTTATATTTGCTAGTAGTACTATATTTCAGAGTTATCTACTTTAGCACATAAATTATGTCTCTCCTTGTAAAATATATCATGAATAAGGGAACATATTAATTTCATAAGGATTCATAGTATAATTATATGTATGCTTCTACATACAATGTATAACAAATAAACAAATAGTTGAATAGTTGTTAATAACAAATAGATGTATTTTTTATGTATATCCATTGGGTCATGAAAGACACATTTTCTCATATATTATATTTATCCATTTTAAAATAATTATAAATTGTTCTAGGTGGGGTCAATGTGGACACAGAAATGTAGACTCACAAGGTCTCTTTCTAGAATTTAAATCTCTGAAAAATAATTCAATGAATCGAATACAACTGTAGTGAAAATACTTCTATTTTTCCTGTTAGTTAGAACTTCATAGGTGTTACTGGTAATATGAACTGTGTTAATGATTTATATTAATTAATGTAAAAATTACAAGTTATTTAGAATTCTTTACTTAGATTGTGGTACAAATAACCAGTGGCACACAAACAAAACGTATATCGTCTAATATATTCTCTAAAATATATTTTTTTTTAAACGGGTGCGTCTGAATAAGTTTTTCGACGTCTTTGTAGCGTTTGGGTCGAAGTAGTTTCTAAAAAATACATTCTGCATTTATTTTTGATATATTTTATTACAATGTGTATAACAATATATCCTACAATTATTATTAAGGCGTAAAATGAATAGTTATGATTGGTCAAATTTGTCTCCTTTTTAATATTTTCCTCCTGTATTTCAATCATATTTATGACAGAGTCTAGCGAATTTGAAGACTTTGATATATCAGACAATTGATTGTCAATTGATTTAAATACCGGTATGGTTATTGTTGGTTCTTGTATTTTATTTATTTTGTTTATTAAGCTAGTAGACACATTTGTTATATGAAATTGTGGTACGAAGTCTATATTTGTTGTCATATTAGTATAACAATTATTTGGTTTTAAAATCGTTGTATGGGTTGTTATATAGCAATATATTCGCTTATTGATAGAATTCCTGTCCCTATTAATTTTAGTGTTTTACTACTATCTGGACATACTAATGTTACAGTTTTTGATGGCTAAAAATCCTTCTTCCGTCGGCTTTATACCTTGTCCATTAATAATATTACCTAATAATTTTAGTTCCGTATAGCCAAATTTACATTTCGAAATTTTTAATTTTAATTTATATTTTAACAGTCTAACTGTTATTTCAAGTGCATTTAAGTGTTCTTCGAAAGTTTTACCAAAACATACACAATCATCTAAATAGCAACAATTTATTCTATAGGTTAATCCTGCCATTATTTTATTCATAACTTTTTGAAATTTTTGAGGTGCATTAGTTAAAGCAAAAGGTAATCGAGTAAACTGGTAATGACCTGTTGACGTAGAAAAACTGGTAATTTCTTTAGAATTTTCATTTAGTTTTAATTGATGGAAACCCGACATAGCGTCCAAGCAAGAAAAGTATTTATTTCCTGCAAGTGAATCGTAAATATTTTGTATAATGGGTAAAGGAAATGCTTCTTTGAGCGTTTTTTCATTTACACGTCTATAATCTAAGACCATTCTATATTCAGAGGCTGTTTTATTTTTTGTGCCTTGAGGTTGACCCTTTGGTACTAAGAAAATAGGCGAAGAATAGGGACTTAATGAATGTTCAATTATGCCCGCTTCTAATAATTCTTTAGTTTGTTTATCAATTTCTTTTATTTCTGAGAGACTTAATTTGAAATTTCTTAAATTTACTGGAATGTTGTCCGATAGTTTGATTTCTATAGGCTCTGCGTCTACTTCACCCAAATCCCACTTAGATTGTGAAAAAATGTTTTTATATTTATTTAATAATTGTATTAATTTGTCTTTTTGCTGAGTCGTTAAGTCTGGGTTAATATCAAAATGTTCACACGTAATGTCTGGAGATATGTTATCAAGTTTTTTTGAATTCACTATCGGTCGATCATGATTATGCATAATATCAGCATTATTAGATATATTGTAAATATTCTCACCTCCAAATCTGTCATTACATTTATAACGAGAGTGCAAAATGCTGTGTCGTGATTTTAGTGATGGGAAATCGTAGACAACAATGGAATTTGTTATGGCAGTATTAATTTCGTTTGAAAAGACACCCGGCGTCCAGTGATTTGAATTATAAAAAACAGATACATATTTTCTACCAGGCTTATAATATGCGAACGCGGTAGAATTATTATCTTTAGACAGTGTTTCTTGTATTATTATCAAATTTAAATTATAATGATTTATGACAGCCGCCAAATCTTCGGATTCCAACCATATTGGAAATATTTCGATTTTATATTTTGTTAAGTTTAACAAATCTGTAATTTGTTTAAAATTTACGTTTATTTTTTCACTGTTTAAGATTTTAACTAACGCGTGAATACCACAATTACCATCTGCTGGTACGTTTTCAATTTTAACAAACTTTGAAGCTAAAGAAGTTATTGATTTATTTAATGATTCATATGGTTCATTTATTTTGTTACTTTTAATACATTTTTTTGTTTCGTACAGAGTTACATTGTTAATTTCAAGTTTATTCACTTTGTGATTTACTTTATTTAAGTGGGGTAACTGTTTATCGGGGTCATTGATTCGTCTAGCTAATTTTTTTAACAACATAATATTTTCATTTACATTTAAATTATTTTCGTTATTATTATCGGTATTTACCTCGATTCTATTTTCGTAAGTTTCTATCGATTGTTTATTTTGTTTTAAATTATTTTTAACAATTGAAAAACCACTTAAAATATCATACTTCTGCTTAAAAGCGAAACTGATTTTAATTTTTATATTTTTATACATAACTATTTCTTTATTAAAAAAATCTAATTGTACTCGATATTTACTTAAAAAGTCTGTACCAAGTAATGCTGGTCCGGCAAGATTTGAAACTAATACGAATTGGGTTGGGAAAATTAAACCTTTAAATATTATATCAATTTGCATTTTACCTATCACTTTTAAAATTGAGCCATTAGCTGTATGAACTTTAATATTTTTTGTTTCAATTAAGGGGTTAGTTGACTTAATTACTTGTTCACTATTAATAACAGAAATCGTTGCACCTGAATCAAATATAAAAGATGTTTCTATATTATTTATATGTCCTCTTACTTCAAGTCTAACACCTGGAATAGGTACTTCATCAACATTTTCAGTACAACTAGAAATACGTTCGATATTTATTTTATTTAAATTTTTTTGTGTATCAGAGTTAGGATTTTCTATACAATTGTCATGAGGTGGCCTAACGTCTATCTCATGACTTATACGTTTTTTTTATTATTAAATTGTTTTTTATTCGAGTCATTATATTCATCCGAGTCACCTTGATTTGATTGATTGAGATTACGGAAGTTTTTATTATCGTAATTATTTTGATATTGTTGATTATTAAATTTACCTTTATTTCCATTATGATTTACATGTGTATATTTATTTGCGTGTGTTTGATTGCAATAATTATTGTTATTTCTATAATTAACGTTACGATTTTGATTATTCGTGAAATCTTTATTATTAAAATGTTGTTCAGTTGGGAAATTTGTATTTGGCTGGTAGTAATTATTTCTATTAAACTTTTTGTTTTTAAAATTATTTTTGTCAGTAAAGGTTCTTTCCTCATTGTAACGATTACTATTATTATTGTTATTATATCTTTTGTAGTACTTATTCGGATTATAATTATGATGTGATAATTGATTAGCAACAAAAGCATTTTGTTCTATTAATTTTTTATTTAATACTTCTATTTCTGCTTTAAGAGCATTGAAATTGTGAATGTTATTTCGATCGTTAACTGTTGCTCTTGCGGATTCTACCTTACGCAAATTATTTTGTAAGTCATAAAGTGTATTGTTATTCATTAATGCGACTGGGTTATAAAAATCGGGAGGAAGTGCTTCTAATATAAGATCGATTTTCTCCGATTCGTTCATATTTGGGTTAACCTTATGGGCCAACATTTGAAAATCTGCTAAAAATTGCGAAACTGTTTCGTTTAACTTTAATTTTCGGTTTGATAATTTTGCTTTAAGCATTCTGGTTCTTCCCGGTGAAGTGAAATATTCTTTAAGTGCTAGTTTAAAAAGACTCCATGTTGGTGTAGGATTACTTATTGTAAAATTTTGATAAAATGCTTTCGCGCTTTTCTTTAGATAAATCGGGATATACATTATTTTTTTATCATCAGACCACTCATTAGCCACAGATATCAGATTATAATTTTCAATAAAGTCGTTAACACATTCATCAGGTTCGCCATTATAAAATTCAGGTTTAAAGAAAATTGGTTTAGACATGTTTAAAGTTTCGATTTGAGTGTTTATTTTATTTGGGTTTACTAAATCAGTATCGTTCTTTTTTGTACGCGTTATAATAGGTGACCTATTGTCAGGCTTAAAAGGTTTAGGTAAAAAATCTGGATCACTATCGTTATCGTCCTCAAATTGATTTTTGTTTAATATAGATCTTAATAGAAGTCGTAATTCTACTTTTTCGCTATTTGTCGAAAACTTGGCACCTAAAAATCCTAAAATTTGTATTAGATCTTCTTGAGATAGTATATGATAAAAATATAAGGATTTTGGTACAGAAAGTAATTCAATTTTTTTCTCTAAGGGCTTCTGTGTAAATTCCTCTTTTGTAAGTTTATTTGGAAGTTCTAATGAAAAAAGAATCCCAGTGTTAAGTTCAGCGATTTGTTTAACATCACTAGGTAATTTTATATTTCTACAATTAGAAAAGGCTTCAGTGATATCTGAATACTTAACTGTTTGAATATATGATGTACATTCGTTTGGCTTTAAACTGCAGACATCTATCGACTTATCCAAGTTTAAAATTAACCAAGTACGTTGAGAAATATAAATAGTTTGATTATTACCCGCTCTTTTAAAATAGTATTTAAACATTTGCTAAATAAACAAGTTTAATATAATTATAGATTACAATCTAAATATTATCACCAAACAAACAAAGACATAAACTATTTTTTTGATACTAAAATCAATATTATTGTGCTAGCGTAATTATGAACAATTTTGGGGACAAAATGCCCGGCGCCTCCACCAAATTGCAACACGCCTACCTCGTTTATTTAAACTTAAGTGGCTGTCGATATTTATACCTAATTCTATCCAGTTAAGGAGTAGTTGGTTAGCTATTCCCTCTACACGAACCGATCTTGTGAACCGGGTTGTTGAACTGATACAAATAAAGTTTTCTAAGTTATATTTTACAGGTCCTAGAAACTTATGACCTGCGTTCATAAACTAACGCAATCGAACACGATATAGCAACGTATACAAGGTTTATTAAATATTTGAATAGTAATAATATTATACAGTACACTATCACCTGAGTAACCCTGTTCTTAAGGGTAGTATATTGAAGATCACAGGAGTAGCGGAGTACGAGTTGAAAGCACTTGAATTATTATGATTTATCTATAAGGTAGGTTATTATACCTATAGTAAATCAAATAAATTATGTTACTTAAAAATGTAGAGATGACTGTTCTCTATTTCACGATTCGAACTCGACTGTCGGCTATGCAAATTATTTATATTATCGTACTCTACGTTCCTGTGTTCTGTCTACCTAAGCAATTTCATCAAGCGCGACATAAATGACGCGTCAGTAATCTGTAAATCGTTACAGTAGTTATTACATTTATTTATAAAAAACTTCGGTGCTAGTGTAACATGCGATCTACCGTTTACATGTGCTCTGAATGTGATCTATACCCATTACTATCCACTTATTTTTTGCTAATTTGTAGGTGGTTTAGTCATTCACTCAGATGAGTGGCCCTCATGTCGATGTTTAACAGTAGAAGGGTTCGTTCATGAAACTGTTAATCATCAAGAAAATTATATTGACCTATAACAAGTGTGCACATATAGGGCGTTGAAAAACCATGGTTGGACGCAAAAATATCTATATTAAATAAAGAGAAAGGCGTACTTATCCATATACTTCAGTCACATTTAGATCAGTATTGTTGGAAGATGTAGATGGAAAAGTGAACCAGATTTGTTCATTACTTTTTTAAAAAATATCCGGGCTACATACATAAATAGCTACGACCAAATTGGCTAAAACGAAACTTATATGTGGATGTGATTTAAATTTGAATTTTTTTTAGCTATATACGGGTAAATATTTTTAAATACATGTAAGCCCACCTCCTCGTGGTGTCTTTTGGGTAATGCTAAGCGGTTCACAAATCGCGTTCACCAAAAGCAGGCTGGTAGATCGCACGCTACTCTAGCACCAAAACGTTATATACATTTTCTTATCGTAATTCAAAATCAAGCGTTTTTTATTTAAGCAATTGTATTTATTAAATTCAATCTTTTTATTTCCATAGCTTAAATGTATACCTTTATACCCATGAGTTATATGAGAACAAAATAAATATATAACAACAGCATCAATTATTATTTTTAAACCATATTTAACTCATACATATTGCAATTATATATAATATAAACAGTATATCAGATCAAGCACACTACTCTGAAGCAACATATGTTAGGTTAATTTATTACATCTTTATTGCTTAAAGTATCATTTAACTTAACTATTTGTTTTCTATCAAATATGTAACTTTTAAACCAAATAAAATTGCGATTATTAGTTTTGAAACTAGGTAGAATTCGTGAAGGCATATCATAATGTATAGTATCAAATACCTTAGCTAAATTTAAAAAACGGCAAAGTATATTTTTTTTACCATTTTTTAAATCGTATAAAAATAAGTTGCGCTACATCATAATATAAAACATTTTCTGTTCCTAAATTAGTTTCAAAACCATACTGATTTTTAGATATTAATTTATTTATTTTCAGATAAGTAATCAATTTTGATTTAATTATTTTTTCAAATGTTTTAGAAAAGTTTTATAAAATAAGTATAGTTTGTCATATTTTTCGATCTACATCCTTAAATAAGTGTTTGATAATAGCTGGTCTTAAGTTATCCGAAAAGATATTATTTTAATTACTCAAATTATGTACAAGTATCTTAACAATAAGTTCAGAAATACATTTTAAGATTTTCACGGTCATTCTATCATATCTAGCAGCGGTACCGTTTCTACGATGGTTTATAATTGGTTGTACCTCTGAGACGTCGATATTTTTTAGAAAGTATCATCAAATATGTCATATCAAGTTTGTTATATACATTTAAATCATTGAATTAAAATTTAACATATGCATTACAATGACTCAGCCACTCAACATCTAATGTGCAGTAGAGGATTATTAACTTGCACACTTTAAAAACATTATATTCTACATTTTTACTAGACCAATAGCGCCACTAATGTATTTCTATTTATGAATTTTAAAAACATTTTTAGATATTTTTAGGGTTCTGATAGGCAACTAAACGTACAGCTGGATGATTAGCAACGTTACACTTTGTAACTATTTGTAAGCCTCTGAAATTCTCTTATCAAATATTATCAGTAAACTGTACATGTTTATTGTTTAGATGAAAAATATTTGTTTACATTATTTTCAATATTTTTCATTATTCGTATACAATTTAGTATTTACTATTTATTCAAATTAATTAAGACTGTTAAAAGCACCGTTGAGCCCTTCAAATTATTTTATTCTATTTGTTTTAATCCTTCCTTTTTAATAAAAATACTAACAATGTAAGTATGGTCTAACAGATTTACATTTTATAGAAAATGTTATATATTAATGTTTGTGTAATTAATACTCATAAAAACCAATTTTGAATGATATTAAATGTATACAATTTTCAAAATAACACTACATAATTTTATACTAAAAATGAAATGGACTATTCCATTGTATAATGTAAAATGTTCATATGATACTTGTTTATAGTTTTTCATAAATAATTTACAAATAGTTAATTTATTTTAAAAACCATAAATCCATTATTTAATAAGATAATGATTTATAATGATTGTTTTATTAATACATTTTTTAAAATTAATATTACATTATTAATCCTAATTCTGTAAGTAGAATTAATTTTTTTTTTAATAAAGCCAAATAAAAATGATTTTGATGTACATTGGATAAATAATTGTATACTTTCTTTTATCTTTAATACGCTTGTGACTATATAAATTTATATTTGTATAGGGCTGCTGTAGCAAATAAACCTAAATCTGAAATGACTCCAGAAGAGTTAGCAAAGCGTGAAGAAGAAGAATTTACCACAGGCCCTATGTCGGTGCTAACCCAATCTGTACGTAATAATACTCAAGTATTGATAAATTGTCGTAACAATAGAAAACTTTTGGCAAGAATCAAAGCATTTGATCGGCATTGTAATATGGTATTAGAAAACGTAAGGGAGATGTGGACTGAGTTACCTAAAACTGGCAAAGGCAAAAAAAAAGTAAATATTTTACATTTACACGTTAATTTTTTTAATAAAATGAGAATTTAATTTTATTAATTTGTTTTAGGCTAAAGCAGTTAGTCGAGACAAATATATTTCTAAAATGTTTCTACGTGGTGATTCGGTTATTTTAGTTGTCAAGAATCCTAAAGAAGCTGTTCGACAACAACCAGCCCCTTGAAATGTATTTCCCCTTTTTAAAAGTTAGATTTAAGATAATTCAATTAATACATTCAAAGTATATTTGGGTAATATTTGACTTGATCTTTATTTCTTTTGAACTATCTTAATTAATATCTTCCAAAACACTACTGAGTATTTTTTAATAAAATATTGTTTTGTTTTCCATTGTTTCACAAAATTCTAAACATTCAATAATATAAAAACTACGCCAATAATAGTTTTTCATTTAGTACTTTTAGTCATTGACAGTAATAGTAAAAATCAATACAAAAATATGAAAAATTATATCATACACAGCAGAACTTCAATATATATATATATAGGGTGATTCTTTTATCATTGAACACTCATTATTTCTGTGTTCTTATTTAAATTTTTTTTTTTCAAAATTTTTAGTTTCATGTTTTTTTAAATTAGTCAAGAATGGATGGCTGCTTAAATCACGCCTGTCACGTATCATGTACTATTATCATATAAGCTTATTCTGCAAATTGTACAGATTGTTTATTTCAAATAAAAAATAAAAAAAAAAAATGTTTTTTTAAAACTATATAACATTTTGATTTTCAAATGGCAACCTATATTTAAAATGCCATAAAATAACACGACTATTTTTTTTTTTTAATTTCAATGTTAAAATTAATATTTTTTATTTAACCGTTAGTGAGTTATAGCTGCTAAAAGTTGGGTGGTTTGAGGTTTTTAGATGTTCGTCCTGCAAGTTATTATGGCTGTTAAACATTGGCAACTACAAGTACAAAGTTGATCACTGTATCAATAGCCTATAACGCATTTGTTATATATATATATAATTATATGAAACAAGTAAAAGAATAGTAAAAGAATCATTCTGTAGATATTATAATATTATAATAATAACTTTATTATAATATTGTTATTAGGTAATTATATAATGTATTTTTCAGACTAAAAATGTTAACAAATTTAAAAAGTATCAATGGAGGTGATAAAATAGATTTAAAACTATAGAATAAAAACAGTGTTTTTTTGTTTTTTAAAGTTACATAATATAATATAATGTAAATATTATTTTCATTCTCACCTTATACCTAGGTAGTTCACTTTGGTGCATTTTGCTCGTTAATCAAACTTATTAACTATTATTATATTATTATGCATCACTTCTAATAGGTACTATAAGTACCTACCGATTATTTATTTATTAAGGTATTAACCATTTATTATGGGAGGAGTTCAATTGAAATTTTAATTTAGTATTGCATTAATGACGTTTATAGGCGTTAATAGATATACATTTTAGGAAAAGACTATATTTCTGAAAAAATACAGACTACTAATATCCATAATGTGATCTTCCTATTCAGTCTAAATTCAAAGATAACAAAATAATAAAATTCATTATAGAAATTGATAAACGGTCAAGCGGCTAATTTAGAAGAAAAATACGCTTTAAAAAACGCATAGTGTAAATCTAAAAATCTAATTTTTGTTTATTAATTTATGATATTCATAACAAATATCAAGCAACATATTTTTCAGTGGTCTGTACAAAATGCCAAAATACAAAATAAATAATTGTTTTAAATTTTTCTATGATGCTAGGAAGTATGAAGTAGTAATATTTTCGGGTGAGTACTGATATCTTACAAGTGTAAAGTTGGGTGACTAAAGCTAGGTTACTATTTTTTAGACGGCTATGAAATATCGCGTACTCGGTTGCGTCTCAATGTATACAAGACAACAAACGTTTATAATGCAATCCAACCACAAGATAGCGCAATGGCAATGATAATAGTTCATAAGAGAATTTAACAATAGCATACTAATAGGCAACCGAATTCCCAAGTGACTATTTTTCGTGCGATTGCCGTAATTAATTTATTGTAATTAAATAGGGATTTATCATAATTCATTATGGTATTATTGGGAAAGCTTTTGATGTTTGTAATAAGGAGTAAGGATTAATAAATATTGTTAGTCAATAGTCATCGTAAATGATGATGATTTCTGGTTATTGAATCGAACACGGGTTATTTTTCAAATTAGTTTCATTGGGAAAAATAAATCCATAGAGTTAAATTGAAAGAAAAAAAATATCACCTAGAAGTATAAAACGAGTACAAAATAATACAAATCCTTGTTAAAATATTAAAATATCGTATTCTACTTACTGTAAGTGCTACGACGTGTTTTACACGAAAAGTTAATTACTAATGTTAACTGATAAGAATGATGAAGATACTACCTAACTGGCTAGTAATAAAAAACGTACTCGATCTCAGGGAGACACAGCGTCGGACAAAACTCGAAATTAGTTCATTTACAATTTTAAGTTTAGACGTCAAATATTAAACAAGAAGAATTTATTATAATATGTCTGCAGACTATGAATTAGCAAACATCAATGAAATCGAATTCACTATGAAATCTGTAACCAGTAGAGATAAAAATGTATAACATTATTATTATGTTTGTGAAAATATACAAGTAAATTGTAATTATTAATTTATTTTATACAACTTATTTGTGGCAAGGGGGGGGGAGCTATATACGCTACTGTTGACAAGGGACCACATTTTTTATTTCGCCCAAGGCCAAGAAATTCCCAAATCAGGCCCTAGATCTAATGCTACACCGGCAATCGGAGACGTACGCACAAAATATAAACAGTTAGTATCATCAGTGTATATGGTAACTGAGATATAATACCAGCGTGTAAATGATGGTATTTTGCGATAACGTAAACGGCGTGGAACTATACAAAGATACAATGTCGCTGTCGACGATACAGTAGTTAACGAACCGACGGCGTACGTAAAATTGTGGTTGTCAGGTGAAGTCGTCGAATAGGACGACTACAGCGATGTGGGATTGGAGGCTGACAAACGGCCGAAAGCAATCAAGGAAGCATAAAAATAATATGGCGACCGATAAGAAAGCCGATCCACATCGCTAATGGTATTTTGCGATCGTGCAAAAATACAATGTCGATGTCGGAAACGTCTCACCGAGATATTGTAAAAGTAAAAAGATTAAAATAAATCAAATATCCTGTGATATGGAATAACGGGAACACACAACGAATGGTCAGTATGTCTTTGACTGCAGCAATGACGAGGTGTAGTCGCGGTGGCACGACGGTACTGAACGAGAAATATACATATCCAAATATTATAGTGATATAGTAACATTACTGACATCATGTAACGGACAATACGGAGAGTATTAATTTGCATCGGCATCGGCATGTCCACACTGAATAATGTGTAAAAATTTTACATATCAATCAGGCGTCTGCTTCAACGAATATTTTTGGTGAACAACAAAAAAAGTGAACAAGGAGCGCAATATAAAAATAAAAATAGCAATTATTTTAAATAATTTATTTACACTAATCTTCTGAATAAAAAGTTCCAACAACACAATTTTTTTGACATAAAAACATAAGCCGACGGTCGCTTGTGCACGCCATATAGTTTGCTTAAGCTTCCGATACGATATAAACAATTTAAAGTAAGAAAAACGGTTTTTTATGGCGAAATAGACGAAAAGTAACGATGCCGTTAAAAAGTGACGAAGGCCGATAAAATAAAAATAAAATATCGAAAATTTCAAATTTTTTTTTTGTAATATATATAGAGGTATTTGTGTGAAATTGTAAAAGGTATTAGGTATATGTGACAATTGCTATGTATAGTATAATATGAAGTATATTAGTTCTTGATATATAGATTAATATAAATCAGTTAGTGTTGGTTGAGTGATGACTGATGAGTGTATGTTTTGGTACACTCAAAAGTCACAACACTCATAACTATGTATCGTTTGTATGGTGCGTAAAATATATAGCTGCCCGACGTCGCTTCATTCGTTTTAGTGTTCGCATGGCTTTTCCATCTCCAATATACCGATCGTTTGTGCGTCGGCCGTTTGCTTTTATCAGTGACACATCTGTTTCGTTGTTATTACGGCCCTTATATGCACTTTTTCCAGACGACGCCTCACTCCTAAATCACACGTGCTCACAGTGCAAACGCGGACCGTTGACTTAGTAATTGTGTTGTATAAGATACGTCCATTATGCATATTATCATTAGTATGAATGTGCTTCGCTACAACCTTGATGTAATATTATATGTATATTATATGTCTGTGGCTCGTCTCGTTTATCGTTTTATCGGTACAGGCCATCGACATTCAACGGTTTTGTTTTCAGCGGTTGCGACCCACGGCCTTTAATTCATTTTTATGTTACCGAGCGCAGGCGAATGCGGTCGTTGTAAGCCGCGCGATGTTCACGATGTGTGAGCCGTCTCGTGCCGACAGTGGACTACTATGTAAGATCAACACGGACGTAGACCGATATTATTCCACACTCCTGCCGCTTGTATGTTGTCGAAACCCATTCGAATAGACGTGAAATAAGTGCGCCGTTACGCACGAATATCATCGTATTCACATAACCGCTTGTCCGCGTGTGTATATAAAAGTATAATTTAACGGTCACACCACACCATGCAAGGTGCAGTTGTTGATACGCATTCGATATCGATAGGTACGGTTTCATTATAAAAAGATAAATATTTTATTTTTTAGGTAAAAATGGTAAAAATTAACAAGGGCAGTAATAAGAATAAAAAAATATCGATTACTCGGTGTTTTATCGCGTGCAAAATGTTTCGGAGTTCACTGCGAAAATTTGCATACGAGCTTTTTAAAAAAAGTAGTTTATAATGGACTTGGGTGTTTAATATTCGGATTTCCGTGATTTTATTGATATAAATTTAAGTCCGACGAAGCATGGACAAAAAATTAAACACCACGCGAGCATATAAGTTAGGTCTTATTGTCAGTGGCGTATTTTTTATGCTTTTTAGGGGGGTGTCCAGTTAATATAGGTAATAGGTATATACTTATTTGTTAATTGGTGGCAATATTTCTCTGTTTTACGTCTAATATTTATTTAATTAAAAGTAGTAAATAGTAAGTTAATAAAAATAAAAGCAAATAATAATAATTTTTAAAATAGAAAATAATAAATACACTTAAAAGTATTCTATAAATTAATATTTAAATAATAAATTCAAGACACTTTTTTTTTAAGCTCAATTCCTTTATAACATCATCAGTAGTAATTTGTTCATTTCTGTGAATCAATAACATGGCCAAACCATTTAATCTCTTCTATAATAAAATGTAAAATATATTAGTTTTAAATAAATAAAATAAACTATTAATAAATTATATTTACTTGAGATATCGTGTTTCGTAAGTAAGTCTTTATTCTTTTTAAATTTGAAAAGGTTCTCTCATTCGATGATGAAGAAACTGGTAATGTTGCAAAGATTTGTAGCAATTTAAAAACATTTGGATATATTTCTTGATTGCATAGTATTATTGCTTCCATTGCGTTTTTTGGTAAATTACAAGTCTCAACATTTTTTAAACGTCTTTGCCATAGTTTATATTCTGATAATAAAATAGAATCTTGACATTAGTAGTATATATTAGTATGTTCTGATGGCAACCCATGCGTCCCATGCGACCCATGCGACCCATACGACCTCCCGGCCCGCCGCCTGATCCGCTACGTGTGTGACGTATATTTACCCCACCAACTTCCTATCCGTTAAGTGATCAACATAATATAAATTATGTACTTATATTTTTTTTATTATTGAATAACATACAATGATATCAGAATCTTCCCACGAAATACTATCATACCTATTAGTTAATAACAATAATAAAATTAATATTATTGATTAACATATTAATTACTGATATACATAAAGATATTTGTACCTTTCCACGAAATACTATCATACCTTTAAAAAATCTTAAAACATAATTGAACGGTCAATGATATAGAATCAGTCTGTTCTAGACATCTATAATTGTACGTATACGTTGTTCGCTACGTGTTTTCGAAGTCTCCACGCAATTATTTTACCGTTTACATTAGTTAATAACATATACTCAACAACAACAATTTAATTACTTATTAGTGAATAATATATTAATATCCAATCTAAACTATAGGTACAATGTACTACGTTAGACTCTAAGATATTATACTTAACAACAACAATAATATATCTCCTACCCAATAATGAACTCATCGAGAGGCACTTGGCTCTGCAAGAGCCGACATTCAATCAGTCTGTTCTTAGTCTTACACACTTGTAATTCTCATCTACGTTTCGAACAGTCTTATAAATTGTTCCGAGCTTATAGTTTTCCAAGTCTTATAATATTGTCTAGTGTTTATTATTTCTATAATTTTTCAGTGTTCAGTGTTTTTACAAGTTTTAAATTAAATTATAATATGGCCGGTTCAATCGTAGATAATGCTATCTTATACAACGAGAAGAAGAGAGCCTTCACTTATGTGCCACCATCACCTCCGACCGAACTCATTGAGTCTACATCCTACGCGTTAGATTTTACAGGTCGAAAATTTATATTTATCGGTATCGATCCAACAGAACAATTTCAAACAGTTGTTCATTTATTAACATCATCACGTTATGTTAAAATTAGTAGGTTGCCATCAGAACATACTAATATATACTACTCACGGGCCACGGAGCCGCAAGATAAAAATATAAATTGCATATATAAAAATAACATAATATCATTTAAACATATTAATATACATTAGTACCTATATAGTAATCATCATCGGTCACAATAATTTGATAATTATTACTATGCATTTTGTTTGTTACATTCGATATCAGTGGTGCTATAAAAATAACAGTTTTATAAATAATTAAAACTATAATAGGATAATAAGTACATTATTTAAAACTAAATTTATTTTTTTCCGAATTAGTTTAGGACTTTATATAATATTAAAATAGTTCATAACGAATCACATAATTTTATTTGTCAAATTCCCTTTAAAATTTATCAAAATTAAAGATTGAATTTTTTTTTTTTGGTTTGGGGGGGGGGTGTTTAGACACCGTGGACAGCCCCCCAAAATACTCCACTGCTTATTGTCACTTGGGACTTTGGATGCTTATTACTATCTTGCTTTTGTGAACTAAAATCATTGTCATAGCGCTATCTTGTGTTTGTATTACATTATAAACGTTTGGCGCCTTGTATACGTTGAAATGCAACCGAGTACGCGATATTTCATAGCCGTCTAAAAAATAGTCACCTAGCTTTAGTCACACAACTTCACACACGTCCTAAGATAGACGAAAGTCTGGCGTAGTTATGATTCATATATATAGTTATTCTGTAGTATACTGATATATATCCACCTTGGGTATACCTATATAATATATATTGATGTTGTGATTATTTTTTGTATCACAAATTTACAACGATAACAGTATATCACGATCACCCGCGATGCCTCGAATCAAAACAGCGTGAGTGGTCACAGATTAAAACCTAACCTGTGCCGGTCTTGTGTGTTATACTGCCATACAATATGTCAAATATGAAATATTGAATTAAGTATAAACGATAGAAGCCATAAAATTGTTTATCATTATTGGAGGAATTAAGAGTTAATATTTGATAGTTATTTGAATATTGTTTATTTCATATTTTGTACAGTTAATCAACAGTGATATGGAGCCACAAAAAGCATCAGAAGCAGTTTTAAAAAAAAGTCTAGATATTTCAAAGGAAAATCCAACTGTAAAAGGTTCAACTAAATAGTATAAACTAATTTAACTATTATTTTTAATTATTTAAATTTATTAGGTTATGATTGGAACAATGGAATTGACTATGAACAATTACTGTCAGTCTATCGATATTCTGGATTCCAAGCAACAAATTTTGGATTATCTGTAGAACAGATCAATAAAATGGTTAGAAAGCGGGAAAATATAATAATTTTTTTTTTACTTACTATCTTTGCTTAGTTAGATGAAAGAGAAAAACCATTTGAAGAAGATATTCATGAAGAAGATGAATTTATCAAACGCCGTTCAAATTGTACAATGTTCTTGGGTTATACATCTAATATGGTTTCTTGTGGTAATCGTGATGCAATACGCTTTATTGTCCAACATAAAATGGTTGACTGTATAGTAACAACTGCTGGTGGTGTTGAGGAAGACCTAATAAAATGCTTAGCTCCAACATTTATAGGAGATTTTCAATTAAAAGGTAGCACTCTCCGTGAAGATGGCCTCAATAGAATTGGCAATTTATTAGTACCAAATAACAATTACTGTAAATTTGAAAATTGGGTCATGCCTATTTTAGATAAGATGCTCAATGAACAAGTATGTATACAATTACAATTATAATATTATTATGAAGTAGACCTAATTTATTTAATATTATATGTATTGTAGAATATTGCTTGGACCCCATCTGCAATAATTGAAAGATTGGGCTTAGAAATAAATGACGAACAATCAATATGCTATTGGGCAGCAAAGAATAAGATCCCCATATTTTGTCCAGCTTTGACCGATGGTAGCTTAGGAGATATGATGTACTTTCATTCTTTTAGAAACCCTGGTCTTATTATTGATATATTAAAAGGTAAACCGAATAATGTTTTAATGTCTTATTCATTTATTATTATAAATAGTAAATTATTTTTTATATTTTTTTTTTAAAGATTTGAGAAGATTAAATACTATGGCAGTAAAAGCAGCAAACAGTGGAATGATTATAATTGGAGGTGGAGTGATAAAACATCACATTTGCAATGCTAATTTAATGGTAAGTGCCTAATGAATATTTATAGATTAGGTGCACATTAAGTAATATCTGTATATTTTTAATTTCATGTTATTGTGTTCTTATTGGTTTTAAAAATTTAAAATAATACTTAATACTTAACTAATACTATAATTATGGTAGCTAATATTCTCTCAACACTTGTCACATATCTTTTATGTAAAATAAGGTTTTTTAAAACTTATTTAATACTTGGGTGTTAGACTTTCTGTCATATAAACAAAAACTAAGTACTGAATAATATAATTTTGCAATTATTTCATACATTTTAAAATAAACTATAATTGGTTAATTTAGAGAAATGGTGCTGATTATGCGGTTTATTTGAATACTGCATCAGAATATGATGGTAGTGATTCTGGAGCTCGACCTGATGAAGCTGTTTCATGGGGTAAAATAAGAGCAGATGCAACGCCAGTGAAAGTAAATATTTATATGTTGATAATAGTTCAATTTCAAATTTACTAAAAAAAAATTTATTTGTTTAGATTTATGGTGATGCAACACTTATATTTCCACTTTTAGTTGGAGAAACCTTTGCAAAACGATATCATAAAAATAAAAAATGAAACTATGAAATATATTTACATATTATTACAAAACTTACTTTTATTTTATTTATTTACAAATGTTTAAGCTAACCTGGCTTTAATTATTGGTATTTTAATATTTTATAATTAGATAAAAGTTCTACTATGTACATTCTATTCTCCAGCAACAACTTAGAAAAAAAATGTTAGCATTAAAAACATCAAAGTATATAAACTATACTACATTAATTATAGAATTTAATCCCTTGGCTGACAAAAAGTGATTGTGTCCTTCATATAAACAGCTCTTATTGCAATAATTACAAGGGTTGATATGACATAAAAGTTGTGATCAATTGCAAAATGGCCAGATTTCGTTCAGTATGCATACATTAAGTGGTCCACTCTTATTCTAAATAATAGACTATGTATATTTTTGTGCAATAAATCAGCAATTTTCAACCTTCTTATATCGGAGTAAAACCTGCATTTTGAAAATTTTCTCATATCACTTGACTTAATAATTTTTTCTTTATAAAGTAAGATTTTTTCATAAAACACAGATTGGGAAACATTACAATAGACTAAATTATGTTTTGAGATCATACATGTATACATTTCTATTAGAAAATTGTGATATAAGATTTAAAAATCTAACTAATATTTTAAAATCAAATAAAATAATACCAACTTAATATTCTTTTTAGTTTATACAGTAAATGACACATGTATACATATATAAAGAAATTGGAATTAAAAAAATAAATTATTAAAATATTTAATATCACATCATAAATCATTGGCTATATACAATATACAAAGACTGTGATTATCATAACAATAAAATATAAATGCAGTTAATGAAGTATGAATAAAAAAAATTTAAATCCAAATTATCAAGAAAAATAAATTTTAAATCAAAACTACTTTCAACAAAAAATATAAATATATTAAATAATATAAATAAAAAATGTGTTATCGCATTATTGTATTAATAACAACTCAATCATCCCAATCATCTTCACCTTCGCTGGATTCACTAGTACTACTGTCACTATGAATAACTCTAGCTCGTTCAGCTAAAGCTCTAGCTAATGCCCCAGCTAAGCCATCTGCTTCTAAATTATTGTTTACATTTTTCTTATCAATTGGTTGTACCTAAGAATTCAATAAATATCAATGTTATATCTTTTAAAACAAATGCAAATTAGTAATAAGTAATTAGTAATTAGTAAATAAGTAATACCGATTTCAATTCTACGCCTTGTCTTATCTGATCAAGTAAGTCATTTCTTGAATTTGGTTCTGTAGTGTTAGATGCTTTTACAGGATTTGATGTATCAACATGCTAAAGAACAAAATTAAATTATTATATGTTATATTTATATCATGTGATTTATTTCATATAAAGTAGTGTACATACCTTAAGTGTTTTACCAGATCTAATGGCTTCTAAAAGTGCAGATCTTGTGTCTGGTGCGGCTTCAACAGGCTTACTTTTGATTAATTCCATTTGTGGTGGTGGTGGTGGAGGAGGAGCTGCATTCATTAATGGTGGAGGCGGAGGAATGAAGAATTCTTCTAAAATAGCATAAACAAAACAATATTTATTACTTAAAATGTTGTTTATAATTAAAAGGAATTATTTTAATTTTTTATACAAATTATAATTGATATGATTGGACAAAAATTGTTGAAAACAGATATATTATTCAAATAACAAACAATGGAAAAAATTATTTATATACTTCACATAAGATTATGAGTGAGTATAACTGATAATAAATTATCATTTTAAATTTAAAAATGAGTTATATGGCTTAATATATACTACATATTATTAATTTTACTATATTTATTTTTTATGATTTTCCTTGATTTCTCATAAAAAAAATTACCAGCTACATTAATTAACAACGAAGTTCAGTTTATCTTTTTTTATAAAACAGTTAGCTTTTTGTGATTAAACTTGACTACATAAGACCCAGTATAATGTAATTTAGTTAACATCATACATTTTTTTTATACTTTATAAATAGTATTTAATATGTATAGCCTACCTTGTTTTTTAACTGGAATAGTCATATTATTAGGCCGAGGGGGTGGTGGTGCAGGGCTTCTTGTATTTGGTGTGTTATTTGAAATAGGCGGAGGTGGTGGAGCTTGACGAAATCTTGTTGGCAAAGGAGGTGGAATAAGTGAATCTTGAACATCTTCCTTAATAGCATCCATGCCACCATGTTTATCAATAAAATCATAAATAAAATCTCGAGTCTGAGGATTACGCAATTGGCTTTCTGAAACCCCAGCCTATTACAAAAATTATAATTATAAATTGTTATATTTTTTAAACAGATATCAAAATAATTCTAAAAAAAAGTATTTAATATTAATTATTTGAAATAAGTTTCTGAATAACACTAAATTTGACTTATAATACATACAAAATTTAACTGTTATTTTTATTACTTATGCAAAAATATACACCTTACCTTGGCAAAGAATGTATTTAATTGTGGATCTTTAATCTGCCCTAAATCAAATCCTCGATCTGGATCCCAACCTATATGTTGCACATGTCTGAAATTTTCTGGTAAACCAATTTGATCTTTAGTGTATTTCTTATTTTTTGAATTTTTGCCCTTATTTTTGTGACTTTTGCCTAAATAAGGAATTTAACATTATGATAGATAATTTGTTAACAATACATTAACCATTTAAATACCATTCATTTGAACTGGTGGTCCATAAGTGTTATTAGAATTACATACTGGTTGCAAAACATTATTTTGATTATTGTGCGACTTAGACCTTTGTTCTAAAAAACATCAATAAATTATTATTATTTAAAATAAACAATGCTGAACTCACAAATGTTTATAATATGTATATTAGTAGCGTACGTAGAATTTAGTCCAATCAGGATTTTAATTAAAATTACAGTGGGAGGCTCATCCCTATATACTTTCCCAGCTAAATAATTAAATAGGACCTATATTAAAAATTATTCCAAATGTCAATTTTTATATGTCTCTTAACCCTAATATCTTGAAATTAATCTAGAAAAAAATAACATTTTAAAAGTAATAATTATAAGAAAATCAACTAATAAATCAAATAGAAAAATAATAACTTATATTGGTAGATAATACAATTTAATAGATTAAAATTTTTAAAAAAAAACAATTTTATACTTGTATTTATATTATTGGTAAGAATAAATTATAGAGTTAATATAATTTTAATTAATTCACGGTTAGAGTATTTATCTAGAGGCTTTCCAGAGTTCAGATCATAACAAACAAAGTAATTACTAATAAACCGATTATTGCAAACATTTTACAATATTCTTTTATTAGTCAGAAAAAAGACTGAAACTAAGATTCTTGATTTTAATGCAATTTTATAATTTATTTATATCTATAAAAAATAACTAACAATTATTAATCTACTCGGTGTATTAATTATGATGAAAAATAAGATTGTTTTTATAGTAAGAAAAAATTTAAAGGGATATCGGTATTAGAACCCTTCCCCCGTGTACGCCACTAATGTAATTAATGAGCGATGACTTGAAAATATTATTCATGTTAAACCCTCACTTACATTAATTGACTCTGTCTTACAGGTATATGAGATCATGGGCATCTATTAGTAACATTTTAAGGGGGAATATCAAAAATATTTCTAACTTAAGCTAAATAAAGGTATAATGTTATTTCAACATATCAATATAAATATGCTATAATAAATTATAAGCTATTATTTACATAATTTCTATTTCTATTGGTATATTACAGTTAATTAAAATAAATTGTAATAAACACAGGAAAAAAATTGAAAATAAAATATAATCAAATGTATCATTTGGTATCGGTAACAAGACTTGTATATTTCTTTGTTTCATTCATTTTATGCTAATGTAGATTAAAATTTATTTTATAATGTCTCAGTCATTAGATAATAATATCATGGTAATATTTATTAAATTGTAAGTTGATATTATTTTTTTGTGTGTGTGTGTGTGTGGGGGGGGGGGGGGGTAAGTACCCCGTTGTTCACCCTCTCCCCTCTCACAATAGGCACTCATGTGTAAGATCGGAATTAAATGTAAACTACTAAATACTAATTTGTTACATTATGCATTTGTAATATTGAGACAATAAATATAGGTGTGGTGTTCTCTTATATTACCGACTATACTTATATATTAATATTGGTTTAAACTAAAATACATATTACATACTAAATTACTGACTAATAAATTAATAAAATATTAAATTATCTTAACTTTATTTACATCAGGTTATACCAATAGTAAATATTAATTCATATAAAAAACTTATTGTGTTGATATAATATCAACAAATTTCAAAACATTTTAAACTAAATAAAGTTACCCAAACGTTTTTCCCGCTTTTTTCTTTGTAAATTAATTACTGTCTCTTCAAAAACTGCAGCTTCATCCTCACTTGCAAAATTGAATCCCACTATACATTCCTATATTATATATTTGTAATATTACTAATATATATATACATAAAATATTTACTTTTTAAAATGCACTTAAGAAAACACCACGCTCGCATGTATTGTATTTGTAAAACTTACAATATGGTAAATTTGCATTCAGCAGAATCAATTTTGTTGTTAATTTTAATATTAGACTGAATTAATCTAATATCAAACTTAAATGTAGGAATATAATTTATACTTGTATGTTGCAATATTTCAGTTTTTAAATTATAAATATGTAAAATATAAGTTAAAAATGCTAATAATTAAAAAAATTATATTATAAAATGTGAAAAATACAGACATTATGTCCTACCTTTAAGTTTGATAATAGACTAATTAACTCTAGTATTAAAGCTAACGACACAAATGAGGTTCTAGTAAATGAAAATTTTGATATTTTTTAAGTTTTTAAAACTGAGATAACATATGCGGGTGTGGCGTTCTCTTTAATTGAACATATAATGAATAACTTATATTTTGATTTATTTAGTAAGTTATCTGTTATGTCAAATATCCAGTTTTAAGTTTTCTAAATAATGAATAATATCTATAATAAGTTCATAGTAAAAAAATATTAGATTTTTATTTGGTTGATTAAAATTGAACAATTTTGTTATTATGAATTTATGAAATTGATATTTTTTTTTATAATTTGTTCATAACAGTTATTTTATCATCATAAGAAAACCCAAGGTAGGTTTTATGGAATATTTCTACCAAAAAAATGTTCATAATTTTTGTAAAGTTCTGTTTACTGAACATAACTTATAAACGTATAATATCTATTGCCGTTACTTTAATTTACCTCGGCTTCAAAACAATGGAAAAATTTGGTGGGACTTTGGTACTGTAATCCATTATACATTTCATGTTCCCATAATAACTGGTGTCTTATTGGGCAATACAATCGAAAATAATATGACTTTCTATTTGGGTCTCTAACAAAGCAAAGAATTCCAAAATTTTTTTGTCTCCATTCAGTACCTTCAGGACCATCAGTGCTAAAAAACTGAACAACAGCCATAGCTAAACTCTAAAAAAATGTCAATATTATATTATCATAGTGAAAAATTCTATCAATTATGAATAATAACAAATAATTTACTTGACATTTTGGTCCCAGAAGTTGTAAAACAGATTCATTTTCATCCTTGCTTAATAGCTGTGAACACTTTTGTTCATTATATAATCCTGGTTTCATTTTTATTAATTTTGGTTGTCTTGTGCTAGTTGAATACAGATAGTAATTAAGCGTTAATATTGAAGGCTTGGTGATACAATTTTACATTTATTACAAAAAATGCTAAAACGCCACAAATGTAAAGTGCATAATATTTAATATTAATATATTACAGTAGGAATTGATAAGTGATAACATCTGTTAAACATAACTTATCAATATACATAATATTTTGACTCAGTGATGTACTGATGATGTTAGCACAGATGATAATCACAATTAATAATAATACATGTTAACTAATTAATAAATACTAAAATACTAAACACAAAACCACAGAATAAATTGATTCTTTTCTGTTTATTCTGTGACAAAACTGACAAATCAAAATTTTTCTAAGCTTTTGTGAACTTACACTACTATTGTTCTGTGACTACAGAGACATATACAAACCGGGGTGGTCCACGGTCCGTTGACATGGGGATCAGACACTCAGAACATAACACTTGTAGTTTGTTTATGGCATCGGAGATCCGTTTTTTAATCTTTTGATAAAAATGACATTATACTAGGCTTTAATGCTTATTATTGGTATTTTGATAACTATCTTTCATAATTATATTAAACAGCTTAGGTATCACAAATTAAACTACATAATATACTAAGACTCATATGAATAACACGCACACCGTATTAGGATTCGTAAAAATCCTACTAAATAAAATAAACATATGTTTATTCTTTTTCATGAATAATTTCATGAGAATTCAGACTACGACTGGGTGCTTCTCTACACTACCACTAATAGTTACAGAATTGGGTAAGTGACTGTTTAATTCAAAAAGATTATTTACAGTTCGAAATAGCGAGATAAGAGCTTTGTATAATTTTCACTATTCCTCTCCCGAAAATTGTCTTTATAGGTATCTCTACAAAAATAGTTTAAGATAAAACTGTTTGTAGGTTTAGTCAATAAATGTTAAGTTTGAACAGTGGTCGTTTTAGAGGTTAAAAAAAAAATTGGAGAATACAGTGTGATCACGATTTAAGGTACCACTAAATATCACAGCTGAATGACCTTGTATTGAAGTAAATATTTTAGAGGGCCTAGGGGATACTTAAATACACATTTAATTATGATTTTCAATTTTTTTTACACTAGGTGTGCGTATGCGCAATACAACTTACATTTTTTAAGTGGAAACACTATTTTTTTTACATATTCAGATAAATTATTTTTTTTAAAACATTTTTTGTATAAAAAGTTTTTTTCTATTTACATAATTGACCAAGTTAGAAAAGTCACCATTTCAGTTTATGCATAGTTAGTGTTTATCGAAATTTTCACTTATAACTACTGGAAATAATAAAATAAATGTTCAATTTATCTTATCTGTTTACAAATAATAATTTAATAATATCATATGTCTTCCAGATAGATAATCAGATAATGTAATTACTAAGAAATAATAAAATAAGTTTGAAGTAATTAAATATATTAATTTTAGTGCATAGTATTTTTTTTTCGCCAAATGTGATAATTAAAAACCTATAACAAAAAACTATTAATAATAATATTAATATTATAATACAAAATAAAATGTATTAAATAAATTTATCAAATTGTTCAACATTTTCACCATAATGTTCTAAACATGATTCGAGTCGCCTCAAAAATGCAGTCTTGTTACCGCCTTAATTTGCTTTTCACTTAAAATTTCACATGCTGCCTGTATTTTATTTTTTTGAAATCTTGAAGATTAACAGGTGGATCTACGTAAACCACAGTCTTCAAATGTCCCCATAAAAAAAATCCAAAGGCGTTAAATCTGGAGACCGTGCCGGCCAAGAAACGGCGCCATAAGTACCTATCCAGCGGATCGGAAATATTTGATTTAATTAATTTTTGTCTAACAATAATTGCATTATGGGCTGGTGCTCAATCTTGTTGAAAAAACATATGTTTTCGTGTGTCTAATGAAACATCTTCCAACAGTCTTGGTAGTTCGTTGATTAAAAAATTTAAATATCGTCTGCCATTAAGTGTCCCATCATAAAAGTACGGTTCTATAAGCTTTCCACCAACTAACCCACACTGGTCACGTGAAAATTAGTTTCACGTGACCAGTGTGGGTGTGTATCATCTCAGTATCAATGATTTTATTTATTCATAATGCAATTATTGGTAAATTTTGATTTATCACTTCAAAGAATGTGATTGACAATTAGAGGGTTATTATGAAATTGAATATTGAACCAAGTTATAAATTCTAACCTACGAGTAGAATCTCATGCACGCAAATGTTGGACTAAATCGATTATATACGGATGCATTTTTGCATATTTTGGACATGTCCATATGAAATTCCAATTTTGAGAGCAACATGCCTATGTGACGAACGTGGGTTAGCTCGTATGTATGCTAGTACCTGTAATTCTGTGTCTTTATCAAAAATATTTGTTCTACGCCTTTGTTGGTTGATTTGTCTGCCAGGAAATCTTCCTTCTTGACTTAACCCTTGTAAAAGTCGTAAAACATAATTATGAGATTGGTGGTATCTTTCTGGGTATCGTTCAGCATACGTCCTAACAACTAGATGTACAATACGTTGGCATTCGTCATAAATTAAAATCAACTCAACTTTTTCAACGTTATTCTTATTTAAAAAATTATAGGAACACTTAATAACGCACAAACTTTGATACGGGTCTAGTTAAAGAATAAAAGCAAATTAATCTTTTTCATCAAACTAAATACCTTAATAATTACATTATCTGATTATTTTATCGTTATTAAAAATATTAAACATTTTATAAAATTCCATTATAAAAATAGTTAAAATTGTAATTGTATTATAGTAGTCAACGAAACAAAAATTATCACATACTAAAGATATCTATCCGAAAGACATATTGTTAAACCACTTACATAATTAACTATCTTTTTCAAAGCTGCTCTTTTTAATTTTGATAGTTATCTACCTATTTTTAAGCAACATTTTTCTAATCCAATAAATCAAAATATTGTTAAATTATTAACAAAAGAAAAACCGTTTTTACATAACCTATAATGGCTTACATATAAATATTAAATACTTATACGTTTATTTTATCTATTTTATTTGTACCTACCTCATGGTACCTTATATATTGTTTCAATGTTAGATGTAGGTACCATGAGTTTGATTTGTTCTGATCATTAACGAGCTATTAAAATAAATAACTCTTTTTTTTCTTTTTTCCGTACTCTTAAATAATAATTTCGTTTTTCAGATATTTTTTATAAGAAAAAAAAACTATAATAATGTTTCTTATTCGAATTTAAATTAAAAATATATACATATTATTTATAAATTCAGAAAATAGGCACATCGCATTTTAATTTATAATGGGCATTGGCGTGAATTCAAGGGGGGGAGGGAGCAAAGAGTGATTGCACACCCCCGTAGACTCTGAGATGTCTGTTTTCGGTAGTTAATGAAATGCATTGTCTTACCAATAGCGTTTCGATCGTATCCATTTTTATCGGTTGCCAGCCCACCCCCCTCCATAAATATATTCTGGATTTGCGACTGGGTCATTGGGATTTGGGATTTAACTACTCAATGGTGTAAATATGATAACTAATAAGTCATAATACATATTGAATAAAATAAAATATAAAGTACTAGGTACTCAATTTTATAATGTTAATGTGCCACTATAATGCACAATGAAAAATTATCGCAATAGTGGTATTCAACAATAATTTTTCACGATAAATTATTAAAGGAACATATTAATATATTATCTAAGTAACTCTATATGTACAAATTATGATTTAATATAAAAAAATTGACTAATATAATTAACTATTACCTAATGGCTAATAAGTAATAAATTCATTGTAAAAATATATTAACTTATATTTTTTACTCAAATGAAAAGATTATGATTGTACCTACGAAATTGTATTTATTATTTTTTTTAAGAATACAATGTTACATTATATTAGAAGTAAAGAAAATAGATTTTATTATATATATAAACGAATGAATAGGTAATGAACTAGTAACAACAATATTAATTTTTATAAATCACAATATTATTTAAAAAAATTAAAAATACAATTCACAATAAATTAATCACAAACCGAACAACCACATCAAGATCAGAAGTTTCCATGGTAAGAAAACTCTTACTATCAGTGTTTTTTTTATTTTTAATATATGATGGGGATATATGGTAAATTTTTTTTTAATAGCTTCCAATATCTAAATTAATATAGCTTAACAATTACAACTATGTATATGAATAAAAAAAACAGTTGTTACAAATACCTATAGTATATAAAAAAATATAACTGAAAATTTAATTACATTAAAATCAAATTAAGAACCCAAGAAATTTGGAAAACTTTAGTATATTAATAACAACAGATTTAGAAGAGGAATTTGATGGTCTATTGAAATAATATTGTTATTATGTATTTATATAAGCAATGGAATAATTTTAAACAGGCGCTAGACAGTGATGGGTATTTAGCAAATATATGAGTGAAATCATATTACATGATATAGTCCATAGGACTCAAGTTTACTGAATTTATTTTTTTCTATCATTTTAAATTGTGGCTAGAAAAACTTATGAGAAATTTATTTATACTAATAATTTATTACGCATTTTTATTCAAACAAAAGCTATCTTAAGGTAACTTAAGGTATTTTTTTAATTATTGTCGATAAAAATATTTCTCTGGTAGATCTAAAAACTTAAAAATTTAATGAAAGATTCCACATAAGTTGTATGTGCATTTAATTTTATATGAAACAAGACAAATAAGTGTTGCCAGTTGATACTGCTGGTCGGCAACTTAGACCCGGTTGACGGTCGTAAGCGTACAATTTGGTGCAGGCCGGCATCAAGCACTCGTGCATCGTCTCGGATATGTCGACCCGGGTGGCCGGATCATGGACGCTGATAGACCTGTCATACCTTTCAGCCACTTTGCCCACAGAAGACAGTTGTAGCTTCTTACCTTTGGTGCAGTTGTCTCTGATTTTTATCATTGTGTGTTTAAAATGTATTTGATATGTTAACATTTTAATAAACTCAAATAAACTTTATATTCCTACATATTTTAATGCATTTTAATATTACTTGCTATTATTACGGCGTTTCGGATAGGCAATTCTAGTACATATCCATCGTAGACCGTGGATACAATTTCCGGTAATATAATTACGTAAAACGTAATATTAAGACATTTTTTTATTTTAAGTATATATAAATATTAAATGATTATGCTTTAATAGAGTTAACGTATCAAGTACGTTCATGCACTAAATTAGTTGTGTATTTGCATAAAACGTATTTATTTTGTACTCTGCTATTTTTATGATTGTGCCAAACAAAAATGCAAATGTTATAAGTGATAAATCCTCTGCCCAGTCTGCTCTATTTATTAAATTCGGCAATAGTTACTAGTTTAGAGATATTTATAGGTTAAAGTCTAACTGAACAAATCAGACATCAGTCATTGCAATATAATTCCTGAGATATTTGATCAAACTAAATAACAAATATTTAATACCTGTACAAACTAGTCATCAATGCTAAACCTAGCGTAGGTAATGTGAATTTTAATGTGTTATGCTTTATAATTCTTTTTAAATTATATGGGCTGAAATGAGAAGTAGCAAAATACAGATATTTTGGGTACTATGTTTTACCTCACTGGTTACAACATTTTTTTATAAGTCATGTCATAAGTAATTAATCAGATATTTTGTGAGTCACTTAGTTATTCGTTGTCTATCAATAACAAACAATTTATATTGCAATTATTATTAACTTGAGACTTTATCCTGATATATTTATCATAGTCAATAGTATACATACTGCCTTAGTGCTGTTTGTGTATGCCATTTAGTAACAAAATGAAATGTTACACTTATGCAATACATTTGTTGTTTTTAAAATGAAAAATAAATCTATTAATTGTTTAAATAATACTTTAGATGTTAAAAATCCTAACAGTATATGTTTAAGTAAACTTAAATATGATGAACTTATATTACATTTAAAAGAATTAAAATTGAAAAAAAAAACAATTTGTCTTAAAAGAATATGATTGTATGTTTTAATATTCAATAAAAATTTATATAAATAAAATTTTCTACATTTTTTTTACTAATCAAATTTCTTGATAATATATTAAATAAAAATATAAATGTCAATAATTTATGTAAATTGTTCATTGAAAACTTTTAGTATTAGTTATTATATACTATATCTGGCATAAATTATTAATAATTACCTATCTATGTTGCTTAAATAACTTGGACATTGTAAACTTTTTTTGGTCTGTGTTAACAATGATAATTTATCCAACTGAACTATAACACATACAATGGAAATTATAAAATAAACATGCAATATTATTAAATTAATGATTTAAAATGTAGATCACAAACAGTACAAGATGTGCAATGTATTTTCAAAAAAAAATTATATTTGTTATTATTCACTTAGTTTACTGAATAGAGAATAAATTATATGTATTATATTTATTTATTTTATTTTATTTACTCATAGAGAAATACTGGACCTTGCTGAGAAAAACCCCTATGGAGGCAATTAATATGTACAATTTATCGTTGTTTGTATATTAAATAAATATTCAATGATTAAATAATAAACAGATAATTCTTAAGTCTATATATTTTACTCAAATAATGAGGCATTAATATAAATACATAGGTACTTACTTAACACATCATACAAAAATGTAAAATAGGTACTAAGATTAAAGGTTGACAAACATAAAATTACTATTTTTCATCAAAATACATATCTATTTTCATAAAATGTACAATACAGATTTGAAGATATAAATGTATTTAACATTAATTGTTTTATAGTGATTAATAAGATTGGTTGGCATTATTGTTTATCTTCAGTAATTTCTTCTAATATTTCAGATGTTTCTTCAATAGGCTCCCAAGTTTTGTCTATTTTGTTTAAATAACCTATACAATTAATGCATATAGTTTTTATAATTTTTTATTGAAAAAATATATACCTCTTATAGCTGAATGTTTTAATCTAGGCTCAATTCGTAATTCTTTTCCTTTTAAACCTTCATTATCTTCATCTGTAGGAGTATAGAATCGAACAATAGGCAATGCCTGTTTACATAATGATTTCATTTCCATATTTATTCCATTAAGTTGAAGCTTATCTTCCTGAATATGAAGTAAGAATAAATTATAACTGTTAGTTATTAATTACATTATTGAATAACTTAATAAATATTTAACTGTACTATACTTTAACAAGTTTGTATCCCTCTTGCATTTGAATTGACTGCCGTTTATTTCGTGCTATTTCAGCATTAATTTCTTCATCTCGTCGTTTCTTCCATTTAACATTAGTATGATATGCATGATATGATACAGATATTATGACTAGCGATAAGATACTGGCCATTACCATTGCAACAACTTTAAAAATTAAAAACAAACCCTCATATTAATAAATTGTATAAATAAACACTAAGAACTAATAATTTATAATTAATTAAATCTAAACTTAAATATTTTTAATATATTGTGCCGCAAGTTATTAAATAGGTAGTAGGTAAATAATCCACATAAATATTAAACATATAACATGTATAATATGAGTTTAAATTTTCAAAAAGTCACCTTCAAATTTTAACTCACCATTAAATGTGTTATCTTGTTGTGTAAACACTTTTGCATATTTAGAATCATAAGGCATCCGAGCTGGAGGATCCAAGACCCAAGTTTGATCAACTCCCTAAAAAGAATAAAACATTTAAAAGAAAAAATAGCAGGTTTAAAAAAAAAATAATTCATACATAGCTTATGTTAAGTGAAGGACCAGGTCTAGGTTTGTGTATATCATCAAAAGAAGCACACTGAGCACTACGAACTCCTTGAGAATTTGTTACATTAACTTTTTCACTACCAGTTTTTGTAAATAGCATATATTCATCTAAAGGTCTCATTGCATTATAATTTACTTCCAAAAATACATCTAAAATTAAAATATATATTTAATTAAGATATACCACATAATTTATAAACTATTTATCTACATAAATATATTTATAAATAAAAATAAAATAAAGTACAGTAGCATCACGGTAATCTAAAGGGAATTGGGGAAAGGGATTGTTCGGATAACCTATAACTTTGTTACAAAATTGTCTTGCACTTTTAGTTTAACATTTTTTTTATTAAGTTGTGTATAAATTATTTAAGTACAATAAATATAATAATAATGGTGATGTATACTCGAAACCGTTTGGATTATCGCATCTTTCGAATTAGTCTATGTTCCGATTACCGTGATGCTATTATATGTATAATAAATATTTAATAGTTATAAATTGTAATTGATAAATTTTGATTGAAGTGGTAGTAATTAATAACAGTCAGAATTAATTATTACATTTATAGTAAAAAAATCATTCAAATTTAACTGAATATTATTTAAGTATTAATAAGTATGAATCTGTATTGACATAGTTAAGGTTCAGTTATAGAGTAATATATATTACTAGTTAATATATTTCTTTTACTTCAATAGAAAAAAATCTCTAGTTTTATTTATTTATTTTTATGAAAAATACTTGAATAGTCTTACTATTGTTAAGTAAATTTAAATAATTAAATTCAATATCAAGATTTAAAAAAATAATAAACTTGTATTTTTTTTCATAAGCTTGCTGTGTTAAGTGTTTTCACACACTTCAAAATAGCATGTGTAGATTCCATATTTGAATGAATTATATACAAATAAAATAAATAAATAAAATAAAATAAATGTACAACACCAAAAAAATTACCAATAATGAAAAAAAAATAAACAGAGGATATAATTGGAAAGTTGCTTTCGAGCATTTCAAAATAATTTACATACACTACATTTCTGTTTAGAAAAATAATTCTATCCAAAACAAATTTAGAAAGAAATGAGAAAAATGTCAATGGTTTTTCAGAACTCCTAGCGATCAAAGATGACCTGAAGGTGGTGTAAATATGATACAATTTTAGCTAAGTTCCAGACTAATGACTATATCAAATTTCAAATGAATCAATTATTTAATTCAAGAAAACACTCATTTCCTTGAAAAAGCAAACATTCAATTGCATTATATAGATTAAGATTTAAATAAATAAAACAGCTAACGCCCAAGCAACAAATATCCCATATTTTACCAATATTAATTTAAGTATACAAATTACTTGAAATGCATCCACTATAACTTGTATAAGAAGCAAATCGTGGGTCAGTTGTATTAAGTCCGCCAATTTGTACTTCATTATCTCCAGCTGTGATATCTGTTAATGTATCAGTTAAACTTAAAACTGGAATCTTTTTTAGTTCTATAGGATCTCTATCGACCTAAGAAAATAATAATTATAATTAATAAATAAATCTTTAATTATAAGTAGGTTTAAACATCTAAGCAAACATAGTTTACCATAAGTATTGAGCTAGATTCAGTACGTTTATAGTAAACTGAGTGTCTTGCTCCATTTAAAAAGTTTCTATCTTTAATATGTGCACCAAATGCTCCTCCTGTTCCTTCACGATCTTCTTCAAATATCATTTCACCTTTTTCGTTTAATGCAACAATAAGATAGTAACTTCTCCTACATAACAAGTTTACTACATTTTTTATAGGTATAAATCTCAATTTAAAACAATGTATCTTTTATTGTATTATAATATGTATAATATAATTAAACATATTTAAAGAAGTATATCAAAATGTATATGAAAATAATTGTTTAAAACAATTCTCTTGTAGAATATAGATTATTTATTAAAATTCAAACAACATTTTACTTATTCTCTGTTTGGATAAGCAATAAAACTGTGCTTCGTTGTCTCTTGTCACTACTTGAGAAAGCTAGATTTAACTTTACTTGCGTAACTGGTCCTTCAAGAAGAAATTTTCGGCGTAAAACCGAGACACCACTAAAATCTGCTCCTTTATCTAAACATCAGAAGTTTTAGTGGGTAAGTAAGAAAGTTACCAATTAAAAATGTATCTTTACCTAAACCACAAAAATCTCCATAATAAGATGTATGTTCACAATCACATGAACTACCTCCTTTTTCAAAATTTTCAATACAAATCCCTTTATTTTTACAAGGCTGTTGCTCATCACATTTCATGTTACAGCCAGATATTATGCCTCTAAGTTCTATAAGATTAAAATAATTAAAAACTGATATAAGTTAATAGTATTTATGATTTATATATATACCTTTTTCTTTAGATGTATTAAATGAAGAATTTGCTAAGCCAAGACTGCTGAAACTAACTACAAAATCATCTATTTTTAATCCTCGTACACAACCAACATATCCAGACAACCGAACAGATTCTTTTTTACTACTAATTAAATTTTCAGGATCAAATCCACCAATATTTACTTGAAAATATTCTGTAGGAGGAGCAGGGGGTCTTTGAGGTGATAAAACCTCTAGTAACAATCAATAAACAAAGTCAAATAAAAATATAATACATTGTATATTATGTACCTACTACATTTGTCTAGCACTTTTTAAACCACTATTTATATTTATTTATTTATTTATATGAAAATAATGGACCTACCCAGTTCAGGATTTATCCAAGGCTTGCTAGTATAATTTATCAATAGACTATATCCAACTGGAACAGAACTATTTATTTCATTGACATATAACATAGTAACATTTTCTGTTCTCACCAAAGCTAGTTGAATAGATTTTCCTCGATTTAAACCTAAATTATTTAATTTAATTATTTGATTAATACATACATAATATATAACTCATAAGCTACCTGGATATTTTACAGTTATATTGTAAATTTTATGAGAATGATTAAACACAAATACCACAGAATTTCCATTCATAATAAAAAGTTGCACAAAATTGTTTAAATGATCATTTGCATGTAATATTAAAGAATTTTCATCATATGTTCTTAAATTCATTAAAATATCTTTAGTTAAAAGTTTATAATAAGATTCTTGACTTAATTCTGTTATATTATTGATAAAATAATTCCGTTTAAAATATGACTCTCTTGTAATAAATGTTAAACCTTGTGTATTGATATCTAAATAAATAGTAAATAATAGCCATTTAATATAATAATTAATAGGTAATAAACTAATAACTAACAAGTACATAAAACTAAATATTGGAATAATATATTTTCATCATTGTTTTTAATTAGTACTTAACTATTTTCACAATATATCCCACTATAGGCCCAAGGGTTTTCACAAACACATTGAAATGTACTCCATAGTTCTTTGCATTTCGCTCCATTTTTACATGGATTTGGAGCACAGGACGGTTTACATTCTTTTATAATTTCTGATAAATGAACACTCATATATGAATATATATCTAAAATTTCACCATTTACTACCAATCCTCGAAAACATCCAATCAAACCTTGACTTACAGTTGTAACTTGAAGTAGGTCTCTAAAGAAAATGTATTATTTTTTATGGTGAACAGAATAATAATAAATAAGTAATCAACTTACTCTGTAGCACCTCCAATATACATACTTCCTTCAAAAGGACCAAATTTTTCATTTGGTAATAAATCAATCATTTCATAATCTGTATTAATCATAAAGCGTACATGATGAGAGTTATAATCAATCCAAATTTTTTGCCATTCGCCATTATTTAAACGTCGTCTAGATTTTACTTCCATGTCTCTTGATTTTCCAGAATTTAATGTAAAATTAAAAGTTAATTTAAAATCTAAAAGTTACAGGGTCATTAGTAAATATATTAATAAAATAATAAAAAAAAATTTAATTTTAAAAACATAAAAAATATACCACTCGTGAGAGCGACCATAAAAGAAGGATGTTGTCTTCGAATCGGCGGTTGGTAAAGTAAAATTGCTTTTTCACCAGTAGTCCTAAAACTGAATGCTATGTCTCCTTTCCTCCAACCTGGAACTTCTATATAAGATTGACTAGTTGTAAATGTTACGACATACTTTTGAGTGTCTAAAAATATAAAGTATTTTTATTTAATAAAGCTTTTCAAATATATTTATATTAAACCTAACTTGTTTCAACACATTCAAGTGGCCCTAATGTAATACGTCCTAAAGCATCAAGCTGTAAATGTTCTTGTTGTAAAAATACCATTTTTGTAATTCCTAATCCTCCGTATTTAGAAGTTAAATAATGTCCTTCGTCTGAATGCCATTTTGCATCAGGAAAATCACAATTACATGAATGTGTACGATTTGAACATGTCTTATTCACTAAAAATAAACATCATGTGAAAAATAAAAAGTATATTAAAAATGAACATAAAAAATACTTGAACACGGGCAAGATCCTCGTTTTGCATAACCAATAAAATTAATGAGCTCTTCTTGAGCAGCGGAAGTAAACCATGTAGCAGAATGGAGATCTAATGGAGCTTTATAACAATCATATTTTATATACTGGCTACAATGTAAGGAATGTGATATAAGCTCCTTTAACATCTCTGGAGGAAAATCTCTATATGTTATAGTAAAGCTAAAATCTGATTCTGCTGCACTTCTAACATCCTAAATTTTTAAACATTTAGAATTGTATTTATATTTATTAAATACAATATTAAAATTATTTTACAATCTGACTGGGTAAATTGTGTTCAACAATAGTTTTTGAATCTCCTTGAGCCCCAAATTCACATTTAACATGGGCTGGGGGAAATTTTCCATTTCCATCAATATCAATAAGATATACATCAGGCTTAGTATAACCTAAGAGAGCAAGTTCTTCACATGTCTTACGAAACTGTGCTAAATCAATTCAATTATATTGATATTTGTTTAAATTATAAGTAATTATATATATTTTTACCGAAATGGCAATTTTTTCCAATATATCCTGTTCCTTTACAGTCACATATTACATTATCATCAACAACAGAACATTTACCATCATGTTCACAAGCATTTGGCCTCTTACATGGATCTACTAATTGACAATTATCAATAGAAACTTGGCCAGTTGTCCTATTAGTTCTAACCATATGTCTAGATTCTAAAAATATACCATCTAACCAAATTTCTCGTATACAACCAACAAGGCCTGTAATAATAAATTATTTTAAATTTAAAGAATTTAAATTAAATTAAATAATAATGTTATACCAAAACTTCCTTTGCCTCCAATTCCACTACCAATAGTTATAGTTTGTTCAGCCAAAAAATGTTGAATGCCATTTAAAAAAGTTGTCTTATTTTTATCATCTACATTTAATGTAAGTAATCCTTTAGTATAATTTAAACAAATTTTATGCCAAGATCCTTCAATGTTTAAATCATATTTAACAGTTGTTAACTGTGTGACATTTTTACTAGATGATGGCGTGAGTTCAAAACGTATTTCATTGTTTACCATCCGCAACTTATAACAATATTTTCAATTAACTAATTAAGTAACATATCTATTTACAAATTTCCACTTACTTCCCAGAATCCAGAAGAATTCTGAGTGGATGTTGTCACAGGTGATGACACTAAAATAGCCATATGCTTATGACTTTTAAAATCAAACATTAAACTTATATGGTTAACGGATGCTACTGGCCATAAAATATGTGAAGATGGAAATGGTAATGTTATAGGAATCATATCAACTTCAGTTTCTGTGAATTCTGGTGATAAAAATCCAATGTAATGTACTTTTGGATTTCCTCTTTTCAATTCATATAAAATTGATATGTCATTAAAGAAAACATATTTTAAAGAACCTACAAAGTTATTATGTGATTTCAAACCTAAAATTGTATATAATTAATTAATTGAATTAATTATACTTTTAATTGAAATAATAATCATAATTCATATTATACCAGGTTTATTAGAAAGTGTGGGTCCACCACCAAAATATATTTCAGGATCTATGTATAAATAATTTCGTGTTCCAGCCAAATTATAATTTTTAGTTTTTCCATTAAACATAATATCAACCACATTTTCTTTATGTAATATTGTTAAGTTATGCCATTGGTTTGAGTTTGTGTTATTACCTACAGTTGCAAATATAGGCTCTCCATCACCAAGTTCAATTTCAACAATAACTGATCCATTATAAATTGATATCGCAATATGATGATGTTTATGAGATTCTCCGCTCGCATAAAATAAAGCAGAATCATCAAATCTAGTTTTAAACATAAAACTAATCCGATTCATACTTGAATGAACCCTATCTTTCCAGTCATAAACACGATAAGATACATAGGAAGAACCTCGTAAAGTTAATACAGTAGAAACTGAAAATAGTTAATCAGTTTGTATACTAATGAAGAAAATTTAGCACATTTTTGATAAAAAAATTATGAGTATAATACCATAAATATCACAGTATTCGCCTTCATAAAGAGTTCCAAAACAATCACAAGACAATTGATTATAATGATTAATACATAGACTACCTTGAAAACAAATATTGTCTTCGGTTTTACATCTGGAATTAGTGATTAGATTGCATGTAATATGTATTTTAAATTTCAATAATTTACTCTTAAATGGTTTTAAAATAAACCATACTTATCTATACAACCCTCTTGTACATTGTCATGTTTTGTAGCAATTAACGGTTTGATGGGTAATAAATCCGAAGCAGCTTTTCCAGCACTCAAAACCATTTCTTTTATACAGCCAACAAATGATTCAATAATATACTTAACACCGTGAAGTTTTTCCTCAGGACTCAAACCTAAATCATTCATATAGAAATTTAAAAATAATATTAGAAAATAATAATAGTTAATAGGCACTTAAATAGATTTTGTTAAACTGCAAGGTTTTATAACTCACATTTTATCACTATGATCTATATTCAAATCTAATATTTCCTTAATAAAATAAAAGTAGCTTAGAAAATTTTCAATTCTAGTATGAAAATAATATTAAGTTGTAATGAATAATTACATTTTAAAAATCTTGATATTTTTCTTGTGATAGCTTTTAAAAATGAAGAGTTGGGTTTTAAATAATAATTGTATGACTGAAATTTAAGTATGACAAAGCTTAAATTAATTAGGAGAAGATAGAAAAATATAATTAAAATAAAAGGTGGGCAAGTGGGTATCGATTTTAACATATTTCGTAAACAATGTAAAGATAAAAAATAAAATAAAAGTAAATTTAGTTAGCACTATTGACAGTTAGTCTTAACAAATTTGTTGTAAATTTCAAGTATTTACAATGATTTGTTTTTGAGTTACACCAAAATAAAAACATCGATTTTGTTAAAAACTGATTATGCGTAAAAATTCCAATTTTCTGTTACTTTTTTACGGTTTTTCCTAACGTTTTTGAAAACGACTGAAATTTTTTTACTTTTTACTTTTCAAAGTACCAACTATATGAATTTTCCTTTTCAAACAGGGGATGAAATCAAAAATTAAAGTATTATTTCTACTCCAAAACGTGATGAGACACAAAAATAAAAATAAAAACACGCATTATTGTAAAATCAATATATTTATCACTGTGTTCGGAATCTAATATAAAAAGACCCATTGTGTGTATTTAATTTTGATAAATTCATAAAGAACTAATCATGACACAGGTTCGTTGTGAGAAAATCCGTGTTTAAAGGGGCAAATAGGGCAACCTTGGCTAGGTTAGGTTAAGCAAATGAACATGTTAAGAACGCTGTCGACTATTTTTAGTACTAATAACTTATTATTTAGAAAATTTATTTTGTCTCTGGCGTATTTAACTCTTAATCCGTCTCTGGTTGTGAGTTGAAAATATTATGTAATTATATTTGTATTTCTGTCATTTCCAATTAAATTTTAAAACTATTCCAAGTAACCCTATTTAATGTGTATAATATTATAAAAGCAAAATCAATGTTGTATAATATATATCTATCTTTTTTTTGTTTAATTTAATTTCAATAATATATATATTTTTTCTTATTAATTTAAAAATGTAATTACAATCTATACAGTTTTACAATGTATATAACTAATTAATTAAAACATTTTTATTAACTTAATTAAATATAATTTATATTTAAATTACATCAAGATTAATTAATTTAATTTCAATATAATCATTATGTCCATACCACCAATTAAAACTACAGATGTTAAGTCTGTAGATATGCCATAGTTACTAGACTTATGTAATCCTTGTATTATTTTTTCGGCACTTATATTATCTACTTTTGCTATAAGTCTAGCGCCATGCACATCTATGCGTACAGTAACAGTATGCCAAATATCATGATTTAATCCTAAAATAATAATAAAAAAAATCTCATAAAATTATATTACCTTAGATAAATAAAAAAATATTTCTTAATACCATTATATAGTAATTTATTATACAATTATAAGTAATATAAGACTTTTCACATTCTCCCCTCAAAATAAAAAAAGGGACTGCACTAGCATTACTTCCGAGGGAAAAAAAATATCTAATATAAAATTAAAAATATATGTTTTTATTTAAAAAAGTAGAAACTTAATATGTTAAAAATTATTAAAAAATATATTTTTTTTTAAAAATGTTTTATTTCAATTGGAAATTATGTAAAAAAATATTTTATAAACATTAATAGATTTTTAAATAATAAGTATTGTTTAATAAAAGTATTGTCCTGTATAACAAACATTTTCAACAGATTTTTCTGTAAATATTTACTATATATATATATATATATATATATATATTTATTAAAATGTATAATTCAAATCTAAATGTTAAATTGCTTTTAGGATTTCAACATTTTTTAAGTGTTTTTAGACTTAACGTATCTTTAAAGATTTGTTTTATCAATTTAATTTACAATACCATTTTAAATTTTTAATATAAAATATCTAAACTTTAAATCTATAACTCACCTTCTCCGACTATAACAGAAGTTGAATGTTTACCATAAACATGAACTACTTTAAGTTGTCCTTTTTCTACAATTACATATAATGCATAGGGAGGAAGACCAGTTGGTCTATCCTTAACACTATGATAAACAAGTAATCCATGTGGTAAACGTGTACGAAATTGAAATGATATTTCTCGACAAAGCCTATTAAATTTCAGTATACAGAAATTTTACAAATAAAAAATTTGTGTATTGCAGTGGTGCCAAATTTTACCTTAATTGGAAAGTAGGAATACGATTTCCATCAAGCTGTATAAATGCATTGTTTTCAGCCATCATAAATACAGTATAATAACCTGATTCAGAAAATGTAAGTTCTGCACCTCTATCACTTGGTGCTATTGGTGCTAATGTAGATGAGCCATATTCATATTTTTGTTCAATAGGTTCTGAGACAAAGTATGTATTGTTACGATCTAGGACAAATTAAAAGGTTGAATATTTTGATAAGCTAAAAAAGTATATTTAGTTACTTTTACCACCAACACAATAATACAGGCATTCTGCCTCAGAATCAAATATATTTTCACTTTTGCAAATACCACTTATGTAAGTTCTACACTGGTGTAAAATAGAATCATAGTACCATTTATGTATCCAATTTTGACATGGACCACGCATAATTGGGATTTCACATCTTTCTATTTTTTAAATATGAACATTAAAGTGTGTAAATTATATATTATAAAAAAAAATAATAGTTTACCCTTGAAATTCTCCAGAGCTTTTACATCAAATACAGTTACAATAAGAAACACAGTTATAAAAAAAATGTGCATTTTTCACAAAAATATTAACATTATCACACCGATATTAAAAGTAAGATATATATTATATGAGTATTAGTAAAGTTATTTTAAACCAACTTAGAACTACATCATGTAGTTTTAAAAAGGAAACTGTAGACTACATAGTACATTCACAATAGAATAATAACCCATTCAATTAAATGGTCAATTGAATTCAATTTTTCAGTGACTCACAACTCTTAATGGAACAATAAATTATATAAATAATAATAAAATACAATTTTATTACATGATATATCTTATATATTATGTCAATATATTAATAGAAATCACCCAAAATATTTGTATATTATTAATTTTAATCTACAGAAACAATAAAATACATACATTATATTAAAATAATTTTGAATATAAGTTTTATACAATTTATAAGCTTAAACTTATTATATATTATTGTACTTATGATATCTGAAAAAGGAACTGACAGATGTTACATAACATAAACATAGAATTATCATAAGGTGTCGGAAAAACAATGCATTCAATTGGTGACTGGCAAACACATGAATGTTCAGCAGCAGTATTTTCCATATTATTTTTTAATGCATCAATTTCAAGAAATGTCTGAATCGATGTATGGCATACATCACAAGAAATTGTATTGACAGTTGTTTTTATGAGATTGCCAGTGTGGCAAACAGGACATTCAATAGAATTATTTTGTAAATGCTGTAAATATATATTATAATCGATATCTTGTTCACATATCCATTTCACTATAATATAAAAACATACATTTGTAAAATAAAATAAAATTTCAAAAAAAAAAAAATTTAAAATTATTAATACATACTCTCTTCATCTAAGATTTCCTGTTTAATTTCATCAAATATTTTATCTTCTTCGTCTAGAGAATGAAATCCATCATCTTCCTCTACATCCATTCTTGTTAAAAAAAAAAAATATTTTTTTATTACACTTTTAATCATTTTTAATAATATTTAATATAATAATTTATAAATTATCATAATTATAGAAAAATCCTTATACGGGTAATATAATTTAGATAAAGTTTTCAATGCTTTTTAAATTTATTTTAAAATTATTTAAGTAAAGTGAAACATCTATATTATAAACTCTAGTAGGCAAAAATAAATTTTTTTTAAGTGAAATTTGTTAAATAGAATTACATAAATTTATTTCTTATTAGTAATGCTTCTCATTAATATTTCGTTAAATAGAAAATTATATAATTTGTTGAATGTAAGTTTTACTGTGCTTGAAAAATATTTATAAATAAATTATAACCAGGATTTACAGATTATTATTGTTTTTTGACTAGTCATAATGCTTCAAAACTAACAAAGTGATCTTAAAAATATACTTCCACCACAAAATACTTAAATTACACACTCAAAAAATATATTATGGATCAATAAAAAATTAACAGACTTCACCAAGAAAAAAATGAACTAACATAAAATACAGTGTTCTATTGGTGTACTTAGTTCACAGGTAAATCAGTATCAATGTACTTTGCTTTGTTGCTAATTTGACAAAGATGGACAATCCACCTGATTATGATATAGCACTTAATATATTTTTAAACATGAAGTTAGGTTTAGGTTTTAACTACTCTCTAAATATTCCCAATATGTCTTAGAATAATCTCTGAAATTTTTATCAAATAAGTCAAACAGTTTTTGAGTTTTTGTTGTTCTTTTTTTATATAAAAAACAATTAGTTAAATATTATTCTATTAAAAAAAAAAAAAAATCCTATAGCAATGTACAGTTTATTCCAAAAGTCTCATATAACCCTTAATATCTCCATGGCAAATCAATATATTTAAATGCGTTTTTTACATAAATAAGTATAAAAATTCTAATTGAATGGCATAAAATTATTTTTTTCAAAAATTATCAAAATATTTGTTTATGTAATTAAGTCTTTTAAATTTTCAAGATAGTCATTTTGTTGATCATATTTTTAAAACAATTAAAAAAAAAAAAATTTAATTGAATTTTATCAATCAAGTTAAACCAACTTTTTAATTATGTTTTAGAATTTCTAAGAATAATAGTTATGTTGCCTAAAAACCATGAATTGCATGATTTAATCAACCTCAATTAGAACACTGATTTATTTTAAACAATAAATATTGAATTATTAGTAAAGCTTACAGTTTAAATTAATCAATTTCAATTTTTGATCAGTATATTTTGTATGTCAATTCATAATAATTAAAAACAAAATTAATCGTTTCACATTTCAATAATAAAATATCTATTTCAGTCTAACATTCCCTTATGCACCTAATTAAAGTTTTGATTTGAATATAAATAACAATAGCTGTATTTTATTGTTAACAGCAAAATTGGTTATCTATTTATAGTACTTCATTTATCATGAAGTGAACCTAAAATTATAAAACTTTAATTAAACAAATATAAGTATTGTTAGGCTGAAATAGATATTTTTGAAAAAATAAACCACCATTTAAATATATTGATTTTCTACAGATATACTAAGGCTGATCCGGACTTTTGGGACAAACTGTATAGTAATTCACTAGTCTATAATATTTACTAATTTTTATATTTTTAACATTATTTCTATAACCAATCTCTAAATAATAACAAAAAAAGTATTCATTTTTCGTATGTCAAAATTAAATTTGTGTGAAAAACTTAGTGTCAATTGATTCAATAGTTTCTAAGTCAATAAACTACATACAATAGTACATCAATTTAAATATATATTTATATATACATAATATATAGATTAGTGAAACCAGGATAGACAATAATAACATAAGAGGAACATGAATGAAATATTTTATGGTGTCAAATGGTTAGAAGATCTTTTCCATAACTCTCTAATTTATTAAATAGTTATTTTCTTTTAGCTACCCACTCAAAATAGTTTTAAATATTATAGATTTACCATCATAACATGTGAGTATAGAATTGTTAAGACTAACTGTCAACAGTGCCTAATTATATGTTAACTAAATTTACTTATATTTTATTTTTCATCTTTACATTGTTTAACATTTTAAACATATGTAAATATACTATAAAATATTACTGCACATAGCACATACATTAAGACATATAAAAAATATAATTTAAGAAATAATTTTACTTTATGCATGTCTTGTCAATAAATGAAGTGACCTCATTTTCTCGCATTTCATACGCAACATTGCGCACTTGTTCTAAAAGAGACTCTCGTTTGTTCTTAATAATACTTTTGTACCTCTAAAAATAAAAATAAATATATTTAATTAAATCATAAAAAACATATTATTAACACTTATACTTACATGTCTCATGATATCTCGAAAATTGACATCTCGATTTTTACCACGTTTATAATTCGCAGAGCGATTTTTGATTTTTGATTCTATACTGGACATAATATTATTGTGTCATCCAACCAACGATTTAAAATAATAATAAATGAATCTATAAATTTATAAAAGATCAAAAAATATGAAGTTAATTATGTACGCGTATTATTAATTATTATTTATGAAATTCGGTAGTAATTACTTATTACACGACAAATTAGATCTAACTCGTCAGTTGTCATGACTCATTAATACTTAGTTATTACATAGTATTAGTTAGTTTTAGAAGTTATCACTTATTATCATTATATTTTTTTAACAATTATTCTTAAAATTATAAAATTTGATATCAGAAATTTAACAATCATCATTGTTCTGTGATATTATCTATGGGTGGTATTGTCACAGAATAAATTATTATATGTTATTGTAATATTATATTGATAATAAACGGGCGGGAAAATAAAAACCAGTTGTAACTTATAAAACTAGTTTGATTTAAATAATACCTAAGGTATTAAAATTTAAAATTATTCTATTAACTATTAGATGCCTATTTACGTTTAAAGTAAATCAAATTGCTTTCAATTAAATGCAATACTTAAAAGACAAGATACCAATAATTTAATCGTTGGGTACTGAGAAATTTAGTGATTTAGCTGTAATTGTTAATCAAAGGTTTAACTGTAAAAAATTTCCAATACCACAAAAAATCGTAAAACACTTAGTTTTTAACAAAATCGAATTTTATTTTTTGTTTTAATTCGAAAATTAATGGTTGTAAGCAGGGCCTAAAATAAATAGAACTTCGTACTACACTATTTTATAATTTCGCTTAATTTAATATGAGTTATCTCTGTCTGAAAATAAAATATAAGTTAAAAATGGCAATAGTATTATCACATATATATGTATATTAATATATAAAAGTTAATAATATAACCATAGATTAAAATATAAGTTTTAGCTATATGGTTAATTGACAGAATTATCAAAGTCTAAACATAACACTAAAATAATAAACACACTTTTTCATTTTGTACTGCACTATACCAATTTTGTACTACACTAACAGTGTCGCACTGCACACTATTTTAGGCCCTGGTTGTAAGAAATTAAATTTTTACCAAGCATTTATTCTCATACATTTTTAACTATTTTGACTATTTTTTACTTATATTTAGACTATAAAATGTTTTATATTTTTACGACTTACTGAACATTTAATATTAGGTTCATCTTTGATAATATCCATTAAACATAGATAGCAGAAATATCACTATTGTATTTGTAATGGGGTATTCAAAAGTAAAATATCAAAGTTTAAACTTAAAAATTAATTTTTCATGTAAAATTTGCTATAATCATATTGTAGTATATTATCGTACAATACAACAAATTATTTGATTATTAATGTTAAATTTAATAAAAAAAATATATTATGATTAAATTTTAAATAATTCACATTTAGTCAATTTGGATTTAAGTTATCTGTAAAATCAGAATGAATAAATAGGCCTACCCAAAAAAAAAAAAATTGTATTACTATTTAAAAAATGCAAGTATTACTCTCTATACGCATACCAAACACTTAAACAAATTGAACTGTTCTAATCATAGGTATGCGCACAAATCGTACTTATGCACAACCTGCAGACAAAAATCTTAGTATTGTGCCCCTTTTATGTTTTGGCACTATTTAATTTTTATAACTGCCAAATACTTCTGTGCACAGTGCACGCCTGTGGTTCCAATATGTATATTGTCAGTAAGTCCAGATGAACAGACTCTTCAACCAAACAAATTAAATTAATTGGTTAAATAATTTAGCTTATATAGTTATATGTTCAAAGACCAGATTCATAATCCGATCTATAAATTTAACTAGACTTCAAAAAATCATCACTATAAACCTGATCAGTCATCAGTATAATTAGTAATTATTTATCAGAAATTGGATAAAAGTAGGAGGGAGCACTGTTGACTTTAATTATTATCATTAAATTTTCTCATGTGAGAAAATACCTGATTTAATATTGTCCATTTCAGACATTTTCAAACAAAATGTATGCTATAATATTTTTTTAAAATGCATATTAAAATTTGACATTGATTATTCATTTAATCATTTTGTATAATAAATTATAACAACTAATATTTTTTTTTGTGTTATCGAGAACCGGGGAGGAACTGATTTTGGCATTGCTTATCCCCCGGTTAATAACAACTAATAACTAGCATATCTATTAAATAAATTTAAATAGTAAATGATATTATGATAATGAAAAACTCATTTATACTAATAGATTATAAATCGATTAACTATTATATAAATTAAAAAAAAAAAATTACTAGTTTTGAATAAATATTTGATAATAAAAAGAGTGTTTAGATATTAAAACAATTATGTTATAATAACAATAAAAGATAATGTAACTACCTAATAATTTTTTATTATGAAAGTTGTAATTAAAAATTATGATTCTAACATAAAATTCTTGTAAGGCAAATTAATAGAATATAATTTAAATTTTGTATTGTTTGAAATATATTCCATAAAATATAAATTTAATTTAATTTAAATTTAAGTTATAAACATGTTAAAATATAAATATCTTTAATTACATAGCAAAGAAATTTAAATATTTTCTGCTTAAATTAAAATGTTATACTATTTTTTTTAAATTATGTCCTCACTATTTGCTCAGTTTTTATTAAATTTAATTAAAAGTATGCAAGAATTGTAATATTATATAAATAGATTATTAAATAAATAACCATTAAAATTATTAAAATTATATTATTTTGATAAGTGAATATAGTAACAATGTTTTTATATGACATAATATAAATAAATATATAACTACAAATATAAATATAATATACAAATTAAAATATTTTGGAGCAAAGTAAAACCATTACTAAAAAAATCATATAAAAAGATTATTTCAAAAGTATAATTACTTTAATATTACTTATTTATATTAATAATTTAAAAAAAAAAGTATTTAAACATTTGGCAAACAGGTGGTTACATGATAAAAATTTTTTTTTTTCAAAATAAATGGATGAAAATAAAAGTATATAATGTAAATAAATAAAACTAAAGCAAATTTTAGACAAATTAATGTCTGTTAAAACAATATTATTTTGTTAATGTTTTAATTACAGTTTCTTCAAATTCAACTTTTTTATCAATTCGAATGTGTTCAATTCCATCCAAGCTTTTTAATACAATCCAATGAGGTATTTTTTCTTGGAGAAGATTTAAATGCGCTTTCCATTCCTCTAAAATAATAACAGTTGTTAATATTATTGTTTCTATAACTAGTAGAAAAGTTATAAAATAAAAATGGGAATATTTAATTACGGTCTGTCATAGCTTCAGGATAACTCTGCTTTAACTGACCAATGACGTTTTTGAATGGCATAACATTTCTTTGAAGTTGTACAAAATAGGTACGAATCCTTCTAGCAATATCTGGTAATCTATTCATCATTCTATCTTCATCTAATTGACCAATTGACCGTGTCATCAATTCTTTAGCTTTTTCTGCTTGCTTTTCCTGAATCTTTACATAAATATTTGACGACATATTTAAAACTAAAAATAATATAAAAGTAATACCCTTAGTAAAAATGATTTGGGTATCCCTTTAAGTGCTCCTTTTAAAGCATTTTTTGCATCTGTTGTTGGAAATTTTTTTTCAGTTAAATTTTTATTTCCATTATTCATTGTTGTAAGAGTCCTGTTTAAGCGATTATTGTAAATAAACAATGCATGAGATTTGTCTAAAACAAATTAAGCAGTAATTAGTGCATTACTTAATCAATTTAATTTGAATACTTTTATAAAGTTAAATGTTAAATACCCAATAAATCTTTTGCAGTTACTATTTTTGGTTTGTTAATTTCAATTTTGGGTAACATTGAAGGAATGATATCTTCTACTGTTTCTACATCAAATTCTGGATGCCATCTGGTTATTTTATCTTTGTCAATCACAATAGGTGGAATAAGTTTACTCAAATATTCCTGGAAACAGCAAAAATAGTTATTTTAATTTAATTTAATTATTTAAATTACTATTAAATTATACTTTATGATGCTCCTTCAAAATGTCAAGTAATGCATTAGAAAATGTTTTTTTTCTTTGAGTAGTTAGTTCAATTAAGTCAATGTTATCTTCATTTACTGAGCCTAATTGATAAAAATATTGAATAATCTAATAAAATAAAATTATTAACTACTATAATATTATTAGTATTTACCATAATTTGGAGTTATTACTAATTCATAACTAGATTTTTCTTTTGGTGATTTTACTAATGCATACTTAAAAAAATCTGGTACTACAGTTTTGATTTGTGCCAAATGTACTTCAGTAAAATTTCTAAACAAAATAATTTTATTATATGTTTTATATAATAATATAAACTAAGATATTTTTTAAATTTAAATTATTACTTTCTAGTCATTTGTTGAACGCCACGTTTGAGTTTATTAAATGTTATTTTTTCTTTTCTAGTAAACATCATAGACGATACAGTTTCTAAAGCTTTGAATAATTCATCTAAAACACGGTATTTCAAAGGCAAAGGTAATGTTTTAGAATCAACTAATGCAGAATATCGTTTTGATGGTGACATAGCTAAAAGAGATCCAACTTCGTCTAATAACTTTCTAGGTGAAACATATTCTTTGGGCTGTGTTATTTGAGTGGTCATCATTACTTTCCTTGGACTAAGCATAGACTGTGCTGGGGTAAGAAATAAAGCTGTAGGTTTGAGTTGAGATCGTTTTATAGGACTTGATCCAACTTTTACTGGGCTAGTATCAACTAAGAGATCAACTGATTTAAACGAAGATAAGTAATGACTTTTAGCAGCTTCAACTTTAGATTCAGCAGACTTAAGATCAACTTGTGATTGTTCAACTGAGCTTAGTTTTTCTTGTAATTTCTTAAGGTTGTGTTTACGACGAACAATTTTACGAAATTCGCCCAAATCCAATTCCTAAATTAATTAAACAGATATTAATTAGCTTTTAATAATTTTTTAGATAAAAAACAAAATTTATTATTTTAGAACTTTTGGTCAAGGCTACTTGACTAACTTTATTATCTTCATTATATATAATTGTATTATAATAATGAAAGAAATCCTTCTTTAACTTATAGAAATAACTGTTGTTTTTAAAATAAATACAATTTATGTGAATTAAATTTTTATTTAGTTATTAATAACGTATGGATAATACAACTATTGATAAACATACTTTACGTAATTTGGCCTTAGTTGATGGTGATTGTTCCGGAGTTGTTGCTCTTTCAGAATGAACTTCATTCTTATTTTCAGTCTCTTTTTTCTCCAAAATGTTTTCAACGACCATATTATTAACAGGAGCATTTAGATTATCTTGGGCAATTATTTGTATTATACCAGAATCAATCTAAAAATAAATAAAAGTGATAGGTAAAGTTAAACATTAGTATACATGGTATGTATTCAACACAATTATAAATTATAAATGTATGTCAGGGGCAACATAGAAACTAATTCTTTTCAATAATAAAAATAATAAAATGCAATTACAAAGTATGGAATATTTTATTCTCTTAATGTACAATATCATACAAAATTTAAGTATAAAAAATACATAGGTTTTATATTGTTATTTTATTTTAAATCAAGTTTACAATTGTTTTGTCTTGCAATGAATACAAGTTTGAACTTTGACGACTTAAGTTGCTTGTATTACATAGGTTATTTTAATTATAAACAAAATGCTTACCAAGTCTCGAGAACTAAAAAATAACTAAAACTTATTAAGTTAAAAATGATGAATACAGTCAATGCTATAATTAGTTTTTTTTAGACTTAAGAAATGAGTTTAAAAAAAAATTTAAAAATCAGAAACATTTTTAAGATAAATTATAGGTTAGTGACTAATCTGATTAGTGATTGGAATCATAGGGTTTTAAGATTTTGTAGAATTTAATTCCATAAGTTATTAAAAAGGTAATTTTTCCACGAAATCTTTCCAATTTATTCATTCTTTAAATTAACTTAATATTAAGAACAAAAAAATGTATTAAAATATAAAATAGGTATCTATATTTACAAATAATTTGAATTGTATATTTACTATATTTTTATTTCAGTTTTTGATCTCTATAATTATTTTTATTATGGCTTACAATCTATTAGTAATACTTATTTATGTAAATTTAAGTTATTCTATATTCTACTCATTACTGTTGATAATAAATAATGTTATTTATAATTTTAATACAATCCACAGTATTGCATATCTCTTGAATTCTAAAGAATAATAGATAATAAGATAATATATTAAGTTATTTGATATTGATTGTTAAACATTTATTGTCTGAAGTGTCCCAAATGGAAACTCTTTTAAAAATATTTTTAACATTACCCATTGGAAGTGTAACTAATGAGAGAGCTATGAATGTTCTAAGAATAAAAAATTTTCATTCAACTATAATCTAAAATTGAACAATCAATTTAGCTTTACTTTCAATGGAACATGAAGCAGGATAACACATTGATATTATGAACGATTTCCAAGGCTAAAGTTCATAGAGGTTCACAACTATACATTTTTAAATTTAATTGTATGTACTTATTATTAATTTTTTTTTAATTAAGTGCTTTGTTACTATAAAAATTAATATTTATTGTTTATTATTTCTCATGAGTGAAGTAAGTGGTTTTGTAAAATGAGGATAAGTTTGTTACTGATAATCTTATACTTTCTCTTATAGATTTGCCAACTTGATTTGAACCCTTAATTCCGCCATTGGATACAACATACAATACAATGATTAAATTAAAAATATTATTGGTTTTATAACTTAAATCAGTTTGAAAGGCCACAAATTTGATAAAATAATGTTCATAAAAGTGACTAAATTATTCAGTACTTTGTGATTCTAATAAAAAGTAAATTTAACATTTGTAACATAAGATTTGGTCATCGGAAGCATTGATCATATTAAACAGAATTCATTTTATTATGATGACCATTCAAATAAAGAAACATAATAATAATATCAGTATAATTTTATATATTAAGTACTAATTAGTTAACTAACCTTTTGTTTTTTAACCGTTTGTTGCACAGTACAATCAAATGACAATTTTCTAGTTGGTTTATTTATCCCAATTGTATTGTTCAATAGTTCTTTTTTATGCAAACTATCTTCGTTGGTTGGCCTTTTTCTACTTTTAATGAAAGTATCCAATGTTTTTTGAATATCCATGTTTACTTCAATAACAATTCGATTTTTGATTGAATCACAGAATAAAAATTGAACTATGTTAATAGTCACTACTCACTAATCAGTATGATGATTAATGAATAATGATTTAACAACAATAATGGAATTTCCAATAACTATTACCTATCTAATATCACACATTAACGACGATAACCCATGTAAGCTGTAAACGTTTAACAAGTTTATTCTTGTACAAGAATACTATAGAGTTTATTTACAGCGGAGTGTTTACTATTTAATGTTTATAAAGTAGCTTGTTGCTGGTAAAAGGAATTATCAAAAATCTTCGCGGGATAATCTTTATTCTCTAACATAAGTTATTAATTTATAATGGGTTTATCTATTTTCTATGATGGGTACCGGACTCACTGAACAAAACAGTATTATATTCAGTGTTACCGCAGTGCGTTTGAGTATGATTACTTAGAGTAAAGTTGGACAAATTGAACGACTGGTACAGAGTTCCCGATTTTGATAATAGCGATATATTATCTGATACCATAGATAAAACAATAATGATAACTGATGTTTTCAATAACTCTAATTTCTATTTCTATATTCTATATTCTTCACTTGTTCACTTAGTTAACTTTTGTTGTTTAGTATATTGTATAAGAATATTAAAGAATTTGTGGCGCTTTACAATATTTAAAATGTTGGGCATCAATTTAGTTAGAAATATTAGATATTTTTCAACCAGTTACAGTTTAAGATTAGATATGTCTTGGAGATCTTCGTAAGTAGCTAAATATTTATGTATTTATATATTTTCGGTTTATACTGGCTGTTTCACAATTAAATGCAATATACCAATTCTATAATACAATAAGGTGATAAGCAAAATACTTGAATGAATTTAGAATTAATAAATAGTTATTTATTGTTTTCTTCATTTTAAGTTATTTAATGTTTCTTTATTTGCATAATTCTCTATAATCTTGCTATCTGTTACATATTGACATTCTCCAACTCCTTTTTAAGTATCAAATTGTCCCACTTTTTGTTTCTCTAGATATTTTAATATCCCTTTAAAATATTTGAAATATATTTTTCTTTTTGTAATCAATTCTAAAATTGATTTATGGCAATCCTCCACACAGCATACTTCCTCATTGGTTGATTTCTTGATTTTTTGTACAAATTACAACCTTTTATTCACCTTTCACTATTTATTTAAACAGGCTAAAGCCCAAGAACAGTTTTAAATAAGCTTAAGAAAAAGGCAATGTTAAACAGAAAGAAAATAATATTAGATAAAATAATTTTACATTTTACATTTAACAATTAATGAATATAATAATAAAACATTATATCTAATAATTTAATTTTATAAAGATTCAATAGATTTTGTCTAATATACCTAAGTTTTGGTTTTTTCTTATAACATTTTCCAGCCTTACAAACACATAGCAACCCATCATGTCTTAATACTTATCCAATCTATTAGTTTCTTTCATCTTTTGATATTTTTCTATAAAGGCAATCTCCAGCTCAATCTTCTATATTATATCATTGTCTCATTATATGTCATTGACTATATAATTTAGATTATATTATGTACCTGTCTTTCATTTGTATATTATTTATATTTTCCAAATTAATGATAGAAAATATAAAGTTATAAACTTTAACCTTGTATATGTAAATGTTATTTTTATTGTCTGGATTAATTGTTGTACAAAGTTTAAATAAATAAAAAAATGAAGTATCCTTTTTAATCATAGACTTAGAAATTTAAATTTATTAAAACATAATTTCTTTGTATTATAGATTTACTATTGCATATTATCTTATACTAAATTTATATTATTATATAGATTATTTTTATTGAAACAAAGTTAAAATTTAATTTACAGAAAAAAGCTACCTTTAAACCCAATGGATAGAGGTATTCTTACAGATGGTGCTGATTACATTTTTTTGGACGGGCGTCCTACCCCATTTGGCATGAAACAAAAAAGAAAACTTTTGCTTCAAAGAGAATATGCTGTAAGTTTATTAACAGTATTATAAATATAAATAACAATTAATTTTAATTTAATCGTTTTTAGAAAAAAATTGTTGAACTTAGTGAAAGTTTAGACATTGCAAAAGAACGGTATGCGAAGAAAATTGGAGAAAGAGAGGAACAGATAAAACATGTATTAGAAAGAAAACTTAAGCCAAAAGGAAATAAAAATATTTAGGACAAAAAGAAGTCTTCATGCTTTTCTTATAATTCATAAATATGTAGGTAGAACACATTTTGTACAAAAAGTTATAATTTAATTAATTGTAATAAAAAATTACATATAATTTTTTACTGTGGAACATTTTTTGTATCTAATCAAAGTGCATTCCAGAATACACAATTATCCACATTACCTGAAATAAAAATATAATTTAAATTAATCACAGTATAAATCTTTAAAATTAAGTATATAAATATATTAAGAGAACTATGTTATTAATAATTATAAACAATACTGAAATTAATTTTTCATAAACGTTGAAATATCAATTATTTATATACAATATATAATTTGATAATACAACTTAAATGAAGTGTGAGGTGTATCGATTATATTTTTATTATTATTTTGATGGATTTATATAAATTGAATAAACCAATTGGTGATAATATCAACAATTGATGGTAATATTTATTTATAAAAAGTTAAAATAACAAATATAAAGATACTAAAGGATGAGACTTGTATGTATCGTCTCTATCTTATTAATACATAACATTTCAAAATTAATGTTCAGCCCTTCAGCAGTGCTCCATTTTTGTGTAGTTGGTTTAAATAGCGTAATTTGATTTAAAATTTTAATTTAAAAAAAAGTAATGAGTATAAAAAATATTAACATTTAATAATAATTTTAACTGACTTAAAAAAATAATAATGAAAAAAACCAACCAGAGAACACAGATAAATTATTTAGTTTAAGTTTGATAATAAGTAAATTCACTCTTATATTAAAGCTTATAACACAAATTGTTATCCATTTGTAAAACAGAGACAACAGTATAGCACTTTACAGTGTGCATTCTCTTAGAAAAACATGTGAGATATATGAGATAAACAGTCTATAAATATTAAAATGACACCAGAATATTATAAGTCTATTGAGAATTATATACATTTAAGGAATTTGTCTCTTTTTATACATTTTATACTTGACCACAATTTGTAAAAATATACATTTACCTATTATAATACAGAAAATTATATATTAGAATAACAAATATAACTATATCAAAGTTCAGCACTATTTCTGCAACTGACTAAGTAGATACTAAGTTTTAGATACAAGATAACTACATTTATAAGGTTCAATTGATTAAATATTATTCATACCAAAAATCCTGCTAATGAAGTAACAAATCCTTCTTTTGTTAACTCCCAAGCTCCACCAAATTCTTCTTCATCAATTTGTTGGAAATTAGTAAAATATGCATATAATATAACAGCATTGAGCACTAAAAATCTAAATAATAAACAAGTAAATTATAAATACTATTACACAATTAAAAAAAGTATACAAGCTCATAATTTTAATTCTTACAATCCTAATCCAAATAGACCTTTTAGTGGTAATAAACCCCATAATAGACCAGCAATGAGTCCGATTATTTGTCTAGCCCAATATATCACATCCAGAAATTCATCCTTAATAAATCATTTAATAATTAATATAAATATTATGTTTTTGGTCAAATATAAATAAATATAATAATCTCAACTGTTAATATTTACTTTGTCAGGCCATTCCGAATTTTTTGTGGTCGCTTTTCTTAATATATCCCAAATAGAATTTTGACATGGAGTTTTCTTTTCAAGTACTTTTGACATGTTTTACTTGATGTACATAAATCGTTAACAGTAATCAGAACGTTCTTTTAAAATTATTTGTTTGTATACCAAAATATATTATCTAGGTATTCAATTATGAATTTTAATATTTAATTTTCAGTAATTATTAATTAGATACACTAACTCAATTGAAATCATCAAATATCGATAGTCGATAAAGAGTAAAAACCGGTATCAAAATATCAAATATTCAAAATATGCAGTTAGCAAATTGCAAAATTATTTTAGAAATAAAATTTTAGCGTTATCTAATCCACTTATCAATTTGTAGATAATAATGATGACGAATCAAGACAAATCACCTTTTTCATTAAATCAAATTTAATTTGGCAATGATAATGTGATTTGTTGTTTATTCCATGTTAATCGGATATAATGTTTTTCGGTCATGATAGCATATACTAATATAATAATATATCGTTTCCATATCCATAGCACTGCAATTCGTTTGCGCATTTTAAAAATTGTTTGCCTAAATTCGACAACTTGACAAGGCTCAACGATACATTCACCACACATGACACATGTATAAACCGTCACAAACTGCAGTACGAATTATCAAATATTTGATAGCAATATAATCTTGTAATCTATTGTGTAAATGATATCATTTTAGATTTTCTGTCTTAGACTCTTAGCACCTAATACTTATAATTTGTTTCATATTTTAGAAAATTATATTGACTCTAACAGAGTAACAGCAATTTTCCACCAATCTTATGGGCTTGTGAACCAAATGGTAATCCCAAGACGACGAATAGCGCAAAAAGTTTCCATAAACATAATATCAAATTTTATATACCACATCCACACATATATCAAGTCATTGATATACTCATGCAAATTCAAAGTGAAAGACAATCCTAAACCTGTTAACGCAAGAAAGAAAAGTATGCGCAATCGAGTTGTTAATACTTATTTTACTTTAATAATAATATACTCATTAGTCTGTCTACCTGATAATAATTTCAAAATAACTCAATATAGCTTATTCTATTATTATAAAGATAATTTAAAATGCATATTGCATATTAGTCATAAAATACTAAATAGTGATATTGATATAAATGAATCGCGGACGAAAAGTCCGTTTTAAAAAAATCCGGATTCAGTTTTTATAACTGGACAAAAATTCTGAGCATATTTCTAGTGTCGGACAAAAAGTCCGAAAATACAAAATATTTTATATAATTATTATTTATTTAAAAAATTTAAAAATGTTAATACACATATTATATTATTATATTTTTGTATAACTAACAAAAATATAACGGAAATCCACTATAATTAGGTACCTATAATAATGACAATGACAAATTATATTTTTTTATTAAATATACTATTTTTTTTTTTTTTATTTAGTATTAGTTTAGTTGAAATGTCTATAAATAAAATAAAATTCATTGTTTGTTGAAATGTATTTAGTTACAAACAAATTTTGATATTGTTGTTCCTAAGATATCATGTGATTTTATGTTAATATTTTTAAATACATGTATCTAGTCACGCGCGGACAGTCGTACTGTACGCACATGTTTTTGTAGTCCCGAGTATGTTCGAACTGTAAACGCAACACCTGGCTTTGGCCTTCGGTTTGATTACAGCTGAAGTCGCTAGATGGCTGCCAAAAAAGGCTATAGTGCTTTTAACGCAATCATAAGACTGTCATATTTTCCACTGAGCTGGAAATTTTCACAAATAGTTATGTTCGCCAAGCCCGAAAAACCACTAGATATCCCAACTTCGTACAGACCAATTAGTCTCTTACCCTAACTTTCTAAAATCTGTGAAAGACTAATTCTTAAACGTTCATCGCCACATGTACTCGCAACCAATATATCCCCGGCTTCAAAGCTAAACATAGCACAATACACCAAGCTCATAGAGTAGTTGATGCTATTATCACATCTCTCGAGAAAAAATATTACTGCACGGCCGTTTTCTTAGACATATCACAAGCCTTCGACCGAGTATGGCACGAAGGGCTACTGTTTAAACTTTGGAAATTCTTACCCTCGCCGCTCTTTCTTTTAATTAACTCTTACCACACAGATCGCCACTTTCAAATCGCTGCGGCTCTTCAACGTCAGATATAGCTCCAATTACCGCCGGTGTACCTCAAGGAGCTATCCTATCACCCATAATTTTTAATATATGTGCTTCTGATCAGCCCATAACTCCAAACACCAAAATTACTGACTATGCTGATGATAAAGTAATTCTTTCAGTCCATACTTACTCAATTATAGCTGCTGCTAATTTACAGTCTTATTTAAATCTACAATCTGAATATTATGAAAAATGGAGCGTAAAATTAAATCACAGTAAATCAGCTCATACAACGTTTACCCTTAGACACGGTCACTGTCCAAATATCTCAGTCAAAAACATACCTATCCCACCTCTCAATGCTGTTAAATATTTAGGTTCAATTATTGACCAAAAATTAACCTGGTACCAACATATAAAAGCTAAAAGATTTACTCTTAACGCTCGATCCAGATCACTAAAAATGTTATTATCCAAAAACAAATTTACTAGCTTAAAAACGAAATTAATAATTTATAAAACTCTCTTAAAACCTATATGGTCATATGGGTTACAACTCTGGGGATCAGAAAAAAAATCAAACTAGAACAAAATTTAAGTCTTCCAGAATATTACTTTAAGAAATATCACTAACGTTCTTTTTTATATCTCTAATTTATCCTTCCACCAAGATTTAGGTATCCAAGCTGTTATAACTGAAGCAGAATTAATCTATAAACGATTTTTTGCTAAATTATAAAATCACCCCAACCCACTAATAAAAGAGTTACATACCTTTATACTTCCAGAAAATCCACAACGCAGATTCAAAAGGAAATGGTGTCGTGACTATTTAAATTAAAAATGATCTCTCAATAATATAAATATTTGCCAAGTTAAGTGTCACTAATGGGTGGTTTCTTATTCAAGTAATCATGTTATTTATAGCCATTTATCTTAAATACTTATTGTGCATTAATTTGTATAGATCGTGTTTTTACTTGTGAATAATAATAATAATAAAAAAAAAAAATACACGTATCTCCGTACTACATACCTATTAAAATTAATTAAAAATTAATAATAAATTATATAATTATGAATAATATAAAAATGAATCGCAAAATGTGTTGGTGAGCGCATAACTCAACAACGCCTGGACCAATTTGGCCAAATCTTTTTTTCAAATGTTCGTTGAAGTTCAAGGATGGTTTTTACGGCGAGAAAAATTAGAATTATTGCTGGAAAAACCCTAAAAATAGCCCTTTTCTTTTTCTAATACAAATGATTTGTAACTAAAACGTAGTCAATTTGAGCTTTATTGCTATGGTTACGCTTTATTTATTTTATTATTTTTAAATAAATAAAACAATTCGTACGGCTTAAAAGGATTTGACTTCAAGTCATATCAAATTTAAAAAAAAAAGTTGTCTGTTACCTAATCTACTGAGTTTGCTTTTGTCAACTGATACAAGAAACAAATTCGTATATCGTGTTTTGTGCAGAGTGTTTAGTTAGTTAGTGTTTGTTTAGTTCGTGATTAGTGAAAAAATAATTTATATTTGATAAGCCTCCTATAAGACGAAGCAATTTAGGTAGAAGAACCAGAAATGTTACAAACCAAGCTAATTTTCCAGATGTTTCTCAAAATTACAGAAACCATGATTGGTTGAGCGAACGAGCTATACTGGCTGCAAAAAACATAGATGTAAATGAATTAAATTTCAAAATTCAAGAACAAATTACAGGCGAATTGAGGATATATAAATCAGTTGATTCGGCTACTAATCAAGATGATGTAGTCAACTATCCACCGGAATTTTTAAACTCGCTGGATTTGCCAGGATTGCCACCTCACAATCTTCAATTAAAGGTTGGATCGGTGGTTATAATGTTGCGAAATATCAACCAACCGCGTCTTTGCAACGGTACACGGTTAGCGATAAAAAAATTACTAAACAATGTGATAGAAGCAACTATACTCAAAGGAAAGTATAAAGGAGAAGATGTTTTCATACCGCGCATCCCAATGATTCCGACTGATGTGCCATTTGAGTTTAAACGACTACAGTTTCCAGTGCGTCTTGCTTTTGCTATGACTAAAAACAAGTCCCAGGGGCAATCATTAAGTGTTTGTGGTATTAATCTAGAATACCCATGTTTCTCCCATGGTCAATTGTATGTTGCCTGTTCCCGTGTTGGAAAACCATCAGATTTGTTTATCTATGCGCCAGGTAATCAAACAAAAAACATCGTATACCACAAAGCACTACAATGATAATAATAATAATTATGATTCACATGATTAACAATAAAGCGATTACTTACTTTTAAATCCTTATATATGTTTTATTTAATTATTTTTTATTCACAACGCCCTATCACCAGGGTGACGGTTCTGTTCAGGAGAATTTTTTAAAATACGTAGGCACAAAAACTGCCACATTACAAATCTTTTTGACAGGACGAAGTCTGTCGGGTCAGCTAGTTATGAATAAAAATAAGAAAATAGAAAAAATATAATAATATAATTTGTATATTATATATATAATGTCTACAAACATTTTTAAATATTTAAAATAAATATTAATTATGTAAAATATTTTATATTTTCGGACTTTTTATCCGGCACTAAAAATGTGCTCGAACTTTTTGTCCAGTTATAAAAACTGAATCCCGGATTTTTTGTCCAACTTTTTTTAAAACGGACTTTTTGACCGATTACCGATATAAATATAGAACGAAGACCAACATTAAAATGTGCAATTATGTTTTTTTAAATATCCTAATTTATAATATTTAATTTTTTAAATAGTCATAGGTACATACTTAATAAGATTAAACAAATACTTTACCTAATTATACAATATGATCTAATCTAAATTACATATATATGTATACTTATATATATATACTTTAATATACTAGGCATATGATTGTTTTAATGAAGAGGGATTTGTTCATTTTAAAATTAATCATAGTATTAATTTTAAAGATCTCGAAACTCATCAGCATACTAACAAGATAGAAGGCCTTTGAAGACATGATAAATTACGTCGACGATAATATACAGTGTGTTCGACGATAAAGGTAACACGGAAAATTTTGAACGCATGACCTTGTATGCAATTCGGGTTTTTTGTAATGCGTAAAGGACATAAAATTACATTTATTTTTGATAAATCTTAATTTTTTTAAAAAAAATTCTGCACGTGGGCAACAAAATAATTTTTTTTTAAATAGCACTCCCCATTTTTGAGTTCAAATTTGAATTATGTGCATTTTTACAAGCAACTTTGACCTTTAAAGTTTTGCTCTATCTTCAAAATTGACTGTTTGAGAATGAGTCAATTTATAACATTTGTATTTATCGTATTTTTCAATAGTCTATTTAGAGTTTTAAAATTTATAAGTGATTTCGAATAAATTTTTCTTAAAAATTAAGTGTACTGTCATAAGTACAAGTAATTTACATTACTTCTACAGAAATTTTAACTCAAATTTCTTGTAAATGGTATAATTTTGGTTAATTAATTAAACAAACTAACACATATTCTATTATTTTAATTCAGTTTTAAAACAAATTATTAAAAATAAAACGAGTCAATTTATTTTATTTTATTCCGTACGTATTGCTATAAGCTATAACGCCTATAACGTATTACGCTAACGAATATCAATGTCAATTATATATTCACATACATGTATTAATTAGAATATACATTTTAGTTTTGAATTAAAACATTTATCAAACTGCAGAGGCATAATGCTAACAATAGTATTAATGGTATATTGGTATGTATACAATTGTATATTATACTAAAATCGATTTATCTCTATTTTTTCTTTATTAGCTTTTGAAGTTTTGAAGATAATACATAGTCAACAGACAACATTCAAAGATGGAAATTAGGAAAATATTTGTGTGCGGAAAAATGGTAAATAGATCGGGGTATAGTCGTTGTAATAATGATGTTGAGTTACGATTATGTTCAAGACATTTTTAGGTTTAAACCACACAACTTATTTTTCTTACATAAAATAACCAATTTATTATTTATATATTTTTGTGAATGTGGCAAAATGTTATTGTATTTGATTCTTTCCTCCATATATTAGGTCCAGCCTAAATACTACCATTTCATTTTCATATCATTTTATGCATTTTCATAAGTACAAAATCTCACCTGAAATTCTTCTTATTCCATATTTTTAAATCAATTATTTATTTTTTTTAATTTCCATTCTTTAAAATTATCTATTCAAATAAGTATATTAACATATTTGACATTAGAACAAGCAGAAGCAGTTATTACTTAATTACTACTGTTATATTGTCGGAGAAAATATAATATATTTATGGTTCGAAAATATTCGGGCGACGTAATAACGCTGAGTTTTCATTAAATAAACATTTCAACAACATTATCTTTGATCTAAAAATATCAATAACATTAAGTTAATTAACTCGTTAATTTTTTTTCAAATTAACTTTTATAACTTAATAAGTTACTTTTTTAAGATTGACGCGTTATAACTTCGAGTTAATTTTATTCAACTTTATCTAAATTAAATTAATTTTCGTCCGAAGTATTCTTCGGACAAATAATACAAGAATAATTCAGAATCTTAGGATTTATTTTATAAAAGCAGGTTATTTGATAATTAGATGATACTTTAATGTATCATTTTTAATTTCCCAGGTAATTTTTTTGAGCGTAAAGAAAAACTATCTAATAAGGAATATAATGTGTCTGGAATTTTTTATTTTTGTAAATTGGAAAATTTTAACTTTAAACTATGTTAAGTTACTTTTTTGTCAAAGTTAAATTTTAATTAGACGAGTTAACAAAAAAAATATGAGTAACTTTAAACTTAACTTAATTATTTTAAAATAACTTAATTTAACAAGTTAAAAAATATTGTTAACTTGCCTAACCTAGTTGTAATAGTTGTATCATTACTTTTTATTATCAACACCTTCTAGTGTTTTAACATTTTCTCGAATGATCTAAAATTCTAAAATACATACAAGTTACAAATATTACCATGTCCTTAACTAAACGATTTTTTAAAAAATATTTTAACTCAATAAACAATTGTCTGAACAATTTAAATAATAAAACAATAGTTCAAATTAATATTTTTAACTGTTTACCTTTATATAGATATAAGTATTATGTACTAACTATTATGTAAAACGCGGTGTTTAAAGTAGACAAATTCTTAATAGTTTAATTTATAAATAATGTAACTATCATCTACAATATTATTAACTACACGTTTGCAAGTAAAAACGTCAATGACTAATTGATTTGTATTTTTTTGCAAAATTAGAGATATTGGACAAAAGATGAACGTGCTCCGTGCTATATACGTGTGTCGTCGGTGAGCTGCGAGTTAAGTATAGGTTAGGCTGGTTAGGGTAGTGAGCGAGTCACTTGGCTATGGTCTTGGAAGATCTTCTAAGGCCGTGCACTAGGCTGACGCGAGCGGTGACCACCATGATGATATATAATAAAAGTTGTGCTCAGTGGCCAAAGCGAACATAATATTATGAACAATATTATGAACATATTTATAAACAATAAACATATAATTTGTTATTATTAAATATATTTATTTTTACCTAATTTTATTATGTACAAAATAATTCCACAGATAACTTGAAATTTTAATTTAATCTATAATAATAGATAATATATGTATAAAAAATAAAGTTTTTTTTTCTCAAAATAATTATTCAACATGCATCTATGACTTTATAAATAATATATGAATTTTGATATGATTTTATAGATATGTGTGTGTTTTAGGTTTTTATCAACGGGAACTTCAATAAATTATTAGCTTTTTCATTCTATATGGTATAACACCATTATTAAAATAATTTATGAAATTTGTAACACTGGATGAAAAGGTACTTTCCTAACAAAAGGATATATTTTATGAGATTGCGCATGATTTTAATTTGCTGTGAAATTATTCTAATTGTATCAAGTATATTTATAAATTATGGCAATTCACTTAAAATTTTTAATAATTATAAAAATCATTTGCAAGGAGTGAGTGTTGCAAAATATAAAAATATCACAGTAGAAGTACACGGAAAACAAAGTGATAGAGGTATGTTTACAGAGTGAAATATATATAATTACATAACAAATTCTTTTAATATATCATCTAACACACCACTTCTAAGAACAAATATTCCAATACCTTTTGTTTTATTTGTTTTTAACATTCATAACTCATTCATTAAAAGCTATGAAATAGATTATACTTGGAGAATGGAGATTGATAAATATACACAAGAAAATAAATATATATTTGTATCAGCTATTTTACTTAAGTCTCAAATTTTTAATCTTTAATTTATTATAACTCTTCTTCTTCTTTTTCAATTACTAAATTTAAATAATTTAAATAAGCCAATAAAATACAAAAAAAAAAAAAAAAAGAATAATCAACTTTTAATTATTTGATTTAGCTATTTCATTTTAGTCATTATTATTTAGGTTTAATTAACATTTAAAGTTAATTAAATATATATTAAAATGTATAAAAATACAAATATTGATTATAGTGTGTGAAAATTCACAATATATTCAAAAAAGTTATTTTAAAAATGCACACAAAATTATTGTTTATATTAAAATAATTAATTATAATAAATAAGTATATAGGTAGTAGGTACATTGTATAAGTAAAATATTTGGTAAAAATAAACATGTTTAAATAAGTACAAATGGGTCAAAATTTGTTAAATCAAAAATGCATCTATAATAATATTAATGTGATAAATAAATAATCATATAAATACAGAAATTAAATACAATTGTTTTAGGAATTAAATAAGAATTATAAGAAATATTATTGAATAAATTTCATTGTTAACCTTTAGTGATGTATTCAGTTCATGAAGTTATCATTTTTTTTTTTTTTTTTTTTTTACAACCATTCAAAATTCAAAATTAATTAGTTTAAATGTAACAACTAAAAATTTTTTAATTCAGATTAAAAAAAAATATTTCATAACTTCTAATATCATAATTAAAATTTGGTAATTAATAAAATGTTACTAATAATATTATTATTATTTTAATGGAATAAAATTATTCCGTGTGCGCAAATATCTAGTCTTATACTTTGTACATCACTAAAAGTTAATAACCAAAAATCAACTTATTCAAAATATTTCTACGTTTTATTTTACAAAATGTATCAGTTTTAAATAATTTTTATATAATTCTATGATATTAAAAATACTGTTCTAAGATTGTTATGATATTGTTGATTCTAATTTTAAGATTATTAACTGTATTAACTGTTATTATATAAAAATAAATAAATATTATTTTAATTCTTAATATTTGCCTTAATTAAATGTTAAATGACTAGTAGAGTAATAAAATACTAAAAACTCAGTGTTCTGTAGAATAAAAAAAGTGTTCAGTACAATATTTTATACAAACATTCAATATCATTACAGTCATGGGTAATTTACTAAATAGATTATACATAATATATTATTTAGAGAACTTCACTCCAATATTTGTATATCTACACATATACAGAGTACTTTATAAATAAAGTAAAAACATTTTAATGATTATATTGTAATTAATATTATATCATATTCATAAAATAATTTAAACTTTATGAAAAAGATGTCCAATTTACAACAAACAATGAAATTAATAACTTATATATATAAATACGGTAAGTTCATTGAACTGGCATAAAACTGTGTTTATTTCAATATTAAAATATCATTATAATAATTAGTAAGAGATATTTCAAACAAATATTTATCAGTTAATAAAAATTGATGACAAAAACAGAAGTTGATTTGTTCAACACAAAATACAAGGGAAAAAATGAAATTTTTATAAATTAATATACAAGAATAGTCAGTAGAAACTTGTATAGGAAAGTTAATTGTATTAAATGTTCCATAATTGTTTATTTACGTTAGTGTACAAAAAAAATAAAAATAAAAATATATTAGATTTTAGAAATTAGATAATTATATTATTTCTGAAGAATTTAAGTAAAAATATTGTGAATATTTAAAACTTTTTAAGAAAACAATGATGGTGACATTAATATTATAATTTGTTAACTAAAATTTAAATCTATATAGTTTTTAATAATTAATTTAGTAAACTGAGCAAATAACAAAATATTAAATTAAAAAAAAAAATAATAATAAATAATAAAATTAAATAAAAATAAATAAATAATTTATTCATGTTATTAATTGTCTCGTAATTGATTATAAAAGATTTAATATTCTTAGTATAGCCTCATATAAATATTAATATAGTAGTATAATCATTTATCTTATTGAAATGTCTTAATTGACAGATGGTCAAGTATAAAAAATATGATTTTTATATTTTTATATCGTATAATATGTATGTCCAGAAGGTAAGTTTTGTTAGGAAATAAAAACAAATAAAATAAATATTTAAAAATAAATTATTGAAACGTTGAGTATAAATATTAAAAAGCTTTTTTTCATCATAGTTGCCATCATTCTTTAAGCACTTATCATAATGGGGTACTAGTTTTTATATACCTTCAACATAGAAAGATGATGCCTATGGTTTCAACTATGTGTGAATGCACTTTTCACAAGCAAGTTTTGGTCATTAAGAAAATCATTTCATAAATAAAAAAGATAAAAATCACTAGGAGCAAGGTTTGGTTTATAGGATCAAACTGTTCCCATGCAAAATCCACAAGTAGAAGAAAGAGTAGTAGAAAACAAAACTAAATTCTGGATATACTTCTTAGACATAATTTTATTTTTTTTAGAATATTAATTGTGAATTTAAAATTTGTTTATCATTTAAAAAAAAAAAAAAAATATTTATTTATACATATAATCATTTTTAACCTGAGATATATATTTTTTTAATAATTAATATTTTTTAGAGAAAAAATACCTTAACAATATAAATATACAAATTATATAGGTATTCATCGTATATGTGACCTACCAGACAGCGTTATTCATCTGTATGTTAAATGGTGACCTATCAAAACATTCCTTTTTAAAATTATAGATAATACATTTAACAACCGCACAAATTTTACCAATATTAATTAAATATTTTTCATAAAAAAAACATTTAAGACATAAAACAAAATAAAAATGTATATCAATTATATTTGTACCACATTATTTTTTTATAATATTTATAATTACCATTAATGTAAAAAGTCACAGTTAAAAAAAATCATGTTACTGGGTTTACAATTATTACTATTAATAAAATTAAAAGATATAGTTTAAGAAATATACTTTTGTGTACCGTCCCTCAATTAAATGCCCATCCAACATAATAGTTTCAAATGTTTTTTTATATCAATTTGATTTTCAATACTATCCATACTTTAGATAACTTTTGTATGAGCCTATTGTTATATTGTTGAATGAACAACTTTTTTTGTATAATTGATTGTTTATTGTTTTATGATGGTCATCACCTCTATTAAATAAAGCTCTATTCATCTGATATTACATTAATATCAATAAATAAAAATAGCATATTAATATATTATGTAATGGATATAATTATTGCTATATAATACATTTTGATCTTCTTAGTAGGTCACATATTAAACTTGATAATACCGTTAAGTCATAAACGAGATTCTGTTACATATAGGACAAATATCATATTTATAAGTATGCTTAAAGCCTGCAGGTTATGTTAATTATTTTTTATAGAAGTGTTATAGGACGGATTCATATTTGAACAAAGTTAAAATATTTGAAGCCAGGAAAAATATTATATTATTTATTTTAAAGTTATTTAAAAAAATCTTAATTGTGTTACTATGATACATTTATTTTTAAAGTTAAATTATACTTATTTAATGTATTCATATGTCCACATTTAAAAAATTAATTCACCGATTAAGATGAACTCTAGAACTTTAATTAATAATAATTTTGCCTTGTTAGAAATCTATAACTGTATATTATGGTTATATGTTGTCATGAGAAGAATAGTAGTTAGAAAATTTTCAACAGAATTAATTTTTTAATGGAACTTAAATACAAAAATGTAGAAAATGTTATTAATAATAATTGTAAATCAACAGATTTATTTTACAGCAACAAAAGCTATTTTTATTAATAAATATAAAATGTTATAATTATTGGTTACTTATTTATTTATTTATTTATATTTAATAATTATTAATGAAAAAATATAATTAGTTGCATGATTTCATTATTTTAATTAAAAATTATGCATTACAGTATTTGTGTACATATATATTTAAGAATTTGTAGTCTAATAATTCCTAAATTTAAGTTACTTTTCATAACTAAAGTTTATTGGTACATTCAATATTTAATTTTAAAATGTGATGTGACATATGGAAAATTTAACTGAATACAGTAATACTGCCATTGTTTTAAGAAAAAAAATAAAGAACTAAAAAAACATAAGGGAGATTTGGACCTAACCTAATTAAACCTCCATAAATTATTAAAAACCTTTATATTATGCTGTGAATTTGTGATAATAAGCTGGTATAAAATAATGGTTATTTTATTTAATAATACTGATGATATAAAAGAGTACAATTAAAAGTAATAAATTTATTTACAGAAGAATTGTAAATTTTTTTTAGAACTTTTACATATTAGTTAAAAATTCTTTCATATAATTGTACATGAACACCATTGATATATAAAATAACCTATAATTTTAAGTTTTAGAAGATAATTTTTCAATCTAAATTATAAATGCAATGATTAAATAAAAAAATTAAATGCATTATTTATTAATATTATATATTTTACTTTAAAATTTTGTTTGCCAATGTATGTAAATACATTTCTTTCAAGATAATAGGATTATATAATTATATTACTCTTTCCTTTTTACTTATATACATTTATAAATATATGTTGCTTATGACACAGTATAAAATAAACTATTTTTAATTTATAATTAAGTATAGTAAGTATTATATACAAGATGATAAGATGATTATAAAATTAATAAATTTATTAAATTACAAGTTTGATGAATGTTTTTATACATTTTTTTTGTCTAATAAAAAATCAGTATAAAATTATTTACTGAAAATCATCAGATATAATATGTTTTAATACTTGTATATTAAATAAATTCATTAAATTTAAATTAATTATGAATATATTATATAAGTAGTAATATTCTCAAGGTCCAAATTATAATAATTTCTTTAATTGTTAAGTTTGGCAAAATGTGAAGTTTATAAGATCCAAAATTTAATGAAAAAATAATAACAACAATCAATATGTATAATAAATAAAATAAAATAAAACAAAACAAAATGAGATCTAAACAATTAAGAAAAATAAAATAAATGTTAGTTAGTTAAATAATAATAAACCAAAGTAGTAGGTATAGTTAAAGATATATGATTTTCTTTAAAATTAATATTATTTAATTTAGTGAGTCATTTAAATATGAAACACATTTTTCCTAATTTGACAATATTAAGTATTTGCAGCAACCCAGTATGGCACATTTGGGTATTGGTGTTAGGATTGATCATTTAATCACTTACTTCCCTGTACGGTATTTCTGAGGTAATAGTGAAGTCTTCAAAATAATGATTCAGGAACTCAAATGTTGGTCGTTTGTCTGGATCAGAATCCCAACACAGTAACATAAGTCTGTAAATATCATCAGGGATAAAATGAGAAACTGGCTTTGGCATACGATATCCATGCTCCACTTGTTCAATGACTTCGCGGCCATGCATACCTGCAACATAATAGATTAAAGTAGTTTATATTTAAGAAAGCCATTATTTAGGAATATTTTTATACTTAAGTATTAACTCATAACATATTAATTATTATAGGATCTGAAGAAACTAAAAAAGAGAGACTACAAAAAAAAATCTAAATATCATAGAGAGATCAATTTTATCATTAAATTCCTCTTCTTAGCTTTGGAATAGCAGTAGCATTGATATAAATTATACACAAATTTCAATTGATAATATTTATGACAACATCAACAGTGGAGACCAATTGATTATTTGGTCGAGTTTTGTAAGTCCCAAAAAAGTTATTTTTATCAGTTGTAAATTGTTATGGTTTTATTACCAAGAATAAAATTTAAATGTACATACAATTATATACATTTTAATAAGTTTTCTTTGAACTTAGGAAATCTAATTATATTTAAAAACAAAATATCTTCTAAGTTCCTTATAGATTTTATTATTAATTAATAAATAATACTACATAAAATCCTTTTAGATTTTCCATCACCAACAAAGTTAAAAAAAATACAAACATAAATTACACAGAATTCATACAATAACTTCCAATTACAAAAAAAAAAAAAATTTTGAGAACAAGATTATTAACAGTTCTAAATTGGTAACTCAATAACAAAAATAATAGGTACTTCTGGATTATCTCAACTATCTTAGAAGCACAACCAAGTTATCTTGACTATCAAAATATTTCCAAAACTACCTTAGATGCATAACCTAATAAATTAATCTATTATAGATGTATTAGGGTATTAGGTAACAAAAAAATCAGGTAAAAATAATCTATAATTTATAATTTGTATACTTTACAACACTACATGTTCTTGAAGAAGTTTTTTAACTTCTTTTTCTGACGATGGCAAATTAAAATAATTTGTTCTCAAAAAAAAAATATTTGTTAGATATGCGCTATTAAATGGTATAGCTAACAACTACTATGAACAAAAGGTACCTAATAAACAATTGTCGATTAACTGACAAAATAAATATCAACATAAATAATTAATGATCTAAAGGTAAGATACATGAATAGTAAATTTTTCAAAACAAAATAAAATTTATGATACAAATAACAAGGCAAGAATGTTAAATTATGAATTGATTTACGATTTTATTATTTGTTATAAGATTCCCAATACAAAGTATTCGATATAAATAGGATAATTATTGATTATAGAAAGTAATCAGAGAAATATTTGGGTAGTCGAGATAACCTGGAAGCTATAAATAATATTTCATAACATCAAAGTTAAGTCATTGAAAACAAATATTTACCAAGTTGAAAAAAATAAGTTTATTTTTAGAATGCTAGCTGAAATCAACAATGTATTGAAAAAATGTTATATATAATTATAATCATATATAATAATGAAGTTCTTGTTAAATATCTTAAAACTAACAAAATATATAATTTAATGTTTCAAATTAAACTTTATTTTCAATCTATTTTAAAATAAGTTTTATATGAAAAAAAATGATGTTATTACCTGGGTATGGGACTTGTCCATATGTAAATAATTCCATAAGTAATATTCCAAAAGACCATACATCTGATTTAATTGAAAAACGTCCATAGACAATAGCTTCAGGTGCAGTCCACTTTACAGGAAATCGAGTACCTTGTCTAGGACAATATTCGTCATCTTCTATAATTCTAGCTAAACCAAAGTCACAAATTTTAGCCATATTATTTTCTCCAATCAATACATTTCTTGCAGCCAAATCCCTAAAAAAAATTATTGATAAATATAACTGTGTTCATTAATTATTTTATGTTTAATGATTTTACCGATGAATTAATTGCTTTAATTCCAAATATGCCATTCCACTAGCAACTTGAGCAGCAATATAGATTAAATCACCAAATTGCAAATATTTACTATCACAATTTCGCAAAAAATCCAATAAACTTCCATTACACATATATTCTTGTATAATTAGTACAGGTTCATCTTTTGAACAAACAGCATAAAGAGCAACAAGTCGATCATGTCGAAACTTTTTCATTATAGAAGCTTCTTGTAAAAATGCTTGAGTAGACATCGAGCCTTGTTTAAGTGTTTTTACAGCTACTTCAATATTATTTCGCCATTTACCATACCAAACTTCACCAAAATTACCATGGCCAAGTTTTCTAATTAATTGGATTTCACTACGATCTATTTCCCACTGATCACGTAAATTAGGACCTAAATCCCAAATCTGTGGTTGTGGCTTACAACATGAACGAGCCAAAACATGGCATAATCCCAATGAATTTTCTTAAAATAATACAAATGAGATAATCACAATACAATAAATAAATACTAATTATAATAATAATTTCTTACTCGAATAGGCAGATATGAGTTCAGGAAGACTAGAAAAAGTCTGATTAGTAGCAATGTAATAACCACCATTATCTAGAGATTTTATTTTATAGTGTTTTACATGATACCCTCGACCTCCTTCCCAGTCTTTAACGCTAAGAGAGAAGCCATTTGGATTATGTTCTGAATCGCGTACTAAGTATGTTCCTCTTTGATTTTCTTCAGATAATAATAGTTTTTCAGCTTCTTTACGAGATATTTTTCCAAAAAACCAACTACAAATAATTATTAAATATATTTTAAATGTTATTAGTGTAAAATGTAGATGTATCAATAGTATTTCTTACTCTTCACTCTCGACTGATTTTTCTTCAGCAACAAAATTCCAAGGAATTAATCCTTCTTCATTTGTTCTCAAATGTCTAACACGCCACCAATCTGGTTCACTATCATCTAATAGCTCCATTCGATCTCCTTTAACAAATGAGACATCAGACATCTCCCTGGATTGGTAATTATAAACAGCAACCACAATTCGTCCGTGTAAAGATGAATGAACTAAAATATTATTTTAAATAAGTGCGAGAGAATTAAAAAATTAATTAAATTATTTATACGTGTTGATGTTGGAGTCCGGATAATGTCAACACCATGACGTTTAATACTTGCTGTTCCATGTTGACGATTCAAATCAGCCACATAACGCACTTCACTGGATCCTTTATTCAAGACATCTATTGTATCTTGTATTTTGAAACCATGATGTAAAACTAGAAAGTTAATTTTAAGCAACATAAAATGATATAGATTACCTATTTGAAAATTTATTTCAAATAATAGATATTTACCCAGATGATGGGTGGGATCAGGTGAATGACGACTGCAACAAGTACCCATTTTAAGTACAATGGTTAGTCTTCATCATATTTGTTAATATTATAACTTTATATATAAAACATTTAAATAAATTATTAAAATTGCATAAATACATTCAATTTGATACAAATTACTACTTACTAAACTTATCTTTTTTTTTTTATTATAAACAATAGAACGCAATATTCTAATTTATTTTTAAACTAAATAATTTTAAAACATTGAACTCACATTAATTATAACACTTTCTAAAAGATTTTCTTCTTCTGTATCTCTATATAGTATATTGTATACAAAATAGTAAATACAAATACAATTCATATTATTTAATGTTTTCATGAAGTTGATTATTGATAAAAATAAAGTCTTTAGCTCACTCTCGTGGTTAAAGATGACAACACAACTATGGCCTATGATAAGATAAGATCATTATAAATTAATAAACTAAAATTAAAATATGTAATAATGTGTAGAGTGTAGCATGACAAAATAGATCTATTCTATTATAGAGTGTAGTATGTCAATAATCAAAATGTATACCATGATAGAAATAATAATTATTTCTATCATAATGTGTACATAATATAACACCAGTTGTATGAACAATCACTAAAAATAGTAAGCTAAATAAAGCTTATGATCCCTTAAACACAAAGGCGAAGTATGCATAAGCATTGTAAGCATTAATTACACTTAGAAAATTTAAAAATTATTAATGTTGTTATAACTTTAATTCAAATTAAATTTGACCACTTTTTTTTAACTCCTAACAATAATATAAGAAGGGTTGGAAAGTGGGTATCCACTGGCTCAACTATACAGTAGATGTTGAGTGGATTACTAACAGATGTGTTAAATTTCAAATTTGAAGTCAATGATATTGATATATCATAGTCTACGAAAAAAAAATTATTTATCAATAAAAAATAATGTATACCTACAATTTTTTTAGATTTTTAGTTTTAACGTGAATTAATTATGAGGAACTTCATATTAAATGTTCAACCTTAACTATAAGGCTATAAAAATTGCTCATCTTATAAATTTTCAATTGGAAAATTTACATATTTTCAGGATTTAGATGAATTTTATCAAAATTAAAAATTTCAAATGCTTACAAGTAAATAAATTGTACCTACATATTAATATATCATATATGTTATATGTATAATAGTACGTTATTCGGAAACAAAAGCTCCGTACCAACTAATTAAATATAATCATTTATCTATATACACTTCTTTAACATATCTAAAAGTATAGCTGCAATCTGTATTTAACATTGTCGATAATTGTCATTTGTCCTTTGTTCCTACATAATTTAAAAAATGTTTAAGAGTGTTTTTTAAATAATTAAAAAAATATTAAATAATTGTCATTTGTATATAATTTAAAAATTTTAAATAATTTATTTAACATTTTTTAATTATATAATACAAATGATAAATGAAAATTATTTTTTTTTTTTTTTTAAAATATAGCGTTTATTTGAAAATTTACAATCTATACAAGTTTTGTACAATGAGTAAATTGGTGGGAGGGGTGACAATGATGGGGCGGTGAAGGGAAGCTTACAGTTAAGCTACCTTTTAATGAGTCTTAAATCTAGTTATATGAATATAAGTATAATGGAATTTTAGATAAGGTCTCTGAGCCAGTTTCTGTTTAGTCGTCGGGTAGGGTTGCCGGGGAGATGATTTGAGTGAAGATTGGATATTAGTTTGTTTGGGTGGCCAAGCATTTTGCAGTGAAGTCTTGAGTAGAATATGATTGCTGTTTGGTTGATGGATTGAACTTTGAGATCTTGATGTAAAGCGGCATTTGTGACATACCAAGGTGCTTTGGTGACCATGCGAAGACATATCGATTGGAAAGCTTGGATTGTCCGAAGGTTTGATGGTTTGGCAGTGCCTCAGAGGGCGATTCCGTATGACCATATTGGTTGGAGGAGACTTTTGTATATAAGTAGACGGTAAGAGAGGTTCATGTTTGATTTGAGGAGAGGTCTGATGATATGTAGGCGGGAGTTTAGCTGTTTCCTTTTGTTTTTTAGATGAGGACCCCAGGTGAGTGTTCTGTCGAGTAGCAGGCCGAGGTATTTTGCTTCTCTTGAGTGGGGGATTACTGAATTGTTAAAAGAAACTTCAGGACAGTCCTTAGGTCTGAGGGTGAAGGTGATATGTGTAGATTTGAGTACGTTTATTTTAATTTTCCAAGTGTTGCACCACTTTGAAAGGATGTTGAGATGGTTTTGGAGATGGTGGGAGCAAATGTCTGGATCGGAGTCAGCAGCAAGAATGACAGTGTCGTCAGAATAAGTACCTAAAGTAGTGTTTTCGGTGGTAGGAATGTCAGCTGTAAATAAGATGTACAGAAACGGGGCAATGTCACTTCCTTGAGGTACACCAGCAAGTATATCGTAAGAGTCAGATAAGGTGGATTCTATTTTAACAATGAATGATCTGTTTTCTATATATGACTTAAGTAAAAGATAGTATGGCGCAGGATAGATTTTTTTTAATTTGTATAGCAGGCCGGCGTGCCAGACCGAGTCGAATGCTTGTGAAACGTCAAGGAATGCTGCGGAACAATATTTCTTCGTTTCGAGGGAGGAGGCAATTAAGACAATAACACGGTGTAGTTGGTGAAAAGTAGCGTATTTTGGGCGAAAACCAAATTGGAAATCTGGTAACGCATTTTGTCCGTTGGAAATTTTTAGTAGTCTCTTGAGGAGTAGTATATCCAAGACTTTTCCGAGCACTGGTAACAGACTAATTGGCCTATAAGAGTCAGTTTTATCAGGAGGCTTGCTGGGTTTAAGTATTGGAAAATTATTTAAACATTTTTAAATTACAGTCGAGTCGCGATAACTCGAACTTCCATAACTCGAAAAACTTGACAACTCGAATTTTTTTATTTCCCTAGAAATATAAATTATGCAGTTGAGTTGCGATAAATTGAAGTTGAAGTGAGATAAAAATTTGCTTCGAGATATTTAACTCGAATTTATATTAATTTAAATATAATTTATATTTCAAAGGGAATAAAAAAAAATTCGAGTTGTCAAGTTTTTCTAGTTATGGAGGTTCGATTTATCGCGACTCGACTATATAAATTAGTATAAATTCGAGTTAAATGTCTCGAATAACACATATCTCGAAGCAAATTTTTATCTCCCTTCAACTTCGAGTTATCGCGACTCAGCTGTATATACTATTTACAAAATATAAATGACAATATTATCGACAATGTTAAATGCAGATTGTATCTATAGGTATTTTTAGATATGTTAAAAAGTGTTACATAGATAAATGTAATGAGTAATGACTATATTTAATTATGTAAATCATAATAAAATAACGAATAATGTATTTAGTTGGTACCTACGGGGCTTTTTTTCCTAGATTCAATAGTACATTGTAGATTAGTACATTTTCTAACGTTTCATCATAATTACAAATTTATTTAGATGTTCTATCCAATTAGCGCACAGACCTACTGATATACAGTTAACAAATTACCTCTAAAAATAAATAAATTATATATCTATAAGTCTTCATTAACACGCGATAATGTTATCTGCAGTAATCTAGATGTAATAGATATTTGATTCCACTTTTTCTATCTATTAACATTTATTACATTCAACTAGTATATGTTCTATGATATTAAACTTTATTATTAGCGATTGTAAAGACTTCATTAATTTCGTTATTTTAAAAACCTGTTCATGTCCTTAGTCCGAGCAAAATTAGAATACAATTCTGTGGCTCCTTTATAGGTTTAAAAAAAATATCAAATTCAATGATTAGTTAATGTTCAAAATTGTTTTCTACATTTTTTAGCTTTCAAATGTACGATTTCTCATAAGCCACATTCTCCTTTCCAGAAATTATTAAATTTGTTTCACATTGTTGGTATATCAGAAAAAAGAAAAAGAAATATCTATATTTAAATTTGTAAATGGTTATGTATATTGATTATCTAAAATTTTCTTAATTTTAGTAGATTTAGGTCCATTTCGCCGAAATAAATCATTTCGCCAATCCTATTTCATCAAATCATAGCAAAATAGAATTTTGTTAAAAAAATATTAATTTTATTTATATTGTCAGATTAAAAATTGTTATCGTCATTTTAAATATTTAGTAAAACTATAATTATAAGCATTTGTCAAACATCATTTGAAAATCTCTAGACTACGTGCAACACTTTTATAGATGTGTCATAGCTAAAAGTTTCTTAAATAGGAAACAACCATAGTACTATTTCAAAGTCAATTTGAAATGATGAAATATTGAAATGTATTTGGGCTAAATACTAAACAATTTCTTACAGCAGCATCTTTTATTATTTTAAACATATTTGAATAAATTACTGTACTTTTGTTCTGTAGCAGTGCATAAACCTTAAAAGTAAATTTAATATAATTAATAATTATATGTACTAAAAAATCATAATAAAATACTTTTATAATAATAATTACCAATGGTATCATTAATCTTACGACATAGCTGTATAATGTATACATTTAAGTAAATAACTGAGGTGCTGATTTAAGGCGGCATCCCACGGCGAGTGGCGCGAAACTCATCTACTATACCAAACCTAGACGAACCGAGCCTGCTCGCCAACATGACGAATGACGATCCCACAGCCTGTAGCTCGGCACGTTTCTAGAGACTCGATATCCTTTGCCGGTCCATTTCGAGTCTGTCTCTCGTCGACACTAGTAGTTAGTACTGTTTTATTTTTTACTGACAATGGATAACCAAGAAGAAATTGCCAATGCTGCAGCGTATTGTATTATCGTGTGCAGTAAATATTTAAAAAATGATTTATCTGATAATGAAGATGAAGCAAATCCTCCAAGAAAAAAGAAGATACTGAATGTACAATTTTTATAAAAGTCAAAAAAAGTATGGAATTATTTTAAATGTTTGCTATCCAATAAATCAATATATTTATTTCTTATTATACTTTAAAAAATGTATATATATATGTATATTTTTAGGTACAATGCAACAATATGTTGCACGATTTAAATGTAGACCCGTCACAAAAGTTTGAAAACTTTTGTAGAATGAGTTCTGTAGATTTTGAGTATATTTAAAAAAAAAAATAGGCCCATACATTTCAAAGAACACAAACACGCGAGAATGTATAAAAGAAAGACTACCTGTGACACTTCGATTTTTAGTCAGTGGTGATAGTTTCAAAAGTTTGTCATACATATTTAAGTTTTCACCGCAAACTGTTTCAAGATGTGTAGATGATGTGCGCAAGGCTTTGATTCAAGAATTGAAAGGAGAAATAAAGGTATGAAAATAATTATAAATAATTAAAAAATATTTCAAAAAATTATTATTAATTAATAACGAATACTTATTAAGTTATAAATGTGTATTGTATAAACAACCTTTTGATAAATTAATGTAATTATGTAAATAATTCTATGTATATAGAATATAGAAATCCAGTAATAATGCACAAAAATTATAAGTAAAAAGCGGACAAGTGGGTGACGATATGCTGTACAGTAGGTGTCAAATGGGTCACTATAATAAGATATACGTCATTTGGTCGCACGTCAAATTATCCAATAAATTAATGTATCAACAATTTAATATACAATTCAATATTTAATAAATGGTATTTTTTTAACATTGCAATTAACTACTATAATTTAATATACATATAATTATAACAAATACATGACAATTGTCATGACTAAAGTATTAATTATTTATAAAAAGTAAAATTAAATTAAAATATAGACAACAATGAAACTTGTTATTTACAAAAACGTTAGTCATAAAAATAATTTTACTACTATACAATCTACTTAAAAATCCTTCTTTTCAAAATATAACAATTATAGTATTCTATGTAATGCCTTTCCATCCAAGCTCTGATAAGTAAAACCTGTGAATTTTCGGCAAAATGGGATTTTTGAATTTTTGATCAATCCATATACAATTGGTTTTTTTTAAATATAGTAATTATATTATTGTATTATTTGTACGTTATACTTACTATTAATATCATAATATTCATTACTGTCAATATTTTTACTGTTACATATATTTTACTTCGATTTTATGATCTATTTAAATTTTAAATAAATAAATTATATATTTAAAATAGTTTTACATATTTATGAAGACGACTTATTTAGGATTTTGTATTACATGTTTAAGAATTTTGACTTAGCAAAAACAGAAATAAATATCTATCAATAACTCAAAAAGAGTAAAAATATTTTGAATATTTTATTATATTAAATATAAAAAATAAATATAATAACGATTGGTAGAAAGTGTTTTTCCTAATCATTTTGAAAGCTAATGGGAATAATTTTTATTTTTTCAAAATATTAACTAGATCCAATTTGCTATCAAAAACCACCTCAAAGTTGAAAATTGAAATATATTTTTGACTACTTATCTTACTATAATATTAATATATATATATCAACACACATGCTATAAGCGTTATATATAAAATATAACCTAAAATAATAAATGTTGTGTTAGCGTATTACCACAGAACATGTATAACTAGTACGAAAAATTATACAAACATATTTCTTATTACAGTAAAACCTCAACAAGACTACATGACGGAATCATGCAATTTTTCTTTATTACCGGGGTTTCTGTTTTACCGAAATCCCGTCTTATCGAGGTTTTACTATATTTTAGTATTAACTCTCTTAACCATAATGCATGTACATTGAAATTTGAAATCGACTGATTGTTTTTAGATTTTACTTTATTTATTTTGAAATAATTATAATAAAATAACAAATTTATTTTTAAAAATGTATATTTACATACAGTGATAATATAATATAAATCTTATTATATTCACTATTCACTTCTTTTTTTTCATAAAAAAAAAAATTTGAAAGAATATATTATTATTTTTGAGCATTAAAATTATTTATTATTTAATCTTGAATTAAACATCGCAAGTGTTTTATTGTGGACTTCTTTGTTGTTCTTCTATAAAACAAATACAATATATAAGTATGTACAAATATTTAGTTCAAAATTTTAGATTTTATATAATTTTATAAAAATTGAGTAAATTAAATAATTGGAAAACACAATGTGTATTAGAGTGTAGGACACTCAACTGTTGTTTTTCATCTTGAACAGTTTTCCTTATTAAATACATTTTTTTAATAAAATTAATAGAATGTATGTTACTAATTATTAATTAGAACGACTATATTTAAATTGAAAAACAGGACAAATAATTTGGCTTAGCTTTAAAAAAAGAACTGTAAAATTGTTTAATTATTCTTATGTTTTAAAGATATGTTGGAAATAATATAAGTAAGCCATTTTATTGTTAATAGTGGTAACAACTAATTGCATTCAACTATTAGATGTTGCTGTGTTTGATCGCATTCAAGAAAGGTAAACATAGGATGAGAAAATAGCTCAAATACATACAAAGTGTATTGTTGGAAAAAATGACAATTATTATGGTTAATAATTACACTATGCGATATGGTTTATCTCATGTTTATTGCTGACAATATTGTCTGTCAGCATTTAGCACAACAAAAATTATTGTTTATAAGTTATAACTTTAGTCTCAACATAAAACTGTAAAAATATCCTTTTGTACCTATACAAGTTATTTCTTTTAAAGTAATTTAATTATACAGAATTGATGGAATAACAAAAAAAACTGAAGTTTAAATTTGGTCAAGACACTGCAACATGATTCTCAAAAAAAAATGTATGATCACCTTAATTATGTATTTAAATGTAGGTATGTCATTAAAATTAAAAAACATATATCAAAATAAAACATTTTTTATAGTAGTCACAAATTATATATCACAAAAAAAAAAAATTGTTTTTATATTTCTTATATTTTATAAAAGTAATTATGTTAATTAGGCAACTAAATATATTAAAAATCATCGTCCTGACTATTTCAATTAACCAAATTAAAATGATGATAATACCTATGCTAAAACTGCTCTTTATAAATATTGCTTAATTAATATAGGTATACAGAATTTACCATTAAAGTAAATACAATTATCAAATTAATAACTTACAATATTTTTGAAAAAAATATTTAGGTTATTTAAATTTTCTTTGTTGTTCATTCTCAAATAGTTGAATGTCTTCAAACTGTTCATTATTATTGAAACATCTCTGAAATTGTACAGGTAATAACTGATATTTAGTCAAAATATAATCTATTGATAATTCATATATTTATTATGTCCCTAATAATTAACTCATTGATAAATAATACTGCATTTATTTTGTCAAATATTGACTTTTTTTCAAAATATTTTGTTTTATACTTTTCTTTAACTGTATGCAATTTTTATTTTTTTTTTACTCTTTTATTTATTAAACCACTATCAACTATTGATTTTTAAACAGCAACCTATATTTAAAATTTACTAAATTAATACGACAATTTTTTTTTATGAATTTTAACATTCAAATTATTATTTTTTATTAATTTTTTAATGAAATATAGCTTTATAAAGTTAGGTGGTTTTTGAATTTTATAGAACTGCTTGTTTCATATAATCATATGTAATAAACTCATTATCAACTAGTATCGAGTATCGACACAAAGATAAACTTTGTGATGATAAACCTGTAGTTACCAACGCCTCATAGCCATAATAACCTGTAAGATGAACACCTAAGAACCTCAAATCATCCAACTTTGAGCAACTATAACTCACTAACGATTAAATGAAAAATAATAATCTTAACGTTAAAATTTATAACAAAAATAGCCCTACTATTTTATGACATTTTAAATATAGGTTGCCATTTCAAAATCAAAAGTTGATATTGATATCACTATTAAATGTAAGGGTGAAAAAAATTAAAATGTTATAGTTTTATAAAAGCATGAAATTAAACATTTTGAAAAAACAAAAATTAAAAAAAGTCAACACTTTTTGAAATGAGTGTTTAATGATAAAAGAATCATCCTGTATATACTAAGTATGTTTGATTAGAAGATAAACATTCTACATTTTTAAATATAGTTTTTAATTTATATCAAACATTAATGTCCAAAAACCAAAATCACATAAATAGGAAAAACAAATAGTATATTAACCAACAAATTTTAACAGGTATATAATAACCGGAGAGATATATTTTTATATTTGTATCTTAAACTAAATGAGAAATTTGGAAATTTAAAAAAAAAAATGATATATTAGCATTTATTTAAGAATATATAATATAAAAGTATATTAAGTAGTAATATACATTTTAAATATTAATTTTCATTTACTATTTCTTTCTAAGATTTTTGTACGGAATAAGTAAATTAATATATTAATTTATATCAATGAGTTACAAAACCTACAATAAATACATTTAATATATGATTACCTTGAATTATGTTTATCTAAAATAATAGTTTGTCCATTTTTTTCTTCATTTTTTATATTTTGACATTTTTTTATTGCGTCTGAAGCAAGTAACTTAAATTGTATAAAATTATGTAAATCCCCTACATTTTTCTCTGAAAATATTGAAAAACAGAATTAACTAAATAAAATGGATAGGTAGGTACCATAACAAAAAATTAAATATTTAAGGATATTATATACTGACCCATTTTGAAACTAATAACAATGTTGAAATGGAAAATAACAATTAATTAATTATATCAATTAATGTAGGTATTAACTATTAATAACACTATACACTATAGAGTATTAGTGTATTACAGATATCATTAATTCGACACTTATTTTAAATTTTAAAGTTAAAGCACATATTATATAATTTTATATGAATAATAATCAATAATTATATTCCTAATTTATGGTTAAACTAGTTTAAGTCTGATTATAAAATTAAATTTTGAATAATTTAAATAGAGTATAATAACACAAAATTCTGTAATAACTAATAATATTTTTATTATGAATTCGTAATAAAAAATGTACTGCCATAATCATAAACACTATAGAGATAAGGATCCCATCAATAATATCAGTATTTTTTAATCAATGGATGCCATCCCACACTTCGTTTTCGAAAAATGTACCGGCAGTACCGGTTAGGTTCCAAACGATTAAATTGCCACTGGTAGCGCCTCGATCAATTAGCGTAATATCGAAAATAGTGTTGCGAGCTTCAACCATATAAACTAGTTTTAGAAGGTAACGATCACGGCGTATACCTATTAGAACTATAGAGTATAAATACTATAATCTATAATAATAATATCTAAAATACCATAGTCTTAAGTCGTAGTTGTGAGTAAACTGCATTTGTTTGAATACTACATTATATCAAATATAATATATTTATTTTGGATTTTTAAAATAAATTCTTATACTATAAAATATGTTTAACCTACTGGTTGGTGCCGTTAGGGCTCTACATTTTTTGAATGATAAAATTACAAATTTATGCATATATTTTTTATACAAAATTTAGATCGTTATATCTCTATAATTACAAACTCATCTAAATACCCTTTCATAATTGTTCATAAACTGGAAAATAAAAATTAATGAATATTAATCCTCTTTTGTCACTTTCTCATTCAGATACCATAAATCATAACTGACCACCCGTATTAATCAACAACATCATCATTATTTATTCCTCATTCAACTGATATTAATACCTGGGCCTCACATTTGAGTATTTGACAGGCCCTTAAGCTGATCTTTTCATCTTAAAGACAAGCGAAATAAGCTAAATTCCAGATTTTTCAAAATCATTTTTTATAAGACTCTTCTTCAACCACAGTGGGCGTATGGCATCATAATCTCGGGCTCTGCTAAGAATTCAAATAAAAAAACTATACAAGTTTTTCAAAACATTTGTCTATATATAATCACTAGCCCTTCAGGTTCATCTCTAATGAGTCTTTAAATTCCGACCTCAAATTACCCCTATCAACGAAACTGCTGCTCTATTACTGGCTAGTGGGTCACTGTTATGGGTGTTTTAAATTTGAATTCAATGATATATCATTGCACATATGAAAAAGGTGTTTCGACCTATGTACACTAAGTATATATTTTGTGATATGTTTTTTTAAATAGCTAATAAATTCAATTGTTTTACTTTTAGTACTAGAATAGGTTGATATATTTTTCCCAAAAATATTGCATTTATTATATTATTATAATAATATATAATATATATTTATACCTTATTCTTATTATATCAACTTAAATAATTAAATTTAATAACATTTTTCTGTATATAGTAAATACCGTAAAACAATAAAAATAGATTCATAGTGTAAATAAATAACAATTTATTTAAATTTATCAACATTTTTATTGCTTATAATAAAATTCGTGATAGTATAATATACGTAAAAGTTTTAAAATCCCATATGGCATATAATAATCAATATTTTATTGTAAACATTTATGGAAAAACTCAAATCAAAATTTGTCATTCAAATAAATAAATGTTATAAATAACATTAAAAGTCAAATAGAGTTTAGAAAACAGTCGAACATTTTATTATTTAACGAAAATGATAATATTATAACATTTAGTGAACATTTGCAGTGTCTGCTATTTTTGTTTAAAATATTTCAAAATATCAAAATGTGTTTGAAGAGAAATAATTATTTTAAGGGCCAATATCTAGTCATAGAAATTTGAATTTTAAATGCTCATAAAAAATTGATTTGACTTTGCAGTAGAATATTTTTTTATTTATAGGTTGGAAAAATTATAAAAATTTTAAATTCTTTTTTTTTTTTAATATTTATTTTATTTACCATCTATACAAGGTACGACAAGAAAATTAGAAGTAATAATATATGTGAGGTGGTGAAAAATAAAACAATGAATTGGAAACAATTAAAAACTCCTAAACATGCAGACACGTAAAAAGTTGCTTATTTTTTTTGGGGGGGGGGGGGGCGATCGCTCTTATCGCCTCCTAAATTACGTGCCAGTAAGCATGAGTGATAATTTTAAAGAGAAATAATAATATGCATTTTAAGTGTTAAAAATGGATAGTAGGCATTGAGTAGATCTCTGAGCTATTCGCGTTTCAGGCGTTTGGTTGAATTGTCCAGAAGAGTATTTAAATGAAATTGAGCGATGAAGGTGTTTGATGTGTTTTTGAATAGTGTTTCATATTGGAGTAATGGAGTGTAGGTAATACAGGGTTAGGAAGCAATCCGAAAGCAGATCCCGCGGCGTCGTCGGTTAAAACAGGGAAAAAAAAACTGTTTGCCTTATGGTGGATATTTGGAGGTTATTAATTTATTATGCAATACGATATTTGTGACATACTAAGGGGTTTCAGTAATCATGCAGATGCAGATGGCTTGGTATGCCTAAAAATGATTATGGCTCTGGTGTTTGGTGGTTTTAGCGATACTCCATAGGATGATTTAATATTAATAGATAGGTTACATCAAGTAATGACTTATAGAATAATAGTTGTTTAGAGATGTACATATGAAATTTCAGAAGAGCCCTAGGATGATGTATAGGCGGAAGGCGGCTGTTTAGTTGCTTTCGTTGATGTTTAGGTAGAGGCCCCAGATGCAGAGCTTTCTGTCGAACAATAGACCGAAAATCGAGGTACTTAACTTCATTTGCGCGTGGAATAGTTTCGTTATCGATTTGTATGTGAAAACAGCCACCAGGGTGGAGGGAGAAAGTTACGCGGGATGATTTGAAGTCGATGATCTTGATTTTCCAAAATTTAAACCGATTGAAAAATATTTTTAATCTTCATATCTTAGGTATAAAAACAAAAAAAATTTCTAAATTTCTGACTCCAAAATAATTTGCTAATTTTTAAGTTTTTATGAAAATTTTGTCAAAATTAAAATGTTTTTAAAAGAATGTTGTAACTATAGATTTTTGATCATTTTCAATTGAGAAATTGATAACTTATGAGAATCTTTGTATTTGATTTTCAAGCATTTTCTACCCATCAAATAATTTTTAATTGATATTATAATAAAAAAAAAATAAAAATAATTTTGCTAATAAATAGCTTACAAAATTAAAAATTTACTGAAAAATTGGTACATATTTAAATTGAAATATTAATAATAATCTATGTCCCTACCTACCTTACATTGTCCAAAAATGAAAAAAAAAAGTATATCATAATATAAGGAAATTTAATAGACTATTTTCAATAACAAAGTTTCAATAGTGTTGTCAGAAATATGTTACCTACAACATTATACTTATACATATAAAAAGTCTATTATTTCATATTATATGTATAAGGAACATGATAAGGATATTAGATTTTATAGACCATACTATTTATCTAGCTAATATTTTAAGTACTTCAAATAATTTATATTTTTATCCTATAACTTTTAAAGGGCCTAACACGTTTCTATATAACAACTGTACTTTTCCCGGTTCAGGGTTCCACTAGGTAAATAAAATATTGACCACAATATTAATGTTAATAAAATCACTTTTATAACTATAATATAAGAATAGTTAAGCAATTATAATAACAACAACAATAAATTGTAAGTTGGTTGATATAATTATTGCTATAAAAATAATTTATTAGCATTTTTAATAAACTGTTTTTGATTATTTTATACTGCTTTTGAATAAACTTTTTGTACATTGTTTGTTGTTAATTATTTTTATTGAAATGTGATCGATATCTCATTTGGTGGAAATGAATATTGATGGAATAAAAGCAGTGGCACCAAAATATTCATTTACCTATGACAATAATTGTCATTTGTGAGTTTAATAGGTAAGGGATCACCTTTATCATTGAGTGAATAAATTTACCTTATTCTAACCTAAATGAGCGTCATAGGTAAAATTTCGGACTTGACTGTCATCATTGAATAAAAGGAAAAGATAAAAATATACATGTATTTGGTAGAAACACGGGTATTGTCCCTTTTAAATTATCAAAAATACAACTACATTTAATATTTATAAATTATAATATATATAATTTAAAAAAGAATACTTACGTTTTTTGAATTTATTTGATCTAAATCAAATAAAACATAATTTATTTCAGGTTTAGTTTTGTGATATAAATCGTCATTATTGATTTTTAAAAGCTCTACTGCATTGTATACATTAATATCTTGAATGTTTTGATTTTCATCTAATTTTAATGAGTTATTTTTGGAAATTACTTTTTCAAACTGTACATTTACTTTTCTTTTAACTTCCTTATTGACAATATATTGGACTCCAGATAATTTTGAAGATTCAACATTTATATTTGCCTGCACATTATGATTATTATCTTGAACATTCTTAACTGTATATACTTTATTATAAACATCTGAATATTGTATGTATCTAAATTACGTATAACGATATTAGACGTCTATATTTAATTATAACATTGAAAATTTAAAAACTTAATGATTATAATAATATATTTATATTAGATTAAATTGAACTATTTTCAATATTTTCATTAATAATCAATATACCCTATTGCGTATAGCTGTTAATTATAGTATAATCTACATGTTAGTCATGCTACTATTGGATATAGTATTATATAGGATATGTTTAATGTTTATACAAAGTTAGTATTCAAAATGTATCATCCTATGTTTTTCACCTGGTTTTTTTGGCAACTTCATCTTACGGCGTAAGACTTACGCCATGGGTTATGTCAAAAATACAATATTTTAAATGTTATTAGCGCAGCCAATTACAATGGATGTGTATGGAATAAATTAGAGTTTCAATTAGATGTTATCTATGTGACCAAAGAAAAACACGTAGAACATAATATTTTTGGTGCCATTACATACATTTGAAATATTATTCTTTTATTAATGTATCATATATTTAAATTATTTTGTTATAATATTTTGATTTAAAACTGTTACTGGGCTTTGCCCGTTTGAATTAATAAAATAAAAAATAAATAAAAATATGTATTATGTTACTTTGAACATAAAAACTAAAAAGATATAAGCATTTGAAATCAGATGAATCATTTTGAATAACTCAGAACCCTGTATAGAGTTGACGAATCTTTTTCTGTTTATATGCCAACATTTTGTAATCTGCAGTTTTTTGAAAAAATTCATGTGCTAGTTTAAAAATTTTTCTCGTAATAATGATTGGCTCTTGCAAAAATTTACCACATTTTTTTAATATCAGTATTTTGTAAATATTAATTTTTTTAACGAAACATTAGCATTTGTTTCATCTATCAGTTATTTTTTTCAAAGTACATAATATTATCTGGAAATATCGGTGTTAATTCCCAATTTTTGTTATGATAACTTTATTTGTTTCTGTTTTTTATATAATTAAACAATGAAATATTTCAGCGTGCGATTTGCCGTTTAAATTTAGTTAACGTGTGCCCTAAGTTTACCATTTTAATAATATATAAACCTAAAATCTATATATGTTTTTTATATTCTATTATATAGAAACTACCTATGTATAAATACACATTATTAGTAGCAAACGTAGAGGTAGCGTGTCCTAAAAATATAATCTAAGACTTGCAGGTTTATATATTTTAAAAAGCTTTGATTTCTATATGTATAACCAGTGCCGTAGATAGGATTTTTTTTGGTGGAGGGGGGGGGGCTTAATTTTTATTGGCAAATTATGACAACACATGTTTGCTTTGTATTTTTGACAATATAATTCATATAATTATACATATTATCATTTATCAAATCTAGATCAAATAAGTGTGATGAGAGCGGCGTTGCTTTATCACTACAAACGGTAATTAAATTAATATAAAATTATTGTCGTCAGACATTTCGGGGGGGGGGGGGGCTTCCGGGCTACAGCACTGTGTATACGTGTATATTATAAACGACTGGAGACCACATAATATAGGTTTATTACTTTGTTTAACAACAGTCGACAATACATTTTTATCATACAGCAATGCTCGATAGAGATTAGTTGACAATTTGTCAGAAAAAAGTAAATACAAACCTGTAAAAATTTCTATAAATAGACATATATATATCTACCTCTTAGGTATATGTATACCCAGTGTTCGGATTTTGAACAATTAAGTAGAGGAGCTGAATCTAACGATTTAAAAACTGCATTCCAAGTGTACAATTACATAACACAGCTCCGTGTGGGGGTTTTTCTCCCCATCCCCACCCACTCATCAAGCCTTACTTATATTTTGAATATCACTTTTCAGCTATACAGATATTTAAATTTCAAATATAATATATTTTGATAGTAATACCTACGTCTTACATGTTGCAGAAGAAAAAAATACTTACCGGTTGTGTAATTTGTTTATATTACGTTTGGAATATTGACTTAATTCGGCACGAGAAACCGTTTTATACATCACTATACGTAATGGTAGACGAACATTATTGTCATAGGGTTTTTGTACATTATGCTTGTTTTTGTTCAACTTCAACATAGTTATTATTGAATTAACAATGGGTACAGTTAGTAATAATGAATTATAGACTATAGTCGAGGTTTCAAATTTTATTTTTTATAAATTGTTGTTTGATATTTTAATTTAGATAGACTGAGTAGTGAGTAATGAGTACTGATTATACTGATGCATAACATGAAATATGAATATTATTAAATTCATGGAAAAATCAAATTTACCAACGAAGATCTACTGAATACTGACCTTGTACCAAACTACAAAACCTGTAGTACAGTATAAGCTATAACTAATATCTATATTATAGTATATACCATAGGCGTGCGCAGGGAGTACGCAGTTGCATACCCTGAAGCTCTTTAAGGAGCGAAAATCGACTATGGAAAAAAATCTTTTTTTACACAAGAAAATTAATTATAGGTGCTACAGTGTCCTCTGCATAGCCTGAAAAAGAGGCCAGCGTACGTCTATAGTCTATACTCTATAAAGTGATATAATAAACTACAATAGTTCATTAAAATTAATTATTATTTATGGTATAGATAGATATTAAGGTACATAATTTATTATATAATTAAAAATATATCTAAGTGACTTTATGATAAAATATATCATTTTTTGAAATTCCAGTAAAAAACTTATAAGGCACCTTGTATTACAATATCAAGCCTTTATATTAAGGTGTTAAAATTAAAAATTTTCTGAATTTTTAACTACCTACAATATAATTTACGTGATTATGTGATTTTGAAAATGGTTGTTAAAATATAAACTTAATAAACGTTTATACATTTATTAAAATAAAATTGGGGTTTTGTATTTTCATGAAATATTTTATAATTGCTCGAAGGAAAATTAATGAGTAAGCTTGAATAATTAAATGTTCACATTTTTTTACTCAAACAAAATTGTTGTTTTACATAAATCGAAAAAACTATGAAAATTGAACTTTTCAAATATCTATAAATAGTACAAAAATAGCCAAATACCTATTCTTGTAAATAGGCGAAAGTAAAAATAATTATCAAGGGTTTGAAGCTATTAAATTCTGTACTGAATATATAAAATATATGATTATATACATATATAATAACACTAATAACTACCTAATAAGTAATAACATTGATTATAAAATCGTATTTAAACTAACAATAGGCACCTTCATGATATATAATATAATGTTTTCGACACTTTCTGCAAAGCATGAGGTTTTAATTTAAGCTATTTATAGGTAATTAATTAATGTCGTGGAATTGTGCCATAGAGTATATTATTATTTATTTAACTGATTTAAATTAATTAAAAAAAACTCTAACAAATATAAAAAACTATACAAAATGAAATTTTCTTATGAAAATTAAAGTATGACAACTTTTTCTCTCTGATTTTTAGTCTCTGTCTCAACTTTCAATTACATTATGGCAAATAATGGACATATTTAATAAAATGCCTATAGTATGCATTGTTATTTTTTATTAATTAGCTAAATTTGTCTATGAGATAAACAATAAATATTTTTATGGAATTAGAAATATTGAAATTTGTTAACATTGTAATATGATTTATGAATGTACGATTATATTATTGATTTTTATTTTTATAATATAATATCATTATTAATAGGTGTATCATATACGTATATTATAATTATTATTATATTTTATATGCCTACCAAGAAATACTACCAATAAGTATTTATAATTAACAAATAATATTTTCTATTCAATATTTTGATGAATATTTATAAACATAAGTATTATTAATATGGTCTTAGAAGAAAGATGTATACTTTATGAATGTACAAATACGTAAGTATTTATATACACATGTAGAATTCTTTGTTTCAAAACAAATGATGTTAAAATTTTTAATTTAATTTTTTTATATTTCATTTCAGTGGTTATGTAATCAATAAGTTTATTATATTATTTCAGTGGTAGAGTGAGAGATTAATAACAATAAATGAGTTTGAAAATGAATAAAAATAAAATCTAAACTTGTCATGTCATAAATTTAAATACGAGTATTTAAGCATGATTATCTTTCTTATGAAAATAAGTCACTACAAATTGTCTATAATATTATTCTACTAGTACACTCTCTGAGTCTCCGACTCTCATCTTTCTTTTGTAATCCATATTCTTTATTTCTATTTTCTATGCACTATTGCCACAGGCCCACAGAACATCTGTGGAGCAATATTGTGCTATTGCATTCAACTAATAATAAACGGTCTCTACTATCAAATATACCTAAATTGAAATGTTTATGTCTCCCATACAGTAATAGTATTACTCTATGATGTCCCCTTAGTCGAGAAACACACTTGTTATACTTCAGTTGGTAATCTTTTCAACACGATAATGAAACTATATCCCATTTTTGTTGTTATCGGCTAATGTTTTGCTTTTGGTGTAGCTCATAAGTGTAGACTTTAGCTATACGTTGAAGTGTAGTGTTTGCAGGTCGTGGAATTCAATAACTAGTCTGTTAGAGTTCGTAGAAAAATGACTTCCAAATAGGTAGATTATTCGTGTTCTACATCACGTTTCTCCGTCCTACGAACATGCACCATAAAATACAGCGTGGACATGATTCACAGAGATGTCAAAACGTTGGCGCAGTTAACAATCATTTTTAAATTGTGAGTTTGTTTCTAATACTTTACTATTGTACCAACTTTTATTTTAAATTTTTGTAAATTTCTGTATTTTTTAGTAAGTTAAAAAAGAGTAAATTTATATGATTAAATTTCAGTGTCATAGAATTTATCAGCCATTTGATATCATTGTTTATAAGACAGTAAAGAAAATAAAACATTTCTATTGTCATGTTCACAGTATTCAATTAATATGTGATCCTAAATTATAGATGTCTACTGTAACTGAAGAGAAAAAATCGATCAGAATGGTCGGACCTAAAGTATCTCAAATTGCAAACATTTTTCAACGTCCTACTGTCACTAAAGATCCAGATATAATAGTAGTCAAGCAAAATGCTTCACCTACATTAGATAATAAACTGCCAGTAAAAGTAGAAACGCCTAATCAAGTAACTGTTGTAAGGACAGAAAGCCATTTAGCAAGATTTAATAATGCTAGAGCTCTTTTTGAAAAATTGGGAACAGGTATGTTTTATTTTATTATTTTATTTATATTTTATTTAAAATTTATCTTTTTATGTCAACAACAATTTAGTAGTGTATTATACTTTATTAAATATTATGTTTAAGATTTTGAGTAATACGCTTATAGAAATAATGAAATCATGTAGGTAAAATTATATAGGTATGCAAGGGGATTCGCCTAGTATGCTTACCTATTTTTAACTTTATAATACTGTTATTCAAGTCTTCGTTTTAGAAATTTTTTAATATCTGTAAGATTGTAGTTTCAGATTCTTTTTACTATTTATTGTTTTTTGGTGCTACAAAGTTATTTAATTTAAATTTTAACATCCTTTATTTTACTATAAATCCTATAAGTACATAATTTTGTTAAATATGTCAATGTATCTAAATCAAAATGTTAACTTTTAATTTCTAAGTTATAATAATCTTTAATAATAATTTTATATAAAATATAAAATAAATATTATCCTTATTCAGGTAATTACTTAAATAAAGGTTATACATTTTTAAAATTGTATATTATATAGGCTAATGATAATTAATATTAATTACTATAATTTTAAAATTATCATAACCTCTATACTTATAAACTAATAATTTGTTATTTAACATTTTACACTAAAAAAGGGCCTTTTTTTAAAGGGTTTGTATCAAAATATGACAATCTTCATTAATTAGTTTTTATGGCATAAACAATCTTAGTACATATTTTAAAGTAAGTATATACTTTAAATCCGAATTTGCATAAATTCATTACTAAAGAAAAAATGACAAATTGCCAATCACATTCTTTATAAATATGTTAAAGCCTATTTCTATGTAAAAAAGTGGGTAAGTACTAAGTAGGTAATCAGTTAAATGTCCTGTAAGAGTTGAGAATAGGTCAGTATAATATAATAATATATGTATTAAATTTGTATTTAATGATAAATCATTGCATAGGAAAAATAATTTTGACCAGAGATAATCAACTCAGTCTAGCTTATATTGTCTTATATTTAAATTGCTATTAATTATTGTAGTAATTTATTTTACTATTGGTAAGGTTTAAAATATAATTTAGCATTAGTTTAAAACTAAACTAAATAGTTTTAAAATGCTACTCCGTATAGTAAAATATAATATTATGTATAGGAAATTTTTATATAGCAAAATAACTAAAATTGTTGATTCTCGTTTGAATATTTAATTAAATTTGAAATTTAAATATCTAAAAAAAAAATTTTGCTTATATATTTATTAAATTTGTGAGTTTCAGTAATAATTACTTAAAAGGAATCTTTTACTAAACTATGAAAATTGAATATTTTATACATTTTTTAACTATAAAATACTTTACTAAAATTTATTACTAATTTGAAAAAATTATATTTTTAAACACTCACAAAAAATTTTTTTGGATTTACTCTCAGGTTTTTTTTTTTAGATTTGAGTGATAAAAATTCATATGAATCCTTGTTTAAAATTTTTAACCTTTTCGACGGAGAGAATTTTTTCATCAACATTTTTGTATCATTAATTTTTTATTGTACAATATATAAAAGTATATTTATTACAATTAGTGTAAAAGTTGTAAATATTTAGTGGCTTTAGTATACAGTCTGTCCACAGAAATAGGGTACACTTTATCATTCATTACATTGTAAATATTTTTCAATTCTGTTTGCGGAACGTTAAACTAGACAAAAGGATCATAAATTCTTATAACTTACAATTTTTTTAACTCATGTATTTTGCGCATAGGCAACATAACTTCATTTTTTTAATGGCAACCCCCACTTTGAATATCATTTTTAAATTAATCAATTTTTTTTAAGAATTTTGATAAATTAAATTTTATTCTAATCCTAAAATTAAAGCTAGGTATAATTAAAAAAAAATTTTATTCAATTTGATTTTTTTTTTTTACATATTTTTTTGTTCTAAGCTCTATATTTCAGAGTAACTAGGGTCGTAGAGGGGTTACCTACATGAGTGGATAATGGTGGCTATGGAAATGAGCATTAAATATTTTGTGAAAAGTGTTGGTGATTTTAAAGAGATGAGAGATAGAGAAATCAATGTCAAGTGGGTGATTGCGACATAGAATAAATCTTTAGTGATTTGGCTGAGGTACTTAGACTGTAAAGTTTGAATACAATTTATGTTAAAAAGGTTGACTAAGCTTCAGTTGGATCCCAAAGATCCAGATGGGTTTTAGGAGGGTGTTATGGATAAATATTTAGTTGTGAAAATGTGTATGTTTAGTAGTAAGAAAAAAACAAAGTTGTCAACGTTTATTATTTAGGATTTCGTTTTTTATTGCGGATGTGAGGCGCCCATGTTAAACAGTGGTTAAAGTGTAGTCCTAGCTAATCAACAAATTATCATCATTAAAATATTTTTAGTCAAATTATTTTGATAATTATACCATGTATAGAAAATAATAATACTGTCATAATACTTTTTGTATTTGAATTATAATAAAACAAAAATATTGATTTTGCCAAAAACTGGTTTTATATAAAAAAAATTATATTATGTAAATATTTTTTCATAAAACACATTTTTAATTAGTTTTATTATAAATGCCGTCAATAAAAATGATTTATTTAATATTAAGTTTCTCTAATTTAGATATTTAATTTATATACTGTTGATAATCAGTTTATACTTTTATATTATTTACAGGAGAAACTAAACCTACTTTGTTGGAAAAAATAAAACAGAGTAATTCTCAAGACAGCATTTGTGCTAAATCAAGATCTCCAAGTCCACCTTCAAGTAATCAAAAGTCTAATGGTGTTTTTGGAAGCACACAAAGTCACTCACAGTTAAATGGCAGCAAAGTTATTGTAAAACCAATTAAACCTGAAAAACCTGATAAGAAACTAAATAGCCGTGAATTAATAGAAAAACAGAAAAATTGGACATCTCATTTTTCTAAATCACCACGTTCATCCAATTCTAGGTAATAATAACATAATGTAATCTGATAAATATTGTGGTATATAATACATATTTTTATATTTTATTATTAAACATTTTAAATTATATTAGATAATTTGAATAAATGTATTTTTTTAGTATAGATAGAAAAATATTAAATTATACATAATATATTATTATTTAAAATTGTATAATTTGGAGTAATGCCAATTTCAAAAGTCCTTATAATTGCCTATATAGGTTTTTAAAAGTTATATGAAAGTTATATATGTGATAAAAGCCCATTTTCGTCATCTCTCCTCAAATGACACCACTGTTAAAAATATATATTATATAATATATAATTTTTTTTATTCCACTAATTGATATAATTAGATATGTTTTTATATTAATTAAGGCGTATTGTTTAAATTGTAATTTATAGATATAATAGTGATCCTAGTCCAAGTGAAGTAAAAGAGTGGATACCAAATGTTAATTCTGATGGTATTTCTCGGACTGCTTCAACCTCATCATTATACAAAAATATTTCTCATCCTAAAAGTCCACCACCACCACCACCACCACCACCACCTCAAAAAGTTGATGAACACTTTAATTTAAATGATGAAGATATTAATTTGTAAGTATTTTTTTTCTATAGTTGACTTTATAATTATTATGTTATGTTGAGTTGAATATTTCCATTTATATATTTAATTTTAAAATTAACCTATTAAATATAAAATTTAATCTTTTATTTCAGGTAACTTTAAATTTCTTGATTTGATTATGTTTGATTGAATTTAGACATTTTAGACTATCTAAACGAGGTCAGATTAAAGGGAAGTCAAAGAAAATTATTTATATGAACATATTATTATAAAATATTTAACATTCCCACTATGTATATATCAGTAAAATTTTAATCTTTTAACTTACATTGTCTATTTTGGTTAGACTTAAAAAAAAAAATTATTAAATAAGAGCTATTTAACATTTTATAATAAATACATTTTTTCCATTTATTGAAACTTAAATTTTTTGGTGTCAAATTAAAAAATATAAAATAGACTTAGGTACCCAAGTATGGTATAAAGGTAGATGTAACATTTTATTAATATAAATATATTTAATTAATATCCATCTTGTCAAAGTAGTTCTGATTCAATCCAATGTTATCTAAAATTTAATGTTGCATAAAAAAAAATAACTACATTATATATTAAGTGCATAAATAATGAGTGACAAATATGTATATTTTAAATTTGTCTTGATTTAGTTGTTTTCAACTATTTATTATAAATGTATTGTTTTAGAGACAATTCAACAATAAGTAATAATCAGTTGATACCTGAAGAGATATCAAATAAAGAAAAAATAGAACCACTTTCTGTTATTAATAATTCTGCTGATAAGGAGAAACACATAGAAAATATTTTTGATAATGAATTAAATGCTGAAACCACGGACATAAATACTTCTGTGGCTGTGACTGAAGAAAATAAATTAAATGTAAATTGTTGTGTGTTTAATCCACATATTTGATACCAATTACAATTTAATATACTTATTATTTGGATATTTTAGACAAGTGAACCTGAAATTAGTAATGTGAAGATTCCATTAGACTTATCAGATTCATATACAAATCAAGAATTACCTATTAGTTTAAATTCCACATTTAATGTATCTGTGGATCAAGATATTGAAACTATAATTAATGACATAAATATGAATTTAAATGAAGCAAATTCTTCAACCCCTAAAGTTCAATTTAATATTGGAGATTCAGCCAATCATCTTGCAGCTACGGTTACACCATTAGAGAGTGAAGTTGATTCTGGATTTATCTCTTCTGAAGCCGTGACTGTTCCTGAATTAAGTAAAGGGTTGATTCATTTAAATAAAAGTGACAAATTTGCTGATGACAATGATGTTGAAGAAAAAGTAAATATTATTTTTTAATTTTTAGAGGTATCCACTATTCAATTGGGGGGGGGGGGGGGGGGGGAGAGATAACATTTTTAAAATTCATAAAAATAAAATGTTTTAAAGGAAAAAATATGCATTATTTTAAATTTAATTATAATGTTTTAACAATTGATAAACAATATATAAACTAATATAGCTTTTAACATTTAAAATATAATATAATATCAATACAACGCCTAGTTTTATTTTAAAGAAATCAAAAAATGAAAAAGGTGGGCAAGTGTTGAGCGGATATTGTAATGAATGTGTTCAATTTAAATTTTAAATATTGTTATATCATTTTATATGAAATTTAAATGAACGACTTATAAGGAAACTTAAATTGAATTGCCTTATTTAAACATATAATAATTAGATATAAAACAAGCTGTTTATATTTGTACATATAGTGAAATTTTAGTATAATAAAACTTATTTTTCATTTTTATTTTTGTATATTTTGAAGAATAAACTAATTCCGTTGACATTGGATCTGGAAGATACAAGTATAAATAGAAGTTCAGAAAATATAATAGATATAGAGTCCTCAGGACAACCAGATATGATGACACCAGATGAAGCTGAACAATTACTTAGCACTAAGTAAGGTTTTAACTTTTAATTTGCATGTTTTAGAAATCTTGTAAAATTATCATTTTATTCTTTATTCCATAAAATGTTTTTATGTTTTTCTTAAATACAATTCTTCTCATCTATTATATTGTCCATACATTTTGAATTAATATATATTTCCTTGTTTTTCTTTTCTTGTCTTATCCTATTATATTTTTCTTTAACTCTGCAACTATTCAAACTTTTTCTTAGTCATAATTCTTATCTTCTTCTTGAATACTTAATTTGAAATTTTTATACTTCATTTTAGTAATTATTTGTTTTATATATTTTTTTTGTGATGAATAATAACTAACAAATCTAAATACACTTACATTGTAGTTTTTATATCAATACCTAATGTGAATAGTAAATAGTAAATATTAATTTTTTTTTATTACTTTTATGATTTTATGCATTATGATTTGGCTGCATGATAATAATTTATATTTTTTTGAAGAATTTTGGAAAAAAAGAGTATGTAAGTAGTGATAATATTTGAATGGAATTTACAACTGCATTTATTAAAATATATTTAATATTTTTAGTAGTCAAGATAATCTTTTGTCTGACGAAGAAGCTAAAGAAATCAAAAAATTACTGTCACCTTCTGATAATGATCAATTGAATACATCTGACTGGATGAGTGAAGTTCTTTCTATTGAATCCAATGATAATGTCAACAATCAAAGGTTTGTTTTTTACGAGTCACAGTAACTTAACCATATAATTTTTAGATAAAATCTTATCAATGTATAGTTTTTTTTAATTAGCTTATAGGATGCTACATATGAATATTAAAGCGTTTGCATTTTTAATTGTATTATAAAATATTTGATTTTAAATTTTACTGAAAAAGTCTTATAAGCATTTATATCACACATGGGCGAGATTTAGGTAAAAGTCTTTAATTTCATATTATATTATTAAGAAAAATAAACTTCAATTTTTTATCATTTTAATTAAGTGATTATTCATATGGTCCTTTGTGAATATTGTTTCATTCTATAAATCAAAAATTGTATATTAATGTACTTTTTAAATAAAGAGATCTATTTACATTTTATTAGATAATTTAAAAATAAGAAAAGAAATTTAGATTTTTAAGACTTCTTATATAAAGTTAGTTATATGCATAAGCACAAATAGTGTTTGAAGTTTGAGGAGGGCTGTAACACCAATGTATTATGTAGTTAAATCATTAGTTTTTGGGGGCTGTAGCAATACTAGGGAGGGCTAAGCCCCGCCATATTTGTCCGTATGATTTTTTAATTTGGTGCCAATAAATAATATTATTATTATTATTATTGAATAAGTTGTTTTAGTTTTAGTACATATTTAATACAATATTCAAATAGAGTGTGACATAATATATTCATGTTTTTTTTTTCAATACAAATTTGTCTTGGATTAAACTTATTTATTTATAAATTATATAATATATACATAAACTTATTAATTTAAAAACATCTTAATAATGATTTAAGAAGTTTTATAGAATAAAAAAGTATGTAATAATTTCTAATATTTTGCTAATAGATAATAGTAAATTGAAATTATCTATTACAAATACTTAATGATATTAGGAAAATATAATACAATTAATTTTTATTATTTTAGTCAAGAAATTAATGAAACTCATGATAATTATAACAATGATGACTTTCAAGTTGATGATTCTTGGGAGCAAAGTTATGAGACAAAAACTGACACATTATCTGCTAATAACGAGAGTGCTGAATTTGATGAATATGAAGTAGATAGTGATTTATATAAATCTAAAGAATTTATTCCTGAACCTACCAGAGAAGTAAGTTAATGTTAAATATAAATGTTTCAGAATGAGAAATAAATAATAAGCATGTTAGTTATTTACTTTTCATTTTATACATTTTATACATGATTTATTATTGATTATTTTTAAAACTTAAAAATTATTCAATATTTATGTATAACAGTGATTAATATTTTTGTAGTAAGGCTAGAATTTTAGTCAAGTATATAAGATATATTTTTGTCTTAAATTTGATGTTATTGGTTCAATTTACATTAAAAAAAAAAAAAAAACAATTCTGTGTGTTTTACTGTTAATCAAAATTTTGGTTCTATTTACAATTTAATGATACTAACTATAATTGCTGATTTATTTCTATCTTTTTAAATATTTTGCAAAATTTAAAAAATATATTTTTGATGAATAATGAATGATGGGTCTTTTAATCCTCTCAAATACCCCATATCACATCTTCTCAAATTTTTAGAAGTATTGAAGTTTGAGCAAAATTGTGTTTAAAATGATTGAGAACAGCAGCATATTATTATTAATATTTTAAGAAATTACTTACAATTATTTATATCCAATAGGCTTAGTAGTTTTAGTCTATCATCAATATATGTAAATTTAGAAGTTGAAACTAAATTTAAAAATAAAAATATAATTTGAATATAATTCAAATTTTAGATGAATAGTTTATATTAAAAAAATAAGTTTAACACATCTCTAATGTTAAAATATGAACTGATAACTTAATTTCAAAAATCTAAAATTGAGAAGAAATTTACTTAATTAAAATCAGATTAATTAAATGTATTATTTAAATTTAATATACTCATTAGGTTTATGAAGAAGGCGGTGTGCACTATTATGAAGATGGCCATTTTTGGATGGAAGTTCCTGGACTACCAGAACGTGACTCTGATGATGAATCTCATATTGTAGTCAAACAAAATATGAAAGTGAAATTTAGTGCTGATCCAATCAAAGTATTATTTTACTATTATAATTAATTTTTTATACTACAAAATATATTTCTATTTAGGTTTATAGCACCTTTTCAATGGGTGAATATGATCGGCGTAATGAAGACGTAGATCCTGTAGCTGCATCAGCAGAATATGAATTAGAAAAACGAGTAGAACGTTTGGATTTGATGAAAGTAATTTTACTAAAAGGCCCAGAAGGTCTTGGCTTATCAATTATTGGAATGGGTGTCGGCGCAGATACAGGTCTTGAAAAACTCGGTATTTTTGTAAAAACTATCACTCCTGATGGAGCTGCTGCTAAAGATGGCCGTATACAGGTAATATTGGTTCTTTGTGTAGTATAATATATATTTTATATTTAATTTTATATTTTATCTTGAATGATTTTAAATTTGTCAAAACTATAAAAAAATTTTATCAACTATTACTTTTTTTTCATTTTTTATTTATGTTGATATTATAATATATCTTAATAACTTTAAAATATTTATTATATTTCAGTTTTGGAACTTATAAGCACTTATAAACCAATAGTATACATTAATATATACATTAATATATACATTAAAAAAAACATGAAATAAAAATAAGAACATTATATCAACATTTTTTTTGTCTAAATATTTAATTAATAAAATAAAACATTTATTAAATTAAAAAATGCTGGGACAATAGAAATATACTGAAAAAAAAATTAACAATAATGCAAGTTTAGTCATCCATCAGCCATCTAATATATATATATATACTAGGAACCAATAAATAGTTAAAATATTTTTTTTAATTTTTGTTTTTAGTTAATTTTTTTTTTTCAATTGATTGTTTTATTTAATTCTAATTGGTTTATAGAAATTTATATTATTTTTATTTAAAATGTCTTAAATTTATTATAACATACAACAAAAAAAGCATGTTTGAACAAATGCAGTTTCATATTTTAGACTTCATGTAATAAATTAATTTTGTAGATTTATTTTGTACACTACTATATTTTACATTAAATAAGAAAACTATACAACTGCTTAAAGGTCTAAACCCTAAATATAATGATAATTGTGAATTTCTAATTAATTTTGATTATTTTAAATTTAATTTAGGTAAATGATCAAATAATTGAAGTCGATAACAAATCTTTGGTTGGTGTTACACAAGCATATGCAGCCTCCGTTTTAAGAAATACTTATGGTCAAGTTAACTTTGTGATAGGAAGGGAAACTGATCCTGAGAATAGTGAAGTTGCTCATCTTATTCGCCAGTCATTAGAAGTAAAGTCACTTTTATTTTACATAAAAAAAAAAGTAAAATATTTTTTAATGTGTTAAAAAGGCTGATAAAGAAAGAGATACTCAAAGACGTCAGCTTGAACATTCATTAAACCAAAAATTCTTTGGTAATGATCGAACAGAATCTTCTAGTGAAGACTTGAGCAAAACCGATGAAGCTGATACTGTTCAATCTTTACGTGAATTATTACAAGAAGTATGTTACTAAAATAATAACATGAATTTTTTTTTCAATATTAGATGCACATAATTGAATTTTACAGAGCCGATTAAATGTAGCTAAAGCTGAAGATGAAATTAGCAAACTGAAAACCAGGGTGAGAGTTTAATATGTACTCTCTGGTTTCCTCTGGCTTACCTAACCAGTTGCTAACACTTAATATACTTGGTTTACTAATATTTATGCATATATTTAACATAATAAAAAAACATTTACATTTTATGTCAATAATTATTTATTTTATTTTAATATTTATTTTTAAAACATTTAGGTAGAAGAATTAGAATGGAATGGTGCCAATAATAAAAAAGAAATTGCTGATAAACTTGTACAGTCTGGACTACACTTAAATGAGTTAGATAAATGCTTATATGTTGCAAGAAGAGATAAAGAGACTTATCAAGGAATGTTACAAACATCAGAAGTAATCATTTAAACTTAAACTATTTTTTAGAATTATAAGTAAGAAAAAATAATTAAAACATATTTTAGTTATAACAACTAAATCATATTTTCTTAGATTCAATAGTAAATATTACATAACATTGTTAACTATCAAAAGTTAGTTATTATCGCAGCTAGTGGGCGTGTTGAAAGGGATTTAATGACTAACCTAGGTGTCATAATGGGAAATAAGAAAAAGTGGTAAATTTTAATTTCTAGTAAACCAAGTTAATAATAACATAAAATAGGGAAAAGTCTCTTAAAAACTTCCCTGGTAGGAATTAATAAACTATAGTTGGTAGGTACTTAAATCTTTATTAGTTTTTAGTTTTCTTCAAATTTCATGGATGTGTCCTCGAGAAAGAGGTAGGTGGATAGGTTCTGAAATATATATGTTTATAGTTAATAAATGTTCACTACACCATGATCAAAGTTATGTTAGTAATATATATATTGAAAAATTGGAAAATATTACTGTACTATTATGTTTCTAAATAGGAAGTTTTACTATATTTTTAAAATTATATGTATTATTATTATTATTATTTATCTCATTTAATCAAAGTATTTTAATTAATTTTATGAAACTTATTTTAATTTTCTCTAAATGTCATTAGATGTATAAATAATAAACTTAAAAATTCATACTAACATTTTCTTTAAAATAACATGTTTTAAGATAACTGCTTGCATTTCCCATCCATGTTCAGCATTCCTGTTCTTGGTTAATTATAATATTGAAATAAGAATAATTTGACTTATGATGTTCTGTATTTGTACATTTCCTTATTATTATTATTTTATTTTGATATTCCAATTATTTAATTATTAATAAATATGTAAAGCATTGCAAATTAAAAATACCTATGGCCTTAAAAAAATATGGGGTATCATTATTAACCCCGATTTATGTATAAAGTATATTTTAGTTTCAAAACGACATTATAATAATGAATAATTAATTATTACACATAAATAATGTTTTTAATAATATCTTATTTTATACTATAGTTTCTACTGTGTAATAGGCAATAACTATCAGTAAATTATGAAGAGTGGTTCTTGATCTACTTCATATATGTTAAATACTACAATTTTATTGTTTTATTATTGTGCTAATAAAGGCAAAGGAAGATAACCAATCAATTATAAATATTAAATTTGGTTTTTCATAAGTAATTGATTGATACCTATAATTATTTATTTATATTTATTTTTCTAGTAATATATCAATATAAATATTTTTCAAAAATATTGACCATTTTTGAGTTAACCGTTGTGAATAATAGTATATAAAGTATATATTTTTTATTTAGGAGCGTTATATCAATTTAGAAAAAAAATACATAAAATTGAAAAAAATTCTCAAAGAATTCCAACAACGTGAAACTGACCTTTTACACCGAGAAGAATATTATTTGCAAGTGTTACAAGAAAAAGACACGGAATATAATGCTTTGGTGAAAGCTCTTAAAGATCGAGTAAGAGTTTGATAATCAATAATCATATATATTAAAAGTGTATTAGTTCTTCTTTGTAGTTGTTGGCCTTTAAAACCATACTAACAAATACACGTTATGCCATTTTCTTCTATTCATTGTAGCAATCCACTCTGCGTCCAGTACAATCTGTTTCACATCTTTCATCATCTAGTCTTCCCACCTTAATCTTGCTCATCCTATTAGTCATTTATCTACTAGATTAATACATTGTACCATTGTAATAGCCCAACTGATACTGCCTCTACTATGTTTGGTTTTTAAAGCATCTCTTTTATCGCTACGTTACTTCTGATTCTTCATTCGCCTTTATTCCCATCTACGCAAGATCCAAAGATAAATCTAAGAATTTTCTTTTTAAATATTAAAAGATTATTCTGCTGTGTATCTTATAAATTATTCATGTTTCACATACATAAATCATCATTGGTTATTCAAGGTAGTTGCACCTTAAGGCTCTTTGACAACATTCTTGACTTGAACATCTTTCTAAATCCAAAATAATATTAATTTTTTGCTTGTATTCTTGCTTTTATTTCATCTTGTATTTCATTATTTTGAGTTATAACTGTACCTAGGTACTTGAACCTTTTTACTCTTTTAAATGTATATACATCTACTTCCAAATAACAATTGATGTTTTTTGTCAGAATTATCTTATGTGCTACCATATATTTTGTTTTTATTTAAATTTTATTCTTAGGTAATACAAGTTGAACATGAATTATTAGATACTCAACGGCGGGCTGGTTTTCCTGTCCAACTACCTCAAAATACTACTAGCACTAGTCATTATTTAACTACTTTGACACCACTTGTCAAAAAAACAAAAGTTAGTATTTTTATAAATAAAAATAATATAAAATATACAAGTTGTTTTTGAAAAAATGTAATAAACTACAATTCATAGCATATATTATTTAAAATTAATACACTTTTTCTACAAGATTCTTATTTTACATTATTTATTTTTGAAATAATTAATTTAGGTTAATCCTGTTTTGCCATTACTTCAACAACTTGGAGCTGATTTATCAGAAACAGAAGACTGTTTTGAAGATGAAAAAGTTGCAACTGTTGAACGAAAATTGCCTGTAAAAGAAGAATTAGATCGAGCTGTTCCTCCACATGAACTTTTAGATGTTTCTTTATCAAAAAGTAAAGCTGAATTAGCTGCAAGGGGTCTTGTTACACGACAATTGCCAACCAATGCTATTCGTAAATCCTTATCAAATAGCAGCTTAGTTAGTATTATTTACATTGTCATAATTAAATAATATTATTTTTGTGCATAATCAAATGTATTATAATAGTAGTTATATTGTATATTTTAACTTAAAATATTGTATTTTAGGATTTCAATAATGAAGAAATAAATCGTACAGAAGACTCTATAGCTATAGAATCTACTATTGAGTTAAAAGATGTATCAAATGTTGAATCTATAGTTCAGGAACAAAAACAAATGCCACAGTATGCATCTGTTCAAAAACCACATCATCATCAAACTGATCAATTTTTGGCTCGTATTCAACAATCAACACATTGTCGTAATTGTAAGAGTTTTCAAACAACATAAGGTATTCTTGTCTTATGCGATCTACTGCATAATTCTGCACATGATATGCAATCTACCTTAAATATATCACATATTTTTTTATACGTCATAAGTAGTCTATAAATTGTATTAAATTAAAATATGAATAAATACATGAATTTCAAAATAATATAAATTATTATAATTATAAAAAAAAAAATATATAAATATTGTTTAGTTAATCATCATTCAATAATAATCGTCCAATCACATAACAATTTAATTTTTAATTAAACAATATACTAAACTGTTACTGTATATCTCATATGATTACTATTATATTCACGGTTATTATTAAACCCTAATTATAATATAGTAATATATTATCAAAGTAAGATTATTAAGATAAAGTTTAATCATTGTCATCATTGAAAATTTGGTGGGAAAGACTTGTTAAATAGTAAGTGTGTGGTAGATCGTTACAACAAGAATACCCAACATATACAATTTTTAAAACTAATAAGGCTGTGTGCATCTCTAGTAAATGGTCCTCCACCATCATTAGCTGAGCAGCTTAAGATTGTACTTGCTGAACGTGAATCACGTTTGTCAGAATCAAATAGTTTATACTCTTCTGATCATAACAGTTCAACAAGTTCCTTTGCTGATGAAATTAGAGAAGCTAGCTTAAATTGTGAGTTTAGAAATTAGAATGCTTAAAGGGTTGTATAATAAATAATGTTTATATGATTTAGTGAAAAAAGCCAATACTCAGTGGCAGCATTCTAACCAGTTGCCTCAAAGTTCCCCATCATCAGTATCATCGTCTGAAAGTGTATCTCCTGGTCATTATGCTTCTGATTTAAATAATTCAAAAGCAATTGGATCAACTGGTATAATTAAATAGTTTTAAAACATATTATATTATTTAATTTAAAAATGATTATTCTTTTTTTTTTAGATTCTATTGATATTTGGACTCCTCCTCAATCTGCAGATAGTTCAATTACTGAGCGAAAAAATTCTCATGTTTGGCACAATGCACCTGTACATGAATGGTCTAAAGAACAAGTAAGAATATCTTATTATTTATTTATTTATTCTTTCTTATTAATATTAATATATAAATCATATCTGTTGTGTACAATTTAGTGTTGTTTAATTTTTATTATACAATTAATCCTAGGTATGTCAATGGTTATTAGCCTTGAGCTTAGAGCAATATATATCAAAATTCATGGAACATCAAGTATCTGGTATTGGTCTTTTGAATTTAGATACTAAAGACTTTAAAAATTTTGGTATTATTGGAGATGACAAGAATCGACTTAAACGTAAACTTAAGGATCTTAAAGCCCAAGCAGAAAAGGAAAAACGTCATACTGAAAAAGAGCGAAAAGAAAAAGAACGATTACAGAGAAAAGCTGAAAAATTAGCTGAAAAAGCTAGTAAACGTAAATAACTTTACCTTAAAGTATTTTTGTCTTTGACTTCTAGTCTTTAGTATAAGTGTTAAGTTTTTTCCAAGGAAAAAATTCACAATTATTGAATGTAACATTTTGTACATTAATTAATGTATAGCAATGATATATTTTCCCTCTTAAGATATCTTTAATTCCTGATACGTCTGAAGCCTACTTATTAACAATTTTCATGAGTAGAATCAAATATATTGCTCATTATATTTAAGTACTTAATTTATTAGCAGTATTAGATAAAAATTGTGTATACTATTTATTTATTTTTTATTCGTTTGATAAAAACATTTAACAATTTTTTTTTTATAGTTCATCATTTTATATTATATAATTTATACTAATATACTAGGCTTTATAAGTTTTTGTTTTATTTAAAAAAAGGTAAGTATAACTTGATGTTTGTCAAAAATACTATTCCAAATTTATTTTCTTATAATCAGTGAGTAAAAAATTAATTTTTAGAGGAAATTTTTACCTAAATTAGGTATCCAGCTTTTCTAGTCGCTCTATCTACTTAACTTATGTTGAAAAAATACTTTTTGTATTAAAAATTCACATAATTTTGATTTGATTTATTTTTTTACCAGAGTAATATGATTTATGTATTTTAATTCAATTCAGTTATTGACTGAAATATTATTTAATAATCATATGCACAGTTAATATTATCTTAAATTAAAATATTTTGAAGATTGTACCTATATTCATAAATACCCGAATTTACAAAAAAAAAAAAAAAAAAACATTAATGTATACAAATATTCATTTAAAATATTATTCATTGAATTTCTCAAATTTCAAAATAAAATTATCTTACATATTATAATCTTTTTAGTAATTATTCAATTATAGGTAAATTAGATAGAATTCAATTGACATTATTAAATTATTGATGTAATAGGTTTAAATGTTAAAAGTATGCATTTTTTGATAAATTAATTTTATGATCATTGTATAATTATTGTTTATTAATACCATAACATTATTGAGTAATTTGTTGTACTTAAGATACTTTTTGTATAACTTGTTTTTAGTTTTTTTTTTTTTTTTTTAATTTTGTATTTTAACATTTTTCTTAAATTAAAATGTAAGATCAATGATACATTGATACATTTACAATCATTGGAGTATATCTTTAAGCATGTTTAAATAAAAAAAAAAATGGTGTTATTTATATATATGTGTCATAATTTGTTATACAACATAGGGCAAAATCCACTGATTTCAAGATCAAATTTTTAATAATGTTCAACCTATAAAAATAAATACTATATAAGTATTGTTAAAGAAAATCAGTATTTCATTTTATAAGTTTTATCAGAATAGAATATTATCTCTTAAATTAATATCTATCATAATTTACACAATAATCGAAAAATCAAACATTTGAAGAATAAAAATAATTGCCTATTGACCTACATTAAACACATTGTAAACTAGTATAATTAATTTTAGCCTTAAATAAGAAAAACAAATGTGTATTATTATAATAAAATTTTATTTTAACTTATAATGTAAACATTAAATTGGTCAAAAAACTGTTGTTGACAAAGTTTATGTGTTACACATGTATTTTTACATGTCAAAAATTAGTACCAGAAAATAATATGTTTTTTACTAATAAAATATCAAACAGTAGAATTTACAAAACAGGTATAATACTAAAATTAATAACATTTTTAATCATTTTAGCAATGTTATTGTTTAAATTTTATTTTTCATTTATTTATTTATTTTCATTTATTGGCTGAATCACTTTAGCATTCCTTTGTATTTGAAAAATATAATAAATTATTGCATTTGAAAAATGATTGAATCAAACAACCAAAACAAGATTTTTAATTTCTCTTCAAGATAATTTATAATAAAATTAGATAAGTATATTGTACTTTGAGAATTATCTCCTAATAGTGTGTAGGTAGTGTTAAATTTCTCATCTTACCAAATAAAACAGACAAAGGAAAAAATGTAAAAAAAACAACTATTCTTATTTTATTTAAGTTTAATTGAGATTTTGTACTAATTAAGAATTGTATTAATTTTAAAAGGTTTATTGTTGTGAATAATTTGGAAGAATGAAAAAGTTTAAAAAAACCTATTGTTGTCTTATGCATTATTTGTTAGATACTGAGTACTTAATAGTCAATATATTTTTATTTTTTCAGTAAATATAGGCAACTTATCTATGTGTATGAGGATCACAATTTAAAATATATTTTAAAATAAATAAATATTTATATTTTACTACATTAACTATTATTTTGAATTGAAAGAATTATTTTACATTTGTTTTAAATAAAATATTTTTAAAATGTTTTATTAATAACTAATTGAGATATCTATGTATATTACTCTATAATGATTCTATGACATATCTATAGTATAATTGCATTTATTATTGGTACATCATTATTTACAAAATATAATACTTAATATTTATATATTATACTAGGTATTTATTTTATAATTAATTGTATTATTAAAAAAAAAAACATAAATAAATTCAACAATAATTCATCTTATTCATCATGTTTACTTTGTAGTTAAGAATTAGAAGGTATTCATAAATTACCAAAAATTTACTTATGTTTTAAAGGCACAAGTATTTACTGTTTAATTTTACAGTTTCTTTTTTTATTAATTAATTTACCGCTCATAGTTACATTCCAGCGTCATTAATCATACAACAATTAGCATCAATGGTACAGTACTAGTCATTAATTTCATGTTTTACAGTCTTCAATAGTTTGTAGTTCGAAACTGTAACCTCAGCATTTTTTTTTTTTTTTAATATACAATGAAAATATAATGTGCTGGATTAATATCTAATGGTACTATTAGTACTCATTATATTATTAATAGCTAATGGTTACTACCCATAGTCATTTAAAATGTTGGTTAAATAACTTGAATGTAAAAGTTAATTTGATAACGAGCATTTTTGGCCTGAGTTCGCATGATTACGAGAAAATAACCAATATCCACTGATATTATTCTATAACTTAAATGTTATAAAACGAAATTCTTTGTTTTTGAAATTTTTAAAATCTAATTTTGTATATCGTTATTAATCGCTAAAATTTGTCTTATATAAAAATAATACATATTTTTATTCTATTTTAATTTAAGTTTTTGGTAAAAAAAAACAAATATTGCTGAAACTATAAGTTTAAAGTAATACATTTTTAGACTTTTTGTTTTGTACAACTGTAATGAAAGAAATACCATTGTACAATAATTTATTTGGTATAAGCACAGAATAGATTAAAACCGTATACCTTAGTACCTATTTATTTATGGTTAATTTTAAACATGAATATTAGATTTTCATTCGACGCATGACTAAAAAATAAACTGAATTTTTTTTTTTTAATACTTAATGAATGACAAACAATAACGTGGTATACACATATATAAACAATTATCTTTAATAATAATTATCTTATGAATTATAATTGACATCGCTACCGTCCTCACTGGGTATTGGGTGTGCCTGATGGCATATTATCATAGACATGCATAAGACAATTAAGATATGACAAATTGTTTTAAATGGCTGTCTATAGTCTATGTAATGCAGATAATGAATGTAATGTACCAATGTATGTCATTGAGCTTATGTTCATACTATAGAACGTCCGTACCGATATGGGCTGTATATCTATTATCTATAGACCTTTAATATATATAGTTTACAGTCTAACATATACCTCTATATAAATGTAATAATATTTATAAATTTATAATTAATTCCGAGTTCGTGACTATGGACTATGGAGTATTGGCTATGGCCAGTACGGCCACTGACCGCTGTATACGCTAGCAGTTCTAACACTCCTAACGATGATGATAACATTTCAATTTTCGAAAGAAAATGTTAAATGATTTAGATCTCAGATGATTCAGTTGACGTGTAGATAGCGGTTACAGTGGTTCGCGTAACTGATTAGTGATTACCGAATATAACCCACCTTATACATAAATTATTTAGGCTAATTATTGTTGTGAAAGTTTTGAACAGTTTCAAAATAGGTGCAATGCGTGAAATATTGTTTTAATTACACGTTAACGATCCGACCTCCTCATAAATTCACGAGAATAGCCATTATGTCTAACTAATAATATTAACATCTTATTGTTTAACCGTGATAGTAAAATCAAACTTATACGTAAAATGTTATCCTTCATATTTATTGGTCCGCGCAAATGTTTGTTTTTAATATGCGATGAGGATTGAATATCTTCCGTTCAAAAAATTAGATTAATCAGCATGAGTAATATTGGTTATGGTCGTTCCAGTGCCCTGGAAACGTATGTACGTGGACAGTGGTATAAGGTATATGTAACGTTGGAAGATGATTATATATGCATAAGTTTGGATGAAACGTATGAAAATTGTACACCTGTTAATGGATCTTTAAATAACAACACCTTAGGTAAAATTTAAATTTTATTCTAAGTTTTAGCATTTGAACTCTATAAAATGTATTCATGTTACAGATTCTTCTGGAAGTCACATTGATTGTGTTGATGTACCAGATTCTGTAGCTAATCAGAAACGTCTCATACGTGTAGTAAAGACAGATAGCAATGGCTTGGGAATTTCTATTAAAGGTGGACGTGAAAATAAAATGCCGATTCTTATATCTAAAATATTTAAAGGAATGGCTGCTGATCAAACTGAACAGCTTTATGTTGGCGATGCTATACTATCCGTTAATAAACAAGATTTAAGAGAAGCTACACACGATGAAGCTGTAAAAGCACTTAAACAAGCGGGGAAAGTTGTTGAACTAGAAGGTTAGCGTGATATTCTTACACTATATTAATGTATTGTTCTATATTTAAATTATATTTTATTAACTAAAATAATTGGAATGGTTTAAAAATAATTAAATTTTTATGCAATAAGTGTAAACCATAGAAATGATAATTGTTTACATAGTTTTTAATTTAAAATATTTAAAAATGAAATAAGTATAAATCTAAAAACTATTCATTATTATTCTAGTTAAATATTTGCGGGAAGTAACTCCATATTTTAGAAAAGCCACCATCATATCAGAAGTTGGATGGGAATTACAGCGAGGATTTTTATCATCAAATTCACCAATCCATCGCTCTCCGCAAAAGCCTGATGCTCGTTATTTACCATTACAACTTTGTTGTTTAACCAGAAATTATAAGCATCCTGATCCTGGTATTTATTCTAGTAAAATAATATTAATTTTTCATTGGAAATTTATAACTTTTAAATATCTTTTAGAAAATAAAACTATTGAACTACATTCACCAGATGGTATACATTGCTGTATATTAAGAACTCAAGAAGCAAGTGAAGCTGCTTGTTGGTTTAATACTCTTCACTGTGCTTTAAATGCTTTATCTTTAAAAGCATTGCACGATGCAAACAAAGTATTAGGAAATATAATGCCTGTACTTGGTCATATTCATCATATTGGATGGTTGTTTAGGGTTAATAGAAATGAGGTTAGTTTATTTTAGTTTTTTAGTTTTTGATGTTAAAATAATATCATAGATGTACAAATTGTAGTCAAAATTTATATCTTAAAGTCCGATTTAGCGGTAGACACTTAGATGTTAAGTTTATTTATGAATGTACAGTAGAAACAAAATAAGTTTTAAAAAAGATATTATAAATTATTATACTAAGTTATATTATACGGGCATAATACATTTTCAACTATTTATTTTTTTAATCCAAAATTTTAGATTTAACGTATATTTTCAATAGTGATTATAATCATTTAATTTTGTTTTATAATATTAATGAATTTATTATGTTTCATGTTTTCATTATATTTATTTAAAATTTATAATTTTTTACTTAATTTAAAATTGTATCCATGATTTATAGAAAATAAATACTTGACATTTTTACTAAATTAAATTACAATTTTCTTTTCAAGTTAATTTACAATGTATCTTTTCAAACAATTTTTATATGTTATTTTTAAAATTATTATATTAAATTATAAACAACCCACATGATGTAATTTATATAAATAAATAACTTATCCAACATGCTAGAATGTTCATAACTTTAAGAAAAAAAATATCTTGTTTAATATTTATTGATATATTATTAAATAATTTTAATTTTTCAGAATGGTTGTTTGCGTAGCATAAGTTCAGAAGAAGAATTCACCGTAAATGATAAATGGCAATCAGTATTTGGAGTAGTTACTAATAAAGAATTAAGATTGTATGAAGTTGCTCCCTGGAGTCCAGATGCTTGGTCTGCTCCACTCTTTGTTTGTTCACTTTTATCTACAAGGCTGATGAATTCATCTCGTAACTCAGATTTAATCACATTTAGCTTAAGATGTGGTACAGAAGAAGGTATCATTACTCATCGGTTTAAAGTTGATACTCAAAGAGATCTTGCCAGTTGGGCAAGAGCTGTAATTCAAGGTTGCCATAATTCTGTTGCGAATAAAAGAGAAGTAAATTGTCGTAAGTATTATAATATTTAATGTATTAGTTGACATAGCAGAAAAAATTAGATTATTTTGTTTGTTAATATTATAATTTTAAATAAAACATACCTATTTTTATGCATAGGATGTTTATGGCACGGAAAGCCTGCACAATTATCAATACATTATGAAAACGGATTTACACTTATTGAATCAAAAACTGGATCTGTAGGCCGTGAACCAAAGAAATTATGGAGTTATCCGTTTGATAGATTAAAAATGTCTTCTGATGATAATAATAGATTATTATGGCTGGACTTTGGTGATAGCGTGGATATAGTAAGTGTTAATTAGATAGATTATATAATTGATTATGTTAGGTATCGTTTTGAATTAATTTATATTGGACTATTATAAGAACAACAATAACATATTTATTTACATTCGTGATAGTAAGATATTAGTTTCAACAGTTTATACAATGTTATGTTTATAATCTATTGTAGTAGTAGCTGATCCCTTTAGCTTGCACTCTTTGGGAGTATGCAACCATTAATCGTGTTGATAAAGTGAAAAAAATTTGTCTTAATTACACTTTTTTCATATTAAAAAAGAATTTTTTATTTTCAATTTGTATTTACATGTTTTGTAATAAATAAAATAAATGGTATTTATATGACATGGGGGGGGGGGAATTTGCATGTTGGTGGTGTCCTATAGACCATTTGTTAATAAAAGTGTTTTTTTTTTTGTGGGAGGAGGGTACACTTATTTTCAATTTTAAATATTTAAATTAGTAATTCAGTCTGGGATCATATTTAAAATGTAATACCCCAATATTTAATGAAATAACAAATTTAAAGTAATCACAAATAATTCACAATATAGGACTTTCCCAATGTATGAAGAATATGAAGTGATGAGAAATGTAATTTATAGCTATTTATTTAAATTATCAATTATTTTAATATTAAAATCCAAAAATTAGATATAATAATTAAGTAAATGTTTTTGATGATACTACTAACTCTATAGAGTACTAATTATAAATTTATTTATTTTAGGAAATAGACTTGGAGTGTAGTCCAAAACCATTAGTGTTCATTTTACATAACTTTCTATCAGCTAAAATTCATCGGCTTGGTTTGTATGCATAACTAAAAATAAACTTTAATTTAAATGGATAAACATTAAATTTATCAATTGTTTTCATGCTATCTGATTTAAACTAAGAATTATTCCACTGACTATTTAAATTAATATTAATATTAATATTTGTTATAATTGCATTTATTGATCCTAAACTGTAAGCTCAATAACAATTACATATTTATTCATTTTAAAGTAGAATACAAAAAAATCTATTATTTAGTTTTGTTAAATTTAATTATTGGTAGTGGAATGTTATGGTTATTAAAGCAAAAATGTTAATGTATAAGTATTTTTAAATTAATACAATGTAATTAAACCTAAATTAATTTCAAAGTAACAGGGTGCTGTGGCACCGTAACATGCACACACATTCCTACACTTGAAATATGGTAACTTGTCTGTGATAATTCGTTTTTATTTTGTTAAAAATGTAAATGCTATTGTGTATATCGTATATGTGTGTGTGTTAGTGTGTCTATGTGTCAAATTTGTTTTTATCAAAATAACAGTGTCAATTTTTTTTTACTTGAGGTTTAAAGATTCACAAATAATTTCTAGTAAATGTTTTTTTTAAATATTATAAAACATTGATAACTTATTCTACTTGTATATTATTATAAATTAATTTAATCATTAATATTGACTGCTGTTAAAAAATTGTCTTTTATTTTATCATTATTTTGTTTTATATGTATAGTCATTGCACTTAATAACTTGACTACTATAAATGAGTCAAATTCAACATTTATTAATTAATTTGATGTAACAATCAAGCTTTTATTTTTGGCATCCTTATTAATCACAACACAACTAACATATATTATATTATATTATATTATATATAATTTATGGTAGCATAAATTTGTTATACTATAAAATGTTAAATAAGTTAGCTGGATTGTTTTTTTTATTATTATTCGTTAAGATTAATTTTGTTTTATTTATGTATAAAATAATTACTTTAGTATTGTTAATCTTTGATTTAATTACACTTTTTAGATTTTTTAAGTATTTGTATGTTTTATATTGACTATAGTTAAATCAATTTTTAACAATTTTAACAAAATATACTTATTCGTTAAATAATGTAATCAATCGACAAACAATAGTAAATACAACATTTGAAAGTTGAGATTTTTCATTAAAAATAAACTATTACTTTTTTTATTTATTTCCTTACATTCTTTAAAAATATTGCTCTTATAAATGGGCTTTATTTTATTTGTGATGTTTATACCTTTAAGCTACAAATTTTGGAAGATAAAATACACAACTTGAGATATTGTTAATTTTCAGTAAGTATTAATAATAAATTGTTTAGAATTTTATATTTCAATTGTATTTTTTTTTAATGTTTATATATGTCAATTTTCATTTTAAAATTGAACAAATTTATTTATTATATATCAGTTTATTGTACACTAGTCGAAATAACTGATACAGGATTATTAATAGGAAACTAATTTAAGGAATATTAAAAAAACTGTTGCATTTATATTATGTCTAATTTTATTTTAATATTACGTAAGCATAATTGCATTATCATCTAAATTTAATACAGCACAACCAACACTTTCAGAAATAGTTATACCACCTGTGTCATCAACATATCCTTGTGCAGTATCATCATCATCAGTCATTTCAGCTTTTGTCTCTTGACATTTTACAGGACTAGGTTCAAGACCTAAGAAATATTAGAATATAAATAAAATATAAAGACAATATCATTGCTTACACAAATGGTTTACCATTTTGAACTTGTGTTTCATGACTAGATAAATGGTCATTGTATCTTTTCAAGCTCACTGTTCCAAATGTGCATCGATTACAAGAGTAGTATGAATTATCCATTTTATCTCGATGATTATTTGTTATATGACTTTTGAGAGCAGTCACTTGGATGCACTTGTAATCACAATGGGTACATTTGTAAGGTCTTTCTTCAGAGTGGCGTAGTTTATGACGTCTAAGTGAGTTATGATCTCCTATATATTATACCAAATATTGGATTATTTCTTTTCGTGAAGAGATATTGTTATTTATTACCAGTTTTAAAATCACAATCCTGAGCATCGCATTTAAATGGTTTTTCACCAGTATGTTGCCTCATATGCACTTGCATCATGTATTTAGTTGCTGAGCCATGATTGCATACTTGACACACATAAGGCTTTAACTTCAAATGAACATTTTTTGTATGAAGTTTTAAACTTTTTGAATTAGCCAACACCATATTACAAATTACACATGTCTTTTCCATATACCTATGAAAATATTTTTAAATCAGATAATCTAAGTCCTTAAAAATCAAAACGTTATATAATTACCATCTTTCCTTATTCACAGATTTGGCTTTTGAGTGAAATACTCTGTGATTTTGTAGCTTAATTGAATCGTCAAATTCTGCACCACAGTCTACACAAGATAGTGTTTTATTGTGTTTCATTGATACATGATTAACTAAGTTATGATATGTTGTGGTTGTATATTTTTTACAAACCTATAAAAATTAAAATATTAGTTAAATGTTCCTATACTAACTGTTAAAAATACAATACTAAAATTAAATAAATTAATATTTTGTTTTTATCATACAAAATAATATAGCTCACAAGATTAAACGCAATAACATTATATTGACTATACAGGAAAACAAAATACAAATTAATATTTTTTAGATTAGTTTCTAAATTGTTTTATTATTAATAAAAGATTCTCTCAAGAAACTTGTCTCATAAAACTCCTTTCTTAATGTCATAATATTTTAGAGTTTTACCGATGATGAGCTTTAATGTAAAGGTTATCAATTCTATTAATTAATATGAAATATCCATAAAGTTTGAACAGATTACTCAGAAATACTTTCAATACTATTTTGATTTATGCCTAAAACATTTTGTTTTGATAGACCCATATCAAGAATGATGTAAAACTAATCTCAAATAAAGGAATTAAAGAAACCCTAAAGGAAAATATTATTCATAATATATTTATATGTTAATAAACATACTTGACAGTTAAACATATCAATGTCAATTTTATGAACCTTCCATAAATGTATACGACAAGCATTCCATCTAGGTGTGATAAAATCACAATTTTTTTCACTACATTTATAATCTTTACAATCATTTTGGTGACATAATGAATGAAGTACTTTAGAATTTTCTGAACGAAATTTACGTTTACAATGCTCACACCTAAAACAGTTACATTATTATGTTATTCAGATAATTAAAATATATATAAACACCTATAAATTACTTTGAAACATACTCCATATCTTCAAAATTATTTTTACTTAATTGAATACTTTTACAACTGTGTTCTTGTTGTTTATTTTGATTATTTTTAGGAATATTTTTTAAATGCTGAAAAATAGTTAAACATAAACATAATTTAAGCTAGTAAAATTACTTTTTAATGGAAACTATTAAAAAAGATTCTATATACCTAACTTGAAACTAAAATTAGAAATTATTTAAATAATTGTACAGATTAAAAATCCACTATAAAATTAAATAATTTATAAAAATCTATTAAGAAGAGAACGAAATATCCGATTAAGTATTTTATAAAAAAATTTAATTTAATTTTTGATTACTTGAGCCATATGTTCTTTACATTTATCCAGTGTATTATAAGTCATTTTACATAATGTACAAAAAAAAACTTCAGTTGTTCTTGTTGTATTTGATGTACCAGTATTGACTTTGGTTTCTTGTTGTTTTTTAATCTATAAATAATTAATTAGTATGATAAAGTGTGTTAATTTAAACATTACTATTTAGAAGGGTACTTCATGTTTTTCTCTAAGATGCACAATTAAATTCTGTTTTCGAAATGTTAAGTATTCACAATGTAAACATTTGAAACGAATTTTTCCTTTTTTTTTTTGATTTTTTTTTAAGAATGGTGTATTCTTTTCTGGTTTATAGTTAGAATGTAACTTCACATTGGGATCAATGTTTATAGTATTTATAATATTACTATCATTGTTTTGATTTAAATTTTCTGGAACAACTGTGCCTGTATAAAAAAACACAAACATTATTTATACTTAAATTAAACAAATAATCATTTTGAATATTATTAAACTTATTATAAATAGTATTCACTATACTGTATGATAAGTTATAGTTTGTTATAACCTAGCTATAAATTTAATAATGATTTGAATTGTCATGCAAAAAATGTTTTAGAATATGTAAAATATATAATATGGATCAGCAATTTATAATATAAATATATTCACAAATAAAAATACTTGGAAAATGTTTTGAAGTTTTTAAAGATATATAAATTATAAGATATTTTTAATTATAGATGATGAATAAATTGAAATAGCAATGTAATTAACTAAAACTTATAAATTAATAAGAAATATAATGTCAAGATAATTAAATAAACAATATTGATAATTATATTCTATTGATTTATAACAGAATAATTAACTTTTTATTAAAGGAACACAGAAATTATCATCTATACAGATACATGGATGTCAAGCCTACAAGACTACACTAACCAAGCAAAAAATAATAAATTATAAATTTAGAATTGTATAAAATATCCAAGTAAAATGATAAATGTATCAAACATTTTAGCAAAAAATACTATTATAGTTCTTTAGTGGTTACAATCAAATATTTAGTTAAAATAAGAGAAAAATTAAAATAATTTTATTAAATACTTATACAATGTGTAACTTTCAAAGACAATTTAATAATTAAGTAGAAATATGTATATTATTTTTACTAATATGCAAAACTCTGAAAAAATATTAATTTTTGAATCTTTATATTACCAAACGATCTTTATTATAACTATTAACTTGGTAATCTAAAGATAAAATAACTATTTACTCAAAGACATATAATATACAGTTAGGGTATAAGTATATAGCTTATGAGTGTAACATGACTCAATATCACTATTCTTTGAGCTATTCTTATACACGTAAATCAACTAAAAACACTTTAAAACTAAGTCTTTTTTTATTAACTATTTTTATCGCTTTTAATTATACTATTAAATTAAATATTTTAAATAAACCATAGCATAATTATGTTAACAAATTATGAGATGTAACTTACAATTTAATAATACTTGTTTATTGTTCAAAATAATCAATGGTAATGAGAAGTTAGATTTATCCATGTCAATAAAATAAAATGAAAGAAAAATTATTAAATTTTTAAAACCTGGACAAATTAATACAAATTAACACATAAAATAAAAATAAATTATATGAGTAATATGAATTAAACATAATATTATGTTATAATGCTTGATGGGTATTGGGCAAGTACAACCCAAAAGGTAAACATTGCACACAATATATAGTATTAAATTTAATTTGTCATTATATGGTAAAATATAAAAAATATTTGTTATGGGTAGTAAACACTAAACAGTCAACAACTTAAAGCACACTATGGCTATATATACAGCTGAAACACTTGAAACCACAGTTAAAAGATTTAAACACGAATTAAAATATGTGAAATTAAGAACGAATTCGTGGTTTTAAGTTTACAGTTGTACACTGTTAAAAAGTAAAAACTATATAATCTATGGTGATAAATGATAATATAGATATTACAATGGTTTACAAATATATTATTAATATTTTTAATCCATGATAATATTGATAAAACATGTTTATTTGAATTTTCTACTTTTTAGATATAGGTATAAGCTACTGTTTTTGCTGTACATCATAGCAATGATTATAGAGTATACACTATAGTATCAGTATCCACTTCCGCACAGTTCCACATCGTTCTTTATCAAACTTAAATTTCAAACAGCATTCAAGTTCGTTTAATGTTTCACTTCATAAACCCGGAATTTAAATAAGATTAAATTATTGAAACACTTGGACGACAACTTAAAATAGTTAAAATTTGAAGGCCATTACTATATTATTAATTCTTATTCCATAATTATTGATTTCCAAAACTCGTGTATACATTGTAAATATTATAATAATTTACTCACCTATTTAACAAAATATTTTGAATAGTTTAAAATTGTCAAATTTGTATTTAAATAAACTCAACTATGCCGACTTGGAATCAAATTCAAAGTCAATTGAGAAACCCACAGAACCCCGTTGTATTTTTTGACATATCTGTTGGAAGAACGGTAAGTGTCTTTTTTTTTATTTGTTATGATTTATGAAGGTAGTGTATATTCAAAATAATATAACACTGAACTGTACAAGTAGTTTTAATATATTTAAAATTAACTTTTTGTAGAATTATATGTTAACTATTAATTGAAAAAAAATAATTTAATTGTATTATACTATTATTTAATATTGTAGTTAAAAGTTTAGATATTTTATGATATTTGGCATTGTTGGCAAATTTTAACAACAGGAAGCAATATTATGTATTAAATGTAATTTATCTTTTTAAACTTAATATTTTATTTTTTAAACTCATAACAAATGAGCTTTCTTAAAAACATGAAAATGATTAATATATATTTATCACAGGAAATTGGTAGATTAATAATGGAATTATATGCAGACATTGTACCTAAGACTAGTGAAAATTTTCGCCAATTTTGTACTGGTGAACACAAAAAAGATGGAATTCCTTTTGGATATAAAGGATGTTGTTTTCATAGAATAATTAAAGATTTCATGATACAAGGTGGAGATTTTGTAAATGTAAGTTTCAATTTTTAAATAATATATACTAGTTGTATAAATCATTATGCTTTACCAAAGATTATTAACTATTTTTCTATGATTAAGGGTGATGGAACTGGGGTAATGAGTATTTATGGAGCAGATACATTTTCAGATGAAAATTTTAAACTTAATCATGACGCTCCTGGACTTTTATCAATGGTAATATTTTTTTAATAATTATATATAAAATGTATAAATAATTTTTTATATTCTTTATAATAGGCAAACAGTGGTGTAGATACCAATGGATGTCAGTTTTTTATCACTTGTGCTAACTGTAACTTTTTGGATGGGAAACATGTGGTATTTGGTCGTGTCATTGATGGGTTGTTGGTAATGAGAAAAATTGAAAATGTTCCTACTGGTCCAAATAACAAACCAAAAATTCCTATTGTTATATCACAATGCGGACAATTATAATAGCTATAAGTTGTACTTTCTTTTTTATATATTTTGTCGCTCATTTGTATGCATATTAAAAATAAATAAATTTCAAATTATATTATGAGTAATATAGTAAATATGTTTGTTGCTTCTAAAATATAATCCTAAATGTAAAGTTCAACATATCCATAGTATTAAAGGAACGTTAATAATTGGCGTATTTTTTTATTTAAATGTTTGAATATTGTACAACAATGTAGATGAGAAATCTACGTGTATAATAGTATACCATAAATAGAATAAATAATTCCATTTTGAGAATGGTATCTGACAAAGTAATCAAAACTTCACAAGAATTAAGAGCATGAAAATGAATAGGAAGAAAAATAATAGATTTATAAAAAAAATACTATAATAAGTACAAGATATTTATACTGAAAATAATATTATAAAAACTAATTTTTATATATTGATGTTTATAAAATTAACTATTCAAGATTGTTTTTTATTTTTTAAAATCAAATCAACATAGTTATTCATACATTCCTTAACTTTATCTACAGATTCAGAAGTCCCATATTTCCCTTCCAACATCATCCACTTATTAAACAAACTTTTCATCTTTTTGGGAGCTAATTTCTGTATTGTTGCCCTTTCTAATGCATGTCTAAAATCATAAAAATTAGTTTTATATTATTAAACAAACTATATTAAACGGTTATGTAAAGAGTATCTTGGTTAAAATTAAGGTGTTCTTACCTTGCCAAATCTATTCTGTTAGATTTTATTAACATATCTACATATATACTCCATACATCAATACGAGAAGGATAAGATGTTAAGACATGTTCAAACAGTGTTTGTGCTTCTTCTGGTGATCCATCGCTGTTTTCAACCAAAGCAAATCGACTAATCATAGTGACATCTAAAAAGTAAAAAAAAAATATAAAATCATATTAAATGGACATCGAACCCAAATCTGTGGTCACAAACTAAATTGTTAGTACACATACCATACCAAAATATATAATCAGCAGTTTCAATTTTGTGTGTTTAGTTTAAATATAAGAGCAAGATGACCTATTATTAAACTTAAAAGTAAAAACATTAACTGTGTTTTCTTGTTGGTTTTATAATACTATTTTTAACTGTATTATGATCATTTTTAAATATTAATATTTTACATTCTCATAACTTGTTTAAAAATTAAGGAACAGATTATGAACATAGATAATTTTCTTATCTTTAAGTTATAAGTAATTTCATTCCAATATTTAAGCTAAATACATAAAATTGAAACTGCTGGCCATATATTTTGGTAAAGTATGTGTTAGTTTGATAAAGACAACATATATGGGTATAATGTTCAATTAATATTCTACTATAGTCTATAATATTACATAACACTATCAATATTGTAGATAATTGTTGATATTCTTATTATACTTATAAATTATAATAAATTGAAATAGCAACAAATATAAATGGGATACAGTTATAAAATATTAAAAAAAAAAAAAAAACATTACCTTAATTTTGTCTATATAGCTGGTATATTTAATATTATACTATAATTTCATGTAACAGCAATAATTTATTTGTAAATAGTTTTAACAATTATTTTTTTGGAATTTAAAACTCTTTACAAACATAAAGTATTTTGTGTTTAAGAAAATATTAGTACTATTTAATTAACATTTGACAATTTTTACATCCTAACCCACTACATCCCATTTTATAAATTTTGTTTGTTTTTATTCATAATTTCTCATTAGATTTTGGGATTTACGAACTTAATATATAAATTAACTTACGTGATTTGGTTGGAAGATTTGATAATGCTTTTTGCAAAATAAATCTTGCTTTGCCAGATTTATTGAGTTTGAAGTACACAGTGGCACAGTGTAGATAAGCATCAAGAGAATCACGAAACTTTCTATTTATCTTTGTAATTAATTCTTCTAGTTCCTAAATTAAACAAAAGCATTTGGAATAAAGTTTATTAAAAACTATTATATATTATGTTCAAACTTTACTTTTAACTTATTAGATTCTGCAAATATATCCAATATTTTTATATAAATCTGATATTCATCATTAGAACGTAATGCTTCATCCATTGTTTTTTTAAATGATTCCTAAAATACAATTAATTTAATTTAATTTTTTTTTAGTTTTAAGTATTAACTATCAATATGATAATATATAAATATCAATAATATTCTTACAAATATTACTTCCAAAGCCCAAAAGACAAGTGAAGAACATATATAATACCAAATGTTTACAAATGAAGATAATATGTGTAACTCAATTTTCTTCTCAATAAGTATCAGTATATTAAAATAAGCTAAATCTTTAATTTCTTTACCTTAGTGCCATATAAATTTTCCAAATTTAAAAGCGCAGTCCAAATATTGAGTTTTTCTTGTTCTTCTCTAGTATCAATAATAGACAATGCTCTTTTAGCTATTGCCCTTGCCTTTTCTACTTCAGTAGCCTATAAACCACAATAATAATATATTTAATATACAACTGCACAATTATTATGTAATTAAGGATTAAAGATTTTTTATATAATAAAAATTATTATATGGTTTTATAATAGTTTTACAAATGATATAATCATTTTATAGGCTAAATTCAAAAAGCCGGTTTTTAATATGATAAACTTAAAATAATATTTAACATTTAAATATTATAAAATAACAATCTTGTATGATTAAAAGCAAAAAGTTTTGATCCATAAATCAATTATAAGTTTTAATTATTTTAAAATTAATAAAGTATTTAATAAATTATTACTTGTAAATGGCAAGCCATGTACTTAATCCAAATAAATGAGCTATTGGGATTAGACAATACTAATCGGTCAAAGTGGTCAGCATTTTGAGGGTTGGTTTCGATTTGAGTTAATTCTTCTTCAACTTTTCTAAGTCTTAATTCTTCTTGTTTCTGTTCTTCGCGTCGTTGAGATACATTTGACTTCCGCACTTTTTTCTTTTTTGGCTCATTGTCTTCACCCTAAAATGTAATTTATAAGTTTTAAAAGTATTACAAAGTGATTGTATCTTCATGTATTTCTGCTTCATAAAAAAGTTAAGTTTATTAATCATTATTTAATTAATAATTTGTTGTATCTTACTTTGTCAGAATCTTCAGATTCACTATTGTTTTTATTGAAATAATTAGGAGCGACATCCCATTCAAACCCAATTCCTTCGTTGGTTAAAATTTGTTTTTTTTTGTGCATAGTCTTTTTGCTCATTTTTACTTAAAAATTAAATTTGTTGATATATGAAAAACGTGTTCGGACCGGAGTTTTTTTACATTCATTCAAATAATAAATATGATAACAGTGTATCTGTTCATTTACAAACAACAGAGGGTAGATAAGAAGTAGTTAAGATTTAGCAGGTTACTAACGTTATAAATACAATGTAAAATAAAAATGAAATAGTATGGTACTATGTTTTATGTTACATTATCATAATAGTGTGGTTTTTGGTCATTATTCCGTAGGTTTATGTTGTTTAGTTGCATTTACTATTTTATCGTGTAAATTCTCACGGTTAGGTAAAAAAACCCACAGCAAAAATATAACTAGGAAAAAAAGCCCACGGAAAACAATTCACCAAAAAATGGTTATAATTATATGAGCTTTTCGTTTATTTTATGTTTTTATTTGTTTCTTGAAATGACTCTAAAAGCTGCTGATTATGATACCAAAGCAAGGTAGTACAATTATTTAGGAACTATATACAACAAATTACAAAATTAAAAATTGTTTTTTATTATTTATATTTTGTAATTCAATAATTAAACAATCTGTAAATTTCAGTGAGATCAAGTGATGTAAAATTTTAATGACTGATGAGGGCTTACAGAGGGAAGAAACCATCAATTGATGGACATGAATGTAAAGGGTGTTAATTATTTAATAGAACATTACACCACGTTTATTTTAGGAGCCTTCTGGGAATGGTAGTAACAAATAGCCCCGAGATCAGAGATTTACGGTGGACGGTGATTGAATAGATTCGAATGAAAGCGCTTTTGGCAATACTTTTAACGGGTTGAATTGAGAGATTTTGGTGGAAAGTATCATTCGAGACAAAGTATGAGGCTTTGGTTATTTAGTGGAAGCATTTGGACTGGAATGTTTGGATTTTGTAGATGTTATAAGATTGCCACGGCTCCCCATAATTGCAGTTGTTATTTGTTATTTTTAATATAAATAATATAATTATCAATGCTGTTGAAATTACATTATTTTTTTAACACAACATTCGCATTACTTGCTCATAAAGTCAATATATATTTTGTCGACCTAAAAAAAAATTCTTAAATAACTTGAATTAACACAAAATTGAATTTCATCTGCACATCAAAATAGTTGTTGAAAAACTTTCACCATCCAAAAGCTCACCTCAATACTATCGCTGCATGTGTCATGGACACAATTGCGATGGTTACTTAAACCAGGAAACCAAAATATTTTTTACGTAAAATGAAAACGCTAAAAATATAGGCAAATACAGTGTGTTTTTATTATAAACAATTTTAATTTTTTTATATAAAAATGATAAAACAAAAAAATAGATAAATGTTATAATAGATTTATTTATTTGGAGAGTTTTTCATATTTTTTGGATCCGCAAATCCGAAATAATTACTTCTATAAAGAACTTATTTTCGTATAATTTTTATCTCTAGACTATGGACTATTGCGATTGCCTATGAAGGTTTACACTGTTTAAAGTATAAAATGTATATGTATATCAGTGTACAATATACGTGTACGGTACCTATACCTACCAACATAATTTAGATTGTGAATTTTTAAAGCGAGACATTTATAACTATGATTTCTTTGGGGACAGAGGGACACAATGCTCGAAAGTGGGACTATGCCGCCCAAAGGAGACGTATAGGAAAAACATATATCTGACGATCTAACATATGCAATATGTCACTTGTTACTACTCTCTTGTGACGTGTGCACTATGCTTATAAAAATTTTAACTTTCCAACCATGACATAATATTTATTTATTTTGTCATGCTTCTTTAATTCCGAGTTCACAGCTATCATGAAAGCTCCTCCTGTCTTTTCTAATCACTTTATTAAGCAAAGGTCATTTATAATTATCTATAAGTACCGTTGTCTTCACCATAATATTGTTAATATTTCATTTTAATATGCAAACTAAATAGGTACATTAGATTAATAATTTTATATTCTTATCTGAATAATTATTATTTTTTATAGTACTTATTTTATAAATAGCTATATTGTGTTTATGTGTTTTAATTATTGAGGGTATCATCTATTCTATGATCAGTTTTATACATGGTTTATAATGAGTTATAATTAATAATAATAATAATAATAATAATAAGTATTTAGGACTTAGGTACTATTTACTATTTAGCCATGCCACCATGGTTATTGGTTTTAAAATAGAAGAAAAAAATTAAAACATATTAGTGTAAATACTAAAATTACTTAATAGTAAAATGATATTTGTAAGACTAAAACTATATTGATTAAAATGCCTTTATTTATTCTAAAACATATTTTTTCCACTGAAGAATGAACACTTTTTCGATAAAACATTTGTTTGAATTTCAATATAGTCAATTGTCTAAACTTTTTTTGGAACAAAAGACCATTGGAACAAATGTATTATGGAACTACAGATATTGTTCCATTTTATATCGTTATATTATCATTTATCATGCACATTTCAGTTTTTTTTTAATTTAAAAAACTTCAATTTACTTTTCCTAATGGTTAATATCTATGTTTTTATTTTGACTTTTGTTATTAATCCAAGATTCCAAAATGCTATTAAATTTTCGTACATTTGAAAACAGTCTGATAAATTGTAATTTTTTGGAAAATCTTAATTATTGTCGGTTAATAAAGATTTAAAGATAATTATTTTTTTCTTTTTCAATGTAAATACATGTTGTGATTAAAGTTTTGAACTTTGAATCAGTATCAAAAGCAATTGCCTACTTTTAAGTTATAAACACATTTACTGTTCATGTACAGATACTATAAATTAATTAATAAATAAGGTCAGTACATCATATTCTAATCTATTATATGGTTATATTAACTGTGGAGAATAATAGTTTCATTATTTTTATCTATTTACATTACAAATAAATAGAAGTGTTCAAATTAATATGTTACTTTCATCCCTATCAGTTGTACTTGAAATTTTAATATACTTACTTACTGAATGTACATAATATTTTTTTTTTATTTAGTGAAATTTAATTAAACATCATTCATTTTATTTACAATGAAGCAGAAAACTGAATCTAAAAAATCATATGAACCTATCGTACTTAAAAATTCATTTGATGAAGATCAAAAGTGTCACAAAAACACAATTATTTCACTACTTTCCATTCTTTTGTTGACATCAGTTTTACTATATTTATATATAAGTGACAATAAAAATATACAAGAAAATAGTAGTATTTCAAATAAATATCTTGAACAGAAGACTGATATTGATACTAATCATAATCATGTAGCTGATAATTACTGTTCAATAACTTCCGACGAATATAAATTTGATTGTTTTCCAAGAGGAAAAGCTGATAAGCAAAGCTGTGAAAAAAGAAATTGTTGTTGGTCACCTAATACTGAAAATTCTCAAATACCGTGGTGTTATTATTCTTCAAATTATACTAATTACAAAGTTATTAATGTAACTACATCAAGAGATGAAATAATAGCATTTTTTAATATTACGGCAAATACCATTTATAAAAATGACATCAAAGTATTATGCATGGAAATTTCATTACAAACGGCTCAGCGATTACGTGTTAAGGTAAAAAAAATTTTATTTAACCAATTTCAGTTCAGAATTGATAGCTTTATATAGAATTGTATAAAAAAATAATGTATTCATTTATTTTATAATTATTATTATTTTACTTGTAGGTAATTACATTTTTATAAAATTATTAACAAATAATATTATTTATTTATTTTATTACCTAGATTTATGATCCAGAAAATAAACGTTATGAGCCACCATACCCTGAAGTACCAGTACTTAAATTTAATAATAAAAATGAACCATTAGTATCTGATTATATAGTAAAATTATCCAATAATAAGGTTGGATTTGCAATTCTAAGGAAAAGTGATAATTTAACCATGTATGCATTATACAATTTAAATTTGTAGTTTATTGATTATCTAGATTTTATTTACAAATATTTTTTTTTAATCTAGATTTGACAGTCGAAATATTGGAGGTTTCATTTATTCTGATCAATTTATTCAACTTTCAGCACTATTACCAACCAAATATATATATGGTTTAGGTGAACATAGATCTAGTCTCTTGCTTGATATGAATTGGAAAACATATACTTTCTTCAATCATGATAGTCCACCGACAAATGATGTAAGTTAATATTTTCATGCCAGATTGCATGAATAATCACTAAAAATTGAATGAATCTAATGGTCCCTTTAATATAATTTAGTGGCTTGTGATTAATCCATTAAATTAATATATTTTTAATGCAAGCTGGCATTATTCAGTTTATTATATTATAGTTCAGTAATTATGTTTTTATTCAGATGAATGGATATGGTTCACATCCATTTTATTTATTGATTGAAAAATCAGGAAAAAGTCATGGAGTTTTTTTGTTCAATAGCAATGCTATGGGTAAGAAATACCTTATTTACAAAATAAAAAATAGTTAGCTAATATTATTATCATTGTAAATTCAATCAGGAAATAAGTTAAATTATCTTATACAATTAGTTCATGTTTATATTATATAAGTTTTAATAGATATTTATAAGCCTCTATGATTCAATTTTTTAATATTATTTTATAAATTATCCTATATTTTCTAGTTTAGAAAGTCAGCTATCTAGTTGTAATTTATATACAAAAATGATTCTTTAAACAGTAAATACTAATTGTACCAAAATGTCAAATTTTTAAAGAAGTACATTAAAAACAAAATATCATCAACATTTAAGATACAAGTTATTCCAAGATTTGTATTGCTTTTATTTATTTTTACTTACATATTTATTGTACCATTTTTGATTTTTAATTTCATAATCTGATATAAAAAATTTTTCTAAAAATTGCAATTTATGAATATTAAATTAATAATTTGATTTATGAGAAAGTAATACAATATTATTTTATATACAACTTACTGATTGTATACTTAAGATTTAAATATCCTTAAAAAGTACACTGTGTTCTTATTGTAGTAAAAATTTAATTTAACTATTTTTCTTAACTTACAATATTTTTTATAAATCTAAACCTTAAATCTGATGAGCTTCTAAATTATTTACTTCTAGTTAAAGAATGTAGCTATATAAATCAAATACTGTATTTAGTGTTTTATTTCTATGAAATTTGTTTAGAAATTTGTTGTTGATTAAAAATAACTTTGTTTTGTTTGTTGTTTTAGATATTGTATTGCAACCAACACCAGCAATCACTTACCGAACAATTGGTGGTATATTAGATTTTTATTATTTTATGGGACCAACACCTTCTGATGTTATATCTCAGTACACAGATACAATTGGTAAACCATTTTTACCATCCTATTGGACATTAGGATTTCATTTATGTCGGTAAGTGATTTTTTTTACACATAAAATTTTAATATATATAATTAATTAAACAATTTTTAGTTTTGGACAAACATTGAAAGAACTAATTAACGTTCATAATAGAACTGTTAGTGCAGGAATTCCTTGGGTAAATTACTAATGGTTAATATTTTTCTTATTATTATTATACTCACATAAAGTTATAATTTATTTATAGGATACACATTGGAATGACATTGATTATATGAAGAATAGAAATGATTTCACTTTAAGTGATAATTTTACTGATCTTCCTAAATATGTGAATTATTTACATGAGGTTGTAAAGTATTTCTTCTATTTGCTAAATGTAGTAGCTATTGTAGTATTCATTAGTTTTATTTTTAAAGGTTGGAATGCATCATGTAATTATATTAGATCCTGGAGTATCTTCTCGCGAACCAAAAGGATCATATCCACCATATGATGATGGCTTAAAAAACGGACTTTTCATTAAAAATTCTTCTGGTCTTCCACTTGAAGGCCAAGTATGTTTTTTTTCTATTTAAATATTATTTATATTTATAATTTACTGCAATACTTTTTAGGTATGGAACCTTGATGGAGGTACCGTATTCCCTGATTTCACTAATCCAAAGTCGATTGATTATTGGATAAATCAAGTATCTAACTATCATAATATTATTCCTTTTGATGGTTTATGGATTGTTAGTATTATACTTATTATTTTGTATTTTAAACTATTATAATTTTGTCTTTAATTTTTAATTTCCAAATAATTCTAGGACATGAATGAACCATCAAATTTTGTCAATGGCGATTGGGAAGGTTGCATGTTTACCAATTCTAGTAATTGGGAAAATCCACAGTATACACCTGGTGTTGCTGGTGGAAAATTAAATTATAAAACTATTTGTATGTCAGCAAATCAGCATGCTGGACTTCATTATGATGTACATAATCTTTATGGTTTTTCTGAAGCTATAACAACACAATTGTAAGATTTACAAGTAGAAACTTTTATTTCATAATGAATTGAAAAAAAAAATTTTACAAATTTTAGCGCATTATCAGTTATTAAAAATTCAAGACCATTAGTTATTTCAAGATCAAGTTTTGCTGGTTTAGGACATTTTGCTGGTCATTGGACTGGAGATGTATTTTCTACTTGGGATGATATGAAACAATCTATTACTGGTAATAATTTAAAAATTGTGATTTTGGTTATTTTTCAGGATGAGTTTTAGCACCAACTGACATACTAGTCACTAGACAAGATTAGTCTACTGCATTAACAATATTTATCAAACTATAACTTGCAAGTCTATGTTATCACTAGTTAAATTTAATTATTTATATATTTAGAAACATCACTCATTTTTTTTTCGAGTAATGATAATTATTAATATAATAAAAAGAACTAGGAATCAACCAAGTTTGATTTGCACCAGATGGTCATAATTAGATATTCAGATTCAAAATATACTCTTTTTACATACATAAAAAAAACAGACATGCACTAGAGTACCTAGTAAATGACATTATAAAAATACTAAATCTGGTCCACACTATTTAAGACTTTCCACTATATTATTAATTTGGCACCTTTATATTTTTTGGTCCAAAAATAATTTTTATGAAAAAAGATTCACTTGTAGTTTGTTAGTTTGTACTTAGGCGCCACTAGAGCAATCAAATAATGTTAATATAATATTATAATTTTAATAATTTTAATATCATTGGTGTAACATATTATTACATTCATGGTTTAATTGAGAGGAGTGCATACTGCATGATAATTATGGTTTTTTATTTATTTTTATATGATTAAAATAAATTTTATTTTAGATATTGTGCTTTTCAATATGTTTGGTATTCCACTTGTGGGAGCTGATATATGTGGTTTTAACTATAATACTACAGTTGAACTTTGTTCACGTTGGAGTCAATTAGGTGCATTTTATCCATTCTCAAGAAATCATAATTCTGATGAAAATTTTGTATGTATTAATTTTAATAGTTGTACATTTATTGAGAAAATAATATAATTATATTTATTATATGAAAGGATCAAGATCCTGTAGCATTAGGGCCATTGGTTATAGAATCAGCTAAAAAAGCCTTGTTAATTCGGTATTCATTGCTTCCATATTTGTATTCTTTATTTTGGAGATCACATATTTATGGTGAAACAGTTGCACGACCACTGTTTTTTGAGTAAGTATATTAAGTTTTATATATTACTTAATTTAATATTCTTAGAAGAAAAATGGTACAATGAATGAAATTATTTAGATATCCATATGATAATAGTACTTACAACATTGATACACAATTCCTATGGGGTCCTGCTTTATTAATTTCACCAGTTTTAAAAGAGGTTTGGTTATTATAATTTTTTTTAAAGTAAAGTATTTGATGTATAAATTATCTACATTTTTTTAGAACCAAGTGGATGTGGACATCTATTTACCCAATGACATATGGTATGATTATTATTCTAAAAAATGTACTCTAAGTAATGGATCCATTTTTACTGTTGATGCTCCAAAAGATACTATTCCACTTAAAATACGTGGTGGCTATATTTTACCAGTTCAAGATCCAGCTACTACTACTACATCTAGGTATACTTTCCTTATTATATTTTATTTTTATATATTTAAAATGTAAGATTAGATTGTAAGAAAAATTATGATATGTTACTAAAGCTTAAATTTGTTTAATTAAAATTATAGCCGTAAAAATTCATTTGGACTTTTAATTGCACCAAACAAATTTAAAGAAGCATTTGGCTACTTGTTTTGGGACGACGGTGACTCTTTAAGTAAATAATAATGCAATTATTTTTACTTGCTGTATTTTTTAACACATTTTTGTTTTAAGATGTATGGGAAAATGGATTATATAATGAAATCCATTTCAAACTAAATAACACAATATTGTTAAATGAAGTTGTCACAAATAATTATTCTGACGAAAAAATGATTTTACAAAATATTACTGTTTTTGGCATTCTAAATGAACCAAAAAATGTTCAAGTAAATGGAGCTACTTACAATAATTTTTATTATAATACAACTGAAGAAGTGAGTAATAAATATTAAATTTTGTTATAATAAATTATGCATTTTTATTTTTTGCAACTATTTATTATTATTATCAACTTTTATTAAATTGCATACCAACTACATAATTTATTATATATATAATTTTTAGGTCCTTTACTTCTCATCATTAAACTTGGACTTGAATAAAGTTTTCAATATAACATGGACTTAAATATTTAATCAAATATATCTCTTAAAATTGTTTACATTTTTTTTGTTTTTAGGTAAATGTATTAAATAAAATAATTAACACATTATTATGAAATCTTATCTTATGTATTGTTTAAATTATAATTTATTAATAAACTGATATCGACTAATTTTAATTTAATATTTATGTTTGTATTTATTTTAATGAGATATAAATTATGCCCTTTGTACATTATTTTTATCTAAATATGTACTTTCTGTTTTTCTATCAATTTATACTGATATTATTGTTATATTCATTACAATATTAATGAAAGTAGAGAATAATATGTTAAAATTTTGATAAATAGTATAACTTAATTGTGATGTTTTGTGAATAATTAAACTACTATATTTTTATAAACGTTTAAAAATCTTTAATATTTATTTTATTTTGTTTTTATAAAATTTATTACTAATTGGTGTAGTTCTTTTGTTTAATATGCACTTAAAATACGACAATTCCAAGATATTCATATTATTATTTATACAGATTTTTTTCTCTTTAAATTTGTATTACTGTCGCTCAATACCAAATGAGCTTAAGTTTGATTGTATACCCAAAGAAAAGTCTGATGAAATAATATGCAAACAAATTAACTGTTCCTGGACACCAGTTAACCAATCTTTTACTCGATGGCCATGGTGTTACTATCCAGAATGTTACAATAATTATAATACAATTAATATATCTAAGACAAGTACTGGAATAGTAGCATTTTATAATTTATCAGTGGATTCTAATTACAAAAAAAATATCCAAATCTTGCGACTGGATGTTATTTTTGAAACATCACAAAGATTACGAATTACGGTACTTATGAATATTTCTTACAGCAATAAAATAATTAAAATAAAACTGAAATGTAGTTACTAATTAAATTAGTAAATCTGGAAGTCAATGATATTTTTATACCAATAGGTTATAATATTTTTATAAATATTTAATGTTAAAATTTTTTACAGAATTCATCTAAATTACAAAAATTTTAAAATTATTTTTTAGTTAGAAATTCATAAAAACATTTTTTTTTTTTATCTAGGACTTGAAAATGTTATATAAAGTTACATTTAAAAAAAAATTCTGCTGTAAAGTCAAATTAATTTTTTATCAGCATTTGAAATTCAAATTTTTACAACATTGTATATTCATCCATAAAACAATAAATTATCCTCAAACAATATTTATTATTTTATTGTAATTCAAAAATGAATATAATCATAGATCCTTGAATTTTTATTAAATCTTCATATTATCCATGTATATTTTCTATGCATAGTATAATTTTGACTTTTTTGAGTATAGGTACCTATTATAAGCATGAACATTTTTTTTTTAGATTATATTCTATAAACGTTGACAAAAAATTAATTGTTAAATTAAACATGTTACACAAGATCCCAGATAAGTTGTACTTATATTTGTATACAAATTTTAAAAATATGTAGATAATATTATATTTTAAAAGGCAGATAAAGTTCAAATTTTTATGTAATTCGTCAAATCACAACAGTTTACAAACTACAAGTACCTATTTGGTAGTAAACAATTTTTAAAATATTCAATTTGTATAGCTATAATTTAAAAATTTTACAGAATATTCCTTTTAAGTAGGTTTATAAATATATTAAAATATAATAGAGATATAGATGGATACACTATAGTAATTTACCTTTTTTTTCTGATTTTAAGCTCTTGTATAAAAAGGAATCGGGTAAACATTCCTACATTTTTTTTTATTCACGGGGTATCATAAATACATAACTTAGTAATATACCTACCAATATTATATAGTATAATAACATACGCGATACACGTCATAATTTGTAAATTAATAAATCGCATACTAATACCTACTTATTATACAAAATTATTTTTTTTATCGAACACTCATTATTTAAAAATCCATTAATATTTTTGAAAATATTTTTTAGGGTAATAATTTTTTAAGCTTCTAACTTTTTTTGAATGACAGCATAAATTTTTAAATACTTTTTCTAAAGCAGAATATTTTTCCAAGTATTTCAGTACCTACAAAAAAATCGAAAATCGGCCGAATAGTTTATGAGTTATACAATTAAAAAATGTTTCATTATAATAGATTGATGATGCAATTCAAATACGTTATAAACCACCCTTTCCAAAAATTAAGGAGTTTAAAGGAAAACCAATTCAAAAAAATGAAAGTTTTATAATATCTGATTTTATTGTACGACTTGCTAAGAACGGAGTTGGATTTGCAATTATTCGTAAGGATGATGATACAGTTTTGTAAGTATCTCCCATAATAGTAAATATGAATTATTATACTTATTTACAATATACACCTATTATATATTTGTTTTAAATTATCTAGTTAATTGTTAACTGAAAAAATATGTTGTAAATTTCCAGATTTGATAGTCGAAATATTGGAGGTTTTATATTTTCTGATCAATTTATTCAATTGTCAGCTTTACTACCCTCGAAGTATATTTATGGACTGGGAGAGCATAGAACTAATTTAGTCTTAGATTCAAATTGGAAAACATATACACTGTTTAATCATGACAGTACTCCAAAACCTGACGTAAGCGTACCTATTTATAAGTAATTATAACTAGACAATCCCTATATAATTCTTCTTACTACTGTTATTGGGCTATAAGTAAAAATTTTAGTATCATTTTTTTAAATACCTATACAATAACTAATAATTAATAAGTAGGGCCCGAATTTCTATACAAAGTGATTGAATTAATTATTGAATTATTTTATTGGTTTTTAATGCATATTTGTTCAATATACGATACAATTTAGCCTATTTAAAATATTATCTAAAAAAAATTATTTTCTTGTTATTTAAGTAAGTTTATCGGATTTTTGCTAACACATTTTCAACCTTTAGGTTAGGTTAAATTTATTAAGTACAATAGGCTTATTTAGAATTTTAATTTTACATAAATTTTGAAATGTTTGGAATGAATAATATTTCCGATTTCCCTAAAACGGCCAAAACATATGCGTGTCAGCATCAAGTCATCATTTCAAATTTTATGTGTTTTTTTTTTTAATAAAATAATAAATAATAATTATAACTTATTTATAAATTACAAATTGAATAAAAAAAATATACGGTATTTTTGAGGTAAATTGCATTTTTTAAAGGCATTTTTGTCTATTTTTTGGAGCATATTTGTATGGTTTTAAGGTCATTTAAATCCGGGCCCTACTAATACGTATATATATTCAACTATTCAATCATTGCAATTGTAGCATATTATTAATTAATTGAAAAAATATGTAATCTAGTAGGTAGGTACCTACCTTAAATATCTATAATCTATAGGTAGGTACTATTATTGTAGTTAATATCAATTATATTTAACAAATATAATAATTATAAATTAGTAGTCATAACACATAACTACATAAAGTTATAAGTTATAACTACTGCTACTGTGCAATATAATTTTGAATTAATTAGGAAGGTACATCAAAAACGGATTTACGTTGCATTTTTTTACCGTAATTTGTGTATTTGCTTATATATAACTTTATATAAATGTATAAATAATATAAAAGTCAATAGGTGTTTTCTATTCAATAATTTTCCTATGATTTTGAGTAATATTGAAGTCTAGAAAATATATTTATTAACTATTAAAATTATTGAATGTATAATTATTATAATCATTATTATTTTTATAATTTGACGTTTCGATCATACAAAACATTTGTATTTTGTATATGATAAATTTTAGTTTTTAGAATATGTATTGTGACATTGTATATTTATAAATGATAAACTTATTTTGATATATAAAAAATAAATTATTATTATTCAATTAATTATAAATAATTTTGTAATTAGCGTTTAAAAAATTGAAGTGTAGGGATTTTTTTCCTAGGGTCGGGGATTTTTATTCCGGGATTCGGACGAATATGACATCATTTTAATTTCATAAAATTACATGTATATGTAAATACGCAATTATACGTATTGGCTGTATAATGAAGAAAAAGAAAACAATTCAACCATTGTAATTTGTAAATATACATGGATTTGAACTTCGGCATAGAGTTGTTTAAACGGTTATAGCGATTTGGGATCTACGATCTTACTATCTTAACTTACGTTTATAAAAACTATAAAGAGTGTAATTCCAAAAATTAAATTTAAAATATACATTACTCATCGTCATACATACGAATTTTACTTTTTTTTTAGCGAGTATTTACTACTATTTAGTAAAAATTGTTCTACCATCACATTATAACTTATAAACTTATAATTTATACTCAAGTATTTAATGTTATGATGAACGGTTAAGTAGATAACAATTTTGTGGGATACTACTTACACACTATTCCACTCACTTAAACATTTAATATTCATAAGTTAATAATTACAATCAATTAGATGCTCATTCAAAATTTGATTTTTTATATATCTAGGTAATTTGAAATTCTCAGAAAAATATTCCACTTTTGAATATGAAATTAAAATGGATACTATAATTTAAAAATATATAACTATACAAATATTAATCAATATAATGTATTTATTAAAATATGATGATTTGTCATTATTTGAAATTATGAAAAAAATAAAAATGGAAAAATTGTTTTAGTTTTTGATAAAATCACTGATTACTTATTGTGTTAAAAAATTTACTACATTATATTAATTAATATTTTAGAATTTATATGCATATAACTATACAAATTTGAAAATACATATATAATATTTTAATACGTTAATACTCATTATTTTAGATAAACGGTTATGGCTCACATCCGTTTTATTTATTAATGGAAAAATCTGGGAAGAGTCATGGAGTATTTTTATTTAATAGCAATGCTATGGGTATGTAAAGACTGAATTATAACTATAATAAATAATAATATATACATACTAATATAAATTATGTATTTATGCATCAAATATTTTTGATTATAATATATTTTAATCATATTTATACCTATTTCCTTCTGCAGATATTATATTACAGCCTGCGCCTGCAATTACATATCGTGTAATTGGTGGAATCTTAGATTTTTATTTTTTTTCTGGACCAACACCATCAAATGTAATTAGTCAGTATACTGAAATTATTGGCAGACCATTTTTACCACCTTATTGGTCTTTAGGTTTCCATATGAGCCGGTAAACATAATTTTAAATAATCCTGAGTAGGAACTTTATAATAAAATAGTAAAATCATTTTTTTCTTTTTTTTTTAGATTTGGGCAGACTTTTGAAGACCTCGTTCAAGTTTATAATAGAACTATAGAAGCTGGTATTCCTTGGGTATAATTATGATGAAATTATTATATGTTCTAAGTATTATAATAATTCATGTAATCTGCAATCATATTATATTGTTTAAGGACTAAGGACTTGTATCTTTTTTACTGACATATAATATAGACAATTTTAATTCAGAAAAATCAATTTTGTATTGTTAGTTTTGATATTACAATAAATTGGATTATTATCAATTTTGCAGGTAAGAATATTTTGTAAGAGTGTAATCTTGTGGAATTTAATAATATTAAATTTAAAAATGTTACTAAAGATTTTATTGTTGGACACTAGATGACTCATTATTTTTTTTTTACATACTGATTGTATAACCATCTCATTTACTTATTGTGTTAAATTAATACAGTTTGTAAATTTTTCATCAAATAAAAAAAAAATGAAAATTATAAATTTTATAAAATTTTATTATAAATACAATCCTTTAAGATACTTTAGATATATTCTTACCTGTATATTTTATGATACAAAATTCACTTTTATATTGAAATTAATAACTCAAAATTGATTCTTATAAACTAGTATAAACATAAATTTGGTATATTGTGTGTTTGTAAGACGTATACAACACACGGCAGTAAAAAATTCTCTTTATATAACCCTTTTTCATATAATGATAGTCATACAGAATCTAGCAGACTAGCTAGCTATAAATATTGCAATTAATTTAATGTACTTATAGTAACTACTAAAGTACCTGAGCTCTTAAATAATTTCAGGATACTCACTGGAATGACATTGATTATATGAATAATAAAGACGACTTCACACTTTCTAACAACTTTAAGCAACTACCAGAATATGTGAATAATTTACATAAGGTAAAACACACATTTTATTTATTTATTTTGTTTTGAAATTATAATATACAAGGAACAAGAAATAAAACATTCATAAAAAAACAATGTTTTCAATAGATTCTGTTTTATTTTATTTTTATTATTAATTTGTAAACTGAAAAATATGTATAGTCATAAATAATTATGATAAATTAAAAAATTGATTTAATTTTTTAATGAATTCTTATTAGAATGGAATGCACCATATAGTTATTTTAGACCCAGGCATCAAATCACAACAATCAAATGAAACAATTTATGTTCCTTTAAAGGATGGTCTTAATGACAATATTTTTATAAAAAACTCTGCTGGCCAACCATTGGAAGGAAAAGTATGTAATTTTCTTATTACATAGTAAATCTAAATAAATTTTTAAATGATATTGTGGATGTGTATCACTTTATCACCTAGTAAGGTAATTTAGCAAGCATATATTCTGATCAATAAGTAAAACTTCAGCAATATGTTATGTGTTTTAGTGGTCTGACTACAGTATTTAAAAATTGAAGACAATATTAGCCAACTTTTTTTTTGATATTATTAGATTATAGATAGGTATCAACATTTATATTTTAAGGTTTGGAATAACATTGGAACAGTATTTCCTGATTTTACACATCCAAAAGCAACCCAATACTGGAAAAACCAGATTTTAAATTTTTACAATATTGTAAAATTTGATGGGTTATGGTTGGTAAGTTTAAATAGTAAAACAAAAATGATTTTTAACTGATTTATTTTATTTTAAGGATATGAATGAACCAGCTAATTTTGTCAATGGTGATTTTAATGGATGTTCATCTTTTAAATCTGATCACTGGGAATTACCTCAATATATTCCTGGTATAGTTGGTGGTCAATTAAACTACAAAACTATTTGCATGTCTGCAAGTCATTTCGCTGGTATTCATTATGATTTGCATAATTTATATGGACTTGTTGAAACTATATCCACTTACGAGTAATGATTTCATTTATTTTTGTTCTGTATGTAGTTTAGTCGAAAAGTCTATTAACATAACTTAAAATTTTGGTTATACCTATTTGATATTACTAAGTTTTTATTATAGTTTTTTTCTCAAATATCTTGGAAAGTTATATTAAAAAAGTTTATCAAATTTTTTTTTTAAAAGTCAAAAATTAATTGACAAAACTAGATTTTTCAAAAAGGTGTATGGTAATTGAGCCATTATTTTAAACAAGTAAAGATATATTAAAAGCCAGGAAAAATTTTAATTTGTGAAAATTATATTGCATTATTTAATATATATATTAATATTATATACCTAGGTACTAAAATTAATAAATATTATATAATTGTGGCTTAAACTCCAGGTAATAAAATATGGCCTAATTACCCCCTCCCCTATTATACAAGTATGTATTATTATTTATTAGTTTTGAACTTAATTCTTTTGTTAGTGCATTGTCAGAAGTAAAAAATACTAGACCTTTTATAATTTCTCGATCTTCTTTTCCTGGTTTTGGACATTATGCTGGTCACTGGACTGGAGACATAAACTCTTCATGGGATGATATGAAACAGTCCATAACAGGTATTATAATTTTTTTAATCAATAAATAATAACAATATTTATCTACAAATAATGTTATAATTCCAGTTTTTACAAAGATCAAATATTAAAAGTTACCTTATGAGAACTGATTTAGAGATCATTTATTAATAATACAAATTCAGTTACATAGTTACCTATTATATTTTTTCCATACCAATGGCTATTCATTATTCTTGTCTCTTATTGTACTACAACATCTCATCCTCAGATTCAGTGAATTTAGTTGTTTAGTATTTAAGCATAGATTAACAAATACTTGGAGTAAAAATAATTTGAAAAATAGGTGTCTGATAAAGTATATTTATACCTTTATTTATAGAGTATAAACAGGATTGAGCAAGTTACTTTATTTATTGTAACCGGATACAAGTTACAGTTATGTAACTAAGTTACATTTAAAGTTAAAAGTTACATTGAAAAATATTAAATAATTATATGCATAAACTAACATTTTATTATTATTATTATTATTATTGTTATTTTTGTTGACGGAAAAAACTTTATTTAAAAAACAATATATATATATATTTATAAAATTGTGTAGTGACACAGATACAATAGAATTAGATACAATTAATATAAAAATTTGCATTCAATTTTATAATAAAGAACATAAATTGAGGTATATAGTTTTATTATAATTTTATAATTTTGTCAATTGTATAACGTAACGGTCATAAAAATGATAGATAGTCTTCTATGTATATTATGTATAATGTAACTTTTAATTGTAACTGTAACTTTTATATTAAGTTACAGGAAGATATGTAACTAGTTACAAGTTACAAAAGTAACCGAATTACATAACTTAGTTACATGTAACTATGATATGCCCAACCCTGAGTATAAATAAAAACTACATTATCATTTCTTATTTCAGATATAATAAATTTTAATTTATTCGGCATTCCCCTAGTTGGTGCAGATATATGTGGTTTTCACCACGATACTACTATTGAGCTGTGCTCAAGGTGGATTCAATTAGGAGCCTTCTATCCATTTTCTAGGAATCATAACGGCCAATACATGAAAGTAATATACTTCATAAATATCCAAAAGCTTTGTAAAAATTTGTTTATTCTTATGCTATTTTTAGGACCAAGATCCAGCAGCTTTAGGATCAAACGTTATAGTATCTGCGAAAAATTCATTGATAACTAGATATTATCTATTGCCATATTTGTATTCACTGTTTTGGAAAGCTCATGTTTACGGAGAAACTATTGTTCGACCTTTATTTTTTGAGTAATTGTAGACAATAATTTTAAACCAAGCAAGCTCTATTTAATTTTTATCACATACATAGGTATCCATCTGATGAAAATACATATGCCATAGACACACAGTTCCTATGGGGTGCAGCTTTACTGATCTTGCCAGTCTTAAAAGAGGTTAGTAAATAATTAATATTTAATGAATATAACAAGTTTATATGTATAAAAATAATTAAAATAAATACTTGTAGAAAAATCATCAAGTGTATGTATATCTTCCAAAAGATATATGGTATGATTTTTACAATAACACTGCAATATTGAGCAATGGAAGTTATTTTTTCATAACAGCTCCAACTCACACAATACCTTTACTGGTGCGAGGGGGTTATATTTTACCAACACAAATGCCCGCTTTAACTACAACATTAAGGTAAATAATAGTTATTTATTTATTTTCTAATCACTACTTGTTTTTAATATTGTATTTTAATTGTTCTATACATTTTGAATATGCTATGTAACTTGGTTAAGTCGTCAAAATCACTTTGAACTGTTAGTAGCTCCTAAACACAACCAAGCAACTGGTTTTTTATTTTTTGATGATGGAGAGTCTTTAGGTAAGATGTCATGAATTTCTACAGACTTTGATACTAGTCTAATATTTTTATTTTAACCATTAATCATAAAATTATAATGGATTATACTCATAATTTGTTATTTTGTAGATGCCTGGAAAAATAAATTGTACAACAAAGTGCAATTTAAGCTTGATAACACTACATTTTCTAGTATTGTAGAGATGAATGGTTATATTGATGACAACTTTGTGTTACAAAATATTACTGTACTTGGAATCAAATTAGGACCAACCAATTTACAAGTGAATGGAATTCCATTCAATAGTTATTACTTCAATGAAACCAAACAAGTAATTTAAAGTATAATTACATATTATTGTATACATACATATCAAAATAATAATACATAAATTGTATTATTAATTGTACAATACTTATAAGTTATAACTAATTAATAAAATGCTATATTTATTGTAGGTTTTATACTTCAAAATGTTAAATTTAGATCTAAGGATGCCATTCAATTTAACGTGGTAAATTATGAACATCAATAATGAACAAATTTCCATCTACAAAGTACTAAATTATGTAAAATAAATGTTGAACAATAACCACAAATGTGGTTGATTATACAAGAGTAAATGGTTCAGTTCATACATTTCAGTACTTATAAGTATAGAAAATTGCATTAATTAAAAACAATTTTAATACATATATATATATATAATATAATATTAGATTATTACTTGGTGTATAAAATAATTAATATTAGATTCTATATTTATAACAAAGTAGGAACCAGCTATAAAAATTAGAAATTATAGACCAGTAACATTGATGGATTTACCTTTCTGATGGCTCAAATTAAATTGTATATAAAAGAGATGGTTTTACATTTATTTGATTTTTGTAAATACATGTAATTTTCTACCCATAAAATATAAATGCAATTGATTAAATTACAATTTTTTTTCCAATGACTATTATTAACTATGTATTTTTCCATGTTTTATACTTAATAAAACAATGTTAATGTTAATATAAGATCTATAGATGCTTTAAATTTTCCAACCGAAATTTGTAATTTTTAAAATAATTTCTAATAGTAAATAAAATAATTTTTATTTTAGTTAAAAAAACATAATACTCAGTTATCAGTCTATAAATTTGAAAGAAATTTAATAACTGCCAAGTAAATATTCGCTAAATATTAACTATCAATCTGTTATACCATATTATATAGTTGAACGAATATTGTTTATATGTAAATATATGTTGAGTCGAGTATTTTTTTTTCTAGTTGAGTCGAGTTGTAAAATTGAGTACTTGGACACTATTTAGTACTAGGAATTATAATATAGAAAAAATTCAAAATTCCCTTCACTATTTATCATTAAATTAAAAACATTTATTATTTAATAACAATTTATTTTACAATAATAATAAAAATTATAAAAATGTATACAAGAATATATTATTATATATTAAAACAACCAACAATGTGCAACCAATGTAAAATGAAATTAATTTTAATTATTTATATATTATATAATATTAAATATAAAACTATATTTTTCATTCTGAGTCGTCATTAAATGTTTCTTGAGAGTCTTTAATATCTTCTAATTGTAATACAAATTTATTGTAATCTTTTAAAAAACCAATTGTTTGACATTTTCCGATAATAATAGAGTTCTTATATCTGAAACAATTTGGCCAACACATGAAAACAATCGCTCACTGCTTATTAGAGTAGCTAAAATTGCTAGATATTATAAAGCAAGAGATTTTATGAATGGATATTTAATTTGCCCCACATCCTTCCAAAATTGAAAACAGTCTATTGATTTAAGTTCTTTGAGATCTTGATTATGATTTTTGATTTTTTTTTCCATTAATAAATTGATGTTTTCAACATTTGATTGTGTTTGTACTTCAGCACCATCCCGTGCATCAACCATTGACCATTGACCACATATAATTTTTTTTATTATTTATTTCAGTAATTATATTTACATAATTAATAGGTTCTTCTGGTGAATAATATTTATAAATTTCATTTTTCATGAGTTTATAATTCGTCTACTTGGTATTTGTTTAAAATTGATGACTTTAACCGAGGATTTACAATCATACATAACAGTTAATTGTTATATTTTTTAAAAATAGGGAAATGAGATATTATTCCGATACTAGATGCAAATGACCGTACCTTCAAATTATAAGTTGACTGTTGAAGACAATTATATAATGCAGATAAAAAATTATACTCCCAGCTGTAGGAAATGAAATACAATATAAATCATTTGTAGCTTTTTATATAACAGTTTTAAAACACCCAATAAACCTTCAATTGTCAAGTACTGATCTCTTGTTAATTTATCTATTTTACTGTTCAATTCAATTAAATCAGTATAAATAAATTTTTTTAAATTATAAATACTTTCAAGCATTAAATACTCTGAATTCCATCAAGTGGAAACATCTTGTATTAACATTAATGGATGAGTTTTATTTTCTATCTTTTGAAAATCTAAAAACCTCGCTTTAGCTGTTGAACTTCATTTGTAATGACTAACAATAAACTTACAAGCTGCTAAAAGCATGTCTAAATTAGGTGTACATTTATTTGCATCTACTATTGCAAGTTGTAGAGTTGTAGAGAATGTGCTAAACATCTTAGATGTGATGGTATCCATCTGGAACTTTTCTAATTGCTGCCACAAAGTTAGATGCATTGTTAGTTATAAAATACATAGGTATATATTTACAAAATGACCATTTTTTTATAAGTTTTATAATGAGGTTTTTTATAGGTTGGTTGCAGAATGTTCAAAATTTAGTGTTATATGACAGAGTTTCTATTCATTCGAGACATAATGGACTGTTAAAGAAATATAACTTTCATTTGATCGGGAAGTCCATCCATCTGTGATAAATGACAAGGATTTTGCATTTTTACATTCATTATCAATGATGCTTTTAATATGAACAACAGCTTTTTCAAAAGCATTCGGAATATTGATAATTAGAAAAATATTTCCTCAAGGTAACAATATACCTAGGTTCAGCTTTTTTCATAAGTTCTAAAAATGCAGGCTCCTGGACAATAAAATTGGCACGGCAGAATTATAAATTTTGATACACTGTCATTTAGTGTCTTCACATTTGGATTTGTTTTTGCCCATGGTTGTAAATTACTTAATAATTTAATCTTGAAGACTTTAGTTGACAATGTATAAACTGTTTGTTAATGTCGTTAATGATGTATATCGTATTAATTATAATAAATAAAAAAATTGACAACTGTTAAATTTGAACGTGGACACTGAATCATATAAATTCAAAGAGAAATTGATTAAATTGTAACCACACACGACACAGTTGAATGATAATTGACTAATTAAAAATGTATCTCTTCAATACTTAGTATTTACTACTATTGCAGGATGGGTCCGTGATCTAATTGATAATCAATAATAAAAAGTAAACAATAACAGTTTATTTTTATAAATTTAAATAATGAACATCTTCATTATTTCTTGGGTTATATTTTATCAGAAATATTTATAGTTTTTAATATTTTTCAATAAAACAGTCATGTAGGGTATTTGATTACTCGATTTAAATCGAATTAAGACAAGTAGTCGATTTGAGTCGAGTACTCAAACTCAACACAAGTACTTGATTCAAGTCGAATACTCGTATTTACGAGTACAAAAAAAATCTTAGTTGAGCCAAGTACTCAACATTTTTTTCAAAGTCGAGTACTCGCCCAACTCTACTATATTATTTATATTTATGCTGTTTCACTATCACAATGTATAGAATGAATACTATAATCCAAGTGTAAGAATCATAAGTATATGAATTGCTATAATTTAAAAATGTCCCGTCTATAAAAATCTCTTTATCAGTGATTTACCAATTTATTTAAATTAGTTTCTTATATATACATTATTTACATCCACAGCAATACAACATACAATATATTCAAATTGAAGAATATTAAAATAGAATTATTCATTATTAGAATGTAAATTGTATGTATTTTAAATGCTTTTATAGTTCTATTATAGTACTAAGACTTCTTGATTTTACATTTTAAATTAACAAACAATATAAACAATATAATGATTTAAAATAATTATAAACTTGTCTTGTACATTAGTAGACGATAAATTATTTTAATATCAGAGTCTATATTACTTGATGAAATGCTATCACATTTTATCTTCATAGAATAGATGAATTCAAATCAATGAGTAACGTAATAATCAATTTTCTATCAATAAAGAACATTATTATTTCCTTAAAATAAATCACTGTTGTTAATTCTTGTTGTTTCCATCAAGTTTTCTAAATTAAATATCTAATTATCTAAGTGTAAAACAACATTATCAGTTATGTCTGTACAATAAATATTTATTAATTAATACAGGTATAAAATTAACTTAAATTAAGTATTTAATCACAATCACAATTTAATTTAATTTTAATTAATTACAAGTTCCAAATCAATCTATAGATAACCAATGCATTGTGTAATATCAAGTTGAAATTTAGTAATAATTTAATTTAAATGTAAAAGTAAATGTAGTTCAACTTTATATTTAATATTTTCTGAACGATTCTTTAAATGAAATAAAATATATATTTCATAATTAGTGTTTATAATATTTAACTGAATTATTGTAAACATTAACGAATAATAAAATAATTTAAGTTATAAAATTATTGATTAAATTAAATATAAAATTATATTTGACTAAAATATTATTAAATATTAAATATCGCTACATTGATAAATTTGATACAGTGGTGAAAGGAAATGAAGATATTTTTCATTCAGATGCATAGAAACCTAACAAAATTGTAGTTATGTTATCTTTTGCATATCAACTATTGTTTTATACAATTTTAAATGATTTCTAAAGTAAAATAGTTATGAATTGAATAAAAAAAAAAAAAAAAAAAAAAAAAATAATAACCATAGATATTATAACAGTAATTCATATCATTAAAAGCTATATATTGATCAATGTTAGTCAAATAAAATTTCATATTTATATTGTGGCTTAGATTTTTAGAGCTAGATTACTTAAATAAATATTGATAAACAATTGATATTCAATTATACATAATATAACTAGTTATACTAAAATTTTTCAATTAAATTTTTTTATAAAACAGTAACAATATGAATTAAACTAATAATTGTAATGTTCATAAGAACTTTAAAATGTGTATAATAATAGAACAAAATAATTAATTAATATTAGAGGTTTCCTACAAAATGTAGATTTACATTTTATGGTATACAAAATTATCAGATACTGGCAATAAAATATACCAAGTAAATTTAGATTAATAAGTATTATACACAATTATATATTTTAATAATAAAAATTAGCTCTAAAAATCAGGAACTTTAATATAAGCCACAAAAATATTAACTGAATAAAAAACAAATTAAAAAAAAGTAATAAACAAATGAAAATAGGAATTGTTAAAAATGACTTTGGTTCTACAAGATACTTTATTTGTAGTTTTTAACCAAAAAACAGCTTTTGTTTTAATGATGCATCTCAACAGTCTTTTTTTTTATTATTATTATTATTATTATGATTTTTTTTTTTTGTAATAACCACTAAAAATAAATTTCAAGGCAATAAACAATTTAAAAATATTAGTTAAGAAGATAATATAAATTATAATGTTATAAAATAAATAAATACATAAACAAACAATTAAGTTACTGCATCAAGGGTCATCTAAAAAAATAAAAAACGTATATATTTATTATTAATAATAATACTTATATTATGTAGTGTTTGAATTTTTTTTGAAATATTTCAGTATTTTAATGAAATTTGTTTTTCTTTTTTAAATAAATTTCATTTTTACGAATATTTGTCATTCCATTTAATAAATATATAATTTACCAAAAGCTTAAAAGGAATTATTTATGAATAAAGCTACAACTATGGACTATATTATTATTATCTAATAAATAATTATCATCAATATTTGTATTAAAAAAAAATCCAATGTTTTACATTTTTGTGAAATATTTCAAATGATTTCAGACTTCAAACACTACTTATATCATATACCGATATAATTATTTTCATAATTTGAAATTTTATAGTTTTGATTTCATTAAATAAATTGCTTTAGGTTTGTTAAGACTTATATTTTAATACTATTGAACTTTATTTGTAATTAATCTCAATTTGTCATATCAAATTCATCAGAAAATTAGTACAATTCTATAAAATTTTAGTGATTTTAGCTACAGATTACAGAGAAATCACACAATAATATAGCTTGACTTTATTTATTGACATGATATATTACTATCTAATGTTCACACTGTTATCTAATTTTATAATGTTCTTTAAATAATTCTTTATATATGTTATAAATTATAACCAACAATACTAGTCATAAGAAAAAAGTATTCCAAATTTTAGTAAAAGAAAACTCTTTTTAAAATGTCTCTATCAAGATAATATAAATAAAACGAATGATACAATCAATAATATAAAGTATAATAGTTATTTTTCCTTTGTACCATATAGCTTAGCTTAGTTATGTACCTGTGTATTAGTTTGTCATCAACCAACTGTTTCTTAACTTGAATAATGTATATATTAATTTTATTTACTTAAAATATTATATTGTATTTTTATTTTTATTAAATCATGTATAGTAGACAAATACCAATGTATAGAATCCTTATAATTATATTTCCTCATTTATTAACCATAATATTTGTAGTGTGATCATTTATTTAATTATTTATAATTTTAATTCTTAGATTAAAAATAACTAAATCATTTAATGTTGAAGTATTCAAAAACAAAATATTGACAGTATACAAAGACCTAAATCTATACTTGAAAATCATACTTTCTCACTTCACTGACCTTTAAAAACTAACAAAGTTAAGGTAAGCTAATTATTAATTAACTATTTACTACAAAATCACGTGACAATATTATTGCATGATAGATTTGATATGATAAATAGATGTTCATAATTACAATAACCATAAACATCACATACAATAAACATTATTTTACAATGAATTTAAACAAAAATGATTACATCTATCATGTATTTTAGATATGTACTAACCTGAATCATCCAATGGTGATTGATTATTTGTCGGATCTATTGCTTCTTTAATTTGATTACTGGCCCCTTTAGGATCTAAGTCAGTTGCTCTATTAAAGTTCATTAATGCCAAATGTATATTGCCTAGTTTTTTATGTACCTAAAAAAAGTGTTTGTTAAAAACTAGAATAAATCAATTGTACTACACCGTACTTTTCCAGTTAAAAAATAGACTAGAGATTCCTTTGGCACAATTTCTTTCAATTCTTCTAATTCATATAGTGCTTCTGGTAATTTACCAAGTTTAGAGTAAATCTGTGCTCGTTGATATTTACACATTGGATGTTTAGGTTCTAATGTTAAAGCTATATGTAAAGTATGTAACGCTTGGTCAGGTTTGTCCATACTATTTTGCACCTGTTTAATCATATTTCAATATAATGAAAATTTTTGAAGTATTAAATATATAATAAAAAATAAAATGATCATTTAGAAAATTTTGATTAAGGTTATAAGAGTTTATTATACTTACAACTGCAATATGACACATGATTAAAGCACTACTATGATTTATTCTAAGAGCTCGCTTATAATGCATTTCAGCTAATTCATACCGTTCTTGTTTTTGATAAATAGCACCAATTCCATACCTAAAATAAACATATGATCATTATCAGCATACTGTTATATTATGTGAATAGATTCATGATTTAAATAAATTAAAACTAATAAAAATATTTTTATATTATTTTACTAGTATAGTAAATAATATATAATGTAATAATAAAAAACTTAAATGTTTCTACAAATATAAAAATAACTAAAATCATTATTTTACAATTAAGTATACAATTAATGAAAATTTAAACATAAAATAACTTTAAAAAAAAAAATTATTTTATATAAGATTTTTAGGTTTCAACAACTTATTTAGAAACTGTACTAAATTTTCAAATCTTAGCTATAGTAAGCTTTAGTTGTGACTAAAGGATAGATGTTCATGCATTTACATATTTTTTCCCTTTAATAATAAAATTTGATTTGTAACCTATAGATTACGAAAGTTAAATTGTTATGTTGCATAATTTACATATATAGATCCATTTTTATTTTATTAGTGCATACTTGATATCTTCAGGTTTTACTTAAAAATTAACATAACATTTTGTCTATTTCAATTATTTTAGAAATTTTATCCTTTCCGTTTTATTGATTAGAAATACCTAATAGTAATGACTAATACCTATGCGCATATTATTCAGTATAATACACATTTAAATAAGAAAAACAAAATAAATATTATATTAATTAAAAAAAAATGATAATAATTTTATAAATAATTTGATTTTTCAGATTAAATTAGCAATAACAGACCAGTTTAAGTAAATATAATTTGATATTTTATTGCTTATTATGTTTTTTTGCACATATTATTACACATATAAAGGCGTTTTATCAGCATATTTATAAAATGTTATAGAGCATAATATATTAAAATATTTTGGTACATGAACAACCCTTTAGTTATGATCAAGCTTACAATTTTATATCAATAATCTAAAAAATTTCAAATATCTTTAAATAGTAAATAGAGCAAAAACATTTTGAATATATTTATTAATATTTGAGAATAAATCTATCAAGTTTTTATGCTCATTTTAGCTAAAATCTGTTTTTTTGATTTTTCTGTTCTTCCATTAATTTTGAAAAGTACTGAGCACTTTTAAATTACAACCTCTTACTACAACACCAACTAGATCTAATTTTCTACCAAAAACCACAATCAATGTTAAAGTCAAAATTAAAAATAAAGTTGGAAAAATAAAATTTTGTAAAAACAATACATTCAGTTTCATTCAGAAAATAAAAACATATTTTACTTTAAAAGTTTGAAAAATCTAAAAATGTATGGAAAGATGTAAGATTAACATATAAATATTATTTTACCAAGATTTGTAATGTCTTGGATCTAATTTGACAGCTTTCTGGAAACAAGTAATAGCTTTTTCCAATTCTTCAGTGACTAAATACTCATTACCTAAAAGTGCATATGCATATGGAAAATCTGGATTCACCTAATAATAAAAATAATAAAAATGTAAGTATATTATTTTTTTCAATGTTTAAAAAAAACAATATTAATCAATATTATAAATAATACTCACTTGTATTGCTCTTTGAAAATATTTTATTGCAGTTTGGTGTTCTTTTTGCAAAGAAAAGCAATTACCAACGACACACCATGTAGATGAAGAATTTCTATCTAAAGCAGTCATGTCTTGTGCTAAAGCAGATAAAGCAACCTCTTTCTGTTGATGCCATAGAGATGTACTATAAAGTTCCATTAATGTATCCCTGTATGGTTCATGTTCTTTGACTTCGCTAAAATATCTGTTGAAAATAATTCAAATTAATAATAGTAATTTATAAACATTAATTAAATAAATACTTTATTGATTGTAAGTAATCAGACTGTTCACAATATGCTTTTCCAATCATTGACAATACAAAACCAGTTTTATATTGTCGTGGTGGTAAACTTTGAAATAATTGGATTGCCTTTTTACAATTAAATTTTGATAATTGCAAATATGCTATTCCAATATCTCTTAGTAATGACAAAAGTCCTTCTATAAAATTAAATATAAAATTGAATCATTTAATACCAACAACATCTAAAAAAAGTAAAAATGTAATTAAATAATATTTATTACCAGTAGTTTTTTTTTGTAAATTAAGAGCTTGTTGAGCAAGTGTTAATGTTTCTACTTCCATTACTCCACGCTCTTTTGGATGTCTTTCAGTGATATCAGCAAAAACTGACTTTTTGGGAATCATTCCACTTTTTATTTTACGTGTGGCCGATTTTGGGCTAGCAAACTTTTTATTTGGGCTCTTAGTATTTTCCTGTAAAAAATATTTTATTTAAAAGTTTAAGATAATATATATTTTAATTATAAGATAAAAGATACCTTGACCGAACAATTATTGGTGATTATTCGACTACTACGTCTTACAACATGTGACATAGGACTTGAAGGCATAGTTATTTGTTGTGTGCCTAAATTGTTAATATTACTTGTATTCCCTGACTGACTAAAAACTGGTTTAGAACTCTATCAATGCAATGTAAAAACAAATTTTAAGTAATAACAGCAATTTAAAAGATTTTAAAATAAAATAAAAATATTCTATACTTACTCTTTTTGATATGAATTTCTGATCATTAGTTTCATTTAGTGTAGCTGAAGGAACTAAAACCATTGATTGGGATGAACAAACAGATAAATTATCTGAATTTTCAAGGGGGAATACTCCAAAACTATTTTTAAAATAGCAAATATTAGTTTAATTTTTATAATTAACCATTATAAATATTTAGAATAAAACTATAACCAAATAATGCATTTAGAATTAGAACTAAATCCACTATATTACTATATTATCTCTATTAAATCAATTACAATAATATTGATATAATTGACTGGTAGTCTAGTGTTCACTATACATAAATGATTCACAATATGACAATAACTATAGGGATAGTGTTTTACTCAATACAAAGTCTATAAAAAGTAGTTAAAAATAGAGAAGTATTTTACGGAATAAACTTTGATGATAAACAAAGTCATTAATTGATTTAATATTCAAATTTTAAGAAATTTTAATATCTTTCCTACAATATAAGAGCATCAAATAAATACATGAGTATTCATATAATATGACATTAACATCTATTATAACATTTATATAATGATAAAAAGAAAGTGAATCAATATAGACTTATTGTACTTAAAAAAATAATTTACCTGAAAATGCATCAGACATTTTTGATTATAATCTTATTAAAAAATAATATATATATTGGATGTAGTAAATTTACCTTGGTGTCAATGGGCTATAAGCATTTTCATTTATCACTTTTACTTTTCTTCCTAATGGTCGAACAAATATTGCTTTAGCATTATTCATATCAGGTGTAAATGGTTGTATGCCACTGGATATTGAACTATTACTACTAGGTACAGACATGTTAACCATTTTTTGAGCTGGTGTACTACTAGAATTTAACAATAAATCATCATAGATACAAATATGACATAATTAATATTCTAACATATTGGCTGCAAATTTATTAAAATGTCTATAGCATGTCTTACAAAAGAACAGTACTATATTTTGATGAAAACCAGATATTTTTGCACATCCTCATACCACTTCACACATAATACTAACATCACATTCAGCCCGGGCACCGGATACAAAACTTAATCTAGCGAAACGGTACCTTTCTTTCATGAGACAGACTATGTGTTTTTAAACTTCAGTAAATTATTAATAGCCGCAATATAGTACAGTATGAACTTATATATTTTAGTATCTGCATAAAAACTTTGGGACTATAATAATGCTTTCAGCAATTAAACTATGGCAGAAGGCAATTTACATATTCAACATAATATATCATTAATATTAGTATGAAGATTTAAACTAAAAATATATCAATCTCAATTTTTAAAGTTTTGTATAATAATTATATTTTAAAAATTATTACTACATTAAAATATAACTATCCATGTCATATTATAAAATAGTAAAATTACAAAATATAATTTTAATGAATAAAAAATTATCATACTGTTTGAATGGAAATTAATTAAAAGTTAATACAAATTTGCTTAAAATGAAAACATATACTAAAAGTAAAAATATTAATGTATGACATATGGTGATAATTTATAAATTTATATTACATAAGCACTGTTAGGCCATCAGCTAGAATTCATATATTTTATTTGTAATCTTTAAGGAAAATCAAATATTCCAGTATTTGAAAAATATTATATTTAGACCCAAACTAATGCTTGGTGAATTTTATGAATATTGCAATAAAAATCTCAAAAATATGTTAAGCATACCATTAAGTGATAGCATTCAAAGTGTTAAACTATTATAAACTTACCTATTAAACGTATTTATTGATTCATATGAAAGATTATAGGTTGATAAAGGTGTTGAATTGACATGAGAATTTGAACCTAGGCATTTATTAAAGTTCTCTAAGTTGTCCACCTAAAATATAATAAAAATAAATAAATCAAAATACAGTTTATATTATTAAAAATGTTTAATATTTTACCCTAAATATTTTAGTGGGTTCAGGATCAGGTTTAACACCTCTGTCACATAGGTCTTGGAATGATTGCCACAAAAAAGGATTTAAATACAGAGCCTTCCGGCAAGCCTCTGCAGCTAAATGTGATCTTTCAGAACGCCACCAAATGTGACTTATCAGTTGCAAAGCAAATGGAGCACTATCACCATAATCAGAAATTATGGTTTCAATAAAAGATGAACACGATGAAGATGATATTAAATCACCTACATTACCAGTTAACACAGTTTCTGCTTCAGACAACCTACAAGTTGATTGAACAAATTAATAAATAAGCATAAGATTATATTATACATCAAAATAAAATATATCTATAAATTATATACTACTAATTAGTTAAAGATTTAATAAAAAAAAATTATATTATATTTTTTCCCAAGATACAAAAATGTAACCATACTTGTGAAGATCAACACAGCAACGGGCTAGTAAAAATTTGCATTTTTCTGACACTATTTTTTTTCCACTCAGAATTGTATATGCTTGAGATGGTTTACCCGATCGATAATAACAAGTAGCCAATAAATAGATGCTTTCATCTGAATCAACTAAAAAATAATGTTTATAATATATTATTAAAATCAATTAAATATTAATTATTTAAGAGTAGTTTAAATGGGGGTTTTGTGATGACATAATCAATATCAACTAAGAGATTCTTTAAACAATAAAAAAATTATTGATTAAAAATAATAACAAAATATAAACTTTTATTATGTCAAAGGTGTATTAATATTTAATACTAAGAAAACAGTTCTTGTTAACAATCGTAGTAATATTTAAATTATTAAGTAAAAAAATGCTTGTGTGGCCAAATGGTAGTTAACCTCAGGCCTGATAATTTTTCAACACACTACTGCTTGTTTATACTACAAATCTTATAAATAAATAAGTTAAAATATTGACATAATTAAATTTTAGGAGAAAATTAACTTTAAATAGTTCAACCAAAAATATAGATATAAGTTTACAGCTTTATTTTAAACATTTTATTCATATAAAAATATATTTAAAAACTTACATTCTGCGCATAATCTTTCTGCAAGGAATATTGCATCTGAATAAGCATAATGATTTAAACAATGCCAAATTGCAGCCTGTGAAATATTAAATTACATAATCCATAAATACATTAATGCTTTATACAATATAATAATGAAAAGTTTTGTTTTGTTTTAAGAACCATGACTTTCCATTTATTGACAATGAATATTGATGATTATGATGTGAAATAAAAAAAAAACATTTTAAGAATAAACCCAAATTAGTCTATTAAATGAAATAATAACAATTTTACATAAATATTCTTTAATACTCAGAATTTGTGTACATTCAACTTAATTTAGAATAGTTGTATTTTAAATAAATAATATAAAGTATTAGATAGCTTTAAGTTTTTTTTTTATACTTTAATCAAATAAACAATTCTATACTTCACAAAATAACATAATTAATTAAGGACATATACATTGAGATAAACCAGATTATTTTTAATTTTGAAATCTTAAAAAATAAAAATGTTCAATTATTTAGATAGGCAACTATTTATATAATTGCAATTTCAAAAACCATAAAAATAAATCCACGTATAATATTATATTTTTGTCTTAATTATAAAACTCAAATATTATTAAAATCGTTTGAATAAAAATTAATTATTTTTGAACTACCTACCTATCTATTGTATATTTGTACAATACACTAATAGTAACTTAATGTATTATATGCATTACAAAATAAAATGTTTAGTTTTGAGTAGAAAAAATATACAGGTTCTATTTATCTAATCATTTTCTAATATTAAAAATATGTTTATTCTATATTTTAAACTTCAAAATCATCAATAACCATTGTTGACATAGGTTTTATTCACGAGAACTACACACTTACTTGGATAGGTTCTTGAATAATCATCGTAAACAAATAAATGTATTTATATGTAGGTATGTATGTGCACTATAATAATGGTTATTAGTTGAACGTAATTAAAACACAACCACAATTCAATAAGAAATTAAAACTAAAATTAGGAAATTATTAAATTAATGTAAAATATTTTTTACTAAGTTGCGACTTTATCATGTAATGAAAAAATGAAAGAAGCTAAATTGATAAGAATGACAATCGTACCAACTTACATTTTATATTGGAAATACATTGATTTTCATTTTTGTTTAATAACATTGAACTACTTAGGTACTTATTAATTAATAATAATATTAATTCAAATATTTATATCTTAAACATTTATTTTAGATGTTTGATATTATTCATAAAACTCAATTAAAATTATCTTTTTTTGCTCTAACCATTTAAATTTCAAATAATATTTAGTCTACTAATTAAAAGGGATATTTTGATGTATAAGTATAACCTATAACATCACATTTTCTTTATTAATTTCATGTTTTAAACATTCGATGACAAAATTAATAACGATAACGGTATTTCCAAATTGGTAATGGCAAGTTAGATCTTAGATACCAAATACTAATAGTAAAACGCTGCACCCGCATTTATTGTCTCAGACCTCAGTCTTACAAGTGCGTAACATTGCCAATCTATGCTCAGCAGTTCGTTTAGCTTCGTTACTTTTAATATTAGATTGAATTAACCTATTATGAAACTGAATTGTAAGAACTTAATATGTGTTCGCACGTTGGTTTTTTGTGATAATTAAATTTTTCACTGACTCGTGTAAATAAAATAGTGCAGTTTAAAAATAAACATAACATTATTTAAAAAGTATAATTATCGTAAAAACCAATATACAAACTTCGATAAATTTCTTACCATCAAGTTTCACAATAAGTCAATTTACTCTAATATTAAAACTAATGAAGCTAAACATGAATTGCTGAGGGTTAATTTGTTATGTTACGCACTTGTAAGACGGAGACAACAAATGCGCGTATAGCGTCCTCTTAATCATTACTCTATAATAATTACCAAATTAATTTCAGATAATCAATTTGGTACCAGTAAACCCGAATTAAAATTTAACTAGTATGCAGCATACACAATCACAAATGTAGGGTGACAAAAATAAATAATTTTAAAGTATTTTTAATCTTCTATAATATCTAAATGCTACAATAAAATTGTAAAATTTATATGTCGGGGTGCGGAGGAGGCGGAAATCCTCCGCGGGGCTGTTCTTAGGTTTATAATTTTAGCCACCCCTTCTAATAAACCAAATTTACACCTATTTGCACTGCATACTGTCGTGATATTATTTTTATTAAAATATCTGAAATCTGAAATAGTAATTTAGAGCGATATTGCACTTACTCGTAGAAGAGTGTATTCATTTTTCAAAATGAATGTCCATGGATAAAAATGTAAAATCTATTCTCTTTTTGTATAAATATATTTAGACCAAAAAACTAGAATGTATGTTTCCAAATTTAGAAATAGTTATGCGTATATGTATCTAAGTACAGCAGTTTTTATCTGCTCAGGCGAGAGGACTTCCGTTTTTAAAAGAGTAAAGTCTTCCTATTTGAAATCAACCATGCAGAAGTATTTACTACTTAGCATTGAAGCAGAATTAGTTGAAGAATTATATTTTAATGATACTATTAAGTATAAGGTGACACATTATATGCTCATCAAAAAGCAAGAAAAAGAAAAGTATAAATATTGGTTTATGTTCATTTTAATTATTTTTTAATAATGGTTGTTTAATTATTTTATGTTTTTTATGTTAAAAATGCATTTTGTTTAACTTTATATCTTTATTTGTTTATACATAATATATTATATTATATATATATTATAGCTGTCTAAAGTTAACCATTTGTTGACATAACTTTTAATAATAATAGAAATTAAATTACGATAACGTTACTGAAAGTAAGTATAACATTATAATTTATATTAGCTATAATAATAATTTAAATTTAAATTTAAAATTTTGAAATTAATTTTTTTTATAGCCAACTCAATATAGCTTTAAGGTATAATTGTAATATCGCTTTAAGCCAGTTTGTTTTACAAAATTGCGTTTTAAAGATATAGTATAAAACATTTTTAGATATGATGATTAGATAAATTCTGAAATGAATGTTAAAAAATGCTAAAATAATATAATACTTATACATTTTATAAATAAAATACCACAGATATTTCAAAATTATATTTTTGAATATTAATATTCTTAGTATTTTATATTTTTAAATTATACAAATTAATACAAGACATGATAAATTATTTTAGCATTAAATATAACTTTTAACTAAATTATTTTTTATAATATTAATTTTTACAATAATTATTATAATTTAACAACAATTAAGTATTAAAAAACAAAAATTTTAATATAATTGAATTTATTTAAAACAAAACAATGAATATACTATCAGTATAAAACACAAAATCAAACAACATTATTCATCATTCAAAAAACATTCCAAGTTCTCATACTCAGATTTAGGATTATTAGTCTTCTTTTTATTCTTTTTTTCACTTTTATTCTTGACTTTTTTTTCTTTCACCTAAATATTTGACAAAATATATTTAAGTTAAATTTTTAATCTAAATCTTATTTTATGGTACTAAAGACTGAACTATTATTATTAGAATTTACAAATGTCATTATAGTTAATTACTTAATAACAATAACATTTTTAATCAAACATTATTTTTACATTACCTTTTTAGTAGCAACATTACTTAATCCATCCACATGTGGTTTTGATTCTTCGTCTTCTCCACCTTCTGGTCTTGGTCTTGTAGTATTTTGAATAGACGACCAATTATCAATATCATTTGACTCAATGTTGTTCTTTTCAATCTTAAGTAAAAAAAATTATATTTTTATACTTTGTCATTTTTAAAAATTATACCAAACTAATAAATTAATTTTAAGTTATTATCACCTTTATTCTAGCAATATCTGGTGTAAAATCATCAGGATCTACATCAGCTTGATAACCTGCAACCATTGGATTTCCACAGTCATCGTCGCTAAAAAAATTAAGAAAAAACATTCAGAGTAACCACATTTTGATTATTTGACTGATTGTATTTAAAAATTAATATTAAGACATAATATTGTAATTATAGGAATCACAATTACATAATTCAGAGTTAATATTAAATTGACTTAAAAATATAAGACCAAAATTATGAAAAGGATAACAGATAAAATAAGACTTTTTTCAATGTACCTATATGTAGATACATTATTGTATTTTGTTTTTAAATGTTGGATGCGTTGGTTATCAAGAAAATTTTCTAGCTCTTTAAACATCATTATTAGTTATAAACAATTTCTACAATAGAGAGATATTGTTCTAATTTGATGCTTAATATTATATTTTAAAGGTATTTTTTCATGCTTTCTCAAAAATTATTAGATAAAATTCTGTTTCAACTGAGTTAATCATCCAATAGATTTTAGAAACTTATAATTAAAGACAAGATTTTGCATATAATACATGTATATATTTTTATAAGAAATTATACATGCAGTAAATGGATTTTTATCAATTATACCTAAATAAATATGATAATATTAAAAACTTTTATTTTGCTTATTTTGAGTACAAATGCATATTTTCCATAAAAACACATGGTTTTTCATATCTTATATATAAATTTAAATGTTTTAATTTAGTTTTATAATTTTATATACAATTATTATCTATAAATTTGGTCCACAACACAAAAATTGAAAACATTTAAAAAAATATAATATTATGTTTCCATAGATCATTATTACTTATTAGTTGGTAGAGATAGGTATACTTAATTCATTGCATACTGATTTTCATATTGAATATTTTTATCTTATCTATTTTGTCCACCATTATCGACTTATTATCATTCATCAATACTACAGAACACGGATTGACAAACCTTTGACTGTAGTTCAAAATGTACATTCAGCAATGGTCAACGTATTTTAAAAACATGTTTATTTTATATAACATTGTTTGTGTTAGTTACTTTACAATGACTTAGTGTCTAAGTTCAAAATTACCATCACTTAAAAAATGGATTGACATATTATTGTTACTTATTTTTCCATTACAATCATAAAATATATTGTATAAACAATATTGTAGTTTATCTTTTCCGTCATTGATGTTTTAATTTTATAATTTTACAATAAATAAATACCTAGCTATAACAATCAAAAATTATTTTGCATATTTTGTGCTTGTTATGTGCATATTTTAAAATTTTAAATGCATATAAATCCGGTTTTTATTTATAATTCAAGACAATTATTCATAATCCAATATAATTAAGACTACCACTACTATATAATTAAATTATACAGGGAACTCAATTCACTACTTTAATTTTTAAACAAGGGATTCAATTCACCTCTTTTGATAAATGATAAATTAGTTTATGATTATTTATCTATGCCCTTTAATAAAAAGCTTTCATCAATTAAATCAAATGCTTTTATAAAATCAATAAAAATATAGATAAATGAATAATTTATTTTACCTTTCATCAGAATTTAACTCAGTTTCTTTAGAAGTTTTAACAATAATATCTCCATGACCTGCGTCTTCTAAAAATGATTTATCTAATTCATCATCAGGAACAAAATCATCTAAGTTGTTAATATTTATTATTGAAGGTGTTTTTATACAAGGTTCTTCTTTAGGTATTCTAACATCTTTGCCTATAAAATAATAAAGTTATTTAACATTTGTCTAATTATTTACAATTTCATATTCAATTATTAAGTATACTAACTTAATTCTGTTTGCACTACATTAGACTTATTTCCAGGAAACATTTTTTGTGCAATATCTTGTGTTTTGGAATCAATTGTTTTTGAATTTTCAGCTGGAGATTTTATTTCTTTTATATTAGGTGATGGTTTATTCAATAAAGGCAAAGGTAAAGTAGGGGCCACTGATTTGTTCTCTGCATCAGCTCTACGTTGTTTAGATAATCTAGATAAAAATCTAAAAACCAAATTATAAAGTACTTAAATACTATAGTTGCATAACTACATAAGCTATATTATTTTAAATATTATTAAAATTAAAATTATAAATAGCTTACTCATCGTAATTTGCTTCATTACTCTGTTGATAAACATCCAATTCCATAGTCATAATTTTTGTTTCACTTCCATTTGTTTCTAAATGATTCATTATATTTTCACGTTGAAGTTGTAAAAATGAAATTCCAATCCATTTATAAATTAGCCGTAAACCAAAACCATTTGACATTGAGACTTCAGCATACCGAATAGGTGCACTCCTAAAATATTAAAATTATTAAAAATAGAATTAAATTTTAAAAATTAATAATAATCATTAAAATACCTTTTTAATGTCTTCAAATAATAAATGATTTCATCTCCATTGATACTTCGATGATGATTCATATCACAATGGTTTCCTAATACTAATACTGGAATATTATCAGGAATTTTAGGTAATTCATTATATACATAATCCAATGTCCTGAAAAAGTTTAACCAAATAAAAAATAGACATTAATGAAAAACCAAATTGTTAATAATGCTATTTGTTATACTGAAAATTTGAATGACTAAGAAAGAATTTTAAAACTTAAGATATAAGATATTTTATAAAAATGAATTTAATAATTTGTGGGCAATAAGGTAATTAAATTTTTCTTAAATTCGTGTTTGAACATTTTTGATTTAATTTAAAATAATATTAAGACAATATAAGTATTAATTATGTTGAAATTGTTCTTGGCTACTAATTTTTTAACTTAAGAAAATAGATATTATTCACTAAATAATCATAGTCCTTCATTCTATGTAAAATAAAACAAATTTATGTTAAGTTAGATTATATGAATAAATTTGATCTAGACTTAATACATTTTATTGTTAATGATGTATAATTTCAATAATTAAAAAAAAATTATACATAACAAAATAATTTTAATACCATCTTTTAGTGATATCTAATACTAATAAGACACCATTAGTACATCGGTAAACATCAACTAGTTCAGCATCCAGAACTGGAGTATCTTCTACTGGTACAGGAGATAATTTAACTTTATCATGCTCAGTTTTTAGGACATCACATGACTTTGAAGACGTTAACGGTCTTCTTTTTCCTTTATCAACTACATCCCACACCTCAACTTTTACAATGTCTTCAGTGTTCTTATAATTCCATTGAATATGAGCAACCTTAAATAAAATATTTATAATAATGTTTAACTTATACAAATATTATGATATGAATTTAAATAACACAATTTTAAATAATCTATGATTAAAGTCATACTTGGATTTCGTCTGTTTCTTCATAATTCGCTAGAAATGGCTTTCCTTGTAGACGGTTCCATAAACAAGTTTTACCAACATTTCTATCTCCTTTAATTACTAATTTTACTGAAAATCAAAATATATAATCAAATACAATAACAGTTGAAATATGAAAAAATTATAAATGATTACAAATGCCAAATACTAACAATTATATTGTATTCCTTTAGAAAAAGAACGTTGTAAATCCTGAGGTAATGCTTTTGGATGAGTAGTAGTATTAATAGTCGTATCTTTATCTATTGTTTTGTTTGCCAAACGTTTCAATGTTGAAAACATATTTTAATAGCTTCTGGATTTTCTTTAATAGTTTAAAGAAAAAGTAATTTTGTGTTTAAAAAACAATAAACGTTTACTGGGAATAAGTTTTGATTTTATTGTTATTATAAATAAACCATTTTAATATTTATGATTAAATAAATTACTTTTCAGTTTTCGTACAATTCATTTACTGGTGAAGTTGATAAGTTTTTTAAAACATGTATTTTATACTTCTTTATCAATGTTTGTTATGAAACATTTAAATAACTACCATATAAAAGTGTTCTATGATATAAACTATAATGATATTATCTGGAATTTGGAATAAGTAACCGAAGTTTGAACAATAACAACCACAACAAGTGACTACAAGTGTCTACAACTTGTACTAAGTGTATAGTCACTACTTTCTAGTCTCACAGTCTCATTTGCATTGGTGCATTTAAATATTATCTATGCACTGATGGCAAAATATTGATTTATGATAAGAAACAGGATGAGATTAAACAGTAAAACATGTGTTTTTTTGGAACTACAAAACATAAACAAAAAATATAACCCCTGAAATTTAAAAAACCAAATTTGTGTATAGTTGCTATTTGTTAATGTTTATAAGTTATATACATATACTCTTATTATTATTTAATGATTACTCATTAGTTTTAATTATCTAATTACACATTTATTGCATATATATTACATCTAATTAATATCCAAATTAAATTATCCAATTGACCAGATGTCTTAGTTAGGTACTAACTACCAATTTACATATACTCGTACTAATATCACAATAAGTAAATAAATTAAAATAGAAAAAAGATAGTAATAGGTATACCAAAATAAAATATTATGTATTTAAATTTTAAATGCAAGTATGCAATCTATAAGATGCTTGCTGTTTATTATAATTATTATTGATCTGAATTTATAATTAGAACTAATGTCTAATAGAAAAATATTCAAATTTGGTTTTATGGGAAATTAATGTAACTTTTAATTTGCATTTTATAAATTTTTATTTAAAAGAAATGTTTAGTATATTATTTAAAAATATGTATATCTACTTTTAGATCAAATTATCTCCTTAAACTATATAGGTACTTTTTATTTGACGACGTAGATGACATATTATATGATTAATGATTATTAATTATAATAAATAATTTTCAGGCTAAAAAAAGTTTTGTAGAAGTCTAATTATGAAAAAAACAGTATGCTGCTATGCTGTCATTTAGATTATAAGTAATAATATTAATATAAGATAATATGACATTTTACTTTTTTTAATATAAAGTAATTTTTTTAGTGAATTAAGAGTAGTATTTTATTAGGCCATTTTTTGAAGATTTTTAGAGCTTTAAAATCAAAACTCTATTGATCATTATATACTCCATCTATAGGTTAGGTTGTAGAGAAAAAACAGTGTAACATGCTGATTTTACGCATCACCATGCGATACGCGCTACTAAACTGCTATACACAATACACTGGTTCCACCATGGTGTTGCATGGAGATACGCAGAAACACAAATTTTCATTGGATCGCGATCTGTTGTCTGATCACTTTCTAAGCAGAGTATCTACATAAAGAATTAAAGAATAAAGATCCACAGCTTTATAGACTTATATCTCTATACGGTAAGTTATCTAATTTTTCTTAGTATATAACAGCCTAGTCAGCCTTAATAATGATGGGAGATGTCAGGTAGTATCTTGCACTAGGAGCCACATCTATTAAAGCTCTCAAGTCTCAAATGTCTACAGGCACTCGTCAATATTACAACCATGGTTATTGCATTCAAAATTAAACCAAGTAGGAGCTTAAGATTCCAATTTAGAATTAGTGAATCCAATATATGGGTGATAGTTCAATCCTTTGAAATCCTAATCAAGCTATTAACAATTGAACATAATTTAAACTGATTTTTACAGAACTTATAGGTACTTTCTCATAAAACAAATAAATTGGGCGTATCTCCTGAATAATTAGCATTTGGTTCATTTCGATATAGAATAAATCAAAAGAAAATTGAATAATATGTTTTGGTTCTGCAAGCTAATAAATTCTCAAATTGACTATTATGTGAACGTTTAGGTTTATGTATAAATATTGTATTATAAATTTGTAATAAAATTAGAATGATTGAACTATACGTTAATATTTTATAATGACAACGATAACAGGTTATGTATACGCCATTAAATAAATAATTTTGAAGTTTTTATAAACATCTAATATAATAAATGCTACAATAAATTTTTTAAATTTGTATGTAGGGGGTGCAGAGGCGAATCCCTCCAGGGGCCTGCTCTATGTTTATAATTTTAGCTCCTCCCCTTCTAACAAGCTAAATTTACGCCTATGATACGTACCGCTAAAATTTTTTTACTTAAATATTCTTACTATAAGTAATTCATTAAAACATTTTGATGTTTTCAATGATGTCTTAACTATAGATTAAAATTTTTGTACTGATCATAATCATAATCATAAATAGGTAACTAAATAAGCAAATAATAAATTGAAAATTGTATTGTTATTTTTTAACTATATACAATTAATAAAAATTTAATTTAATAAGTGTATTATGTTATACCTATTATTTAATATAATTATTGTCTATACTCACTATATACGACATTTATATATATTATCATTTTTCAATACACATAATATCTATGTATATTATGAACAATAAAACAGTTTTTCGTTTCTGAGCGGTGCAGTGAATATATATATATATTGATTTTATAATATTTTTATTTATGTCTGATCTTACAGACACCTCAAGGAGCCAGAAGCAGTAAAAGTGCTTTAATCTTCAACTTTAAGGTGATGTTTGGTTGCAAATTGGATTATCCAGTTGGCACTTTTAAGGCATTAAAAGTAAAAAGTTCCTAGTAGTTTTCAATACAATCAGAGAGAACGTGAATTTTTTCTTCAATGAAAAAGTTTTGTCCTTTTCAAATAGTTAATTTAAAAAAATTACGCTCATTACGCTCACAATTACGTTTTTACTTACATTTTTATCAAATTACTTTTGCCATCTTGCATATTTTATAATTTAGATTATTGTTTTCTAATCTTTACAATGAAACATTTTTAATTTAATAACGACATAGCTTACAAATATATAAAGGAACAAATATTTTATAATTTATTTCAATTAAAATTCTGTTAACTTGCGATTTAATAATAAAATATTTTTTAGCTATTATAGTATTATAGTGGATAGATATATTTTTGTTTTCATTTTTGAAAATATATCCACCGTACAGAAATAAAACCTTTGAATAAATTTAACCAATCCTACGATCAAATTATAAACTTTATGATTATTTATGATTACTAATCTTATTCAATATTATAATGCTGTTGTACATACAATAATAAAATGTTCCTTTTTTTCACACAACGACAACACACACATAACACATGTATGCACATCCTTAATCCTTATGCGTCTTTCTTTACACTGTTCACTGTTCAACGATAGAATACGGTATCTTCAATTCTGAGGATTTCAACGACCCACGAGACGTCTCGGTTACAGTGAACCGGCTCTGTGGTAGCATATAGCATAGGGATATGCAGAATTGCAGAACCTTCTCTCTAGGGCCAGTGAGACTGAACCGAATATACATAGGTCGAACCTTTATTTAACAAATTTGATGGTTCTTTATGAAAAAAAAAATCCTTAAATAGAAATTTTGTTAAAAAGAAATATTAATTTTCTTTACTTAAAAAACTAATTTTTAATGTACGAAATTTATGCAAATATCCATGTATGTAAGTCGCGTTTCAGCTGTTGTAGCGATCGGTTGCTCTTTCCGTCACAGTTATCGCAGCATATTATCGGTATCAAATCGTTTGTGTAATTAATTACCTATAAATGTCGTCGTCTTCGGGCGGCGACTCGCGCGCGGGTAAATCACCTGCTCCAAATAAAATCAAGCCTTGACTACTAATCGTAAATCGGATTCAAGCGTCATCACCGTCACCTCAAAAAAAAATTTACGTAAGTTAAAATCCAATCTGCTTACACCCCCGTCCCCCGGACTTCAACAGATTATTAATAATACTCCAATTTTAAATACTTCGCAATCAGCCTTCAATTATATTACGGACAACAATTCGTCGGCTGACTCTGTCGTTAACAACGGTTTATCTACTGATAACCTTAATGACTCTACATCAAATTCCTTACCGGACGTTAACTCTACACAAATAACCACTTCTATACACACCACTGGTTTACCAAATGATATAAATATGTCGTCTCAATGCATACAACAGACCTTCTCACATGATTATAACGGTCCTGTCGTGATTCTTGTCGAATGCATTGATTTAAACAAAAATTTGGGAAATTGGCACTCTATTAAGGAAGCCAAATTTTTCTCTACTCATTTTACCGGTATAACAAATATCAAGCCCGCTGGTTAAAAAAAAATCAATATTAGCTTTGATTCGATAACGAATGCCAATTTTTGTTTGACTTCAGATGTTTTGTTGGAATGTGGCTTCACAGCTACCATTCCATCGTACCTCATTTTCTCTTTTGGCATTATAAGACTAGATTCCGACGTTTTGGAGGACGATTTTTTTGATGGAGTCCAATCATGTTTCCCCATCGTAAGTTTCAAACGCATTTCTGACAAAAAAGATGGCAACATTGTACCAACACGCATCGTTGAACTCAAGTTCTTGTCCCCCAAACTACCGCAACACATCTCAATCTATAATATGATTTTCGACGTCAAACCCAGCATCCGCTCGCCTGTTAAATGTAATCGTTGTCTTCGATACGGTCACACTCAAAAGTTCTGTCGCAGTGACCCTAGGTGCAGTCATTTTGGCGTTTCCAAACATTCTATTTCTGAATGTCCCACCGTTCATGCCACAGATCCAAGCTGCCTTTTCTGTAAACTTTCTTACGTCGCCGAAGACCGTAGCTGTCAGGAATGGTCAGCCCAAAAGGATATCAAAAAAATCATGGCTACAGAGAACATTTCCTTCAAAGATGCCATAGTTTTTAAGAAAAATAAATGTTACTCTACTGCTAATACTTTTCTGACGTTGTAAAAAGCCAGCTTCCAATCTCCAAAATTCTTCAACCCAACATCACTCTCCGCGAAGATAGCTTCCCTGGTCTATACGATAATCATCATTTTTTCAATTCCGGGAAACAAAAACATAAAGCTCGTCCCTCTTTTAACAAAAAATATAATTACTCACCATTTGAAATCCAGTTCCACTTACCTAACGGTAACTACTTAAATAAACTTCCTAACGTAGAATCCTCTCATGTAAATAACTCAGGAGATCTATCTTGGGTTCAATCTCTTTCCCATAAACTATCTGAAACTCTTATTAATTCTCCTTCGTTATCTACTCCTTTCTCCTCCACTTCTCTTCAGTCCCTAATTGAATCTTCCATATATTCTCTTCTCAATACTCCATTCTATAATCTCACTGCATAAATAATACCTCACTTCAGTTCATAGTGACTCCTCAAGCTTTAATTTATATTTTATATTATAGTTAAAAAATTTTGGTGCCGAATGCTAATAATATTAATCCTTTAAACTACATTAATATTATTCAGTGGAATGTGAGAAGCCTCCCTGCTCGCCTTCCATCTCTACAAAACCTACTTAATTATCATAAATGCTCTATTGTTCTTCTTTTCGAAACTTCGCTCTTACCTTCACGTTCCCTCTCTATTTCAAATTTTAAAATCTACAGATCAGATCGCTCGGATGGTTATGGTGGCGTAGCCGTAACCATTCACAGTTCCTTTAAATCCAAACTTATTCTCATTGATAATATCACCAGAAATAGATTTACTAATCTAAAAATTGATATCGTAGGTGTCGAGGTCGTTTTATCTGATTCATCTCCCCCTTTAAAGGTATGGTCCTGCTATCTCCCCAGTAGCTCCAGTATTCCCGTTAACCTATGGCAAGATTTATTCTCAATTGTTACCCAAAATACTCTCCTCTGCGGCGATTTCAATGCTTTTCATCCTGCTTGAGGTTCGGACTTGTCTTCCCGCCGTGATAATCTGATCTACAATACGATAAATTCATTAGACCTTTGCATTTTGAATGATATCAGTTCTACTCATGTCGGACGACCTGGCTCATCCGATTCGGCTATTGATTTATCTTTCTGCTCCCCTGATATCTCCTGGTACTTATCATGGCGCACTCTTAACGAACCTCATGGTAGCGACCATATCCCCATTATAGTCACTGCCAAAACCAATCGTTCGTCCCACTTTACGAAACGCAGTGTCAATCTCGATACTGCCGTAAATACTCATAGTTCTTTCAACTTCAATAAAGCAAATTGGTCATCTTTTTCACTTCAAGTCCAGAATTCAATTGCTTCTTTGACCAATAATAATCATTCAATTCTTTCTTACTCTACCCTCACCAATATCATTAATAATTCTGCTGAATCCTCAATCCCTAGAAAAAGACCAAATTCCAATCCCTCCCCCCCATGGTGGAATCCCTCTTATACTGAAGCTATAAAAAATAGAACACTACTTTTTAGGAACTTCCGACGCCCAGGGTCCATGGCCGACTTGCTTAAATATCGTAACTCATGTGCCCTCACCACCCGTCTACTCAAAAGTGAAAAGAGGAAAAATTGGAAAGGTTTTTGTTCAAACCTAAACCCTTCTCATACAATTCAACACCTTTGGACCACTGTCAGAAGATTCAAAAATTGTATTAATCCTCGTAAAAACTTTGAAAATGACGATTGGTTCGACAACTTCTGCTCCAAAGTCGCACCCTGTCATGTTCCGTCAGCTTCAGAAATCTACCCAAATTATTACTCCCAACGTTCTCCACCACACGTCCTCACAAAAGATTTTTCTATGATCATTGAACTCGCATTGCTATTTCTTCGCGTAAATCACTTGCCTCTGGTCTAGATAATATCTCACCAATCATGCTAAAACATTTACCCCTCAATGCTATCCATTCTCAATAATATTTTAGCATCTCAACAGGTCCCATCCACCTGGACTTCCTATCGTGTTATCCCCATTCCTAAACCTAACAGTAACAACTCATTTCGCCCTATATCTCTCTCTTCGTCTATATGCAAAGTCTTCGAGTTTATGCTCAAATCTAGACTTGATTGGTGGCTGGAGTCTAACTCCGTCCTTCCTGCTAATTTATTTGCTTTTAGGAAAGGTATGGGTACCTTAGAATATCTTTCAACTTTTATTGAGAAAATTTATCACTCTTTCAACAACAAAAAATTTTTTGTCGCCACTTTTGTCGACATTCGTGGTGCATTCGATTCTGTTAACATTTCTACACTTATTTCCCATCTTCCTTCACTACAAGTTCCCGCTTTATTTTGCAACGTTTTATCTTCCCTCTTCAAGCATAGGAATCTATTTTTTTCTTCTCCCTTCAGTGCTACTAACACCCGCTCTACCTTTTCCGGTCTTTCACAGGGCAGTAGCCTTAGCCCCATTCTATTTAACGTATATATGAGTATCGTAGAAAAACATCTCTCATCGCGCGGTCTATGTCTAATTTATGCGGACGATCTGGTTATTTTTACTTCAAACAAACATCTTAATCTCGCTGTCGAAAACCTTAACCTTGCCCTCAAAGATCTAAGTGAAATCCTTATCAAAGTCTCTTTTGATATTGCTCCGGAAAAATCTAAATCTGTCATATTCACCCGATGTAGGTACTTAAATCACCCCGATATACTTATCGACGACATTATCATACCAATCGTTCTAAATGTCACTTATTTAGGCATCACTCTAGACTCCAAACTTCGTTGGCTTCCACAATGCACTAACAGCATTCGTCTCTCGATGGTCTAATTTTCTCAAAACGGTTACTGGTACTTGGTGGGGATCACATCCTTCTAGTCTTTTATCTATTTATCTTTCAATCATACGCTCCAAACTTGACTATGGTTGTTTCCTTTATGGTTCAGCTTCCTACACTATTTGGAAAAAAATTAATAAACACCAAACTTCTTGTCTTAGGAACATTATGGGATACGTTAGGTCCACTCCTTGTCCAGCTATTGAGGTAGAGGCTTTATGCCCACCATTCAATATCAGGTGCAGGCGGCTTGCGGGAAATTTTCTTTTGAAATCATTATCCCATATCGATCATCACATTTTTGATACTTTTTACTTACTATATCTCAATTGGCGCTACGTCCCTAAAACTATGCCTGTCTTGGCTGATATTGCAAATGTATTATCTGTTTTCCACCATTACGTCATGAGTTCTGACAATCCCCCAATTTATGAACAATCCTACGATTCCCTTCTTTATTCTCCTCCTCTTCATACTGGAATAATTTACCTGAAAACTTTGCGTCAATGTATAGAGACATTACACCCAATATTCTTAACAATATCTGGTTCAGCAAATTAGATCTACACAGATCACATGTTACACAATTTAACAGATTACGTATAGGACATTCTCCATTACCCAGTTATTCGTTCAAACTCGGTTTAAACGACTCCCCTTTCTGTACATTGCATCTCGATGAATGTATTTGCGATTTATCTCATATATTATTCGATTGCCCTGCTCTGATAACTGAACGTTCAGACTTAATTAATTCTCTTAGATCTTTCAATTGTCCTTTTAATCTCCATTCCATTCTCAATACTAATTGCATCTTTACTATTAAATGTATTATCAAGTTTATTTTGGATGCTGGCTTTATTATATAAAATCTATGTTTTAAATGTTGTAAATTTGTAATGTTTTATCTTTAATTTGTACTTTTCTTTTACATAATTGTTGAGCTATATTAGTTGTAACTTGAAGCTATAATAAAAAAAAAAAATCTATGTACCTATGTATTTAATAATATGTAAATATATAATAAGTATTAATGAATGACTAAAATAAAATAATCTAACAATAATCATCTAAGGTAAGTAATACACTTTTACGAGGGATAAATGGTATGATAGTATTATGATCTGTACTCTTCATTAGTGTGTACTTTATAAATAATAATAGTTTTTATATTTGTTGAAGAAAAGTAACACAAAATTAATTCGTTAAATAGAAATTTTTTTCGTTATCTAAATAGAAACGTTTTCGTATGAAAATTTCATAGTTCCATAAAATATTTCATTGTATAGATCTATAACTTTCGAGAGTTTCGTTGCATATACCTATTCGTTATAACATAAAGGTTCGACTGTACTTGTATAAAATACAAATTAATTCAATTATTTCAACTATTAATTATTAATAAGTATAATGTAAGTAATAATCAATTAAGCGATGTGACATTGTGACAATAATTTCTCATTCTCACTAAATACAATTTTGAGGAATTGTTATAAAAATAAGAATATTTTATTCATTAATAATGGTTAAATGGTAACCAACAGGCACCAACCAAAATCAGACAAAAGCCAGCCAGCCTTGCTCATCCTCGAATGACGTCTTTGGTCCGATCCAAAGCTACTTTAAAACAGGGTTGGACAAACGCATACTTCTGATACACTCTTTCCCAAATGACGATCCTGTTTGTATTATATTTTATAGATTTGTTTATGATTATATTTATTTACTTACGTTTACGTAACCTAACCAACCTATATTATACTGATCTATGATATAAACTGAGCAACTGATAATTGTATTAGGTAATTTTTAAATGTATGGTCAATGATTATATCGTGTCAAAGCTTATTTATCTTAATTATACCGATAACTGATAATCATATCATGTTATACGTGTAAACAAGGGCGCAAGGGTGTATGCGGATGTAACTGAAAAAATGTATCTGTGTAAAAAATGTAATAATGTCAAATGAGGGTCTAACATTTTTTTTAAATATGTTTTTGATAAAAATTTATAGTTAATAAACTATATTTCTCATTTATTTGTTTCTACTTTTAAAAATTTCGGGAGAGGGAGGGTCCGGACCCCTGGGCTCTATCCCTAATTATGGCCTTGTCCATAAATAAACATATAAGAACAAAAGGTCAGGTCCCGCAACAACATAGACATTTATTAAACTATTTTATTGGTCTTTATTTCATGCGTTGCAACATTACCTAATACTGCTCATTTTAGTATTCATAACATTTTATTAATACTTGTACGTTTTTAATTAGAATTATTAGCTATTGTTGAATCAATGAATAAGTACAACAAACAATTGTGTGAACTTCAGTTATCCTAATTGATCCAAATGGAATTTTTGTTTAAAAGTTGTGACAGTACTAATACTAATCGTCTGTATATTATACATGTTAAAATATAAAAACTTACAACACTTTAGTTATGCAATTACATTATTTAATATTTAATTCACATAGCTTACTAAGGCCACATATCTGAGGCGTCTGTTGCACTACTGACTGATTGCCCTCTGACCAGCTTAGTTATCAGTTTACATTATATACCTAACAATATTATTAATGTTAACATACATAGTCACATGTAGGTAAAAATCATAATTGAAAATCCTTAAATTAGGTGTAAAAAGTCGATTAGAAGAAACTATTTTTTATTAAAATGACACTATGTGAACTTAAATTTAGCAATTGATACTGTTTGTGGCGTTTATACCATCATTGCCATCTTAAGAACCCTAAATTAAAAAAATATTAACTATGTTTTCATTCAATGATATTTAATAAAAAAAACATTGTTTAAGTTTGTACTGGACATTCCATAAACGGCATATTTTCCCATACATATTTCATTCCCAATTACTATGATTTTTATTTAAGGAGTTTCCTAACAATAACAGTTGATTATCTAATAATTAAAATCACTAAGGATACGTAAAATTTTTTGATACAATTCCTAATAAATCTTTAGGATCAACAAAAATAATCTTATGATAATTACTCTCAATATTTCATAGGTACTTAAATTATTTTTAATCAATTAAATTATATAATTATTTTAACTAAAATTTATAATATTATGTCTAGACATATTTTTAAAATTTATAATAGTCAATTAATAATGTACAAATGTAAATAAACTCATGCATGAATGGTTTGAATCAATATGTACAATTTTTAAATCAAACTATTATTTTTTCCTTATTAATAACACTATCCATTTCATTGTTCTTATTTTATAATAATAGTATATTATACAATTTCTTTCCTTAGAGTAATTCAAATTTATTTTGTTTAAACATTCAAATTATGTTAAACAGATAATATAATGAAATATGTTTAATTTAAAAATAGTATTTACCAATTAAGTAGTATTAAAAGTAGTAGAGTATAAACTTAGAAAATAATATACACCTTTTTTTATATATAATATAAATCTTTATTGCCACAAATTTAATTTGAAAAAATCTTATGCATATTTCTATTAATGCTAAAAATAAAATTACAACGATAATTGTGATAGTTTACCAACATATTATAATAGTTACCACAAGTCATTGTCTATAGATCTATAAACCTATGTAATAATAGCTTAAAATAAATTTGTTTTAAAAGAGTAATCTTAGTTTAAAGTTAACATGTTTAAAATACAAATAAATTGATGAATTTTAAATTCATACATACTTATGCTGTTAAAATATTACTTTTAAATAAACACTCTGAAAATGTAAACTACAATAAAAAATAGAATTTTTTTTTTTAAAACAAGATGCAAGATCTTACACAGCACTTATACTTAAATAAAATGAAATAAACCATATGAGAGAACACATAATATTATTTGGTAATGTTTATAGACTGCATTATTAGATTTTAAATTTTTACTACATATTATAATTATGTAAGTCTTATATAATTATTTTATAAAATAAACTCTCAAATACTTTTCTTGGTTTTAATAATCCAGATATATTTTAAAGCTAAATTGAATGAATATCATAACCAATAGTAAAAAGTTTCATATAGTATTCAAATATGTTAGACATCTGTAGATAACTGTCGTTTGGAAAATGTTGCTTGAATAAATCTCCTCGGTACATCAACATCTTCTTTGATGTTCACTGTCCTTTTACACACATATTTATTAGAGCATTCTATAAATCCATTAGTTTCCATTAAACTTTTAAAATATTCAATTGAGAAAAAATATGATCTGCAACAATTAAAAATATTTAAATAAATATTCTACAATATATATATATAAAAAAAAATCACCTTGTACCGTCTTGACGCATATAAAAATTGTCTGCTATTTTGTGTCCTGGCTTGAATCTGAGTTGTGCCATGTCATAAATTCCATAGTCTCGAAATAATAATAGTCCTCCACATTTCAATACTTTATAAATATTTGATATAACTGTTGGATGATTGTCTGGATGAATGGCAGACAACACAAATATGGCAGTTACCATATCCAAACTATTTTCAGGTATTTTGGTGATCAATTCGTCCGTAACAATATCACATTTAAACGCATTAATCAATGATGAATCATAAGAAGGATTTGATTTCAAGCACTCTATAGCTCTTGGTGAAAAATCACATGCATAAAACTTAGCATTCAATCCGTCAGCAAGAAGTGGATATATAAGATTTCCAACCCCACACCCAATTTCTAATATATGTTTTTGATGAATGTCATTTCCAAGCAATTCAGAAAATTCTCTGGTAGTCCAATGCCTATCTTTAAAAAAACGATTTCCATTGTTCTTATAGAAAATATCCCAATGTTTTTTTGAATTTTTTTCAATTTCTTGTGCTCTGAATGATGAAACCATCCGTGAATTTTGTTTGTCAAGAATAGCCTGATCATATTCACTTAATTGAACTGGGTCAGTTGTCTCTTCTTGATATATACTATTATTATTGCTACAGTCATCCATCTAAAAATTCCATGCACAATAAAATCACATAATATATTACATACTTTAAAGTACATACATATTTATTTATATATATATATATATATTAAATTTATAATGATTAATTGATAAATAATATTAATATATAATATATATTTATTTTGTAATGAAAAACAACAAGATAAAACTTAACTTATTAAGGAAAAATAAAGCTATAAAGCAATTTTAATACATAAAAAAAAAAATAAGATATAATAATCCATAGTGCATAAATGGCTTAATCAAATTATACTATACAATATAATTTGAATTTAAGGTTTCTCATTTTTTCTCTATTAATTTATCTGTAGAATATAATTGGCATTACAAAAGTTGTATGAACATTTAATAACAGAAAAGTTATACTTTCAAAATAAAACCTAAAATATATTGAGATCAGGGGATTCTCTAAGAAAAAAAATGATATTGGTTTAAAATTTTAAAATCTTATATAATGAGAAAAAGTATAAATTGCATGGTTGCAAATAGTAACAATAAAACTTAAGTATTTGATAATTTATTGATTTATTTTCCAATTACAATTTTTATATACTTGCTTTATTAATATGAATTAATTTTTACAAATATTTATGAATTTAAGCAACTGTCAGTTTTTTCAGAACAGAAAGGGAACAATATAGAAACCTGTGAGAATATTGTAATATAAAACTATATATGATAACAGAGCAATAATAATTCTATTATAATCCATAGTCTTAAGGCTACATGGTATACATTCACCATTGTGGCACAAATTATCTTTAAAAGTTAATTGTAATTACGTCACCTTACCACCCATATTTTAAGGTGAAATTCTAATAAATTGTAATTTGTAAATTGGTTTTAAATATGAAAATACATATTTTTTATTAGGATATACAAATTTTTGAAAAATTAAGACATTAATTAGTTACTAATCTTGGTTGTCCAATAAAATATGATAAAATTTTATAGATTAAATGTGTACTGTTTTGAGATAATGTAAATATAATTTTTATGTAAACCATTAACAAAATAATACCTAAGTTATATCATAGCTTATAAAATATGAATGAGTTATTTTTAATACATGGTTGACAAACAGCATTGTGAAATTTGAAAATTGAATAAAGCATTTGTACAAACCATATTAACAAAGTAATTGTACGTACATTAAGACAGAAAGTACTAGCCTAAAAAGCTTTTCATTATATCTAATATTCATAAATATTTTAACAGATACATAGCTTTTATTACAAATATTGACAAATTGTATGACACAGCCAAGCGCATAGATTTTTAGAATTGTCTGGACTATAAACGTGATAAATTTAATGAAAATGGGTTTTAAGTTTGACGTATTACTATTAATCTATTATTATTATTATTATTGTATTTCCTTCTATGAATATCACAAATTAATTTTTTGTCCTTAATAAAAATATCTACAAAATTAATTCTCCAAGTATTAAAAAGATGTGATCAACATAAAAAACCTACCAATATCTACTTAATTTTAACTAACATTTAAGTAAATTAGTGAAAACAAACGAAAAAAACTGGATACATAATAATATTTATAATTATTAATTAATTTTAGAAAAATGATGGCTATAGCTCCATGTCTTGTGCTTCACTTTCACTAAACTCCGACATAGATGATTCGTCGCTATCTGAACCAGCATTTCCATCATCTTTGAGTGCTTCTTCTGTAGCATATTTTTTTACATATTCTTCAACACGCTTTTTATATTGTTCAGGTTTATGCAAATACAAAGCTGCAGCATCACCATTTAATGGATCTATTGGATTTGGGTAGGCAAGCAGCTGGGGCAGAAATGACTCAAAAATATTAAGCAGGTCATACAAAGCAGTCCAAGCTTGGTTGATTACATCAAGACAAACAGTACCAGATACTTCATCGATGTTTGGATGGTAAATTTTATTAATAAAGCCAATTGAAGGAGATTTAAATGGATAATGTTCGGGAAGATGAACTCGAACTTTCCATAAGCCACCTTCGTATGGAGTACCACGTGGTCCATAGAGTTTAACACAAAACTCATTTAAGCCGTTTAAAAGAGTAACCTCATGTTTGCTTTCTATCAATTTTATGACATCTGTGTCCATACGGCGCTTGCCGGCACTAGGTGAAGACATAGCAGTTGGCAGAATTGTATACCAAGTTTACTGAAAAATATATTTATATTTTAGGTACACGATGATACCCATCTATCTAGAAATTATTGAATTACAGTAAAATTAAAATAAACATTTTCTTAATGTTTTAGCTTAATTATTTAATAAGTGTATGTATTTGAACAAAAACCAAAGTTAGAGTATATTGAATTGGTGATCATTTTATATCAATTTATTAAAAATAATATGACAAGTCTTTATTATCTTACATATGATTTTACAATAAATATTTTATTTATTTGATTACTATCTACAGGAAAATTATTATATTATAAAGTTTTATTTATATAATACATTTTTTATTGTCATTTTTCTCTTAAATTGTCGACAAAAGAAAAAGATTTTTGTAATGATTTTTGTATTATAAACAAAAAAATATACAAAACTATTTACCAATTATATCTTTGGAATAATTAATAAGTTTGAAAAAATACAAAATATAAATATAGATACTAGTTTAAATGTACTTAGAATAAATGTTTTAGTTATAGTTGATAAGAGGTTTCTATTTTATGATAGCTATCTGTTTGGTATCTAATTAAATTTATATTTAATTACATTACCTGCGAATCTGTGATATATAAATAAATCTGACTCATTTATAATTATATTATCTGTAGAACATGATTTTGTACAATATTTTATAGAAAAATAGCATCTACTGCTAACATCTTTATTACATTTATATAGTGGGAATTAAAATGATAAAACCTAAATAATCTTATTATTTTTATAAGACTATATTCTAGTTGACAGTAAATAGTTTTGTAATTAATTGTAAGTGGAGCTTGGAACTTTGATTGTTAAAAAACAATTAACTGGAATAAACTTTGGCTATCCCCTAATATGCAGTCTATCTGTTTTGTGTAGTATCTAACTATAAATATGAGTATACTCATACTATAGTATACGTTCTACTAATGTTTTGTGTTCTACCTATAGTTGGGAATCCCATATCATTATTATTTATTACCTACCAATCTATATGTTTTATCTTAATTGTTCATAATGGTATATATTTTATCACATAACAGTTTAGTTGGTTTTGTGTCATTTGTGATGAAGCTACTTTTTTTTTTAAATTTCGAGCCAGAAAAATAGTTTTTAAATGCACACAAATTGAAATTTTCAATAACAACATATTCATATTAAAATAAACATTTTTTACACTTAAAAATATTAAAAAAACAACAATTCTATTTTTATAACTTTTTGTTTGCATTCTACAGTATGTGGGATGACTTATGTACTGTTATGTATGAAATGAGGGAAATCATTAGTTTAACATTTTAAAATATAATAATAAATTCAAATAAAATTAATTAAATTTTTATTTATTTATATTTTTAATATCTAGATTGCACATTGGGAGATAGCCTAAATTTTAAAAAGTGTAATAATATGCAAAAAAACAATGCATTATATTTAAAATTAGATTTTTAATTGAATTGATTTTTTTTTTATCACTTAATATGTTTAGAACTTTAAGTATGAAAAATCACTTAAATTTGATAAAATATTCAAAAATATACAACATACATTCTTAGATTTGACTTGTCAGTATTATGAAACAAGTTTTGTGTTGAATTAGATTTTAAATATGCAGCTTCATAAGAAATACCCAAAAGCAAGAAGTTCAAAGTTTAATTTTCATTCAAATTATTCTACTGTAGGTGCTTGAGTAATTCAAATACTTAACAAAAGTTATTTTTATATTTATAGTTTAAATATGAAGTTATTTAATAAAATAACTCTAAGCAACCATTTTTTGTTATTAAACAAAATTTTATATTATATTTTACTTTAGATAAGAATTATCTATTGATTAAAATATAAATAATACAATTTTGATGAACTTTACTAAGCCAAATTGATTAATACACAATCACAATTTGTGGTGAAATAATATATTTCAAATAAATATACATAATTTAATAAGAAAACTGAATACACCTTAACTATTAAAATCAACAAAAATAAAATATGGACAAAATAAAACTACTTATACTATTAAATTTTGAATTAAACCACCCGATCTCAATTGGAACACAAAATTATTATTTAAAATTAAATTTAAACAAATTCAAGGACTAATATAAATTGAATATTACTCAATAATTGGTTGATAGGAAAGCCATAAATACGCAAACATAATAGAATAATAATAATACAAATTATGGTCACAGAAAACCGTTTAGGTCACTAATCAATCAATTGTTTCGACAAAATCTGGGTGAAATCGAGAAAACTTTCACGTAAATAATTATTAAACCGTTTAAAAACAATTATCGAATTCGGTGACAGAATATTGATACATAAACGTCGGGAATCATGACTGAAAATAATTGAAAGCGGGATCCTAAACCCAATAATCCTTTGTCCGGATGCAAATACTTCAGGCTCATTACACGATTATTGCGTCGTACTTACTAGTTACTGGAGCGAGACCAGACAAGTCCGTTTGGGTTGTATTTGAGCTGATTGGGATCCTTGGGAATTCGGGCGAACGACAGTGGTTCAGACGGTACACGAGAACAGATTGCTAGAGAGCCACGACACGCGAACACAAACGGTTGACGAAAAAAAGTCGTAGAGCCAAAATAATAATATCCACTCCGACTTTTGATTATGAGTTTATGACGAACTAACTCTGACAAGGTAGAAATGAGCCAATAATATTGAATGCAAAACAGCCATTAGAACATCTGTGAGCTCAATAATAATAATAATAATAATAATAATAATAATAGTAATAAAAATGAAAGAAAAGAAAATGTCATGCGCATAACTTGTTATCTGATACCGATCAGCTGACGCGCCACTGACTGGAAGGTACGCGGTGAATTTAAAATACATAAATCCGTAAATTTGCTGACATGTATTTAGCCATTTAAGGACAAAGAATCTATGAACATATTTTCACTGATGACACAACTATGCTATTCACTGACCGACTAAATGAGTCAAATAATAATTGCAGAAAATACAATTTTATATTTTTTTGGTTCTAAATTGTTTGTGATTTTGTATACTCTCAAGTACTCTAAAAAAGATTTTATTAAAAAAATAAGTAAATTTATGTTAGCTCCACTGGCACAACTAGATATCCAATTTAATTTTTATACCCATCAGTTCACTAATTTCTAAATGTTAAAAATTAAAATAATTATTTTAACTTTTTTATTTTATTATAATTTAAATACTACTAATTATACAATGAAAATCTATCTTTTTTATTAATAAAATATTAAGTTTATACAATACATTCCATACGTAAAAATTATAAAGCAGTTTAGCAGTCTGTATGATTAATATACTTTAAACAATAATAATAGTATAATAACTTACAATTATATACACCATTAAAAACATATAAACATGTTGATTATTAATAATAAAATTTTTATTTTATAAGTAGAAATTAATACATGACGTTTTGATATTTTGTTCTGTTTTCTCTAAATATGTATGACAAGTATTTCAAACATTGGTAATTAGTATGCAATAACTTATTACCAGCAAAATTGTGTCATTTTTCTATACTGTTACTGTAGACAACTTTCAATTTGATTATTAGTATGCAATAAAGTGCACTTTATAAATTAACCTTAAGGAAATCTACCCCCATTAATGTAAAATAAAATTACAAACAATTAGTAATTTAGTGTACAAAACAAACATTTATTAGTTTAAAAAACTTTCTTTTTACTATTTTTTTTTATTTTTAAGTTTTTTTCAAACTCTTCTGGTAAGTTGTTAATAAAAATAAATTCTTAAACTATACAATTGTAATCACTTACTTTGATTTATAAAAAAAATATGTGATAGATAAATAAAAATACTAGTAAATAGACAAATATATTTATTATAATTCAAGTTCAAATTATAAAAATTTATTTATATAACGCATGCTGATTTAATTGAATATATATTTTTTAAAGTTTTCCATAAAGTAAATAATATTAAAATTAATAATAATCATAATAATAAATGTGTACTAAGCAAAAATTTAAATAACTTAGATTTGGATATTTTATTTATAGTAATCAGAGTAAATATTAACTATATATAAAAATATATCATACAATGTCTAAATAAATAAATTAAATAAATACACTCAAGTCTCTAGATGTATCGTCACTACTAGAACTTCCAGATGTCAAAGTTTCTTCTTTTACTTTAATAATTGCAGTATCTTCTTTACTTTTTTCCTTTGATTTATCTTGCTTATGCTTGTGTTCATGTTTGTGTTTATGTTTATGCTTATGTTTTTTTTTATCCTTTTTCTTTTTCTTGCTCTAAAAAAAATATGAATAAGTTATACAAGTATTTCATTAGAATCAACATTTTAAAATTAACATACAGAATTACTGGTTCCATCTATTTTACTATGATGATGATGGTGGTGATGATGGTGATGATGATGGTGTTTATTATCATTTTGTACAACTACAGGTTTATTGGACTGATCTTCAGGTTTTACATTAAACATTCCAGGTTCAAAACCAACCGGCCCAGAGGAATTGGATACCATGATTCCAGGGAGCGAAGCAGAATTTTCAGAGAAATAACCAGTTTTAGATTTGTTCTCATTCTGTTCAAATGATGGTCTGATGGTAGGAACTAAGTTGACTTCTTTATGTTCATTAATAGCCTCTTCAATATCTTTTTTGATCTCAACCTGAATTTTAATTTTAACCAAAAGAATTAGTGAAGAATAGTCATGAAGTGGTAACAAATTTTAACAATGTCAATTATACTTTACCTTTATTTTCTTATCAAAATGTAAATCAATACCAAATTCATTTTCTAAATTATCACTTTCAACTTTTAGCTGATTAACAATTTCTGGAACTTCTAATTGTTCTTCATGATCTAATAGTCGTTTGATACCACGTTCACTATTAGAATTATTATCTGGTTCAACAATAATATTTGGAAGAGTACAAGATTTTGCCTAAATGGTATATACAAAAAATAATTTGTTAGAAGCATAATTATTTTGTTTATCAATAAAGTAAAATTTAACCTCTACTTCAACTTTGATTGGCTTATATAATGCAGCAACTTCAGCACGTAAAATTTTTTGGCGTCCAAATAAAGTATAATACAAGTCAACAAAATTACAACGCAATGTTGTATCATATGATAGCAATGAACTAAAATAATAAATAATATTAAATTTAAAAAAATATTTTTGATTATAATTTAATTTTAGATTCTGAGTGTACAAATAATCATATTGATTGAACACAGATGTTATTTATTTTACTTTATGTCTGTATTCTTTCTGGTATAAAATTGTATAAAGATGATAGTTTGGGGGGTCAAGAATTTAAGATTTATTTAAATTATAATTCAAAATTAATAACTGTAAATAATATTCTTTTAAAAATATTTTGTTTCTTTTTGAGGTATTAAATATTTCCATTTTTTTTTTTTAAATTTATGATCATACAATTTTTCTTCCTTTTTCAAGAATATTAAGTATTAAATATAAGATTTCTCTTTATAATAAGTTATAATAACTTTAAAATATCAAAAATGTATTATTACAATTTTTCTTTATAAGTGATAAAATGTTAATATTTGTTAAAAATCATAAGATTTTGACAACTATATTGTACTTATAAATAAAAAATATTTTCAATTTTTAAAGCTATATAGAAAATAATATTAAACATTCCTCATATTGTCCTTATAGCAATCATACCAGTAAACAAGGCTAGTCATTCATTTAATGGAAGATATTGTTTCAGAAAATATTAATATTTTAAAAATACTTTTTACATAATTCTAAATTATTATAAAGCAATATTTTTGATAAAATCAAATGTTTTAGTATTTTAGTGTTTTTACTCTTTTGAATAGCAAGATAATTTTTTCATTTCATAATCTGAAGCAGAATATTATTTGGAGTATTTTAATTTTTTTAAATCAAATTCAGATATTCAATTAATAATTATAACTGTATAAATTATAAGTATTTAAAGTTTAGTCAAGTGGAGTAATGAATATCCTTGTATTAATCCATTCTACTTAACAGAATTTTAATTACTTATAAGCTATTCATCCAAAATTTAATTTTTTATACCAAAGTACTCTATAAAATATATTCTGCTTCAAAATATTGAATTAAAAATGTATGTTATCATTCAATTTTTTTTTATAATAATCTAGATAAAAAATATGCTCTTTTTAGAAAAATGTTGTTTTATAAAAACTTTATAAATTATATATAATATATTAATATATATATATATATATATAGACGTATTTAGGGGGTAGGGAGTTTTAGGCTCCGGGCGGTAAATTTTAAATTTTGGAGAGTATTTTGATAAAATAGGGTACCTAGGTTTTTTTTATCTGGAGCGCATAATTCCTAAATACGTCTTTGAATATATAATATATAACTTTATAATATTATTTGAAAAAATAATGTTTTTAAAAACTATTAACATTTCTGAAATAAGTGTTTTTATGTTAAATACATCACCCTATAATGTGATAAAAATTATTATAAAACAATATTGAATATAAACAGTTGAATTGATGATTGCAGAAACATCATGAGTCAATTATTTAAAACTTTTGGATAATTGATAAGAACTGTATAATATAAATAATTTTGAAAAAAATTAATTTAAGGATGAATACTTATTAAAACATATCATATACTAATCATACATAATTTCTGAGTAAAAAGAAATTAATTTGTGCTTATTATTAGCTTTCAAAGTTTTATGACTCGTAACATTTTTCCAATCAATGAAAATATGACTATCCAAAAATTAATTTAACGCATAGAAAATAACTTTATTTAAAGAATAAAGGTTCATATTATTACATTGTAACAGTATTATATTATAAACATCTAGTAAATTATTACATTTTAATAGTATTACAATATTAAATTACTAATTTTCATACATTTTTCATATTTTATTTTTCTATAATTCGCCAATTCAAAATTTTATTTCAAAATTAATTGATAATTTTAGAAGGAGCTATAAAAGATGCTGATTCTTTTATACCCTTCATTTTATTTGAATTTATTGGTAAAATGTCTTTATAGTTTTCTATTGGTAATTCAATATGGTTTTTTGCAGATAGTATCAACCAGAAATTATGTCTAGTAACGCTATTAATATTTTAACTAATTATTATCATCCTTTTCTTAAAAGCATAATAGTGAAAAAATGATACATTAAAAGGTACTTTTTCTTCTCTTACCAAATTTTTGGTTAACTGAAATGTCTACAAAATAATTGACCTATACTACATTCAAATTATATTACATTATTTTTGGAATCTGATAGATTGATATTGTTTATAATTTATACTCTATTCGGAATGCCTGCTGAGTAGTAAAGCCAAGTCCATGCACACAAGTTGGTTGCCAAGGTACAATCTCATTCCAAATAGAGTATAAATTGGATAATTACCTTCAAAATATGTCTTAAAAATAAAATAAAATACAAATATATGGATCAGAAGATATAGTTGAGCATAAAAACGACACAAGTCATTGATTAAAGACATTTTCGCTCTCAATCAGAGTTTTTTGGTTATAATTTTATAGAAAAATAAGTATAACTAAAGATATTTTTACACTCAACACATAGAAACATACGACAAGTATACATTTTTACTAATTTCTCTGGTGTACCTCAAGGGTCCAAACTGGGACCTATATTGTTCAATATATTCATATCTGATATACTGCAGTCACCGTGCACAAACATCGCCCTATTCGCAGACAACGCAATTATTTACAGTGAATTCCGTAACATAGAAGCGATAATTAACAACTTACAAGATCACTTAAATTTACTAGCAAAATGGTGCAAAAGCTAGAAAATTCAAATAAACACTTCAAAAAGCACTGCAGTCATATTTAACTTATGTCGCTATTCGACTCCACCACCTATAAGATTTGTCAACGATTCCATACCTTGACAGCCTTCTGTCAAGTACCTAGGTGTCACATTAGACAAGAGGTTAACATGGGGGCCTCACATAGCTTCTAAACTTCAACAAGCATACCAGCGCCTCTCAATGCTATTTCCTATCTTAAACAAAAAACTCATACAAAAAAAATGCTCAATACTAATTTACAAGCAATTATTACGTTCACTAATTACCTACACCTGCCCTATCTGGGGTAACTGTTCAGCGATACACTTAAGGAAAATACAAATTTTTCCAAAACAAAATATTAAGAATAATAACAAACGTACCATGGTTTATATGCAACGAAAATCTACATAAAGATTTCCAAATCATTAAAATTTAAGATCATATAAGTGCCCTTGTTATAAATTTCCATAGTTCACTCCACAAATCAACTGGCTCACTACACTTCAATTTACACATACGTCCACCACCTCAAAGACATCTAAAACGCGGTCGTCCACATGACCTTATTCATTTTATTAACTATTATTAAGTAAATACTAAATTAAAATGTAAAATGTTATTTTATTCTTCATCCACACTATTGTTATTGTCTATATGTCTGATCAACCTTAACTTATTACTATTGTTATTATCGCTATTATTACTACTCATAATTATTATCATGTTAAAATAGTCAAAAATTAATGTTACTAATTATCCATAGATATAGATAGCCTTATAGGCTAGGAATGTCATATTATATTAATATATGTATATAAAAAAAAAACTAAATTCTGAATTTCATAAAATATGTGACTTGTAGGATTTCTGCAATCATTGATTTAGTTATTTTTGGACAAAAATAAGTTTAATCTATTATATTATTATATAGAAAATAAATAAATAAGTTAGGTACCACTAATCATAAAAATAAAATATTATAAAATATCTTTAGAAATGGTTCATACACCATCTGTGCTCAGAATCGTTATTCATTTGATATGATTTTTCATTGCATCAAACTTAACAAAACTATTAAAGTGACCTACTCAATGATGCGGTAAATTCGACACTTTGAAATCTCTGATTTTCAATATTAAAGCTCCAATTATAAAATAATAAATGTATCCATATTTTTTATACTTACTTAATAAGTTTCCATAAGTGATGAGATAGATAATCATTGTTTAATCGACTATTAGGTTTTTTAGGTGTGAATGGTGGATTTTTACACAACATGCGAACAAGCTCATTCCTAACTTTTGGATCTGGATCACTATCCGCTATATCTATAAGATACTTTAAATCATCCCAACGTCCATCCAAACAGGTAAAATCAACTAAAGCTTCTAATGCACAAAGTCTAACTCCTGAAATAAAAAAGCATATATATTTATTAAAATAAGTAATTATTTATACTGATTTTAATATATTCAATTAAATTCAAACCTATAAAATTTCCATATGATGAGTAAGAACGGAATATGTTAGGATTATTGGGCAAATGACCAAATTTTTGTAATTTTCTGATAACTTTTAAGCAGGTTATTGTTATTGGGTATTTATAGGTTTGCAAACGTTTCTCCAAGTTTAAGTGCTGTGTAATTTCTTCAAGTATTAATTTTGAATCCCCAGAAAGTGAATCTGCAGTTATATCACAGCTAAAAAAAAAATTGTATTATAACTAAGTAAATAATTAAAATAAGAATATTCAAATAATTTTAAGTGCTTTAGGCATTTCATTATCAATAACGATAATGACACTTTGTTACTTACGCTTTTTGCATTAAAGATATAACCGGTGTAATTGTTGCACCAAGAGCTTCAATTAGTGAAGCTCTATAGTAATTATCAGAGTATCTATTTTTACTATTATCATTGTACTTGATTAAATCTAATATGAATTTCAAGATTTCAGGGGGACAAATACCATGAGAATTTCTCAAACCAGCCATTGCAATTGGAATTGTCTAAAACAAACAGTTAACTATTAGATTTTTGAAAGATTATTTTTTATTTTATATTTAACTTAAGTACCTTCTGTAGATAATAATGTTGTAGATTTGAGAAATTATTTTGTTTTATAATATGTGGACATGAAAATGATCCAAACATTTTTTTAAACGTTGCTAACATTGCTGGTGGTCCAGTCCAATTAGTCACCATTGCATTTGCAATCTATCATCACAAAATAGGTTGATAGCAATCAAGTATAATAGGTAATTATACATTAGTTAGTATATTGTAAAGTTAGCTTAATTACCTTAGTTAAACAGTGAGCAGCTTTACACCGGACATGAATATACACTTGTTCATTTTCAATAATATCACATAAAGCATTACGTGTAGCGATAGTAGGAAATTTATCAAGAGCTACCACTGCTTCCATTTGAGCAGTTATGTCTTTTTCGTGTCTCAATTGATAATTCCACTGGTATTCAGGTTGTTCTATAATACAACTACGTAAAATAGTCATTTCAGGATCTAATCGAATCCATAATACAGGTGAGTCATTACTGAAATAAAATTAGTTTTTATGTTGTTATTAAATGGATTATAATGGATATTAAATTATTCAGTTTTTACTTACTCCATAGCATTTAAATCAATATCTACTTCATCCCCTGTACACAAAGGAATTTTTTTTTTCTTGTTACGTCTACTTTTTGAATGGCAGGTTATATCTGCTCGAGCTACATTACCTTCAACTTGCAATGTATGTTTAAATGGACCATCCAATTCTTGAATACTAACTAATAATGGGCCAACATATTTACGAATACCTCGTTGACTTACAGCATCTTGTTTAATTTCTAATTCTAATGTATTCCTAATAACAAATTTAATATGTAATATACATAATTATATTTTAATTATAGTAGTAAACCTTTTTCTATTAAATACAAAGGTACAAGTAAATTTAGCGTGACCACCAGTTCTAACCCATTGATCAATAAATACAGACATATCAATGCCAGATACAGTAAAAATAGTCTTGTTAAATATATTTGTACTGATTAACATATGGCCCCATAAACCTGAGTTCATTGGATTTTGGGATGCATTGCTTGCTAAAGATAAATGCTTATTCAAAACCTATAAAAGTAATAATTTTATTGTCAAAAATTAGATACCTAAAATATAAACAAATTAAATCTTTAATTTAAATATTTTATATACTTTTTAATTTATAACAACTGGAGTAAAATTTAAAATTAAGTTAATTTGATAATTATTAATAACAATAATAATATTTTTAAGTGCATTAAAAATTAATGTTAAGTTAGATTATATTAAAACTCTACCTGTAACAATAATGAATAACCAATTCGATTTTCCAACATCCTTAATACAAGATGTGCCTTTTTAGTCATATAATGAAAATAACGAGGTGATATTGTGTGTAAGCTACGAGTAGAGAAATAAAAATTAGAGATTTCGTTAGTATTTTGCACATTATTGAAAGATAATGAAAATCCAGGATTAGAAGTTCCTCCTGGACTGACAAGACCACTACTTGTTGGAGCTGGTTGTTGGGTTGGATCTAATACTATAGGTCCAATTTCTTCTTCATACTTCACCAAACTTGTTAATTCCTATCATAACAATATTAATACATTTAATTAAGTTATCAAATAAACACAATAATAGTAAAAATATATACATTGTGGATCCATTCACGATAAGAATTATTGCCAAAACATTTTTTTGCAAAAAGACCAGACATGTATAATGCTATACCACATGTTAGCCACCAATCTGACCAATTTTGAGTTGAAATAAAACAACCAAAAAATTGTTCTGCCATAACTTGTGCTAAGATTTTTTTTGAAACATAAACTTGATCAATAATTTGTTTTGGATGTAAAAGATTAACACTGAAAAAAATTGTAAAGTTTAATGGTAATAATTAACAAAAGGGTCTAGAATTATATTTTCATAAAATTTAAATGCATTACCTCATGATGCCCATTGATGCATACGATGCATAATCTGTAGGAGTTTCATCAACAAATACTTGTTTATAACAACTATAAGGATAACCGTTAGATAATGTATCTTCATAAAATTCTAATGCTTCATGTGTATACTTTGCAGCTGTAGGTAGAAGTTCCGAAAGCCCCGGTAAACAAAAGTGAGTTATAATATGCATGGTTGGGTCCACATAAATTTCAAAAGGTCTAAAGTAAACATATAATATAATATTACCCAAAAATTTTAATTTTATTTTAAATAATTACCCCACTGCTAAGGCTATATTTGGGGCACAAGTGGGCATTGATAAGCTATAATAATATGTTTTACGCCTTAAATCAGGAGCTGCAACAACTTCGATTAAATCTCCACAAGATACTGCAGTCATATTTTCATCAACAGTAAATTCTAAATCCCATGTACACGGTTCTGCATAACTATCAACACAAGGAAACCATAATCGAGATGAATTCTCAAAACACATCGTAAACATATGAGCTCGTCTCTAAAAGTAAATAAAACAATATTTTAAAATAAAATAAAAATTTTATATTACTAAACAAATTTAAAAAATATTCATACCTCAACTAAAGATCCGTCTCCTTCTGGAATAACAAAATGGACACCTCCACTAGGCTGCTCCAAAGAATATTCTACACTTATTTTAATACTTGTTCCATCACTTATAGATGTTGTAACTTCAACTGGTAAACTTATTACTAATTCCCCATTATTGTTATCAGGTTCAGTTATCTGAGCTGCATTTAAATGAGATGCAGAAAATTCAGTTAATGTAGGTCTAAAAAGAAAAAGTAATTTTAAATTATTAAAAAAAAAAAAAACACAAGTAAGAAATCAAATATTTAAATTATATATGCTTACTCTTCATCTTTGTTTTGTGTAATGTCAACAAATGGATCAAAATATTGGAAAGGGACTTCAATATTTTCATTAACAGTTACGCGATATATACGACATTGTTTTGCATTGAGTTTTATAAATTGAAGATTATTTTTCAATGGTATAATAGTTAACTCAACCATTCCCTAAAGCAAAATAATACAATTTGATATTTATAATTATTGTTCTGAAAAAAAACTATCAATAATTTTATATTAATATTTATTTACCAATATATTTTTTCGCTGAAAACTAATACCTGTTAAACTAACCAACTGATGGGCTGTAAAATTTTAAAAACATTTATATTATTAAATTATGTAATAATTCAAGATAAAATTTAACAAAATTAATGTCATAATAGGTATAATTATTTAATAAGGTTTTTAGAAATTACACAAGTACAGTTTATTTTTAGCATTGATAAATCAAATATATTTTTGAAAAATATTGCTAATTATCTCAAAAAATGGTTCCTAATTGATCAGAGACTGTTTTTTCAACTAGGTTTTTATAGGTGTGGAGTAGGCATGTCAAATACGCAGTGATCCTTGACTCAATATCTTGTGGGCCATAGTCATCAGGATTATTGGGAAATTAAATGAAAATAAAGAAAAAAAAATAAATACAATTTTTAATTAGTGTTGTAACTATGTTATAAATATAGTTTGATTAACATATCATGATGTATATGTACTTTCCCAGCAATAATGGTAATACATTTACATTTATATAAAAATGTTTTTTCAATTATTTGTTTTGTTGCCCATATAGTATTTTATTCAAAATTTTTGGCACAGTTAATACTATGTTTGTTATACTTGTTCCAAAATATATATTTATATTAATTCAAAACCTATAGTTTAAAACCATCTATTTAGTAAAATTTGGCAGAATATTCAACAAGAATAGGCATTCTTAATAAAACAGTAAAACTGTCATTGACAGTTAAGATAATAACGATCAAAAAATACTTATAGCTTATAAGGTCTTGCATTGTCTCCTGTTTTATCCTTCTTCATGGTGGGTGTTGTGTATGATTTTGAGTGGTTTAGTAGTATGATTGATGTCTACAACACTAAAAATCTAAGAGACCATTGTCGGAACATCATTAATCAGCTAATGATTTAAAAAATACTTATTACACACACAATATTAAAACGTAAAAACTTTTGTTAGAATTAAGAAATAATATTATAAATGTAATTATTAATCATCTGAAATTTGATCGTACAACGAACATCGTAACATTTTAAATCATCGCAAACCGCTATCTGTTGTCTGTTGACTTTTGATTTTGACTAACAAGTAACAACTATTAAATGTTTATAGTCTATTATCATTTATCACGTCAGATATTATCTTCTTCAAATCTTCGGAGCGGTAAAATACATATATATGAACAAGTGTCGCGATGCCGTGGTACAAGGGCAGAGTTTAGTTATCCGAAAAATGATATCACATGTGATACCACAATTACCAGTGTTCTAACAGTGACACCAATATGAAAACAAATGTCGTTAGATAATAACGTTATCCTACGATATATCATAAAACATGTTCAATGGATATATCTTAGACCGTGCCCCGTGGTATTTTTACTTAAATCAATTTTGATTTATTAGTGTAACTTGAAAACAAATAATCGTAAATACTTGAAAGTTACACAAAGTATTATAATACCCATATTCTATGTAAAGTATAATTTTTTAAATATTTTGAACCTTTTTGAACTACTAATAAACCAATACCCTAGCCAGGGGGGCTTCCGGACTCAAGCATCCCCTCCCCGAAATGTCAGACGACGATAATTTTATTAATTTAATTATCGTTTGTGATTATAAAACAATACCGCCCTCATCACACTTACTTGATTTTGATTTGATAACATGTATAATGTATACACAGATATATAAAAATACTAATAATTTTATATATCTGTGAATGTATATAATACAATAATGTATATGAATTATATTGTCAAAAATACAGTGCAAAATTAATTTGTTGTCATAATTGGTCATCAAAAATTAAGCCCCCTCTCCTCCGAAGAAAATCCTGGTTACGGCACTGTAATAAACATTTGTAAATTTTCATTTTTTGTTTTCAAATGTCGATAAAAAATAATTTGCTGGGTAAATATGCTCACAAGTAATTTATTCTCTAATTAAAAAAAAACAAAAATGTTTTTATTTTTTTAATGTTGATAAAAATAAAATATATTGATGATGTAATACAAAATTTCACATAAGTTGTTATAGATATGTGAAAATATTTAAAATACATATGTAAGTACAATTTATTTTTATAATAGCAATTGTGGTTCAAACTATGACAAAATTCGTCAAAATCACGAAAATTAGGGTATTATTTAGCCGTTAAAAATTTATAAAACACAGAATTTTTATAGAAATCTTAGAAAAAATCTAAAAAGTATATCAAGATCATAAAAAACAAAATAATACAAATCTTTAAATTATTATTGACTTTATTTTTTGATTTTTAGTAAGCTGAACTATATATATTTAATAATATGTAACATAATAATTTAAATTGAATGTATATCATCATAATAAAATAAAAGAATAGTTCTCTTCCTTCAACATAAATAACAATTTTAATGTTGATATGTATTTACCTACAGATTACAGTGTTTTAAAATGAACTTAAAAATAATACCTAATAAAGGTATATCTACATATATTACACTGATTAAAGTTTCATATAATTTTATACGGTTATTCATCATAGTAATCAATTCTACTGCCAGTTTTATAACTTTTCATAGCTAATATGTTAACTAGTTTCTGACATGCGTCTTCTACTTTCACGATATAATGTTGTTGTTTTTCACTTGTAAGTTGTTCGCGTAATTCTTTATCTTTTGAATTCAAACTCATGTATGTATACATATCAGTCAAAACAGGACCTAAAATAAAATACATATAATTTAATTTAACTAGAAATAAAAATATTTATTTTTACAATTATTTTACCTGGAGAATAGCTAAGAATGTTCAATGTAGGGTTTTCTAAAGCTAATACACGGAAAAACATTTCTCTACTAGCTTTTCCAATACAATAATATCCAACTGATTTATATGGTTCAATACCTAATAATGAAGTCATATTGACAATACATATTTCAGCTGTATCTGAATTGAACTTGGATAAAAATACACTAGTTAAACAAGTTACTGAATATAAATTCAACAACATATATCTAGAAAAAAAATATTTTTTATTTTATATTATTAATTATTAGTATTTAATAATCAAAAGAATTTATAAAAATAAATATTTATGTATGTTCACTGTTTGGTGTTTTATAACCTAATTAGTACGTCGTTTAAACTCGACACTTAGAATTTATAACCACTCATTTTAGATTTAGACCGTTTATACAGGTACGAAAGCAGGGGGGTTTTTGAAAATTTGCTGTTATGACGGACGTTGTAGCTCCGCATGAATAAAAATATTTTGTAAATCCGTAGCTCCGCATGCACCGTATTTCATATATTATAATCAAATCGATAACTTTTATAACTACAACCTACAGAGTACAAGCCTACATCGACCTTATTATATTTTTGTGTGGAGCTCTATATTTGAACTTATAAATATGAGATACAACATATTATGTACCTTAGTACCTATATAGTATGATATGTTATATACGATAATAGCAATATCTAAAAAATGATTTTATTATGAAGTATGTTTAATCAAATTAAATAACTATGATTATTCGAATAAATTTTAAAGACGGTTATATGAATAATTCTTAGTTATTTAATTTGATTAAACATAGTTCATAATAAAATCATTTTTTAGATATTGCTATTATCGTATATAACATATCATACTATATAGGTACTAAGGTACATAATATGTTGTATCTCATATTTATAAGTTCAAATATAGAGCTCCACACAAAAATATAATAAGGTCGATGTAGGCTTGTACTCTGTAGGTTGTAGTTATAAAAGTTATCTATTTGATTATAATATATGATATCTAAACATAGAAAATGTGGTTTTGTCAAATGTACTTTGTACTTTCTACTACATACAATTTAAAGATAATCTTATGATTACTTGTGTCGTATTGTCGCGTTAGTTTTTCTATGCTCAAGTGCCGAATAGTGAGTACCTACGTATGAACGTGTGACAGTCATCGATAGATATTTGTTTATTGTTTATTCGAATATCTATGTTTAAAATTGAATCGGTTAATTTTTTATTCGAATAACAATAGTTGAAAATTATTCGAATACATTTTTATTTGAATAATTGTAAAAAAAATATTCGAATGATTTTTTATTCGAATAATAATAGTTGAAAATTAATCGAATAAATTTTTATATTTCTATAATCTATATATGATGAACTTTTTTTTTTATTTATTTTTTTGTGTAGAAAATAAAACATTAAAATTAATTTGTAATAGTCAATTAAATACATAATTATAAATACATCGAAAAAATAGTTTTAACGTTTACAGTATTTAATTTGAGTAATTCGTTTGCAACTTATGAACATTTATACATTTGTTCAACTTATTTGTATTACTGGGTAATTTATCAAAACTAAAAGTAAAAACCAGTAGTCAAAACAAATACGATAACGTCGATAACCATATTCTTTATTATGTCTGACCTTTTTGTCCCACCGCGGCTTTATCTATATTTAACATATTATTATCAGCCGGGTTGGATTTAGGAATGTGGGGGCCCAGGGCCCACCCTTAGAAGTAATTTTTTTTTTCGATTACATATGTTTAATAACCAAAATTCCAAATAGCCAGAATTTTGGTAAGAAAAAAACAACGATTCGTTGTGATGAAACAATAAAGATAGTAAATTACATTTTTTATTAGATTAAAATATATATTGTCAATTGTCATAATAAGGGCTTGGGATTTATTGCACTTAAAATCATTAAAATAAGCGCTTAAAAACATCATTATAAGCACTCAAATAAGCATTTAAAAAACTTAAATTTGAGCAAAAATATTTAATAAAAAAAAAATAAATCCTTATATTATAAACAAATTAAACTTCACTTTCAAGACATTTTGCCTTATTGTTTATAGATTTTCTGAAAAAAACTATAAAAAGTAGAAAAACTGGTAAAAAAGCAAAAATAATCACAAAAACTAGAAATAAGCATCTTTTTAAAAATCGTTGTAAAAAACAAAAAAAAGCACTTTCAAGTTTCATAATTGAACGTGTTGTAACATGACATACACTTCCATAGCACTTTGCTACATTTTAAGTCAATCCATAAAAATAAGCAAATGCTTTAAGTCCCGAGCCCTGGTCATAGTATATTATATATAGAACTTAAATAATAATTGTTAATAACTTAATTTATTTTCATAATTGGCCATCAAAAATTAAACATCCCCCCTCCACCCACCGAAAAAAAAATCCTGGCTACGGTACTGGTGATAGGACATTGACAAAGATTGATAGTCATTTTAATGAACATTAAACAATAATAAGAAAAAAACAATGTGTATAAAACTATAAAATATATGTTACAAATTTTAACTAATAACAAAAAAATTAATCATGTTACTTGTTCCATTCGTCTGGATCATTCATGTCAGCTGCTAGATGATTAAGATTACCGATAGACCCAGCATTATGAATTAATACAAATAATTCATATTTTGTTGAATCGATAGGTTCAACAATTTTTTCAAACATTGTTGCATCCGAATTATAGAAATCCACGCTATAACACTAATACAAAAAAATAATGAAATTTATTAGGAGATAAATAAAATACTTACATGTTCTATATACCTCTATCAAAATGTCACTGTTTTCTTTGTTCACCATTTTTTTTGTTTTTTCTAAGCCATTTGTATCTCTAGCCGTCAGAATAATGGTCGACTCTGGTACCAAAAGTTTACCGATTTCTACAGCCAAACATTGTCCTATACCTTTGCTAGCACCAGTCAAAATAACGCATGTACGACGACTCCAAAACTCATTCATCTTGAATGTATTGGTGTATTGTTCTACTAGTCGTTGGGATTAATACGATTTGAAAAGATGTGGACAAAGGCTGATCTGGATTGATCCAAGATCCAAGTAGAAAGTTCTGAAGCAACTGAAGCAATGACTGACTAATTATTTTTAGACACTAATATTATTGTTAATTATAATTAATAATTTTGCCTATTTGAATTCACCAAATGTTCTAAACACAATGAAACATTATGACTTGCCTAATTAAGAGTTTTGCATTATTCGATTTTTAATTTTTGCTCTCTTGAACATTTATCATATCTATATAAAATAATTAGTTTATATTCTTATCTGATATAATGGTTCATTAGTGTAAAATACTGTAGTGTATCACTATTTTAGATGATTTTTAATAAACTATATATTAAATACCATTTTATAGGTCAAATTTAAATATATAAAATAATTTATTACATGATTATATTTGGTATTAAAACTAATTAAGTTCTTTTTAAATTAATAGTGTGAAATGGACTTTGATCCTATACTTAGTGGTCATAATAGCTCAAAATAAGTGTAGGGATGCCTAATAATTCAAATTTTTTCATTTCATCATGAATTCATTATTTATAACATTCTTCACACTGGTGAGAAATCTAAGCTATTATTTAAATTATTATTATAAATCTATAAAATTTTTTATTATATAATTTTTAATAATTTATTATATTGTTTATAATGTATGTATTTATTTATTACTTATTACCTTATACTATACTTAAACCATTAAAACACAATATATAATTATTAATATTTCGTTGGTTTCAACTATTAAACTATACTTACTAATTTTATTTTTTAGACTCTGGTATTAGTGGTATATTAATATAATGCGTTAGAAGACAGAAGTTTAAAGAAATAACAGAATAGTGATTGAAATACTTTTATAATACTGAAAGTAATAATTAAATAAAATTTATTTATGTAATAGTTTTGAAATAGGTAAATAGAAAAATCAAATTCGAGCGTAGCGAAAAACAAAAGTTTGGTGGGTGGCCTGGATACATTTTAATCTCCACGGCCTGGATTTGGTTCCCACTCCACCCCTGGTCGACTCACACATGAAATACCATACATATCCACTTGTCAGTTATCAACAAAACATTGTTAGAAATTACGTTTAGATATTTTGGCATATAGCTACGTTCCTACTTACCTATTATTTATTAACATAAATTTAGTTGTTGTTTTGTGATGTATTATTTTATTTTTAATTGTAAGACATATATTTTTATATTTTAAACACCAATTGGTTTTAGTTAGAATTTATTTATTAATTATATTATATTATTGACTCTAAACAATGCTATAGATAATACAATGATTGCGAAACGGTCTATACTAAATTAACACCGAAATGTTATAAAACAATTCTTTTCATTATAATAATTAAAAATTTTCTTTTAGATAAAAATATAATCCCAGTACAATATTATAGTGTAAATTTAAAATATTTAAAAAATTTCATATGTATTTTATTTTAAAAAACAAATCTCAGGAGGGATATGTTATTCTAGACAAAATAAGTAAAAGGATGAAAAATGTAAGTTTAAAAAAGTAGAGAAATATCAACCCTCCGTATCCGGGTATTCTTCCCACTTCAAGCACTGCCTAATGCCTACTGTCTATACACGAAGCTTGTAATAGATATAGGTAATAGTAAACTATCAAATATTTAAAATTTAATTTCATACACACACCCATATATAAATTATAAATAATAGGTACCTAACGTAATATAATATGTATAACAAAAAATAAAAAATAAACTTATTTGGATTTTGCCGAATATTTTCATATTAAGTTTATGTCTTCACCATTCATTCACTTTATCTTAGTTTGCGATAATAATAATAAAGTTTTTTAATTTTTTTATCAAAGATATCTATCATAAAAAGATAAAAGACCCTTAGATTGTAATTTTTACATCCTACTTAATATCATGGGTTAATACTATTTACTTTATCACTCCATCTGAAATCAGAAATAACATTTAAACGTATGTCATGATATGTAGTATGACGTGATGGTTAGGTATCCTTTCCCAATGTTCAACTATCATAAGTTACCTACTTTTATAAACCTGTGTATATACAAAAGTGACAAGACTCGTAGCTAGTTATTGTCATTTTTTTACACTATCCATTAACTAACCTAATTCATTAAGAATCTTAATTTAATTAAAAATTAAAATCTACTTGTCAAAAGTCAAATAAGTTTTTTACATAAAATTTTACCGAACTCGATCAAGCACATTACACATTTTATGTTTTCTAGAATCTTCAAAGTGTTTAACTCAAACATAAATGTAAGTTGTCTGTATTTTTTTTGTTTATCTATTCTTTTGTCTTAGATATTTCACTGCTTAATAGATACATTATCTGTACAAATGGATCACATGTGACTAAGTTGTACCTACAAATATTAAAGATGATATTATTAAATATAATATATATATACATGAATAAATAATATATATGTATACATATATAAATAATTTTTATATTTAAGTACTGATTAATTATAAATTTAAGAATTAGTTAATTGTTTATTATCTATTACTTATTACTAATATTGTCATTTAAGAATTTAAACAAAAATATATTAAACATAAATTAACATGTGAAAACGTTGTTATATTTTAAAATACAATGTGTTTGTTATTTTTTCCCCCATTAAAATTGTTGATAGATCGGTAGTTTAGTCAGTCTTAAGTAAAAAATTCTAATTCTGAGGAAGTTTTTAATTATTTTTATTTTAGAAGATTTTCTTAAATCAAAACAGTTAAAAATCTACCTTGATATTAGAATTCTTTATTTAGCAGACACTGAGGTTGTTAGAATTATATAATAAAATTTGAAGAGAATCTTCAGTGATAAGAAAAGCACCCAGCATCGTCATTAAGAAAGTTTGTTTATGTATTAAGTTTATTAGTATCTTTTTATTATATTTTAAAATGCTAACCAACTACTTCTGTCATCTATATTCATTACTTATTTACAGTACAAATTGCTTATTAGGAATAGTTTTGGACCATTTTAAAATGTGTCAATTAACAGATTGTTTCTAATAAGCGATTAGTTACTGTTTTCATTTAATTTAACAAACTTTATTTATATTATAAAATTAAATTAAAAAACTCACAACAGAAAAAAAGTATTGAGTTAATATTACATATTACATGTATTATATTGTATACCTATTTGTTACACTTTATATCATTTTATATTTATGCATTGATGTAAATAGGGGGGGGGGCTTGGGTGGGCTTAGCCAACCCTCTAGCCTCTCAAGTCCATCTAAAATGAAATATGAATTGAAAACGATCAAGTTATTGAAACTGTATTTCATTATTGAAAATCTTAGTATTCATAATTTTAATATATTTTCTTGTTTATTAAGGACGAGTGTGTAATTCCAAAATCCTTTCCCTCTGTTAAACATTTTAACTATGAGTTTGAGTCCACTTAATTTAATAGTTCTAGTTACGTCTATGATGTTATGTAAAACATTGATATATCGATATCTATTTTTTTTGCTTTGAGTAACTTGATGCCATGATTTCATAAGAGTAATGTTGCTCAGATCCTTGTTAATTTAGTATAGAGGATAATAGGTACTGTACTTTTGATAAACAATAGTAATAAATTAAATAAATTGGACAAGGGTAATTCAATAGAGATACATAACATATTATACTCCAGCAAAGTTAAGATACATCATATTGTAATTATAGTAGGTACATTGATTATCACCAGATAACTGCTGTATAAGCCGACCAGATTTTGTCGACCTTGGCCTAATTTTTTTAAATAACCATATTATATTAATTTATTTTCAATGTCTTAATAACAACCATATTGTTATTCTGTCAACTTAATCCAATATTCACTAGGTTTTTATAAGGTAATGCTTAAAGTTCACTAACATTGTGTAAAGATCCAAAATTGTCATAGTAGATTTTAAATTGTGTAAACCTTTCATTGATAGAAGATCATCATTTTAATAAAAAGAAAATACTACATTTTCATTATATCTAAATATTTAATTATCTTAATCTCAAAATTTGTCACATTTATCATTTTTAACATTTGTTCTGTAAATATTTGTATTAATAAAAAATCGATAGATTGTTAAGGTTTGTACCTTAACTAAATTATTATATTGTTTCTATATTACTATAAAAGTCTATCTAAATAAAAATACTAATATTAAATGTGTCAAATTCATCTAATATAATGTTCTTCAATTTAGTTCATTGTTCAACTAAATTACAATTACATGTTTTTAGTATAAATACAAATTCAATAGATATGATAAATTATAAACTTTTTCATGATACTTATATCGGGCTAAATTCTTATGTGCAGTATAAAGTATAAAATATAAACTTAAGAATATTAAGAAATCATTTTACTGTGTAAGATCTATTAGCAATAATGCTTGTAAAAAATAAATAATTTGTTTGATATAAAAATAGCTTATAAGTTATAGATTAGTTAATTAGAGAGATGTTATTTATAGGAAATCAGCGTAAATAAATACTTATAACTTATAAGAAAATCTAGTTGTTAGTATCTATTGAGTTATTGACTATATAAATATTGGCAATCACTCACTGATCTCAGATTTACCATTTAAATATTTCTAAAAACTAAGTACAACGTGTTTGCTTTTTTTCTATTACAATTTTAATTGCAATAACACACCAAGTTGGGTAATGAAAATATAGTTTAGTTTACTGTTTCCAATAATGTGTATTTTAAATAAGTTTTTGTCTACAACTTTTTTTTTAGTTAAAAATATATTATACATTTTGAGGGATTTGAGATGTAAAGCCCCCTCAAATCACTATAATATAAATCCTATTTATGCAGTTTAAAAGAAAAAGAATCCATAAAATTATACAATGACAGGCTACTAACTTATAAAAATAGTCAAGACTGGTCACGAGGATGACCCAAGTATTTTTTTATTGATTCTTACAACTATTTAAAAAATTCTTTTATTTCATATTTAACCTTAAAAACATTTTTATTTTCTTACACACACACACACATATATATATATATATCCGTAATACAAACATTTATGTATAAAAAGAGTATTAAATTTATTTATAAACTTTTTAATTTTGGTAATAAAAAAAATTAAGAAACTATTTGGTTTGAATAAAAAAAAGGGTATAGAGGGGGAGAACCGATTATTAATATTTTATAGTGAGGAGTACTATAGTTTTGGTCATGGGCGACTGGCCTTATCTGTTGAGGGTTAAGTCTGACTTCTACAAAATAACAAAATACATTATATTGTACCAGTTAAGTTTAATATCATTATATTAATTATATTATTATTCATAAATAAATTATGTAAATATTTCAGTTTGAAAAATAAATTAAAAGCTGGTGTTGAGTACCTAGTTTAGTTATATATGTATTTATCAATTTATGATTATTAGTTACCCTTAGCATATGGGTTCTGGCTTACAAATTACCTTTTTTTACAATGGTTAAATATATTTATGTACAAACAATATTTAGCTGAACTAGAGTCATTCACTTATTGGTACCAATGGTATCTACCTACCTATTTGTATTTTAACTATTAAACATTTTGGGTAGGTAAACAAATAAGTAAATTAATATTTACTTACATGTTAAGTATTACCATTTAACAACTTTTTATACTTTGATTTTTAATTAAACTGTCAAATTTGTTGAATTATTTATTTTTAAATTATAATCTTTTATATATTACCTTGATTAATCAATAGGATTCATACTTATAACTTTGCTATAAATGTTACATTGTTAACTTCATATCTATAATCAAAATTATACATATAGAATTAAACTTGTTAATACATTACTGAAATTAACAATTTTGGGGTAAAATTGTTTTAAATATATATTATATAAAATAATAAGTAATACAATATATTTATAATTATAACCTAACCTATTCAGAAAACTATTTTTGAAAGTTAGAAATTAATATAGATAAAAATAAATGAAATTACTTCTGCTAATTTGTTTAAAACTAAAAATCATATTATATTTTGTCTTCAAAAGTTATAACTTATAGCAATCACTTAGTTATCAATTTGTATAATTAATTATGATATGATTATACAAATTTTATTATAGGTGCTATATTTATATGTCTAGGTATAAACTCTCACCTATAGTTTAACATACATTAATAAAATGTAAGACTAAAGTCCATATTTACGATACATAAGAATAATTTTTTTTATCTATAGTATTCTAGCTGTAAAGTTGTGTGTTGACTAACCTAACCTAACATCTTAACTAGTCAACTACTAAAATATAACAAGTAAGAGAAACATTACAATATAACAAATAAATATATATTTTTTTAAATCATAAATTTATTTTTGATTTGTTTTGATATTAAATGTATTTATTCCTTTTTTTTTTAAAATTAATAATACCTTTGGTATTAACAAGCCATTAAGTTAAGATGTATAGTATATACACTAAATACACAACTTAATATTAGTTTAAATAATTTATACTATACCTTTTAGCATGTGCTTTGTTGTATCAACATCACAAAAAAAATATTCATATTATATTATGAATAAAAATTAAAATAGTAAATTCTTAGTGTAAAGAATTTCAAACTATTGAAAATATGTATTATAATTGTCAGATGAACTAATTTTCTTTGTAAATAATTCTTTTGTCATAAAAATTAGTTTTTATTATTTTAATGTATTTAAAGATAGGAATGATTTTTAAATGTAATTACTGAAATATACACAGCATATTGTAATAGATTTAATAGTAATCAAATTAAATTTATAAATGTGTGTATATTTTATGAGTTATTCTTAAATTATTTATTTGTAAATAGATGATTTATGCACTCCATAGGTAATAAATAACTATACCAATTGTAATATTAAATTTAATTATACATTTTGATTGTATGTACTTATTCAAAACTGAAATTTAGAACATAATTACATACAAAATGCAATAATTTAATTATACAGTTACAAAGGATAAAATAAAAAAGTAATGCTTAATAAATTTTACTTTATGCTATCTTATAAAAATTATAATATATGTATAATATGACAATATGTCCAAGTTCCAGTGAATTACAGAGTAAAAATTCCCTTGAATGCTATTTTTTATGAGTTATTGAATAAATATTTATTAAATGTTGAAAAAATACATTATTATTATTATTATTATTTTTAATTACAAGTGCTCATGATTTATAAAAATATCAAATTAAATATTGTATTAGTTCATCAATTATTAATCAAATATTAAAATCATTAATGAATATTAAAAACTAAGCTATATTCAATGTGGGTAATAAACATTGAACTACTTTTATAATATTAAAAATATCAATAATATTATTTTTTATATTTCTGTAAAAAAATTAAATCGAGTTTTATTATTTCTATAATTCTATATAGGTTTGTCGCTCAATAAAAAATGTATATTTTGGTTGTTTTGTAAAATATGTTAAGAGGTTGTGTATTTATATTTAGACAAAATTTAATTGTAAATAAGATATTAAATATATTTCCTGATTACTTGTAATAGTAGTAGTAGTTTTACTAATAGAATTAGGTTTAAGATGTAATTTCATTTCTTCGTTCTTAGTATCTTTATTGAAGTGTTGTAAAAAAAGATTAATTATATAAATTATATTGTATAGTACTATACAATGAATTATTTATTTTCAAGTGTTCATGTTGCATCACAAAACTAAGTGAATTGTTAGTTATAGTTATCCACTTTTATCAGTTAATCTCTGTGATCATTTATTTTTTCCACTGCAACATTTACTTGAAATTAAATCATTTTTTCTCTTTATTGTATTTGGCTTTAGATAAGAACCTATATTACATTTGTGTTAAGTTATTATCTTTGTATTTTGTTCTTTGATATGGTCTACTTCAAGATATAACGATTGTAATTAAAAAATGTAGGTATCCTATTTAAACTACAAAGTTTTCATATTTCTGTTCATTGTAAGTAATTCAATGTGTATCCTGAAAAGATAACATTTTTTTTTAATTAATAAAATTAATTGTTTATCAATATTCTTTTTAGAAATTTTATATTTTTTTTATTTCTATAGAAAATGGAACCATTACATTACCTTAACATTCCATCTGAAAAAGCAACCTTTTCTATGGGCTGTTTTTGGGCTCCTGACAGTCTTTTTGGCTCTACTCCAGGAATTATTACTACAAGAGTTGGTTATGCAGGTGGATCTGAAGGTTTTATTCCTACTTATAGAAACATGTAAGTTAACCATTTTGGGAAAATCTAAAATGTTTGATAAATAAATAATTCTGTCTAATTTTAGTGGTGATTATACAGAAGCTATTCAATTGCAATATGACCCAAATACCGTCTCTTATTTAGAGTTATTGAAAATGTTTTGGGATCATCATGATCCTACTGCAAAGTTTAAAAAACAAGTATGTTTTTATAGTTTTAATACTTAGTCATAGTAATTATTACTTTGAAATGCGTATTTACAATGCATCTAATATTTAGATATTAAATAAATAATATTTTTCATTAATATATAATATAATTTATGTTTTTTTATATTTATTTAATTATATTTTATTAAACAATTTGTTGATTTGTAGTATTCGTCGTTCATATATTATCATAATGATCAACAAAAAGCAGAAGCAGAAATGACTCTGAACGAGAAGAAAGCTAAGGGTCTTGATGTCCTTACCAAAATAGAACCTGCTGGTCAATTCTTCAACGCCGAAGAGTAAATATTATTAATTTTTAATTTTTCACAAACTATATTTTATTAAAAAATATTGTTATATATTTAGTTACCATCAAAAATACCGATTACAACAACACAAAAACCTATGCAATGACCTTGGTCTTAAGACCGGAGAAGATATGATAAATTCTCATGTAGCTGCTAGATTAAATGGTTATGTTGTTGGTCAAGGAGGAATTGATCAATTTAATTCAGAAGTTTCAAAGTTAAGATTAGATGAAGCAGCGATTAATTACATAAGACAATTAGTGATTAAATACGAAGGTCAAGGATTACATTGCTGATTAAGATTATTTTATTTTTGTATTTTACATTTACTGTGTGATATATTATAGTATATAACTACATTGTTTGCATTTTTAGCATATTGAAATTGTATAGAACAATGGAAAATTAATTATTTTCAAACAAACCAACAATTGAGTATTATATACTATTATATATTTTAATATACATGTATGTTGAATTGGTATTGTAGCTTTATAATAATATAGTGAACAATTCATTTTATTTACAAAAAACTGTCACCTATATTATAATATTCTATTTATAAAATAAAGAAATATACATTTGTGTGGGAATTATACATTTGGAAATTACTGAACAAGTAGGCACCAAATTTTGCACACATATTCCTTGAAATTTGGCAAATAGTTTATGCTTTGTTTTTTAACCCTTATAAGGTAGCACACACATGATTTCATTTTAGCTCACAAAAATCAAATAATTTTTTTATTTATATACCAATACAGATTGGTTAGGAAATAGAATTTAAAATAATATTAATATATACTAACCGTCCTATTTTGAGTTGTTATGGAATTTTTTTCAAATAAAAGAAAATAATATTTAATTTATTGTTTGTAATTTAAATATGCAATAAAAAGCAATATCTATGTTTGTAGCTTTTAGACTCAAAAACTATTCGACCAATTTTGACAAAAGTTTCATAAATTATTCTCAGACAATAGAGATATTAAGAAAATTTAGAGAGTAGTTTGAAACACATTAGAATAATTCCAAGTACTATATTAATCTACAGTAAGTGGATGACCATCTTGGTCAAATTAGTTTACAAAGCAAGATATCTTTATCAATGTCAATTCGCTAATAAATTGAGGTAGGTACACTAAAACTAAAATAATTTAACATTATTATTCATATTTGTTTATCTTGTATCAGAAAAGGTTGGGTTATACAATTATTACTATATAAAATATATTTTATAGCCTTATAAGTCTATATTTTTATTAACATTGGCATTTGGCATCAAGAAGCATATATAGTATAGTGAATATCAAGAATTAAATTGATATAGCTAGTCATTCAATTATCTTTTTATATTATTATTTAAAAAATTATTTTTTAGTTAAATAAATGTAGCTGTGTAAGCTTGTATAAGCTATAATTTATTTGTTTTCAACTGTATGCATGCATTTATGAATATTTTACGTAAAATTATCAATTACTTATATGTAAAAGATATATTTTAATTTGTTTAAAATATAACAATTCCAAAATTTTATTTTATCCATTCTAAAAATGTTTTGAACATTTAAAATAGTATTTCTGTAATATACTTTTTGACAGATAAAAAACAATTTAATTTTTAATGATTGTAAAAACATAGAAAATGGGTTTTATTTGAGTTTAATAATAATAAATTCCAACTGAAAAATGCCCATATGTTCAAATTAAAGTCTTATTACCTGTTTTAATAAATAATTATATTATATATTTATTCATTTAATATTTAATTATATATTAGAGTTGAGAAGATTAATTTAGAAATATACCTTAGCACGATATAATGTAAGGCGTTGTTGAGCATTGTTAACGATATTGAGGAAATGTTTGCACTGTTGGAAATACATTTTTATGTTATTGATAATATTATAATTATATTACGGATGAAGAGGTTGGTGAAATGGTTCGAAAATTATATTTTTCAAAAACCACCTATTATGCAATCATTTTGCGGGGATTATGTGAATGTTAGTTGAGTGATTTTCAAATTTTAAATATTACGTATTAAATTACTATACCAGTTATATATATTATTTTGAAAATTATTTTTTGGAAGTCGATTACCTAAATTTGCTTACACTGTACATAGATATACTTCCCATGTACTTGTACAATTCAGTATTATGTACAGTATAGTATACACTATTTATAATTTATATTATGTGTTTATTAATATTATTATATTAGTATATTTTTAATATATTTATATAAAGAATGATATTTTTACATTTAAAGTAAGGAATTTAATGTGTTTTTGACAAAAATCCTTGGAATAGATCTTGTACCTTAATTTAATAAATATACCATAAATATTTATTAAATTATTAAATTTATGTTTATAAAATTACATTTTTAGAAAAGTATTATAATTATTTTAAATAAAAATATGTTGTTAATAAAAAATAGAGACTGATAGAAATAATAGAATATTTTAATAAATAAGAGAGTAACATTAGAAGCAATTCATGAAACTGAAAATAAAATAAAAACTTGGATTGTCGAGAAAAAAAATTATATTAGGTTATTTATGCATGATCATTTCTTTAATAAGGACCAAGCAATATAATAATTTTTCTAGTGATTTTATAAAATTAATTTAGGAAAAATATTTGCCATAATACAATAAAGCAGTAAAGTGAAATATTTATATTAAAAATTTGTTTTTAAATTTGTGTCTATATAATTTACTTTTCACAGTGTTTAAAATTAATATCAGTTTTGTGAAATTAATTAATTAGGTAGATGGTCTGGGTAAAATTTCAAGTCACATTTTTATGAATAGCAAAGAAACTAAGCTTTTTATATATTCAAATATTTTATAACAATTAATTTCAATAGTATTTATTAATAGATAATAAATAACTTCCAAGTAAGTTTTAAAATTCTCAGCATTTGATTCTAGTAGGTGTATTTAAATATTAGTTACTTATTTATTTACAAGTCAATAAATGTAAAATTTAAATGTTTACAAATAAATCCTTAAAACATATAGTTAATGCCCATTTGGTCTTCTAAACCATCAAATTTACAAAACATCCAAGAATTCCATTAAACTGTACTATGTACCTTTCTAAATTTCCAATTAAACTTTATATTCCGATCTACATATCAACGCCATATTTTTTCTGCAGTCACTTTATATAAATCCTGCTTACTCATTAAATATATCAACTCAAATAATATCTCCAGAGATCTATCTATGTGATTAACTTATTAATAGTGCAAAACTGCAAAATCTTAATAGATCCAAATTATTCTTTAAATACTGCCAAGCAAGAAGTATCAAAAAGTATGACTTCTTTTATCAGCTATTTTACTCTGAAATATTTATTATAAATTTTAAGATACTTATTCTTCTTGAAGATAAACCATTATCTTATAGAAAAATAAATAAGAATATGATAGTAATTATAAATACTTCAACTTAATATTTTAATTTGTAAATATATATTATAACACATACTAAATAATTATTAATGATTTGTATAAGATAAGTAGTAGGATAGTATAAGCTATAGTCACAATAGTACTTCCAATTTGTCCAATCTGAAAGAGTGGAGGGTATTAAGTTTAGTTCAATAATTCATATACAAATAAAAATTATATAAAAAGGAGTTTATATTATGCTTTTGTTTTAACAATTTTAGAAAATTGAATAATAAATGTTTAATAATATATACGCTTTGCTGAGTATAATAATATAACCTTAGTTAAATACGCATTATTAATATCATATTAAGTTAAAAGAAGAATTCTGTTCTTCCAACATAAATCAAAATTAAAAATGATACATATTATAATAATAATAACTTAAAAATAATAATACACAATATATAATAAAACAGTTTCAAATGGAATAAAATTATTTATCATAATAATCAACTCTACCGCCAGTTTTATAACTTCTCATAGCTAATATATTCACTAATTTTTGACAAGTGTCTTCTACTTTTACAATATATTGTTTTTGCTGTCCACTTGTAAATTGTTCACGTACTACTTCATCTTTTGAATTCAAACTAATATTTGTATACATATCAGTTAACACAGGACCTAAAATAAAATACATATAATTTAATTTAATTAGAAATAAAAGTATTTATTTTTACAATTATTTTACCTGGAGAATAGCTAAGAATGTTTAATGTAGGGTTTTCTAAAGCTAATACACGGAAGAACATTTCTCTACTAGCTTTTCCAACACAATAGTATCCAACTGATTTAAACGGTTCAATGCCCAATAATGAAGTGATATTGACAATACATCTTTCAGATGTATCTGAATTGAATTTGGATAGAAATACACTTGTTAAACAAGTTACTGAATACAAATTCAACAACATATATCTAGAAAAAAAACGCTTGCCAAGTTAGAGATCGGCATGTAAACTTTCTTGATTTTCAATTTTTAGAAATTTATTAATTATATGTAATATGTATGTATAATGTATTTTATTTTCATTTTGAGAAATAGATCTCTGAAACCAGAGCAGATTTTGTTGTTTGGGGTCTTGTTAGATTTATATTGGCTAGAAGAAGTGCAGTGAAGATTTTCAGAACTTTATCTTTTATAGTTAATTCACTGCATAGTTTAAAAAAAAATTAAAACACATTTTATTGAGCATTTTTTTTCATGTTTTTCAGCTTTATAGCTTTGTAGTGGGTTAAAAATTGAAGATAAAATTCTGAAAATCTTCATTGCACTTCTCTTAGCCAATGTGAATCTAACAAGACCCCAAATAACAAAATTCGTTTTCCAGTTTCGGTAATCTACCACGCTAAATAAAAATTTAGCAAAAAATAACTATTTTTTTAAATGTGAAAAATTAAATAATATTTTTGAAAATTTTTAATCTCATATTTTTTATCTACTCATAAAATAAATATTCATGCGTGTTTAATTTTCTTATTAAGTCAAATACGCATGAATATAAACTAGATAAATTCTTTTTAAATTTATACATTTAACTAATAATAAAATAAAATAGTTATATTACTTGTTCCATTCATCGGGATCATTCATATCAGCTGCAAGATGATCCAGATTACCAACTGACCCAGCATTATGAATTAATAAAAATAATTCATATTTTGTTGAATCGATAGGTTCAACAATTTTTTCAAACATTGTTGCGTTGGAGTTATAGAAATCTACACTATAATACTAAAACCAAAAAATTTTAAAATTTAATAGGTAAAAAATAAAATATTTATATGTCACACATACCTCTACCAAAATGTCACTGTTTTCTTTGTTTACCATTTCTTTGGTTTTTTCTAGACCATTTGTATCTCTAGCCATAAGAACAATGGTCGACTCTGGCACCAAAAGTTTACCAATTTCTACAGCCAAACATTGTCCTATACCTTTGCTAGCACCGGTCAAAATAACACACGTACGACGACTCCAAAACTCATTCATCTTGAGTGTCTTGTTCGATTAGTCGTTGGGTTTCAGTTGTAGACAAAGGTTGTTCTGGATTAATCCAAGCAGAAAGTCCTGAAGGTTGATTGACGGGTTGCTCGTTTTCAAACACTATATTATCTGAATCTACCAAATGTTCTAAACATGATTTGCGAGCTTCACACAGTTGATCAATGATTTGACGACGTTTTGTACTATCAGACTGTGAACTGTTCTTAAGTCTTTTCAGTTTTTGTTCTATAAAACATTGATGGTATCAAATATCGAATAACCAGTTTATATTGTAATCTGATGCAATGATTACATAATACTAACTTGTATTATTTATTATATAATAATGACTACCCTACTGAATTCAGTACTATGTATACTGTATATTATATATCAGAAAGATGACTTACCTAAACGCTGTAAGTATTCTTCTTTGTCGGGCAATGGTTGGAATGACTGCTGGTCGGTGATAAAATTGTTTTCAAATTGAAAATCTACCACGTCTGTTGTTAGCTGTGGCCAAGGATCTAATGTCTGCAATTCATTCGACACGCAACAAGAGTCCATCACGAATAATATCGCATTGTATTATACAATAAATTATGTGTGTAACCTTTGATAATGAACTTAAACGTAAATTACATTAGTAGGTAATTAGTCATGAAATGAATTAGTAATAATAAGTAGTTACTAGTTTTTAGGTAGGTATATCACTTTACTATTTCACTAAGAAATTATCATGAACTGCTATCCCCCTGACCACCAATAATTGGTATAGACGATAGACGATTAGTGTGGTTAGGCAACAGTTAATAGAACATGGGTGGATTAGTAAATTGGTTACTTTAGAATTGTTTGCTCAATTCGCCATTTACTTTTATCACAGGACAATTGCTTTTTTTCTGTGTTTTTATTTTATTATTTTGTGGTGATAATGATATTGTGATAAGTGATAATTGATAATAAAATTTCAAAATGACAACGTTTTAAAATTTTAAATAGGAACTTGTAGCATATTTTATGACTTATAGTTACTATTTATTATATCAATACCTATTAATATCAATGTGTTTGTACCACGTATATCTTAGTCCGTGGTCTGTATAAATATTTATTTTATGTTTTATTTAGTGAACAATTAGTTATGGATTATGAAAATGTAATTTAAAAAAAAGGTGAAATAGAAAGATCACTTCACCTTGCTGTGCAGTATAGGTATTGATCATTTGAGCGTGTATAACGCCATTGGGAAGTTTTGACTTATAATAATATTTTATGTGAACAATTTGAAATAAATTATTGCTCACAATAAATATATTTTTTTTTTAGAAGTTTAGGAGATCCTTGGGCCAGTTTCACTTAAGATGGCGTGATGGGTTTCCACTAATGAAATTGTGAGGGAGAAGAGTAGGAAAGATTGGATATAACTGAATTATAATGTTTGAGTGTGTTTTGATGGAATAGTTTATAGAAATAGGAAGTTAGAATATGGATTTTTTGAATATTGAGGTCTGAGTGAAGAATGAGATTATTGACATATTAGTTAACATATCTATAACTATAACTATAAATTTAATATTATATTATTTTAAATGTAATATAATTAGTTATTATTTAATGTCATATACTAGAAGTAATTTTTTTTTATAGTTGTTACCTTATTAATAAAATAAATGCAATATATATCTAGTATACCTAATAAATTAGGTGGGTAATAATGTAATAAAGTGTAATAAAGTAATTTAATAGTTAATGAAGATCAAAGATAAATGTAGTAATAATAACACTATAATAAAAAATTATTATGTATTTAGTTGATACAATATTTATTTTCCTAGATTCGTATAATATAGGTATGAGAATTTAAATCGCGAAATCATCCTAGTTGTAGATTCAAGCTCTACGTTGGACACTATTGCCAATATATCCTAATATATTTAAATAATATAAATTATACAATCTATGATTTATGAATCATTTCATTTCAACACTACTCAATCTTTAAAGTTATCTGTAAGTTTCCATAATGTTTTTTTATACATTTTTTGCAAAATAGGTACACCGGCTTTTTGGGAAAAAAACTAGGTGTAAGTTAAATGCACCTAGGAAAAAAAATATCGATTGAAAAATGTACAATCAATAAAAAAAGTGTGATATAGATAATAGCCGTGGTAATCAAGTAATTATATAAAAAAAAAAATATAAAGTTTAGAATAAAATAATATTTTTAAAATTGAAAATTATTCAATATTATTTTAATTGTAATAAAAAAATACACATTTACTATGACCAGTATTAGAAAATGTTGAAAATGATAATATAAAACTTATTAGTTATTACTGTCATTATAAGTATAAGTAAAACTATTTTTGGATATTAGGTAGATATACCTCATACGTAGAAGTTTCAACTTATAGATACTCATATGCTATATGATGCTTATTTATTAAGGTTCTATATAAGTTAAAATTAAATTAATTATAAACAAAAAAAAGGGCGGGTCAGTGGGTATCGTTTTGCTGTATAGTAGAGATCTAGAGTAAGTCACTATAATTGATGTGTTAAATTTGAATGTAATCACAGGTATCATTATATACGAAAAACGATTCTAAATGGAAATGATTTGTCAGTCTAGGATAATTAGTATGATATAATATTATATTATTAGCTATATTATTAGTAAAAATTCTCGTTTTTTCGTTACTTTTTTAGGGTTTTTCCTGATGCTTTTAAAAATGTCTGGAAATTTTTACTTATAACACTTTTCAAATAGGGACTGAAGTCAAAAATCAAAGCATTATTTCTACTCCAAAACATGATGACAGATACACACAAAAAAAAAAACAGTAAAATCAATACATTCTTCACTCAGTTCAGAATCTAAAAGTCGAACGAAATCTCGTAAAACTGAGTCAATTATTATAGTTGGTATATTAAAATATATTTTTGAAATTGCTGTTGTTAGTTGCATTAAAACAAACAGTATACTAATGATTAGGTTGAATTATTTGTATAAAGGTATTTACCATAAAATTTAACTGCATTTCGATTTGTGTTTAACTTTTAAGTATGGATTAGTATATTTAGTCAGTAATTATAACAAGCAAAACATATTGTTGAAAAGTACTTAATATAAAAATAAAAATTTAAACATTGCAAATAATTCAAAAGGTATGAAATATTGAAATACAATATGATTGAATACAGTTGAGAATAAACAATAAAATTATTTTATAAGCATTTAAAAAAATTGATTATAATTGATTAATATAGTTATTAGTCGAAGTAACTCATCCAATTTAAGTGTTGTTTACTTGTTTTTAACAGATACTTAGTTTGTATTTTATATAAGAACTAGTAAATTATGATACAGCATTAAATAAAAAATGTTTAATTTTAGATTAACTGCTCAAAATTGTCTTAAAATTTATTTTATTTCTTATCTAGACAGAATGAACAATATTAACTAAAGTTCATATTCTCAAAATAATCAAAATCCTATATTGTTTATTGAAAAAATTGTACTTCAATCTGATGATAATCAAATTGTATATTGATTACCAGATTCTGAACCTCAGAAATTATTAAATTTTACAAGCAAGTTTTCAGGTTTTATAATCGATAAAATTGAGCAGTGTGATAAATCTATTGACGAGAAAAGCTTATTTGGAGACTTTAATAATATATTACTGATATCTTTTGATAAATTAAACCATACTCATGACATTTCAAATAATTCTTTTTATTTTATAAAGTTCATCTAGTTTGGAAAAATATATTGTTATTTATAAATAAAATTGTTCAGAAGTGTTTTCTAAAAAAGATAATGCTGATTATGATTTATTGTTAAATGACAAAAGTATTGAGTTGAAAACATATAGTAGTATACAGTATACATATGTTATTCTAAGGAAGATTAAGGTATAATACTATAGTCTATAATGCTAGATACTATACCTAATTATTATATTATGTTCTAGAAAATAATCTAGCTATAGATAATAAGAAAATAAAAAAGTAAACCATAATTTAAATGATGAAAGTATTGTGCATTGTGTTATCAATTATATTATTGTGAATGTACACTTTATTATTTTAAATAATATTAGATTAAGGACTTAAGTACTTCATAATTCACTTATACGTAATATGATGTAAAATTACAAATCATTAACCATAATATTATAGTTAGTAAAAATTTTTAACTGATTTAAGTTTATATTTTCGTTGTAGTGTACTAGTGTAAACTAACTGTATAGATTATATAAAACCGTGCTGAATGTATGCATGCAGGGCACAAGTCGTATAAAAGAATTCTTAATGTTGGTACTCAAGTCAATATACTACCTATTAGAGTTCGCCGTATTGGCTATTATAGTATGGTGCCATAGGTGCGTTACGCCAGCACCCGGAAGTTGAAATTGGATTTTGTTTGAGGTGGTGGGGGGTCGAGGGTTGTACAAAATTAAGTACCTACATAATACTAGATGATTACAATTTTTGATTTTGGAAGTACGGGTGCTGGTGTCATGGGTTATTGTGGTCGACTGGAGTGAAAGAATGCCATTTATTTTTTTAGCATATCTAGACAGATATCTTTTAAGGATTGTAACTAATAAACATGAATTTTTTTAGTCTATTTGTCAGTTGCTATTGCGCACAAACATAGGGATTGGTTTGATTTTAATTTATTTGTTATTTAATAGGCATTAGACAAAAATACTTGTGTATTAGAAGTGCTAAATAGTATATATTTATATTATTTAAAAATATGACACACTAAAATAGCTATATAGTCTTGCTACAGACTGAGATAGATGCAGGGAAATTGACTAGTGTCGAGCTAGAGCACATGGATGTCATAATATATATAATAGGAATTATGATGATATACTTGTCTCTTTTGTCATTAAGTCAATACTTATAATGAGTGATTTCCATTATAGGAGGTTAAATTAATTTTTATTAAAAATGTTGGGTTTATTGTAGTATTACATTATTACCTAATATTAAATTATTATAATAGTATAAATTTATATATTATATCACATATTATTGTTATTAACTTTTGAGTCAATATTGACTTATCGTAGAACGGCGTGAATAGGTTTGTAGTATGTATATATTAAGTCGCTAAGTATAGAAAGATCATTTATTGTTCAAATTTTGAAAATTTTCAAAAAAAACAAAAACTTAAGTGTTGTCTATGTTTGAAAATATTGAGTTACACATAAAATTTTAAATAGGTACTATCTCTCAAGCCTTCATGTTCAATCTTTTTCGTTTAAGCTTTCATAATTTACTTATTGTATTTGTTATGTATACAGATTGTAAATATTCATAAAAAAAAAAAAAAAAAGGTAATAGCATAAATATAATCTAAATGTTTTTAAAATGTCACTGTTATATTGTGTTTAATGTGAAATTATCAGTGTTATTATCATAGGAATATAAGATTAACACTATAAATTTAATAATAATATAATACATAATAATTTACAGTCATATCAAAGTATTGCCTATACTTAATTTATACAGGCGTTACTCAATATGTGCTAACAAAAAAAAGAAATTAGAAAAAAGAAAACGATTTAAATTACATTTTAGTCATTACTTATTATGATTATAATACCTATACATTCATAAGTTACTAGTATTATAGAATAATTTACAATTATTTTAAAGAATTTCCAAGATTTTAACTATAATTTTAGAAATTTAGAAATAAGTGAAATAATTATAGAACTGAAAATAAATAAGTAATATCACCAGATATTGTTATAGGATTGCATATACACTTTACAAAGGATTTTAAGATTTATAAATAATTTTAATGCATTAAATGTTGCAAATTAAAATATAATTGAAAAAGAGGCTCTGCCGTCTTCTCGCTCCACTCACTAACCCTTCTAGTTTCTACTATAGAAATTGTACGTCTATAAAACTAAATGAACCATATTTAATATATTTTATTTAAAATGCTTATTTATAAAAAATAATGTTTATTCAATTTTCTAATATTTTTGGTTATTTTTATTTTTGGTGTATCAATTATAAAACACTAAAAAATATTTTTAAGTTAATAAATAACTTTTTTTTGCATGATAATGAGATAGCCGATAGATATCTCCATTTATACATGAAGTAAATTTGAAAATGTAAAAACTCATTTAATTATATAATTATAAAATTTAATTACACAAAAACCGGAACATCATTGAACTTTTCAACAAATATTTATTATATAATGACCAAGTTGCGTATTATCATAAAATAGTGAAAATCTTTATCTGTGACGAGCGTTTTTATTTTTTTTGATATTCTTTAAAATTAAATAAAATCAGGAGCACACATTTTTAATAAATTAAATATTTTTAAATAATCATCATATAAATGTAAAATTAAATAATTTTAAAATAGTCGAGGAGTATTTTGTGATAACTCATTTACAAATTTTTTTTTTTAATGCGGTGAATTATAATTTCAATTAAATTTATTACTAAAACCTTGTTTCTGGCCTTATAATAATTTTTTAATTTTCTTATTGTACCTATACATTAAATAATATACCTATAATTTAAAAATATGAGTCTCTTTAGTGGGGCCCAGTATTTCATTATATGAAATTAAAACTAAATAAATAAATAATTTAATTTAATTTTGATATTTAAATATAATATGTCATACAGTTTAATTACCTTAAACATTACTTAAAAATGAATATTTTAGTTTTAAAAAGAATAGTTCCTAATTAAGCGGATGCTATACTCAACTTGTTTATTTAAAATCAATTTATTTAATTAAATTAAATCATAAAAAATAATCTATGCTATAAACCCTTTTACGGTGATTGTTGAAACTTGAAATGCAGTCCTTCATCGTCAAAAAATTTAAATAATGATCTACATTGCCAAATTCGCCACTGAGGAATAATAATATTTTATTAAAATTAACAAAATAATATAATATTTAATATTCGATTGTTTATACTGACATAATAATTTTAAAGCTTAACATATTGTCTGCAATAGTATTTAATTGTATTGTACAACTTAAGTTTTAAATATATTAAAATAATCTTATTTATATACACAGTGGGTTTAAAACTCTAAAAACACGTTCTGTAAGTATCGGCTGTAACTTTTTAAATAAAAACAAAATAACGGTTAATTAAAAAGCAAAATTGACTATTTTTAATGATACAATTTGTTACACTCAGGTTGATGTATTTTAATCCTTTCAAAAAGCTGCAAGAAGATTATGTGAAATTAATTTTGCTACTTACAAAATGTTTCATTATTATAAATTTTAATTAATAACATTTTACTTCACACCTCTGCGCTTTTATTGTTATAGCCTATAGCTGTAAGGTTATTGGATTATTTAGTAAAATTACTTTTACAGTAAAATCACTTTAAAACTAAATTCATTAATTTATACATACTACATAAGTTCATATGGCACATTACTTTTAATTATCAAACATATTCGAAGTACATGTATTCATGTATGATCAATATTGATATATCGTATATTTATACAGTGAATTTTCAGAAAAAGATTAAAACGTAAGTATAAAGAAAAAATATAGCTTTATTTTATAAACTTTATATAGTATACACTTCATTATAGAGATTCAACTTAAAATTAAAAATGTTAATATAATTTGTTGTATTAGTGAAATTGACTTGTAAGATACTTTTGAATCAAATTACCTGAATAATTTTACCATTTCACTAAAATCATTTAATTGCCAATTTAGAATCTAAAGCAATAAATTGATAAAAAGATGGTTAAACTCATAACTGTCAATAATTGCCATAAAAATATGATTTCATGTAATATTATTATAAATATCGACAGTATACGTACATTGATAAATTGTATTTAAAGAACTCAGAAGTATTAATACTATAAAATAATAATCATATTTTTACTTTCGTATGAAATTATTATGGTATTAAATATTTATATTTAGTTGTTTGTGTAAAATAGAGATAGTAAAACGTATATTTGCCAATTCACGGATAGAAATAAATAACTTTATCCAAACATTACTCAACATTCACAACAACTTTTTAGGTTATTTACGTTTATATATTATATGGTTCAATATGTCAATTTTGTGTCTTTAAATAACGTACAATATACAGTTCGTTATTAAATATAGCCTATAGGTTTTAATGTAATTCTGCAATTCAAGTACTTATTATTATTTTAAAGTTTAAAAATAATTTATAATGTTTATTAGTGTTCAAAAAATGGGTTAATAGAGTGCATTAATTTTTTATGTTTATCTATTTGATTATTTGTTTATAATTTTAATAGTTATTACAGTCGACAGGTAACCTTACCATATTGGGTGTACCTAATCGTGTGGGGTCAGTAGAGTAGGTATATAACTATATTTTATTACTACACTAAACATTAGTATATTTAGGCATGTTGTGAATTATAGGATAATATATTAATATCATGCTTTGTGTTTATATTGTTAATATATGTATATATAATGTACATTATATACTGTATAATGTATATTACTACCTACATTATATAAACAAATTAAAAATATAAGTAATAAAGTATTTGAAGGCGAAGGCACAACAACAACAAATAAAGTGAACATTTTTTTAAGAGCTGCAAATGTTATAGGTGATTTTTGCTTATATTATATTTCTTCAATTATTCGTGGTTATTCAATTATTTAGTTGTTTTTCCGATTGTCTAACAATTTGAGAAAATTAAAACCAGCATCATAATTATGACTTTAAAGTACAAACTTGGTTAACTGACGATTGTTACAATTAATGAATTTTATAATCTTTTCTATTTTTCTTCTAAAAATTACACATTGTACACTTTTAATATAGCAAAACGTAAAACCAAATATCAATCGGAAATAGTATTCACGATTTACATTTTATTTGAAACCTAAATTAAATAGAAATATGAATAATAAGTACTTATGTTGGTATATGTAATGAAAGCTTCTGGCTATTTTAATGAACACCTTCTAATAATGGACGATTTTTTAAAAACAGAGACATTTTTACTACTTCTTAATAGGTAAGCCTCTGAATAACGGATACCCATGGCTGTACTCAGCACAGATTTTTGGGGGAAGGGGAGGTTATACAAATCTTAGTAAGCAGTGTATAAAAAAATGAACAACTTTTAAACGTTTTAAAGCAATTAAACATATATATTTTAAGTACCCATACATAATAAGATTTTTTAATAATTATTTAAATACTTGTAGTAGTATATAATATAAAATAAAATTCAATTTTACACCATAAATTCTAAATTTTCATATTTTTCTTTAGAAAAACGTTTAATTACTTCCTCAGGATTTATATGAATATTTATATGTATAGTATGTAATGTTAAACTGGTTAGTCTATGGTAGCGTTTCGCTAATAGTTCTTAATTATTTTTAAAGAAGAAAATGTCCTTTTGAGCGTTGCATGCGGTTAATGTCGGTAAAGTCATTAAAACTTTTATTAAAAATTAAATATTTGGAAAAAAGTTTGGATACGGTAAGTTTTGGGACCCGTGTTCTCATTTTCGGGACATAGATTCGTGATAAAAAATTCCAAATTCGGGTGGTTACACATCCGAGAGCTAGAAATTCCGGTTGGTGCTTGATCACAGCACCATTCAGTGATTAAGTTTAAACACCACCGCTAATTAAAAAAAAAAAAAAATGAGGTTAAATTTCTAAGTTTGTGTAATGCGAGAAAATTTTGATGGAGATTGAACCTTTAAACACTCCTTCCCCCTGGTATAGCCTAGCAGACATATATTTTAATCTTAATTTAAAAATAATGACAAAACGACGATAAAAAAACGCGCTTACACTATGGACTATACTACTATATTATAGTGTAATGATAACCGAATGATATATGTTTAAAAACCGATTTTTTTCGTACCAAATTTAATTGTATTTTTGTATGCATATATATTATATATGAATTCTTTTTAATATTTTTATATACATTATTAAAATTATTATATAATTAAAACATTAAATTATACTATTATAATTAACCTAGCGCATATTTTTTCTTTTTACATAATTACCCTTTAAAAATTAAAAAAAAAATTATCCCTTTTAAATACGGACTTATTTAAATAGCAGAGGAAATTTCGGTGTACAAGAGTGTCCGCTATTCAGAGATTTCACTGTATATAATTATATATGGTATAACAAATAATGATAACTAATATTATAGTATAAAATTGTGCTTTTATTAATATGAAACTTTCTATACGTGTATTGAAAAATGTACTTGATTTGTTAAAATATATTTTTAGTTTTAAATAATGTTTAGGTATAATTTTTTTGGACTTAATTTTATTTTATCCAACACTTATTTATATAGATTCAGAAAATATTTGTACTTTATTTCAAAAAAAAAAAATATATTTTTACCCACAATATCTGTAAACATGAAGCATAAATTCAATTTATTGAATACGATACAGATTTGTTCTCAAATTACATTTATGAAAATATCTAACAATTCAATTATGACCTTCATTTTTCATATCATATTTCATGACTTCATGACAATGTTGGATATTATTAATACTATTTCATTACATAGTTCTAAAATAAAATCCTAATACTTAACACATTTTTTTATCACTTAAAAATCTATTTAACGTGATTATATTAAGTTATTTAACGAAACCTTTTTAATTAAAATGTTTTATAAATTATAATAATAAGATCTTGTGACTAGTAGACTGTAGCAATTGTATATACAGTCGAGTCACAATAATTCGAAAAATTTGACAACTTGAATTTTTTTTTATTTCCCTAGAAAAATAAATTATTTATAAATTAATATAAATTCGAGTTAGATTCAAAGCGACTTTTCATCTCCCTTCAACTTCGAGTTATCGAGACTCGGCTGTAGTTTATTTTGAGCGGTCGTAGAAACATATAAATATATTTATATTGATTTATAACCAAGAAATAAAAACATGAAATTATTGGTTGTATATTTTTGTATAATAAATAGGTTTGATGATATTTGCTATTTTTGTATTTTAACGCTAATCATTAGGTATGCTAATATTATTATTTAAATGAAAAAAATTCGTGGAAATTGCTGTATGTTGGTGTCAAGTGTATCTCGTCATTGAATAGATCACTGTAATGGATATATATTAAATTTAAATTCAATTATAGAACATATTATAGATAGATATACTATCATATATTTATATATTGCTATTAGTAATAAACATTTTCCCATAAGTGATGAGTAATATGGTAAGTCTAATTTATTTCAAAAACAAATGGCATATAAAGTGTACCTATTACATATTATAATAATATTACTTATAACAGTTATAACTTATAAGTCAATACCAGCATATCGTAAAACGATGTGAATAGGTTCATCGTAATATTGTGTAGAGTTTAGACAATAGACAGTGTACAAATTGACAAAATAACTTAAGGGGCTCTCTGCAGTTTACATTTGAATACTGGTGGTTGTAATTACTAATATTGTATATTATTAAACCAAAAAGGGCCAAATGTAAATAAATAAAAACATTTATTGACAACTATTTATTTATTTTATTTTTCATTTTTTTTTTACTTTCAATTTAATTATATTGCTAATTATAACAATTATCATGATAACTGAAAATAAATATTATATTTTATAGAGTCAAAGTTATGACGTTATGAGTGTTATAATCGTAATACCGTATAATGTTATATACCTACGATCTACGTTTATAGATCAGCTAACTGGTTGTTAATAAATATATATATATATATATTTAAATTACAATAGGTAAACAATTAATTAAATTATGATATTTAGTATTTCGTGTATTTTAATAAAAATTCAAAAAGTCGTACCGTTCGTGCATTCCATTTAAAATAATAGTAGGGGCACCTACTTTAAAATATCTGAAAGATCGATTGAGGTACACCACCCCTCCTTACATCTTTTTACTAACAAGTCGAGTATTGGGTATAAATTATAAATAGCTCAAAATTAATCTAAACACTTATTCTGAAAAATTATATTGTCTTAGTAAATTATAACATTCTTAATAACTATAGTATTGAAAAACTTTAAATAGTCTTTACCAATAATATTTTTTAAATTATAATTAGATGATTAAAATTTTTTCTATTATATATATATCCAATTTCATCAAAAGATGGAATCAGTTGAAATATCTATAAAAAAAATTGATTATATGTATTTTTAAGATTTTTAAGTTTCTACGAAAATAATTTAGAAGTTATGAAAAGCATTGTTTTTCATACAATTTGATTTTTGGCACATAATTATGTAAAAGAGGTCAAATATATTTTTTAAATTTAATTGTAATTAATTATGGATTCTTTATTATTAAATACAACTATTATTTATAGTTAAAATAGTATTAAACCAACACGAAGATTGAAACCAGAAATTACAATAAAAGTAAAGATTGTAATTTAAAAAGGCACAAGCAATATTGATAAATGATAATATTTAAAAAAATAATTATGAGTACAATATACTATTTGTACAATGTACATAGATTAAAAACATTTTAAATAATAATTTAGTTTTCTTTAGAACAATTTGAATACAATTATACAGAATATTTTGTTCTTTCTGTGGTATTTAGGTACCAGCACTTATATTAGATACATATTAATTTTAATTTTGAAATGTTTAGCATTAATTTTTATTTTTATTATAGTTTTTTGTAGTTTTTTTATTATTCAAGTAGTTAAAAAAATACAAATTAATTTTATCAAACTCTTAATTTTATTTTAAATGTTACTTGACCGAAAACACTTATTTTTAATGGAATAGGTATATATAACGGATTATTTATTAATATTATTATGTTTATTCGGGCGGGGACAAACCTACTATCATGTACTAGTGTATTATAAATAAGTGTTCAAATATATTTATTTTTATTTTTATAAAACAGTGATGGTAATTTCTTTCAAGGTAACCCTTAAAACATTATTATTATTATTATTATTATTATTAGAAGAAGATATATTACAAACCATGGCATAGCATCGCACACGATAGTATTTTCTTGAGCACTACAGGTGGTATTTATAAACATCTATTTGAATGATTAAATTTTGTTTTGACTGCAACTGACAAGACGTATCAAGATTTTACAAACTAACGTGATGAAAAAAATATGACCATTGAACACGCAACATTCTATATATTTTGATTAGAGAAAATGGAGTAATTACGAAAACATAGGATTACATTCTTATGTAACTTTTTATAAAATACACGAGATTAAGTTCTAAAAATTAATGTAGCCCTTTTTCTACGATTCCGTTGACCGTAAACTATATACCTATTAACTAATTGTTCAATTTTGCTCCTTATATATATTATATACGGTTGATATTTCTTGAAATATTATAAGTATGTAGTGTGTCCTAGATTCTACTGAGTCTATATAATGATTATAACATAATAGTGTTATAGTATAATATTATAATAGGTAGGTATCTACATGGTTAAATATAGTATACGTGTTATTGGTAAATATTATTATTTATTATTATAAATTAATATATAAATATGGTGGAGTGGCAGTGGAATGAAATCTGTGTGACGTGTAATAGTTATGTTTGATTAATATTTAAATTGAGACCACTGCAGTGCAAATATGTGCGTAAGTACGTTTATAAAATGATAGCGGGCCGCATAATCTAGTTGCGGGTACAGGAATTAATCAAATATTATGTCTTATATATTTCCTAAACTAAAAATTGTGTTGAACTATATACTTATATAGGTACGGTATATATCTATAAATTGATACACATGCGTTTATATAGTACCGTAGTCTGACTCTGTAGAAGAATGTAATATAATATATACGAGAATACAGGATCTTGCTATTTATTTGTCTTTATATTTTTTAACTTATTTACCACGTTGGATAAGTTTCATATTATCCTCAATTTTCAGAATTCAGATAGTATAATCGTATTAAGATCATTTCAAATGATAAATATTTCACTGTGTCTATTTATCACTTTATAAATCACAAATTCATAACCATGTTTTAATACAAAACTAATTTGAGAATTATGCGGCGAAACGGGGTACGACCAGTAGAATAAACATCAAGTATGATGTTATAGAATAGGGATAGGCAACTGGCGGTCCACGTACCATTTTTAACTGGCCCGTGTTATATTTCAAATTACATTTTAAAAATATAAAATGTTAAGATTTTTATCATAAAATGTAGATGTATGAATAATTATCTAAGTAGTATTGAACTATTAATAAAAGAGTTGCTCACCCAGTGCCGTAACTAGACTACTTGAGGTCTGTGTGCAAACCAAAAGCTGCCCACCCATGTTAAATATATATATTGATTGAATTTGAATATAACTTTTTCTTTGTGCTCCGTAATCTTTACATGCCAATAATATGTTAATTATTATTTTTTATAATAAATACCTGTAGCTTTTAAGAAAATATATTTCTTTAAAATATAAACAACCATCATAATTATTCTCTGTTCTAAGTATTGTTTTTTTTTGTATACAAGAGCAGACCAAAATGACATCTTTCGATATCACTTCGTCAATTATGGTTTATTAAATATAGTATTTGTATTATTTTCCGTGATTATTTGAAATACTATGAAACTTTATAAGTGTTTTAACTTATAACTGATTACCCGATCAAGATTCAATCCAGCTTAATCTAATATCTATCTACTTTTATACGTTCACTACTTTTACGTAACTTTGAAAAAGTTACCTTTGGAGTGTGAAAATATTGACTAACGGCACTAAATAAAAGCTTGGTGAGAGGTGGTGATCGATGTACGATTGACAGTGACGGTGGCGTTATGTAGATCGATACCTTTCGAAAAGTGTTCTGTACGCATGTACGTACTTATTACCTATACATAATAATAATATGTAATATACTTAAAATGAGTGTAAAATTACTTTACTGCTGTTCATGGATTTTAGGTCATCGAAGCATCAGTAGGTTGGTTTAATATATGTATAGTCATAGATTATGTACCTGGTACACCTAATAATAATAACAATCGTCGTCTTTAACACCGTTGTGCGTCGTCGTCGTCACAGCGACGGATGCGGCAGCAGGTAGTAAGTAGTAACCTCGTAGTTGAAACGAGTTCAGTCTTCTACCGCTCACCGACTGCACTGCCGTCGCACCACCCCCACCAAACAACCAACCTGGTAAGCGCGCAACGTTCGCCACGTTCAGTCGGAGACCGTACATCATGTTGTGTGTTCGTCACGTTTGTTGTGTCGTTGTACGAATGCCGCTCGAAAGTTTTACCGCCTCACCGCTATAACAATTTTATAGTGCTTACTAGACTACATTTTATATGCATTATTATTATACGTTTATTTATAAATATTATTTCCGTGTGTGTGGTGAAAATTGTGATCTAACTGGAACATCATCCGTCATAGAGATATTGTCTATCCCGTTCCAGAAATCATGGTTTACCAGCATTGACGAGTGAGTATCTTTAATACTATATAATCTATATAAATATTAAACTTTTACCTCGCAAGGATGTAATAGGTATATACATATACTCATATAATTATACTAAGATAGGCGTGCGTCCAAAAGTTTTTTTCCGAAACGAAGAATCGGATTACGGTTCTGCAGCTAGCAAAGTTCGTACAAATAGAAAGCTGTAATTTTTGGGTGACGTACTTTTCATTGTCGAGATTCGATCAACTCAAATCGATGAACCTACCCTGAAGACAATAATGTCTTTATAATATTGGTCAGACGGGCGGAATATCGATGTAATATATAATTATACCTAATATAATGTCAATCTATCGAGGGTTCGCTAAACGTAACGCGATCCGCGTGGTGGTCATGCACTCTTTCCTGTATTGGAGTTTCTCTCAAAGTACTTCAATTACCACTTGTGTACCCAAAACTTATCGTTCAAGGCGGTTCTATTTGTAACTCAAGCAGAAAATTGTTTTAAATGATCAGAATACTATAATATATCGGTTGATATTGGTGTTCATAGTTTCAAATACCCCTGATATACAACTATATTATTTATAGATCGTTGATGGACGGTAATCAATAACTATTTGCAGACCCACAAAGGTTTGATAACATTATAATTACCTCTAATAATAATTTATAACATTGCACTCGAAATGTCGTTATATCATCAATAAATCGCAACAACTATTATCGAAACAAACGAATCAATTTTTTAAATTGTTTTCTACGTATTTAAGTATTTATATGTATATACTTTGTTATGCCCAGTCGTCTCAATTAACGATTTCAGTGACTACAGTTGTTTAATTTGAATGAAATAATTAACATTTCGTGATACACAATAATTACACAAATTATATGGGTTGAATTGATGCGTTTTTGTTAAACATCTATATATATATAGTATAATTACTATATTAAAATTCCTTAAAAAGTTCTCGCTAAAAATTAATAAAGTATTGACGTATTGTATATTTAATAGTTTTCCCCACATAGATATATACTAAATATTATTTAGTAGTTGTAGCTGATATATCTATGGACTATGTTATCTATTAAACGATACACCTATTAACTAATATAGTGATTAAATTATGAACACAGGATTATTTATAAAGTTGGAGATAAGTAAGTATTCGAGTTCAGTTGTTTGCTGAGCACAGTTCCTAAGCAGTTTTCTACTTAAGCAAAATTTTCTTTTAGTTGCAATGTCTTTTTATCACAATTTAAGTTTTTTGTGTGTGAAGTATTTAAAAGAAAATAGTACAGGACATGCGTTTATTATATTCGGTTTTTATAAAGAAGTAATAGGTATAGAATACTATAGATACTCTAAACTATTGAATATTACTCGTATATTATGTTTTTCGCTAAAGTATGGTGGAAAGTAAAATTGTTGGAACATGTCGTACACAGCAGGATATCTCAAAAAATACATAGACATATACCTTCTTACGTGATTTTATGAAAAACCACCCTGACTAATGTAGTGATACTCCATTATTACCTTTACCGGCTATAAAGAATACCTACAATGGGGGTACCTGTTCAGGATTTTGTTTCCAGGATTAAAATAATAATTTTTAATACAGTCCATCCAGTGTTCAGTCACGTAAGTTCAAATATCACGTTTTGAAAATACTCAACAATAATTTACGCCTACCAGAATTCTAGATTATAAGATATAGGATTGATCTGTTATTCAACTGTAAATTTTTGTAAAATGTAAAAACGCTATGCCGTATTATTGAGCAAGTTAAAAAAAATCAGACACAGTTTATTATAAGACCATTTCAATTTGTTTTTATATTATGTTCTTGAAGAATTTAATAATATTGTATATAATAATATCATTTATTACCTATCATATTTTTTTCCATTAACATAGAAGTTCAAATTATAAAATATTTGTATATTTATATTTTATATATCTACTACTGTTGTCTGTTCCCTTGATTTTATAAAGTATTAAATAGTGATAGATTTATAAAACAAGCTTATTCACAGTTTTGATTAACAGCTAAAAACAACTACTCCTAATCAATACAATATATAAAAATACAAAAAATATTATATACCTAGATATAAATATCTGAAATCGTTTTCGTCTTAACTATTTATTCCTATGATTTGTGGTTGATCGTGTTATAGGTATTAACTATTATTGACTGTGCATAGTAATAACTAATAGAGAATATTGTGTTTCTTTGTAATAAATTAGTGTATAATATATTATCATTATCTTGGAAAATAAATTAGAATCGTTTGATCAAAGTCAGTTCGTTTATGTATGTGTCATTTCATTAGAGAACCATTCTTTGTTCGTTAATATCATTTAAATGACTGTAAAACGAACAGCTTTAAATTACCCGGTTTTAATTTAAAATCTTGTTTTATACTAATGTTCCTGTAGTAAATTGAATACATTCATTTTTTCATTTTAAACGGTTACTGTTGGATTTTAAAGTGTCGGTGTGACGTATTATTGACCTCAAGGATCAAATGATTTCTCGATCATTTTTAGCGTATGATTTGTATAAAAGGTGACAGACAAAATAGTAATAATGCGTTCATAATTCACATTTTGTGATGTCTGTGCGAAGAAATGTTCTATACATTTTACTACGTGTTTTCATATAATGTTATGTCAGTATGTTATAGTGAAACCTTATGTAGCTACTCATAAAATCAAGATATGAAAATATAGCTATCGTTGTATATGTATTCGTATGTGCTACTTGCATAATCCATTCCGTTTCTTGGTGTGCGGAGTGGCTGTATAGATCTCCAGGCGATGTTGAGGCCGCATTTTTTAATGTAGGTCGTCCTATCCTCGATTTCGCCAAACCGTCCGACGGATTTAATAGTCTGTGAATTATCAATGTTTATCAATTTCGAGTATTATTTACATTATAGATATTGAACACTAATATTTAAGGGTAAAAATGTGATAACTGGCCATATACGAATATATGTTTACAAGTATCTATGAAGTATGGATAACCAGTACATACCAACTAGATACTGGTTAAACATTTATATTGAAAATTTAAACATGTATAAATTATGATTGTATTACCTAAAATTTTGAGTATTTAAAAAGTATCAATAACAATTTCTTTTTTCTAATTCATACCTATCAACCAATAAAACTATTAGATATTTGGGTTAGATAATTTAAATTTTTATATTTTTAATTTTAATTTTATTGGGTACCTAATATTTTATAATATTTTATTGGGAACTCATTTCTAAATAAATATATTATATTATTTATTATTCATTATGTCATAAATATAAATATATACGCAGTACCCACTGTTACATTGTTAATATTGATAAATAATAAAAAGAAATTAATTAGTATTAATTTTGTAATATTTTATATACAAATCTCAATATTTAAAATTATTAGTTACAAAATTACAAATTACTATATAACAAAATATTTTAATCAGTTATCTACTATAAATAACAACAACCATTGTAAAGGGTTTTTATTATACATAAATTATAAAATATTATTAAGGTATTGATTAATTTATTTAGTTCGTATACAAAATATATATAGATAGACAGGTAGTATATTAGTAATTTATTTCACATTAATTTTAATACACCGTATTAATATTTATATTTTTAATTTGATGCTTAAATTGCTTAAAATAATAATGTTATAATTATGAGAAATAAAAAATGTAAATTAAAAATTAATTGTTATGGCTATGGCTCATAAATTATACCTATTGTAACTTTTTAGTCTTTATAACATGCACTTTTATAATACTTAGATACCAAAATAAGTACATAATTTAACAAATAATATTATAAATTAATAATTTATTATTTGAAAAAATATGATCACTTCCAGGACGATTAAATAACATACTTAGTGATTAAATGGTTTTCCTATTGTGAAACAATTTTTAATCTAATATGGAAATATATATTGTATAGTACAGTATTGCAAATAATAAGCCTTGAAAATTATTTTTCTTTTAGACGCATAGTTAAAATTAAATTATTGTGATGGTTTGTATGATATATTATATACATTATGTATGATAATAAATAATAATTTGAATAATATAATGCTATAAAATATATTATTTTATTCAAACAATTTTTAAGATGCACTTTTAAAATATTGTACGTTTGTAGTACTTATTTGAATTCTCAGTTTTAATGTTTTTGTTTAGGTATTTGCTCGGATGTTTGTCTTTGCATATGTTAGTAAATTATTAGTTTGTGAATATTTAACACACCTGATTTTAATGGTAACGGACTCTTGCGTGACACTAACGTCCATCTAGCGAAACTAATAAGCAATGATGCTATCCAGACTTTAGAGTACCTATATGGGCTACGGATGAGCAAATACATAACAAATAAATTAACAACAAAAACCATTCAAAATACCGTCATCGTATCCGTTAATATTTTATTGTATCAGTAAAAAAATGATGAAAAGGGAATGTTGTAAATATAATCTATTGCAAATGAACGACTTGAATGATGTTTTATATTTTTTTGTGAGTTATGGAACTCGTATGTTTTTATTTAATATTATTTACGAGTACAAAAGTCTTAAACAATAAACATTAATTGGTGTAGACTTAATAAAAAAAAAAATGTTATATTAATATTGATATATATATATATATATATATTTATGATATTGAAAGTTGAAACTATATTATTGTTTATGCATATTTTCCATGATATTATAGTATCGTATATAACGGAGTCTTCGGATTGTCATTCCGCATCATTATATAAAGACGTGTAAACATTTCTGAACACAATCTGTTCCGGTTCATTGTTCGTTTATTGTTTATGAAAATCTGATCATGCATTTGTATAACTGGTTTTTTTAGAAACTTTTAAGTGAATTTATTTCATTTTTCGCACATAGACACAGTTCTAAAAACATAAGTAAATATAAAACGTTATATTATTTTCAAAACATTACAAATAATGTTGTGAAATTCATTGTACTATTCACATTATCACATTACCATTACATATTTTTCTATTACTTTGGATTTGAATTTCTAACAAATAGTTTTTTTTAAATAAAAATTAATTACAGGAAAATTATAATTTATGAATCTTTATGACTTTAATTAAATTATCTTGTTTTGTAAACTTTATTAAAAATATATTATCTACATATTATTTACCGGTTATTCTATTATTTCGTCAATCTTAATCGCCAATTAATAAAACGATAGACTATATGGCAGTGGTGTATTAGTGTTTATATGTATTTGCGTAAACGAAGTGAGTTACATATCTATTTATCATTATTTTACAACTGGTTTAGTTAACTAAAATCATGAATTTTAATGAAATTAAATTGAAATTTCATTCAGCACAAGCCAAATCTCGTGTAATTATGAAACCTGTTTTTCTTAGTTTCTTATATTATACATCTATATTCTATGTACATCGTTTCAAATAAAATAATTTTATTTCGAAGCTAAAAATTGTCCACAAAATGATTGTTATTTTGTATCTAATTGTGACTGTTACATATTTTAACAAGGGCGACAAAAGAGTAAAGACACAATAACTGTCAAATCAAAAAAGTTTTGCCGTGTCATTAAATAACTAGTTCACTACATTAAAAAGGGAGACAATTATTTGTTTCGACGCGCTTATACATCTTAATCAGAATTTTGATCAGATCAAGATAAGTTTATAAGTATAACAGTACTTAAAAACATAATTTTAGTATTTATTTATACAGTACAGATATTATTGTATAGATATTTATATAAAACAAATCATTTACAATATTTCTATAATAGCCGAAAATTATTGTTTAAAATGAATTTCCCACTAAAAATATTCACAAAACTTAAAATATTTATATATATAAAAAAATAAGTACAACACTGTATACTAGTGGTATTAGACGTTTAATTTCCATAACCAAGACGTGCCCCGCGTTTTCAAGCATGCACCATCATCAGTAGTCTCTAACAGTCCATGTACACATGCAGTCAAATGTCCATTCACTGTCTTTAAAAAAGAACTCTAGTCCTGATAACACCAGCATAAGAATTGTGTTTTTAAAATAAATAACAATAACTACATAAAAATAAGCGGGCGTACGCGATGTCTTTGTGTATTGTCTTTAGTAGGAAAAACATAGGTATTGCATAGGATATTGAATATTGACATTATTTATTCTGTACACAACCTTAATGAAATACGTTTATACGTTGCGTATAAGTACAGCAGTTTATTTTTGTAGTGTTCAAATGCATAAATTTCTTATTTATTACCAATGTAACCCACTACCATACTTTCATCTATAAAAACGATATAGAAAATTACGTATTAATTTACATTGGCTTACATTATTGAATTAGCGTTCAAAGCTAGGATTCCGTAGTGGGTAATGACACTATTACGAATATACATATAGGTACATTGGTATTTGACAATAGACTATAAATAGTATGTTGTAATTATTTAGTTATTGTATTCACATAAATTCCTTGGATAGAAAATAGCCATGATCTATATGCGTTTTACAAAGATGATGTGAATCATTATTGCTCAATACTCGTTAATAACAAACCTTGATATTATTATACTTATCCTTATACAATCGTTTATGTTACAGGAAATCAGAAAATAACAACAAAAATGCCACCTTCTAGAGATTCGATGGCCTACACCAAAGGCCTACTTAATGGACCGGGACAAAATAATTGTTTTTTGAATAGCGCTGTACAGGTAAGAATCTACTAAAAAAAAATATTTAAATAATATTTTAACCGTATAAATGTATGATTTATTATACTAGGTATCTAAAAATGTATTTGATTAAAAAATTTGAGTATTACCATTTACTCTAAATTATATCATTTTGTTTTAGTCAAATCTCATTGATAACTTATAAAATTATTTTCAACTGGGTTTTTTTTATGAATTGTTTATCAAATATTATATACTATTTGCTAATTAGTCGCTTAAGCGTGATTAGAATTTAAAAATTATATATGTAAAATGTAGATCTCGAAGACCTGCCAAGAACACTCAATATTAATTCTTTGGCATTATTTTATTCGACAAATCACAATGTCTAGCTATAAATTGCTAGTATATATTTATACATAGTTCACGCTATATGGCTAAAACATATGTGTTTTTATCGTCTATGTCATTCGTGCAAAACGTTAAAGTTATTATTATTGGATATATAATTTGTTCGGTCGCCAGATGTTCACTCGCCAATAACTATGATTACATGCGCATACACTTGTGCAATGCGCATATCAAACAAATAGTTTAATATACTATTAAACTTTTTAGGAAAGTGTATAAGTGTATAATATATTTAAAATTAGTGTTTTTTTTTTTAGTAACCACAAAGTAGATATTCAGTAAGAATAGTAAAACTAACTGCTAAACCTGTGAATAGAAGGATGTTCTCATGTGGTCATTATACAAATACAATACGGTTGCCGGAAGTAGAATAACGTATCTCATATATACCTATACATACTTATATGAAATATATTCCGGTTAGTCTGCTCTGGGATTGAGAAAAAAAAGTTGAATGAAACAGACTCATTTCACTTTGATAACGAAAACGTTGTTGGTCGCGGATAATAATTATAAACTGATAGCCGCTGAAATAGTTGCACAGATGTGCCCACATGAAATTAGGTGTTGTATTAATAACGACTGAGATAAACCAGTTGATGTTAAAATAGGTTTACTGTTAAAGAAAATTATTTGTAAAATACTCTATAGCTACAGACTACAGTCAATTATTAACTAATTATCACATTTTTAGTTTTATTTTATATATTTATTTTTTGCAGCTCAGCAGTGTCGTATTTAATTAGATTAATTACTTATTGAATTTATAACAACTATTAAATATCAATTTTAAAATATAGAATTCTATTTATAGAATTATGCTATTTTTTTAAAACTTTTCAAATCATCGTAACTCTTGAGTACTATAATAATAATAATAATTATTGTTATTTATATTTAAGGATCATAACGTTGGGTGGTGATTAATTGTTGTAAAATCTTAATAGAGACCAATATAGACCATTCTACTTTACATATATTTTTGTTTTAAGAAGGAAAATTTAATATATATAAGTAACAGTTTCACATCATAATATCATTTAATATATACAGACATACAGTATATTATATGTATAACTATAATAAGCGATATTAATTTATATACTGCATTACATGGGAATGATACAGATTACAGGCATCTTATCCTTCAAAAGATAACGTAAAAATTATATTATAACCATTGCAGTCGTACCTTCATAGTATATATTCAAAAATATAGTGTATGAGGTATGACAAATAACTACGTAAGCAGGTATAATGTATCATAAATAGGTTATGCTATCATATTATTTTCAGTATTTTTATTTTTATTTTTATATAACATCAGTAAGTTATATAATTATTGTAATGTTTAAATTTAAAAGGAAAAAAATATAAAAAATATAATTCACCAAGGATCAAGGACCTAATTAGTATACACACTATTCCATTTACGTGTAGGTATAACTGATAAATCTATAAAGTATAAATAAGGACAATTTGCCTGTATATTTTTTGTAAAATAAAAGAATTAAAATTCATTTTGTTTTATTCCTCTTTTGGAATTTTGATAATCTGTCTTAATTAACTAACTAATCGAAATAATATTTTTACTCCCCAACGCAAATAATATAAAAAAAAAAAGTTTAGATCATTTGAAACTTATGTTTAATATGTAAATTCTACTATATTATAAAACATAATACGTATCTTATTTCTTATATGTATAGCTATACTATATATTTTACGAAGTAGCAGAATAAAAAAATATGTACATAATAATAACACAAACCAGCAACTTCACAAGGAGCTAAGGGCGTGGCATAAAGTAAATTTACAACTATCTATATAAACGTGTATTCTGTAATACTATGTATTAAAATATTTTACGCACATTTCGTACTACGTACCTATACTACACACATTTGATATAATAAATTCTGAGTTGTTCGTGTCTATACGTATACGTGTGCTGTTTTGCAAATTTAATGGTGGGCAAGTGTCCAATAGAAGTAGGTACCTACATTTTTGATTGATGCATAGCGTTCTTATAATTTGTAAGTCATTGCCGTATCCAAATGGGCACGCCTGGATACAGGAATACGGTTCTAAGCGCGTGTATTGATGAGTTTTGGTTGAAAAAATATCAAATAAAAAAAAAATTTATAATTAGTTTTTGCAATTGATTATAAATGGTAGATGTCCAAGAGTAAAAAAAAGTGTCAAAAATAATGAAAATTAAAATAAAGTATAGATACCATAATATAGGTAACGCATAAATGCAAAATCATTCCTGATAGTTTTTATATTATTTAAAAATTAAGGTATAATAAATTAAACTGAAACATATTGTAATTAATTACCAACCGATTTTTAATCCATAGGTACTATGTTGTGAATTGTGATTTAAACGTTTTCATAAATATTGTTAATAACGTTAATAGTGTACAGGTGCATAATAATATTATGTGAATTATGCAGCATTATGTTTATTAAAACAAACATTTAATACGAGTCGCATGACGTGTTAAAATAACATATGTGTATGAATAAACATACTTATTGAAGTGTAATAATATAGATACTGCTGTGTAAAATAAATTGCAATAATTGCGTATAATTTTGTATCTGTACGTAATGTTTACGTTTACATTTTGAGTTATGATGAATACAATTAATACTTGAAATTCAAAAAATTATTATTAGATACATTGTAATATTATACTTACACAATTAAAAATAAATCATAGACTATTAAATTATTTGAATGTTTGTAAAACTTTTGTTTTTAATGATGCAAATTGGTATATGACTTGAAATTTATACAAATATATAACAAGTAAATGCGTTTTTAATTTTTAAACATAATAATATAATATATTATACTTACTCAATTTTTTTGGTGCTTTGAGTAATATACACATAGTTGATAATATTATGAATGTATAATCCGTGTTTGTATTATTAATATTTTGTTGGCTTAAAAAATATGATTTAAATTATTTTATTCTAATAAATTCAATAATGCAATGGTCGTAACCTAGTTACCTAAAACTTTTTCTAAAAAAAATCATTGTGGTTGACACGGCATTGCACGATGAGTTATTTTTCGGGCGATATGCAGGAAGTAGGAAACACGGTTCGGTGGTTCCGGCTCACTGGGGGACGGCGTGGTGTAATCCCTAGGGTGGAATGACGTGACAATTGGCCGTTTATATTGCTAACGATTTTGTTTTGAATAAAAATAATAACAACGATGATAAAACGCGTCAAAAAGTGGAAATCATAAATAGATACATCTCCTAATAGACATGTGCTACAGGTGAAGTGGTGGTTAGTAACTATTGAGTATTGTAGTTTGCAGGTAATCCAAATTTCGACTTATGACTAATGTTCCGGCGTGTGCGCACGCTAACAATGGTGTACCAAGGAAACAGAAATTAATTTTCTCGTAGGAAAACGTAAGGGTTTCAGGTGGAAATATAATATATACTATAATGTAGTGTGTATTCGAAGGGCCCCGTGGGAATAGTTTACCAACCGAGACCGCGTTCATCATGTATGAGAACCCACGCTCATTACTTTATTTTTACTCACCATATAGTTTATTAGCTATAATAATTAATAATATGTTTTTATTCTATATTTTATTTGTTTATATACGTTGTCCATTTTTTTCATTCGATGTCAACCTGTACACAATCAAGTGGTTAATAGCATGGAGGGGTAGTTTTGTTTTATCACGTGTGACTGTACATTATACTTACATCACTACTCAGTATGTTATATAACTTTGGTGCGTGCCGAAGTGTTTCGTCTTCAACATAAACAAATCTACGCCAGACGACCATTTTTAACATCTCCATAACCCAATGGCCAATATAATAACTATTAAAATTTCGTAATTAATGAGCCATAGCGAATTATATCTTCAACGATTTTAAATAATGGTTATATTCACTTATTCAATAATCGTTTAAGACACTTATAGGCATATGTACACATAATATACATTTTTTTTTTACTCTTTTTAATTATAATTTTATAAAGCGTTTCTCAAAATATTCAAAATGTATAATATAAACCATGATTAATTCATAAAAAATTAAACCTTTTATGGTGAATTGTACGTAGCGGTAGCACGATAACTATTATTTAAATGTTTGATATTTATTACTAAAATAATACATATACTACTATAATACTTAATTAAAATGTAACTCACGGTTATAATATGATTTGGTGTATTGATTATTATGATAATTCATTTATTTTATTTTTTTATCTTATATTGTAATATTGTATATAAACAATAATGAAATATTTTGTATCAATTTATTATTATTATGTTTAACGCTTTTAATATTCACTAACTTCTTTAGAAATCCATTTTTTTTCTTTATTAAAATAAATAAAAATAGGTAACAATTAATATTAAATGCAGTTTTTTGTACATGCTTAATTTGTGTGACAATAAAACACCAATAACCATCACATGTTTATGTGTACATTCAATTAAATTAAACGCATATGACTATATTGCAGATTACCGGAATATAATATAAAATTTTAAAATATTACGCTATAATTTTTTAATGTCTAATAATATGGATATAAAATTAACTTATTGTAATACTATATTATTATGGTTCAAAAAAAAAAAGAATATATAATAAATATTATTTGTTATTGTCAACATAAATGATGTTTTATAAGTTATAAGCCAGCAATTGTTTAAACTTAAAATTATATTACATATTTGTGGGATGTTGTATAATTTAGTGCATGCTACTGGTTTTGGTATACTTTCTATAACCCGTTATGTGAGTTAAAACAGTGAATTATAGTGGGCTATTTGAATAGATAGATGTAGGTTGTAATTTACCCGAACTTAAGTAATATATACAACCTCATACATGTTGATAGACATCTAAAATTTAATTTAATTTCGATTTTTTAAGTATAGTATATACTTATCAATTATACAAATGAAATAATTATTAATTTTTAAATAAAATCATGTTTAAACTTTTGCGAATTTGTAAATATACATGTAAGGTATATTATTTTATAACTACTTTTTTGTGGTATTATGTTGTGTATAAGTTAAGATAAATTATTATTATCGTTTTCATAAAACGTTGAAGTAATTTTTATTAATTAAAATATGATACATTTTATTAATTATTTCTTATTTTATTTATTCAAAATTAATTGAGCGAGATGTAAATTGATATTTCTATGACATTTAAGTATTAAAATAAATATAATAATTAAAAAACAAACTCCTTCAGTCACCTACACAAATTGGACAGAAAGTCTCAGATAACTCCACAAGAAAGCAAAAGCATAAATACATAATTATACCAACTGCAATTTGCTTTTTTTAAGTATGAGAAACATCGACAACAGGTGTATTATCTTATCTATTGTTCACAAGGTTCGCTCGCACATATATTAACCCGGGAAAAAGTGTCTTCACTAAAAGTCCCACCTGTATCCTTGGCTGTGTGTAAAGCAAGCTACCGATGCGTGACACCCTGCGTGTAACTCTTAATCGTTTCCTGTGTATTCATTAATACCGACATTTATTTTTTCTCTTTTTCTTCTTAAAACTCGCACATCCATATCGAATCACTGTATAATCTTTTTAGTGATATATCGAATTAAAAACGAGATTATCTTGTTTTTGTTATCCATTTCCAGTCAAATACAATATTTTCTCTGTAAGGTTTGATCTGCTGATATTATTTGCATCTTAAACTGGTTTTACCAACGCGCATGCCTTATGACGCAGGTCAAACTAGTGTTCAGCTCGTGCCATGCTGAGGTCAAATAAACAACCCAGGCCTCGCCTACAATATATACAACCTATTCTTAGTGTAATTTTAAGTCTCCTAAACTACAGCGGTAAATTTTATTTTATTTATTTCATTTAAATATATAATTAAGTTCAAAATTATTTGTGAATTTTAATTTTTTATAATTGTTTAGATTGTTTACCATTTTATTAATTTTTTACTCACCATTTTTCAATATAATTTGCACCATATTAAATTTATGATCAATTTATTAAAAGTCAGGACTTTATAAAACGACCTATCGCTATTCATAAAAAAGTTAAAAAAAATTTTGGATACGTGTTTATTTTATAACACCATTATAAATTATTAGTCCTACATTGTACTTGAAAGAATGTCATAGAATAGCTTGTATAAGTTTATTAATTGAAGACAATCAAAAATGAAATAGTGGTAGAATCTGATCGTTTTAAATAGTAGTTACTCAGAATTAAGACAGATGAGGTATAAAATTGTTTTGGAGTAGTGAACCTCGGCATCCGGATTTTAAATAGAGAGTGAGACAGAGTTGAACACGTGATGGAATGATAGTGGTCATCGAGGTCGAATCCACAGCATTCGGATGTGTTTAGTACGTGTTCGTATTGAAATCGATCATAATTGTGTAATTCAACGCCTAGATCGCCAGTATCAGCTTTTATATGATTCTATATAAATATTTTATCCTATAATATCACTAACATGCCGAGGAAAAAATCATTTTGAGGTTTAATAACGCTTATAGTATAAATATTTATTTAATTTTGTCTAATCTACCTTGAATTCCGTAAGAACTAAGAGCATATTATAATATATAATGCGTTTGCGATTGATTTCGATTAAAATAGGAGAGGGGCAGCGCTTAACCCAGATTAGAAAATGATTGTTGTTTTGTATTCATATGAATATTCGCACTGGGTATGCTATAGGTCCTGTTCGTACAAGAGAAAGGTCGTAACTGGCGGTACAGTCGGCACAAGCTTGAAGAACTATAAATATATTACTGTCATATATGCAACCTTGGAAATTATATTCGACATATGAATTAGACAGCCAAATGACTACCATAATAATTTAGTCTGAAGTTTGTATATATCATATTTATAACGAGTATGTGCGTTTTATAAACCCAAATTGCGTGTTAAGATACTAGATACATATATGTATCAAGATGAATACCGGCTGACGTCGTTAAATAACCACGCGATCAGTTGTTGAAATCGATTCTGGATATATATATTTTTTTTTCTTTCATTGCCTTTGCCTTGGAAGTTGGAAACATATTTTATTATTACTTGTGGTTTCGCCCGTTATTTGAAATTGGAAACCCTAAGCGTGCCTTGAAGCCGGTGCATTTAATGTAGGTATATGCTATATATGTATATAGCAGAGGGTCGAATGCTGTCCATATGTTACTCATATATATATATATATATATATAAGTACATGTATGTAGTGTGCGCGCGCATTATGCAGGTGTGTTCAACAAAAAGTATGAAGGAGGGTTCCTTGGAGTTATTATATTAGACCAGCGTGAAATGGTTTTCAGGCATCAACTACCTGTTTTTGCTAAAATAAATAAGGGTGGAACAAGGCTGGGTAGGATCTGGGTGAGTTTTTCTTATGTTTGGATAAAATACTACATTTCTTGCTAAACAATTATGTGATCGATATTTGATGGTGTCTACTTTAACAATAATACTGATTGTTATCAAAGACCACTTTCTTATAAATTTCAATTGTTATCTTATTTTGTTTGTATAATAAAAATAAATATTTAATCTGTATTCGGTGTTAGACAAATAGGTATATATATTCAAACATTTAATTTACATAAACTATTAAAACTAACATACATATGGACTGCTAAACATTTCCATCGATTGAGTTTATAAATAAATTGAAAATAAAAATAATATATATATTGTATATGTATCAACTTCATCTCGAAAACACTATATTGTAATCACCGGTTACGTTAATATGGAAAATATCCACATTTTTTGATAGTTAATGGTATACTTATATATTATATATATGTATACTTTTTTTACAGTATTATACGCTCCGTATAAATATGTGCGTGTTTAGAACCAAAGTCTCGTTGGCTTATTTGTTCGGTCTCAAAATTACTAAATAGTAAATACGATGTTTATATATTTCTTATTACATAATTATTATGAGACTAAGTCTTATATTTTTGTTGTACAAGAAACGCCATCAATTTCGTGAACGTAAATTTCGAGTGGTGGAAATAACTATGCATTAATATAGTAATATTTCAGCCTCGAATGCGTGTGAATAGCGACGATAGACAAACATATAATTAATTTTTGATAATATTAGCATAATTTTATGATTCAACGATTGCTGTAAAAAACTGTATCATTATAGATATAATATTAGAAACGAGGATGACTCTAGTGGTTATAAATGGAATAGTATATTATTTACTTATATATATATATATATATATATATTATAGAGAGAGAGAAAATTATCCGTATTCAGTAGTAATATACATTTTATCATTTGTGTATGGTCTCTATCTACTGCCAAACGCTTGCTTATATTATACTCCCGTCGAGTAGAATAAAACATTTAATTTTTTGCTGGGAGTGTTAACTGCGGACTATGGTGACTTTTCCCGGTATTTGTGGACAAACAGACAATGAAATAGTGGCGTCTAAACATAAAAACGTTCGAGGTGTGGTGACAATCGCGAATGTGTATGGATAATATTATAATATTAGGTATAAACACTGTCTCGCCGGACGTCGCTTATCATCGTACGCATCGTATGTAGCGGCGTCAGGTCGTTTGGCGCCCGTAAAATGCTGACGCCGAGGAGTGGTTGCGGTATTGTCCGAATAGTTAGCGAGTTTGCCCTTTACTCTTTCTTTTTTGTCGACAATCGCGTAACTATTAAGTATTGAGTACCTATCTATAAATGGGAAAAAAATAACTATAAAAAATCGTTATGTTTACGATCATACATTATAAATAATAATAATAATATTCATCGTATACTCTACGGTAACTAATCCCGTTTCACTAGGGTGCCGAGGCTATTTTGACACTAATGGTTTCCAACGCGGCCCGTTTTGGACACTTTAATGCTCGTCGTTACTCGTTTGGGAACCAAAAATGTAATGATTCGTGACATGTTTGGTTAGGTTGACGCCTAAGGGCTTAAACCCATAATATTATAATATATTGAGACAGTAAAAAATATGAAGTTCTTCGTTTTTATATTCAAATAATATTGATTTATTTTTAAATATGTTTTTTCGTTTCAATCCTTCGAATTCTTCTATTGTTTTTAAATATAGTTTCCATTTAAAACAGTTTAAACATCAATATCACACGCGAAACCCAAATGAGTTATAAATGTTATAATATTAAATGTAGGTATTAATATATTAATTATAGAGCCCTGTCGGTATATTAAAATAATTTTCTGAGTAAGTGCTGAAATAGTCTAAAACTTTTTCGGGATATATTATCATCAAACATCAAACCACTTGTTTCTGTTTCACTGTTAAAATTATAAACGCGCGAGCGCGTGCATAGTTCAAACCTGTTGCAGCCGTTTATCCGCAACAGCGATCGCGTTGGTAATCCGATATCATAAAATCATCATCGACATCGGATAGAGTAAAATAGTAAATACACGCGTAGAATTATGTATTCGTATCATGCGTATGTTATGTTTTATTAAACGATTATGATTTAGTAAAAAAAGATCTCAATTGAGAAATGCCGGTCGCAGACGTGTATTATAGATAAAAAGGAATAGGATAAACTACAGCACGCGACCAGTTTCCTAGTAATAAGGATATTTAATAAAATATGTATACAGTGTTTATAGCGTGTACCCGCCAATAGTGTACTGGCTTGTGCCCTGTAGCACGCTTCGCTCATTTTGGATTTATGAACGTCCATTACGAACGCGCTGACAACTAATACATGGCTAAGAAGAGGTATATAATATTATACTACTCAATAGTAATACAAGAGAATTGTTATGATTACGAGATTAAGCGCACAATAACATTTCGACTCTGAGGCCATTAACGCGAGTGACAGATCAGTCGTTCGACGTCGTGCGGCGGCGAACCGGACCACTTATTTATTATTATGTTCGTGATTTTTTGTTCTTTGTTTTCGCTCGGGAACAATATTATTGAAACGAGTTTAGGTACCAAATACCATTTCTCTATCGACGTCTCTTAGGACTTTTATCTCGTCCGGCCTCATCGTATGTCCCTCGTCGGGGGTTGTTAAATTGAATATAATAAAATAATGTTTAATAATCTATTATATAGAGTATATATATATATATATACGTCAACATATGAGAGTGGTCAATGCAAATTTATAATATCAAAACGTAATTTAAAACAAAAGAAACAATCGTGTTTCCCATCACAGTTTAAACACATAATATACAACGCTTATGCCAGTATACAACACTTATAATTTATTATGTTTTATAAATATACGAGTAAACACTTGGTACTGTATAATGTATTTGTATGTTTGTATATATGTTCACCTCGACATTTATACGACCGTATAGAGATTGGAAATGGACCGCGTTTCGCACTATGTTGTTTGGCACAAAACGCACATAACATAATAATAATATGGTAATTTATAAAAAGTGACGGTAATGAATATTGCTAGCAGGCATATACATGGAAATATTTACTCATAATAGTCGCCATGAAGAAATTCAATAAAAATAAACGGTGTTTCTAGATTAATATTTTGGTTATAAAATTGATAAATCGTTGTGTTTATCCAAAGCACTAGTATACTGCAGTATACTTAATAATATATTCACTTTTACTTCATGGATATTACTATACTTTTCATAATATAACTATAGTTTTAAAATGTTAAATTAACTGTATTATGAATATTTTAACACTAGAAAAAATGTTTAATATAAAATCTACCAGCTATATTATAAGACAGATAAAATCTAATTTTTAATATTCTTATTTTACTCCATTATTGTCAAATTATCACAATAACATACTTATACATTATTCAAAGTTTTATCGAAATTGCTGATTGACACCAATAAATTATAAATATAAAATTTAAAAAGATATATTTCTATGGCAGAAAAATGTTAATTTTATAGTGAATCATTGTTTGAAAAAAATAATTAAAAATGAAAACAATTAAAACTAGTGTAATGAAAATTATTAGAAAGTTATAGAAATACAAAAAGATTATGGTGTTATGCAAAGAAAGTCGCGATCGCAACCGTTTGGCCAGGCAAAATTGATGGAATAAAGGATTTTGAATACAATTTTGATGGCGACCTAAATATAGTATAATATATTAGGTAATTAGTTTTATATCGTATACCTACTAACTATAGAACAATAATTGTCTTTTTACAAGTCGAATTTTGAGGTCTATATATTATTATTATGTATAATAATTATAATGAACCTTCGAATTAATTTTTTCACCAAGAACAATCTATTCTTTTGTTTATACAGTTTCACACATATGTTGGTATTACGAGTATGCCGGGGTATGCGACAATAATAATTAAATACAATCACTACATTATAATGTAGCTTGATACAGACGCTCGTTGTTTATATTTTTATATATAAGGTCCCTACGTCGTGTTCTACCCGTTGACCTTCTGTGGCGACGTTTACGTTTGTATTATATAAAGTCAAGTTTTTCGAATTACAATATACAGTATACATTATATAGTAATAACTCTAGTAGGTATGATATATACATTATTATTATATTATTATTTATATTTCAATATATGCATTTCGAGAGTGCGTGTATAACGAAAATTTCTTTTCATTGCGCACGCGGCGACTGTTCAAAACACGAGAACAACGCGTATATATATTATAGTATACAGTGTCTTTTGTTAGGAAATTAGTCTAAGGAGTAATTAAGGAGCTCCGAAGACACGTGCGGCAGTGGCACCGAACGCTGTTGACGTCCACCGTCGTTGTCTCTTCTCCTGCTCTCAATCTTCCGTCCGACGACTTCGAATTATCTATTCGCTTCAATCCTTTCGTATGTCCACTATTATAATAAGAAACCGGTTTTCCTTTCGTAAACCATGTACTTATTACGACGACGATAGTGGTAAGACGCGCACCCGCGCGTGCAGTTCGTATATACGAGCTCGCGCGCGCCACTCACGCTCCTCACGTCAGGATCGGGATAGAGATAAACAGTATACTTGGGTTTTATAATTCATTTGAAGGTATACTAACCATTTTCTGACGCGTCGACTTATGTCTATTCAAATCCCCTTTGTCGTTAGTAAATTTGCGTTACTGCAGTAATAGTGTATAGTCTCTATGTACTTACTAGTTATTGCTATAGTTATTAATTATTATAATTTTCTATACACTATTGATGCGTTTGACAATGCGCGTAAGTCTTCGTTACGTTTTCGCATATGAATATCAGAATGTGTGCAATCTGTACGGCGCAGTGCCCTTGAACTCGATTTATTTTTTAAGGGGTACAACGTAGGAGTATATACCTAACCTACGTTGGATTGAAAGATCTAAGAAAGTATTTTTCTCAATTTTTTCATTCTAAAACCAATGTTTTTCTTAAAAAATTAGGTATTTGGATTGAAGAATTTTTAAGGTGTACACATTGAAAAAATACAAAACGGTTATGTTTAGAACTAATTAGCTTCAAACATTTTAAACGTGAGGAAGAACGACTAAGTGTATAAGAAGATGCATAATTGTATAAAAAAATAAAAAGAATTAGGTAGTCCATTTCAAGATATATGTATAAATTATTGGTGGTGTTAACTTTAAAGAATACGCATAGTTCATTTATTGTAATTTTAGCACCACAAAATGCTTTAGCCCTCAGCAGAAGCATTGCATTTGGTTTTTTAATAATAAAAAAAAATTATATTTTTAAGCTTCTACTCCGACGTACCCTCCTTAAACGGAAAATCTTCCTACGATCGAGTTTTTATACAATATTTATTTAGATTTGTTTTTTTTTTGGCGCCATTAATTGGATGACCGCTGTTACAGACCGCAGAGACGTATATGTATAGTGATTGCGTAGGCGACAGTTATAGGTAGGTACGACGCGCGTAACGATATTATAATATCATATTATGTAGGATCTTTCCGGTCACCACGCACTACTGCGCCCGCCCTCGGAGATCAATATTTGTCGCCCGACACCCGGAGGGAGGCTGTGGAGTAAAATACACGATGTCGAGTAGAGGCTGGAGGCCGTAGTGGTGGTCGTCAACTCGTACCTACGCGCCGGCGACCTGAGTCAATTGTACGGTGACGGAGGAGGATAGAGATTACGCGCCGGCGACTTTAACGACGACCGCGATGGAACCACGCGTGTAATCGCCGTGTGCTTCCGGCCGAGGGCAACGTCTGCGCTGGGTTATTATAATCTCAGCATATAATAAACGAAAATAATGCTACCCGTGTACTCACTCGAAAAGTCATTAACCATCTCAGTTACATATATCACCGTGTTCGTCAACGATTAAATATTAAATATAGTGTCAGTCGGAGGCGGTGCAAATTTTTATAACTTTCTGGGTAAAGTTTTTTTATTATTATATATATGTTCTAATCTTGCACGATCTAAAGCTCAAAAAATTATTAACTAGTATTACATAAAATCCCTACCTTCATCAGTAAATACGTTGTGATGTATAACGAATAACAATTTGTTAAAAAACTAACCCGCAGTCACAGTTGGCGTGGGAGTGAAATTTTTAAAGAACTCTTTCACCTCTCTCTTACATTATAGGCTTATTGAAATCGGAATGAACTATTTTATCTTTGCACTAAATTATTCCTCATGCAGTTACCATTATTTCAGTAATAAAAAATAAACACTATAAATCGGGCGTTATCGTTTCTCCATGTTAAAAAAATTTTACGAAATTAAATGTTCTGACTGAAAAAATGTGTCATTTAGATAATAAATTGTACCCCATACAACGAAAAACCGGTCTTATACGATTTTGAATATTGGTTGTGTAATATATTATGCATATTATATTTACTAATGTATATGTAGTATGTACATATATATATTTAACATTATATACTGATTTTAAAACGGCATTTATGTTTGATGGATAGTTCCTGCTTAGTGCTTTCCAAGTTATATATTTTATTAATGATTAAGTGAACGTCACTTACACTATTATACCAATGATAAGGGATAAATTAATTATCTTTAAAAAATATATATTGCCTGACTTAATGTCAACGTTATAATATATCGATTATTGTCTAATATTTATATTTGCATTTATTGAGTTTTGATAGATTGTCATCATTATAAAATGCGTATTATGTATATAATATAACCACATAGCACATGATACCTAAGCATTTTATTGCTCTCGTCGATGCGTAATTGTCGCAAATAAAAATTTAAATAACGAGTGGAAAATATTTAACGATTTAAGTATTTTAAGTAAGAATGTAACGCAACATCTAGAATTTAAATTATTATGTAATTAGGCATATGTAGTATTTATTGTTACTATACGCATAATAACTATCCATTGCGTATAACTCAATTAAATCAAGCATCTTCCCGTGATTATTTTTATCCTATTCATATGTAATTTCATATTAAGTTTCCTAACCCATGGATACATATTTAGATACGCTACTGATGTATGGATATTGGTGATTGTTATATACTTGTATAACTGATTAATAATAAGTACCTTCCTATGTTTTTGTTTGATTATAATACATTAATACCTGCTATTTATTGTGTCCGATTAATGATTATACACAATAGTTTCACTATATCTATGAACGAACGTGTTCGACCCCCTCCCCCTCATTTCACAACAAGAAATAAATTGATCTAGAAATTCCTCTACATTATCGCATCATTTGTTTTCCCTCTTTTTAACTTCATATTATTTTGTTGCTACGTCAACTACATTTTCATTTTACGCGATTTATAATTACGCAATCTAAAACCGATTACACCGATACACCGTGTGTACAGTTAAATAACGTTAATAAACCTGAAAAAATGATATTCAAATAAAAACAAATGAGTGGGTTAAACGAATTGATCAGTGCTTTTCGTGAATTTCGTACGCTGGAAAATGAAAATACTGCACTATAATGGATATCTGCTGGCTACCGTTAGCACATGAAGTAATGGAACGACGTGAATTCGCGCCGCGCGTACCAGCTACCAATGTTTTCGATTTTAACCGAATCAATCGATTGGCTAACCGTGTGTTCCTTATATATATTATTATCCTGTGCGCACGACGAGTACTTCCTGATCGGGTAAAGGTATTTAAACTCTTTATATGCTACCGCGGTGCAGGTTCAGCGGAATTCGTGTTTGATCAATATTCAACGTATGGCTATATATGCACCAGGGTTGTAGATTTTCTTTGGTCCGACACGATTTTATAATAGTTATACTATGCAAATTCGGTTTTCATAGCAGTCGTTGCCCATCGCGTAGTTGAAACGTAATATATAAGTATATTATTATTGTTTTCACGTTCACAGTGTAAAAAGAAAAGAAAAAAGAAAACAAATGGGTACTCTGTGCCGCAGCGGTTTTGCAGTTTTACACCCGCACAAAGTGCGTATTATTATCATCATTGCATTCGTAGCGGACTTCTTAGCAAGTCTACGTCGCAACGCGGTCGTGGGGGCGGAATATGACTGTTCGCCGAGATTCGAACTGCGTAGAGAACAATGGCCCTCGTAGTATGGTTTAACCTGCATCCGACCCAACGACGACGTTGTGCGCGTTCGTTTCCCTCGCCGCCACGTCGTGTTATAAGTACCTACTACGTTTTTATGGCGGGATTTCATATTATTTATTTTTACTACACACTGTGATGTTTATTACCTGCGCGCAATAGATCTACACAATCTCTCGAGCCCGAGACGGAGTGCGCGCGCCTCGCGCGTGTATTATTATATTCCATATTATTATTATTATACTTTACTACACTATAGTAAAAGTCGTAGTAAATCCCCTGCGGGTCCTGAAAACCGGTTTCTCTCATTGCGCCCGTCGACCGGCCAGGGTTGCCAACATGCACGGTTTCTCGGCGCCAAATCCAAGGACAGCGCGGCACAGTCGACCGTCACCACCAACAACTATAAAATTATTACATAGGTACACTCCCGCATTCGCAATTATAATTGTTCGTTTATTATTGTTTATATTTTTTTTTGCCAAATTCTAGGCCACAGTGTCAGTAGATTAACACGCGGAGACTATGTATTATTACATTCTACATGATAGATTTAGTGGGTTCCAAGAGAGGCGTGAGTGGCATAATATTTTAGAAGAATAGTTCGCAATTACTGACAAAATAGAAAAAGAAAAATGTAATCCGAATTACATTTTACGGTTATTATGTACATCATAATGATTGTATATTATACGTTTTGATTTCGGATTTTTTTGTTTTCTACTCCGATAATGTTTAAAACTCTTACACTGGTAGCAAATAATATATTCATTATTACCTACATTATGTACAAACAATTGAAAACAGAAAAAAATTAACAAAATGTTAATTGTAAGAAATATTGATTAACAATTAGTTGTCAATCTACGATGTTCTAATAATAATTGAAAAAACAATTGGTTTTCATAATTAATTTGTTGATAATCATATTACTGTGATTTGTGGTATTTTACTGTTTACCAGAGGTATGTTAAACGTTTAATTGCACATTGCTTTTGGAAGTTCTTGTACTACTGAGTACATTAATGTATCGAACCTATGAACCATTTAATTTTTAAGAATTGTAAGTCTATAACCCATAGGCATTTGCATAAGAACATACGCAATTTTGTCATTGTTTAACATTATAGGAGATATTTAATAGAAACACTTTTGGGAACTACGATATAACGAAAATAATAAAATATATTTATGTTGGTGTAAACAAATGTATCTAATAATAATTTTAAAAAGATGTATTTTGACGTGCAGGTGGGAACTATCGCAATGTTTATACTTTTCGTTTTGTCGTACATAATTTGTAGAACGTGCCGTGACGTATCTTTTCGGGCATATAAAGTGACAATTGATAAATAGCTGATAAATCATGTGGCAGGCACCGTATATACGATAAACTTAAGTGTATAACGCATTTCTGGAAAAAAATTGCTTATACGTGCGTTATTGATGCGATTGTCGAAGATAAGTTCCACCAGGCGGAGACAGCATCAAGTTACACGAATAGAGTCAGTGTTACGTACGCGTGTACATAATAATATAATGTACTACCTCAGCTAATATAATATATGATATATGAAAAAAAATATACCGTAGACGTAATGTTATAAGAACGACGCCTATAAGACGGAGAGACAGTGATAATACGATATTATTGTTATGTTCCACACGGCGTTTTCTTGTACAGGTGGGAGGGATGCGGCAGTGTTCTGCACTCGGCGGCCAACAGCACCGACGCTGTCCGCCACTGCCGCCAACCCCGTCGCCGCTATCCCCGCCATCAAACGTTCTCTGCACCTGAGGACTGCTCCACCGCCGGTCTATCCGTATGAACGTGAGGCGGTCCATCCATCGGCGGCGGTGCGCACCTGTGCGCCGTTACCTGTTACCCGGCGGCGCGCCACCAGTCTTTTGTAATGTTGGATTCGGTTCGGTTTCTTGTTCGCTCGTTTGTCCCGTCTTCTCGGGGACGGTTCTTTTCGATCGTGGTGTCGTTATAATATTATTTCTTTTATATTTACGATTTAATAATGATATAATATTCTAATATCCTGCAATAATAAAAATAATTATTGCTAATAAACACAAAAGTGGTCGCAGTCTTTCGCGAAAACATGGAAGATAGTACGCCGCCACCCCTACCACCCCAACGTCGACCACCCCCATCCGTCAATAGGACGTACAAGAGACGAGCCCTGTTTCAAATCACCAAGGTAAGAAACTACAATATAATCGGACAGCGTTACCCCTCCGCCGCCGCAAGCCACGCACCGGTCACTACACTCTCGGACGATGCCACCGCCGCCCGCCATTTTGAACGCAATTGATTTTTTTTCGTAATCGATTCTTATTTTGCAAATTTATTCTCGATTTCTTTTTATCTATCCACATAAGTCTTGGCGTTCGTCCCCGTGCAGTTTACGAAATATAACATGCCTATTATTTTTACTAAATTAATAAAACAACATGCGAATTGCATTTATTCAAAAAAATCATCGTTTCGGTCTAGAGATAATCTCACATTATTATTGTAGGTACCACGAATTACTCTTATTTACTTGTTTTTGTCGATTACCATAAGGTTACAAAACTTGCACTTAATTGACAATAAATAAAGTAATTTGATACGTAATGGTTTTTAAAGAACTCAATATTTATATACATTCGGGTATGATTATTATTTATTTCGTTAATAATCGATATGTTTTTCGTTGATTACCTATATTCTGACTTTCTGAGACACTGTTCTGTTTTGTATGAAATTATCTATGAAAGAATGTCTCATTGGTACATTTATTGTTAATACCCCGCAAATATTATTCAAAATGACTTATTATTGTTAGATGAATTGTTTGACAATGTTGTGTAAGCATACTATACGTCAAGTGCATGCATATTACTGCAACATTATACAATAAACTGATATTATCTTACTATCACCAGTATCACTCCGAGGAGTTAAGGTATCAATATAGTAATATCAAATATTAAAAGCACACAAAAAGTGCTTATTAAAATAACTGTAAACATCATTGACATAGTATAGTTATGACGTAATATGTAACACGATTATTGAGCGCATATATTATAAGTACATTATTAATAATATACAGGCACGCATGCCTACCTTAAATTGGATTTATATTTTGTAATCGCGATAAGAATGAAATCAATGCGTTGTATGTTATTACTTATTACTTTGTGAAGTATAATTGAAATTTGTTAACGTAGTATTATTGCAGTTGCGTACAATAATAAGTAATTATAATTTTTGTTCGTAACGAAATGTTTTATGGAAGTATAAACTTTTTAACTTTAAAGATATATATTTACATTAACGCAGATCGCTGACATACACTGTACAGATGGTACAAAGTTAAAATAAATCAATTTCCTGTTTTTGGTAGGTAGGTTTATTGGATGATCTACGTTACTTCTGTAATATAGTCTATACTCTAGATAATGTAATGATGTAACGTCGCATTATCCGTGACTGATGCAAGTGTCTCCGGACCAATGCGCTATCGCTCGCCGTAGCGATGTACCTTCAAACTGATTCGTTGTTTTCCCCTTTTTATATTGTGTCGGGTAGGAAGAGTCATGATCTTCTAACGGTCACGACTGGTTCAGATTCAGAAATACGTGTGGATCACTGTACGGATATTTGATAGGCATAAAGTAGCAAGATTAGTATAAATCGTCGGTGTTGTTTTTGTTGACGTCGTGAAAGTGCGTATAAAATAATAATTTAAAATGAGTAATAACGTTTATTACATAAACCGTGTATTTCAATGTAATATAATTATAATATGTATTACTAAGATATACCTATAACAAAATGAGTAATATCGAAAACAACACGTTTATAAATCGTGTACGGTAAAAAATATTAGGAGGTATTATAATATAATATATAGTAAAGAATATGAGTCTGAGAGAGTCTACATCCGTAGACAGCTTCGTCTTCGTTTATATATAATAAATATAGTATAATAATATGTGACTCATACCAAGTCAGCCTATCTGTTTTGTTTTGAAGGGGACCTGTTGACTAATACAAGTTACAACCCTAAATAGTTCATTTCGTATACATTGTTCCGGTGAACACAGGTGTCCATGAAATCATAATGACAGTTCACCGTGACCAAGGGGACATGATGATTCTCCCCTCAGTATATTCTTTAATATATATAGTATTATATTATAGTTATATATATATATATATATATATATATGTAATTATCTGGATGATTGATGGCCTATAATTTTGAATGTCATTGGAAGTCAATCAACGTAAAACATTAATTTAATACGATTTCTTTACTGAAGAAGGGGTTAACACTGAAATGTTAAATTGTATAATTTATATTGTGTAAATACTTCTATGCTCGATAGCAGTTCACTGCATTAGGTACCTATATAATATAATATATGCACTATAATAATTTCAATATACCTATACCTGCTAATTGTATATATCTATATCTATACGATTGGCAATTAGTTCAATAAAACAAAAATTAATTGAATAAACGTGTATAAATATTTATATGTTGTATATTTACCGAAGGATTGATTGTTCCAGGTGTTATGGCACTTAGACATATTCAGACGAAGCTTCAGAGAATTGTACGGGCACGCTTGTATGGAAGAGTCATGCATTTTTTGCGCCCTAAAGGTAAGAAATAGTAACATTCGTTAATTAGATAAATAGCAAATGAACACAGTATTATTACGATTTCTATTTCACTCCTAGTATTATTGTCGGTTTTTAACGTCTCGTCAGATAATTTTTTGTGTAAATTAAATATATATATATATATTATATGTATTTATCGCGACATCGTGCAGAACACGCGATACAATATTATATACTTTAAACGTTAAATTTCATTTTGATTTTAGTATATTTATTATATTTTTTTCTATTTCATACGAAAGACACTTAATTATAGTAGTCCCGCTGTGGTCCGCTCTATATAGACTATAATAGGCTACACACATATTATAGTGTATATATGTATAAGTACGTTTTGGTGCCTTATGCCGATCTATGCGCATTCCTTTGGGTAAAAATGACACTTAGTTATTTAGTAGAACGTGATTTGACATTGTTTTGTGTCGTTGAAAGTATACAAACTGTATGATCTTGATGTATCATATATATTATTATTTTAGAAACCGGATTCCAATATTATTTTCACATAAAAAAATCTAAAGTTGTAATAACTTTATCTTCGCTCTTTCGATAGACATGAAACTGGTATCATTGGGACAAACATTTTGATAGATTTCAATAGCGTTTATACATCGGAAATATACGTTGTTTTATAATGATATTGTATTTCACAGTCTTACACCATTCCGCCTCTCTTATAGTATTGTTAGTTGAGATCGAGACGCGTCGATGGTTTTCGATGTCGTTATTTCGATGGACGCATTCTTATTTATCTTATATTCGTTGTGTTTCTTGTGCGATTTAACGTATCATCGGTGGTGTGTCATACACGTGTGCGATGTGTGCAAATGCCACGTGCCCTCGGCTTGGAGGGCACATTGTTGCTCAACGTTCCACAATAATAAATAAATAAAATAAATACGATTATGACAGTTATGTACAAAAAATTAAAAAGATTGTTTTCAATTTCAAATGGTTCTGATATCAATATATCATTGTTATAAAATATATAGATACTGTAAGTATATTATTGAAAATACCCGTGGATTTGCATAAGATTTTATAATTTTAGAATACAAATTTCTACTTTAAATTTGAATGTATGTATCTATACTTATATTATTTAGAATAAATAGGTGTAGAAGGGGAGGGGGCCTTTTTTAGTTTTACACACAAGTCCATCTTTGGGATAAACCACCACTACGTATCATTATATTTATAAATTTATTATATGTTTTGCGTCTATTTATTATCTACTCTGTCGTCACTACAGGTACTGTAGTAGTAGATATCACGAATTAAGATAATACATTATGTATAACTTATAAGCCGTAGAAGGTACCAACTATAGGCATACATAGATACAACCCGGTGACACGCGTGTTATTATAGAAAGGTATATAATACACACTCTTTATCACTCATATATATATATATATATATATATATACTTACGTACGATATAGGGCCCAAGATGTTGGTGCTCCACCTACTTGGTAGTACTGGTTTTTCAACGTGGCACGGTTTTTTTTTTTTGGGAGAACCGGTCCTCGTCGACAATCGAGTCCTCCGCGATCCCCTTCACCCCCTAACGCACGTGTACACCCCCAGGCGAGTGAACCCCAGACCACGAGAAAATGGAGATAAATAAATACGGCGTTTAATTAGAGTATATACAATATACATATACATATATTGCTGTACAACGTACATTGTACGTGCGGGGACTCACAATATATTTCGACGACAATAGCCGCATGATTTGACGTCTTCTGAAAGCGTGTATAATGTATATAATAGAGATCGATGAATCTTCGTGACGACGATGATAAATGATCTTCCGATATAGACGAGACGACGTTGGAGTACACTTGGTAGTCTTTCTATATATAAAAGTATATGTATATGGTTTTCATTTCTTGCATACAATATAATATATTATTATTATGTTCGAATGATTAATTGATCGCATAAACCGAGAAATCTTAACAAGCATATAATATTTTTATTATTTTTATTGAATCAGGTGCACGCAGAAAATATTTAGTAGTACAATATACATTTTTTCGAATTCGACAAAGTTACTCGTGTATCTCATAATTCGGTTATAAAATAATATACAAAAAATCCCTACGAAACCCGTCGGTTAATGCGAATTGTGTTAAAATACATGTTGAACCTCGTACGGATTTATACGAAAGGTTAAAACCATAAGATTTATAATAGTATTAAAATAATATATTGTGTTTATATTATATACACATCTCTGGTCAATAACGTTGAATAGAAATTTCGCATAATTATGCGGTATTATTTACGATTGTATTATTCGTAGTTGTTCTACTTGTATTATTAAATCTTAGCTGTTTTCGTTGAAAAACTTAATTAATACATCTGGGCATGTTCAGTTTAATAAACTTGAATAGGTACGATTTTAAAATTGTTTTTATTACGTGAACAATAGGTTTAATGTACTCGAATTATTTTTGCTTTTGTTATAAATTATAACTAGTTTTTTTATTTATTAGGTTTTTTGATGGATAACATTAATTTTGATACTTGCGTTAAAAAACTTATTATATACAAAAAACAGATAACAAATAATAATGAAATACACGCGTGTTGTAGAAACGCATGACTCGTCAAATAAAATTCAAAGAAATGGTTTAGTCAGCTATATATTATAATATACTATGAATATATACAGCTTCAAAGTAGTCGTATATTTAATAAAATGTTACAGGTTTTTATCAGCATTTAAACAAACCTTGATGCTTATTATGCAATACAACTGTTTTAACGTAATATAATAACATATACAAACGCGTATAATATATTATTATGTTCTAATTTTGAACGTAGTTGAGTCATTTTTTTATATGTTTCATGATTTGGTTCGATTGTTTTTCCTATATATACCTAATACTTATATATTTTTTTATTTTGTCTTGATATCCAATAACGGATTTTCTAAATCACTATTCATCTGGGAATGGGTAAACTAGGTAATGCTAGCTCGACCAATGTTAATTATATGTATATATAAATGTATTTATGAATAAAGGATCGTTTTATTGTTAATTTGTTTTTATTTTTCGCTTTCCGTTTATATAATTTATCAGTGAGATACGGTTAATACAAAAGATTGTGGGTGGAAAGAAGGTTCACTAGAAAAGTCATACGAATCGTGACAAACTTATTTCGCCACAACTATTACAAATCGTTTTTGTTATTAATCATCCGGCAGGCCCTGAGGGCTATTCATTTAGTAGAATTTAATCTAAATCTTTCATAGAATATCATAAATAAAAATATAAAATGTATCTTTGTTATAAAGTTATAATATCTCGTAACCTCTATAATCTCTGTTGCAAAAAGGTTGTAATTAAATACAAAAAAATTGATCATGGGAAAGTCGTTATGGAAGTATATAAGATAACAACCGGATATCTTATTGTTTAAAAACTCTCACAGTAGTTTGAATAGAGCAGTGACTCATTCAATCGTACGAATAAAATTATACCTTTTTGTAGGAAACCGACAAAATTAAACAACTTATTGTCTGTGATGTATAGTAACCTTAGTAGAAGTACTCTGATGTAATAAAAATGATATTGAACTGCAATACTATAATTTTAATAATACTTTAAAAGTATCTAATATTAATAACTAACTTTAATTTTATTCAAACAATTTATTTTTATGATTTTAGGAACTATTCACAGCGCTTGGCTCCAGCCAAGAAACGGCTCTGCCCCCAGATGCATTGAGGAAAGCTCTTGCTCAATCATTTTACGATCAGAGAAGATTTCAATTAGGATTTATGGACGATGCTGCAGAATGCTTTGTATGTGTTTAATATCGTGTTAAATAAAAAAAAAAATAGTAAGGAAATTAATGTTTTATGTTATAGGAAAATATATTATTAAGAATACACTACCATATAGCCAACGAAGAAGCTGAAGACATGTGTAATGCGAAACATTGTATATCTCATCAAAAGTTTGCTATGACATTAGTTGAACAAAGTGTATGTGGTGCTTGTGGAGCTACCTCAGAGCCTTTACCTTTTACTCAGGTTTGTTAAATTTTTAATGATTTCATTACTTTTTGCCATTTGGTGTTTTAATTATATTCCTTTTGTCTTTATTTAGATGGTACATTATGTATCCGCATCTGCATTGACTGCTCAAGTTAAACAATTTCCTTCAACCGGCCAAGCTGATCTATTTGGTCAATTATTGAAGAAAGCTGGTGGAATGGGAGATATAAGAGATTGCCCAGTAAGCTAATACATAATAGTTATTAAAAAGTACATTTTTTTAAAATACATTATTTTTTCAGAGCGCTTGTGGTGCTAAAATTCAAATAAGAAGAACATTAATGAATAGACCTGAAATAGTTTCAGTAGGCATTGTTTGGGATTCAGACAGACCTACCTTAGACCATATCATGGCACTTTTAAGCACACTGCGAACTTCATTACGACTATGTGATGTATTTCATGGTTCATTTGACTTACCAAATGGAAGTATGCCTCTACAACATCAATTAGTTGGAGTTGTAACATATTATGGAAAACATTATTCTACATTTTTTTATCACACGAAACTAAAAATATGGATATATTTTGATGATGCTAATGTTCGAGAAATTGGTCCTAGATGGGAACAGGTAAAATCAATAATAATTAGAAAAATATTTATTATTTTGTTAAATATAATATTAAATACTAATTTATTGTATTTATTTTATTATTCAGGTAGTAGAAAAATGTAAGCGAGGGAGATACCAACCTCTTCTGCTATTATTTGCTTCTCCTGAAGGTGAACCCGTTAATGCAACAACAGCACCAAAATCTATAACAAAAGCAACTAAGCTTTCGTTTTGTACTAACGCTATTCAAAGTTTGTCTCAGGGTCGTAGATCTCTTACACCCAATCCAGAAAAACCTTTATCAAATCAAGGTCATCGGAGAGCTGTCACTCCAAATCCAGATCCAACAATTGCATTAGCTAAACCAGTAAGTTAAAATTTACATCCCTTAGTTACCTTAGTATTAAAATTGTTATCTAATAAAAATAATTAATTGCAGGGCTTAAATTCTTCAATAAATGAGTACCAAAACCTGGCTCATTATCAAACAGTTATAATGGCTAAAGCTGCAGAAATGTATACAAATGACGATTTAAATGATCAGCCAGGTTCACCTAGATCTGTGGCATCTAAATGTGAATTAGTTAGAAGAGATTCAGGAAATTGGAGTGGTGATAGAAATAGCGCTTCGTCGTCATCATCTACTTCATTAGAAAATCCTTACCAATATTTTGTCGGAAAAATTCAAAACAGGTATGTATAATTATTATTGAAACATTTTTTTTTTTTACTCATCAAAATATAATTAAATTAATAACAGGGCTGGAAATGGTTTTAGTGGTGTTCCTCGAAGCCCCAATAAACCCAAAGATTATACAATGAACCAATTTGATTTAGGATATGACTCTTATTCATTGTCTTCTAATGATAGTTTGCCTTTACAACAGAATCTCAAGCATAACCTACAGGTAATTAAAATAATATAATATGTTAGTTATAAATTCAATAATGTGTGTCTTTTTTACAGCTTGCTCAAATACCAGAAGGGCATCAAACTTCTCATACATCATTAAAAAATGGATCTAAAAATTCTGGTATGTTATGGTTTAAATCATTTTTCTTTTAAAGATGTGTTATACTAACATTAGGTTCATGTTTAGCAGTTGATGAAGTCGAAAGACTTTGTGCTGAAGCTGATCAGTTATTGGGGAAATCTGAAGCTACTGAAGATTTAGTTATGGCATTATCTTTATGTAATTTAGCTGCTGGTAAAGCTAGGGCTGCTATGGACGCCCCATATAGTAATCCCCAAGTTGCTAGCTTTGCAAGAATGAAACATAACACTTGTGTGATGAGAGCTCGCAGTTTACACAAGCGACTTGAAGAACCTCTTCACTCTACAAATAAACGTATGTAGATTTTTTACAATTTGAAAAAAAAATGAATTTTATAATAGTTAATTTTATTTTTTAGATGGTGAAGGAAGGCATAGTCGTGAAGGAAGTAGTTGCAGCAATAGAGGATCTCAAGTATCACATAGCCGGCAGAATTCCAAAGATAAAACAATTCAGCACTCAAGGCAAAATAGCAAAGAATTACTTGATATGTCACTTCAGTTATCATCTTTACAAAATTCACCTATAGACAAATCTGTAAAAAATATTGAGATTTATGCTACATTGCCAAAGAATAAAAAATTATTGTTATCTCGTTCATCAAACAAAACAAAACAAGTAATTGAAGATGAAGAATACATGATGTATGAAAGACCTAGCAGAAGTTTACAAACTAAAAGTAAAACTAATAAAAAAGATGGAGAAAAAAGAGCAAGGAGTGAAGAACGTGGTACTAAAAATACTAAAGAATTCTTGTCAAACTCTTTGACAAAGGAAACAAAAAAACCTAAAGTTGAAGATAACAAGCAAGGCAAAAAGCAACATAAAATAAGGAGAAAACTGTTAATGGGTGGCTTAATAAAAAGGAAAAATAGAAGTATGCCTGATTTACGCGAAGATGAATTACAAATAAAAGATCCACCTAAAGAAAAAATTGTATCCAAAGATGACTCTATGGTAGATTCAATAAGTAGTCAAAATAATTTAAGTGGTTATTTGTCTGAAGGTCATCTAGAAAGTACAGGAAATCCTAATTTATTGCGAAGTAAACTAATGAGAAAGAGTTTTTATACTAATAAATTCCTTCATTTTGCTAAAGTACCACCGCCACCACCAATGCGTACATCTTCTCAGTTGAGTAAAGCAGAATGTAATAAACAACACAATGATTGGTGTTCTGAGCCTCAATCCTTACCATACATTCATCCTCGTAAAGAAGATGTGACTTACGCTAACGGAGGTATGTTACTTGACAAAGACAATAAAAATGTTATGATTACTCAAGCTCAAGTTCATCATAATCCTGAACAAAATATTGTTGTAAATAATGTCGATGATCTTGGGTTTCCATTACCGCCTTACCCAAGTCCATTAAATTCTGTGTGTCATTCGAGACAACCAAGTGAAGAATTTCCTCCACCTCCACCTCCAGCACAAGCTATTGATGAAATTGATGGAGCTTGTCCAGTTATACCTAAGGAACAAATTAAATTGGAAGTAAATGAAGAAAACAATTGGGTCAAAGAGTTACAATCAAAACAAGCTACTTGGTGTGGTAATGATCAAGTTGGTCAAGATTTAGAGTCCAAATCAATTGTAAAAGATTTGAAAAATAAATTTGAACAAAAGAGTATTATTGATAATTTAATAACTCATGCAATTAATAACTTACCAGCTGACAGTATTTGTGAAATAGTCGATGAAGAGGAAAAGAAAATTGAAAAAGAATTAAAGGGCGCTTTAAGTAAAAGTACTTTTGATAATAGTGAATCAAAAAGAAAATTAGGAAAAAAGAAAAATGTTACCTTTTGTGAACAAGTAGTTTTAGTTGCGACTGCGGAAGAAGATGAAGTCGATAGCTATATACCAAATCCCATTTTGGAAAGAGTTCTCAGATCTGTTCTACACAAAGATGTTCCCATTGAACAGAATAGGGAAGTCACAAAATCTGTAATTCCGTTGAAACGAAATGACTCTGGCCAATTCAATCGAAGCAATTTATCTTTAAAATCTTGTTATGAAAATAACAATGTTGAAGAAAAATCTAATGTTGAAGTCAAAGAAGAATTACCACCAAAAACGTATCGTATGTCTCCTGTGCAACAATCGCCTCAGACACATGCATCTGTAACAATACAACCAAAACTAAAAGCACCTCTTCCAGAACAAGTTCAAAAACCAGTGGAATCCGTAAACAATTACCGCATGTCACCAATTCAACAGCCAACGACTCTTAATCAATCTCCATTGGTACAACAGAAATTTAAGTCTCCTTCTACTTCACAAATAGCAAATTCAATGTCAAGTTTATCGATAACCTCAATTGACAGTATTCAGTCAGTTCAAAATCAATCCTCGACCACTCATAGATTTTATTCTAACAACCAACAAAATAACGTTTATCCCCAACAGTATCAAAGCCTTTCGCATTTGGGACATCAAAAACCGTTTTTAAGCAATGAACCGCATTCACTTAACTATCAATCAATAAGTGAAAACAAATCAAGTTGCTCGCCTGTAAACAGTAGATCAAATCAGTCTTCTTTAGAGAGGAATCAAACGATCAGACAAGTTAACGGTGGTGTCCCGTCGAATTGTTATCCACAGCAATCGCCTGTCGAAGGCAGGAGCGGTCATTTTAGATTCAATTGTGACAGCCAAACACAACTTCGGCTTCATGGAAATCAAACATCAAATTCAGAAACAAATACCCACCAGTATCAAACCAATCCAGGATCTCCTAGAATACCTTACGCTCAAAATAATGTTCGTTTTAATGTTTCAAATGTTGAATCAGGAAATCAATATCAAAATAACAACGAAAACAGATCATATAATAACCACGGTCAAATTCCTCAGTACCAATGTCAATCACTCGAAAGGTTGAACAGTAATAACAACAATAACGTCAATCATATGACCGATAACCGGACGTGTTATCCCCGTCAACCCAGTCCCGTTCAAGTACAACACAACAATCTCAACATCAACAACATTGGGAGACACCAATCAAGTCCCACGACGGTTTGTAGTGACAACAGTAATAGAACCGCTTACGGACAAACGCAACAGCATCAATTCGATAGATCGAGTTCCTTGATCAACTGTGGTGACAAGTCCATGATTAACCAACATCATCAACAACAGCAGCAACATCAACAACAGCAGCAGCAACAACAACAGCAGCAACAACAGCAACAACAACAGCAACAACAGCAACAACAACAGCAACAGTTGGTAGATCGGCTTAACGTTACTCCGCAGTATAACGCAAATAGTGAAAACAGCAATAAAACGGGTTATCTGCAACAGGGAGTGTCCGCCAACCAAGCGCAGCAGTTGGAAAGAATGGCCCAACATTATGATAACAAAACTGGCGGGTATATTCAACAAGGCTTAACCACAACAAATTTGCCACAGCAGCAGCAGCAACAACAGCAACAGTTCGGCGCTGTAACGGGGGACAACTATAACAATAACAACAAGCCTGGCAGCAATCAATCGCAGCTGCCATCGGTACAACAGTGTTCACCGAGCTACGCGCATGCTGAATCGAGGACGTCGACTGGGTACCCAGTGCCACAGCCCGACAACAGGCCCACGCAGACCCTTCCGGCGGGATACCCACGGAACGCTTTGGATACGAAACCTGGCCAACACTCACCAGGCGTGTTGCTAAGGCAGCGTAGTATGGTTAACGGATTCCATTCGATGCCGTACACCCGACAATCCACGGACACCGTGGCCCATTTGCCGCCAGCACACCCAAAGAAGGACTTTACGCAACCGGCCAACGGTTTTATGAGGTCGACTGCCGAGACGGCGCACGGCTCGTCGTCATCGTTGGATCGGAACAAGCAGCTGCACCAGCAGTACGGTGGCCAGCCGGACGTCCCGGCATCGCCGTCTAAGGTTCGCCCGGTAAATAATTCGTCGTCATCGTCACCGTCGCCAACGACGGCGGCGGCGGTGCAGAGGACCAACACGGTCCGCAGGCCAATGACTGTTTACGAGCCGCAACAGCTTCCACCTTATCAGCACCCACCGGTTCCAGTGGCATTCAAACAGCAGCAATTGCAGATGCAGCTACAGTTGCAGCAGCCTTGCAGGCCCAACGGCCAGCCCAGGTCCACGACACCCAACGGCAACGCCACTCCTGCCAACGATCCTGGCCGTTACGCTGTTTATCAACAGCCGCCATCACCCCGGTTGCAGGACAAATGCGCCAACGGTATTATGAACGGCATGCCCAGGCCGTCACCGTGCAATTTGTGCCGCAAGAAGGCCGTTAACCATCCGTCCATTTACTGTTCGGACTGCGACTTTTACATGTCAAGGTTCAAACCTAAGGCTCAATCGACTACGTGCTAACATGATATAATATTATAATATAGGTACTGTTTGCGGTTATTTTATTACGCAGCACGTGATCTCTTAAATTTTGTATCTGTGATATACAACAGTAAATTAGTAATCGTTTTATTATAGGTACATTATTCAGTTTCTAATGTTATATCGTATTAGTATAGTTGACAAATTAATATTTTATGAATTTTATCATTGTATACTTGGTATATATTATACTTTCTTTTTATTTACAATTATTTGTTTGTACCGTGCATTTTATAATTGATTGAAAATTGTTTTTGAAATTGTTTTTTTTTTCATTTATAAGATATATTATATTATCGTTATTACTTATTTTATGTTAAATGATCTCATTACCATATTGTAAAATACATTTTAATTATTAAATGTGTGTAATATCGTAAGGATGACATTTTAGATATAGAAGCATAATTGTAAGTTTTGCCATGTTCGATTTATAAAATATGTTAATATTAATATAAGCCCACCTCTTTCATTAATGTATTAATAGTTTAAGATCATTTTTTAATTTAAATTATAATGAATTTGAAACAATAAAGTATGTATTTTAATAAATAATAATATATTTGTCTTTTATAAATAATATACAATATCTACGAATACACAATACTATTACATTCGACGTCAGATAGATTGGCGTGACCGTGGTGAAGGCATAAAAAGAGTAGGTTAAACTAGTCAAGTTGAGGATATTGAGGTATATTTAGTAGATCTTATTTTGTTAAACAGATCACAGTGTTACAACAAATAATTTTTAAAAATTATTTTATACTGTAAATATAATCAATGATCTCGTATAATAATGTTTTGCATATTTTAATGTTTCAAACACGATCGAATTATTCATTTTATAAAAATATTGAAACAATGATACATTTGTACAACACTGAGGGTTACGTTACTAAGATTATATTATATTTTTCAAAATACTTATTATTATAGGTAACGACGTAACGTGATTAATGATTATATTATATATATGATTAATTATACACTATGGTATGTCTATATGTCAAGAGGTTATTTTGGTAATAGGAGTAAAACCAAATTATCAAAATTTTATTCCATTTCTAAAAAGTTTAGAAATAATATCTTTTTTGTTATTATTATTGTTCTTTTTGTAAAATTAATAAAACAATATAATTAATGTTGACTATGAATATTTAAAATACGGGAACCAATACAGTAGGTATTTATTTGAAATCTAATACTTAAAATAAATATAATTAATATAGCTGAAATTATATCATAATTCGCATTGCTCACTTATAGAATAGATATCTATACAGAACAATAGATATATACAACAGTTCTATATAAGTTTGATCAATAAATTTTAAAGCTACTTAATTTTAAATATTATAATATAGGTATCTATTATCTTGAAAAAAAAAAACAGTTTCAAAATTAGAATTTTTAATGTAATATGTATTAATAAGTTTATAGCTACTTGTAAGAATTATATACGTTTTTTCCGTTTTTGGTAATAATATATTAAATGTATAAACTGCATATTATATTTTATATCTCAATAGACAACTAAAAATGAATTTAATGTTATTGACGTATCTACTATTATAACTTATATATATTTTTTATAATATATATTACAATCTATACTTATTATACTTCACCGTATACCGCGTCTATAACGAATTTTTCAATTTTTTTTTACACATTTATATTTTAATGAATTATGAATAATGAGGAAATAATAACACGATCGATAGCCGTGACCGATGCTAGTAGTCATACTATGACTACTTTTCTTATTTTACTGGTAGGTTATCGGCTGCCCGAAGGGCAAGTATGCTCTCGCTCTTAAAACCCCGAAGCGGTCGCCAATTCACCCCCCCCCCTAAAGGATTTGGGGGCCGAACCTCCATCCAACTCGAGGACCGGAGGACCGAATCTGGCGACCGGAACCGCTAGACGAAGGAAGCACTTTAATAGACATTTAACTATTAGCACTCTTTTTATTTTGAAACTTAAATAAAATTATTTGAACGTGAGTGTACTGGAAACATACACAATTATAGAATGTTAAGAATTACGATAATTACGATTTAATTTATATTTATCTACCTCATGGTTTCAGTAAGTATCAGTTTAATTAAATTAATAAAAACGATAAAAATGATAAGTATTTTAATGTCGTAATTTCAAAATTAATGGTTTATTCAGATTTAAATTATCAGTATAAGTTTAAAAACATTGATTTACCTAGTCCCCCTTCCCCCCAAAAAATTGAAAAAATCGTTATAACGCTGCTGCAACAGTAAAGTATAATGTTGTGCGCGTTCGTAACAACATAAAATTGCAAACTTTGAAAGGATTTAAATTCCAAAATTTTTTTGTGCTATCGTTCTTAACTCGTTGAAATATATGTTGAAAAAAAAACGAAAAAATTATGTGGTAGAAATTATAACTGTTTTACGCATTTTTGTAAAATTGATATAATTTAACGTGAGTATTTTAGTGATAGGTATAGTAAAATACTCATGTTCTCTCTGTTTATTCAGAGGAGTATTCATTAAAATTCACCAACATGTATTTTTTTTTATTAAGATTTAATTTTTATTATTATTTATTTATCTACTAAATGGGATTTTGATTTTAGTAATGAGGGTGGGTAAACCACTCCTCTTGCCTACGCCATTAGTGACAGAGCAGTTCGCTAGTGCTCACTTCTAGATATTTTTTTTTTATAAACTTTTACATCTAAGTAAAAAAATATGACGATAGGTAGTAGGTATTTATAATATTATAGTCGTGAATTCGTAAATGCATTTTCAAGGATCGATTTTTGTAGTAACTGATTGATAATACAATTTCCAAATAATTAAACGTCATTGTTACTATTCGACGTTCGTAGCAAACACCGCAACCATTATTCATTGTTCTTAATACAATAAATACGTTTTGTTACTGGTCACACCGAATGGCGTCCTTGATAAGTGATAGTAGCGCATAGTGATAAGAAATTTGTTTTCAAAAAACGAGTTTTATTTACAATTTACTCTCAAAATTATAATAATTTCTAATTCATATTGTTCTTGATGCTTTTATTTCATATAGTTAGTATTTGAATCGTGTCGAATGTCATGGAAGGAGTTTAAGAGAAATTCCATTTAATTCTCTTTGACTTTATTGTGGCAATGTCGATCGTTAATCATGGCCGCAAAAAAAGTATTGACTAAATGCAAATTTGAAGAAGGAGAAAAAGTACTGTGCTACGAGCCAGACCCCGCGAAAACTAAAGTTCTTTATGATTCCAAAGTAATTAAAATAAACCTGTTTGCCATCCTACTTACAGCATTTTAATAAATTATTTTTATTTCCACGCTTTTAGGTATTAAAAGTGGTACCTGAAAAAGATGAACAAGGCCGCAAATTCTGCAAATTTCTCATTCATTTTCAAGTAATTATAAAACTTTTTAATGATTTTACATTTTTTTCATATGTGCATGTATTTTTCAGGGATGGAATTCGACATGGGATCGATATGTTACTGATGAGTTCATATTGAAAGATACAGAAGAAAATCGCAAGCTTCAAAAAGAACTGGCTGAAGAAGCTCAACTTACACCGTGAGTGTTGCACGGTGATCAAAAAGAATGGATGAGTAAAACAATTTTGTTGTTTCAGTGGTGGGAATTTGTACAGAAAAGAACGTAAAAAAAGAGTAGTTAAACCAGAACCTAAACCAGTAGCAATAGAGCCAGCTACAATTTCTATAGATGATAAGTCTATGGTGGAAGACGAAAATGTTCCAGTACCTATTGATACAATATTATTACCCAAAAGAAGGCTACCAGACCTTGAATTTCCAGATAATTTAAAATATCATACTGGATATAATTGTTATTTAGTACATGAAAAGAATACAGTAAGAAATAGTAATATTAAGTATAAGCCGGTTTTTTTCTTATATTATTCTTTAATTATTATCCAATTAATATAATTCTAGTTGGTTCAGTTACCTTGTCAACCTAATGTGGTTACATTGCTTGAAAGTTACCTTAAGTATTTAGCAAGAAATAACTTCAGTGACAATAAAGCAACAAAAAAAAAAAGGCAACCTGAAGTACTTGACAAAAAACAACTAGAAAAACGGTTAGTTTGCATATTTATTTATTTTTACTTTGAAATAGATCATATCACGCATCCTACCTTATTAAAATGTATATAGTATTTATATTTCTAATTTCTGTTTATTATTTATAATATTTTAAATTTATAACTCTAATCTAATTTTGTTTTTTTTTTAAATTTATATAGTTACATCATTTGTGTAGAAGTATTAGATGGTCTGAGGATTTGTTTTAACACTTTCTTGTTCAGAAAGTTGTTAATAAATGAAGATGAACAAGCCCAATATTATGAAGCATTAAAAGCGACTCTCCAACCACCTGTAAACGATATTATTTCACAGTATGATTGAATTATTATTTATATAATTTAAAAATATTTTTTTTCTACTCATTTATTAAATATTTTAATTGTGTATTAAGAAATGGCGAACAAGACTATGATAACATTCAAAATGGCGAAGAATTAGATACACATGAAAACAAAAATAACGTTAAAGGTATAAAAAAATTATTAACTTACTACATTATTAATGAAATATCATAACTAAATGTTTATAATTAAACGGGTTAGTTAAACGGGAAAATACACGAAGTTCGACTAGTCAATATGCTAGTTCTCAACAAACTTGTTCAGATTGCAGGTATTTTATACAATTTTATATTTTGTTTTAGTATTCAATTAATGTAATATTATTTATAGTTTAACAAAATCTCAATGTTCAAAAATTGTAAAAGACATGTTTGAAAAAGCACGTGATGAGTATGTATCAAAAGCAGACTCTTGGAAAGCTGTCCCTGACAGTGCATATGATGAAGAAATAAAACAGCCAGCTATTATATATGGTGTATATCATCTATTAAGGCTTTTGGGTATGTATTAATTTAAGAATTAATGTTAAATTATATTTAAGCTTATTTTGGTATGATTTTTAACAAAAATAAATTTTTTTTACCCACTACTATAAATCAAACGAACAAAAGAATATTATTAGTCACACTGCATCTTTCAAATTGTTCATCAAAATGAAAGATTTAGAATTAAAAATATTTGAAGTTGTTATCTTGTTATATGCACTCTACCTTGTCGTACTATTACTACTCAACAACTATATTTAGATTTTAGACAATGTATTCTGTTATAAATGAACAATGTAAAAGTGGTTTTATTGTTGAACAAAAATTCTTATAAATAACTCATAAGTAAAATATTATTAAACAATTTTTTTTATCATCATTGTTTGTTGTCGTTATGTCATTCATTTCATTATCATAAATACAAAATTAATTAGACAAAATTAAAATAAAATAAATTAATATTAAAATACTTATGCCATGTCTCTCAGAAATGCATTACATTTTTCAACAATTAAAGATATAAATTGGTTAGTACTGCAGTAGAGCACATAAGATAAGTGTCACATGATTGCAAGTTCAAGTAGACTATAATTTGTGGTAAAGTATATACAACATGATAGTTTTTGATGTAGTATATTTAAATTAACATTCAAGTTTATTTTTAATGACAATTCTTAATAAAATATATTTTGATTCTGTGTTCATCTTGTTAAGAAAAATTTTACTTTTCAATTTATAGAAAATTTACCAAAAATATTGGCAAATACTGAAGTGGACGGTGAAAAACTTTCAATTGTATATTCATACAGTAATGGACTTCTAAAGTAAATATTTTTAACTTAATGTATTTAAATATTAATATTAATGTAAACATTCTTTTGCTGTTTTAAAATAAGTGATTTTTCAAATGAATTTAAAGTTTGCTTGACTCATATTATGTATTAAATAATTAACAAAATATGATAATAATTAATAATTCAAAACAAATCGTATTTGTTTTGATATAGCAAAATAAATAATGAATTTGTATAAAAAAAAAAATAACTATTTCTCTATGTTACATATTGGATACACCTAATAATAATAATAATAATTATTATTATTATTACTATTGTTCCTATTGTATAATAATGCCTAAATTTAAACTGCACAGATATTTTATAACCTTAAGTATTTCCCTGACAACCACCAATGAAATGTAATATTTGGAATATAATATTTATAAAGGGTTTTTAAAATTTTAAATAATTTAAGAGTTCATATATTATAATTGGTAATGCCATTTTTCTATCCATTACAACATTACATATCATTTAATTTTGATTTTCAACCGTCTTATTTCAAGTTATTCTAATCACAATTATTTTTCATTAAATTAAGGTTGTCAGCTATAACTATTTAAGTCTATGTTTAATTAACTATTAGCAGTAAATAGACTGAATAATAATAATAACTTATTTATTTATTGGGAATGATACTAATTTTTTTCTCATAATGTAAACAAATAATAATATACTATTTAAAAAATGTATAGCAATTAAAAAAATATGTTTGTATTAATATTTAATTACTCTTTCAAATTAGTTTTTAATTTATCAATAATTGGTATAATTAATTAGCATTTATTTTATCAATATTAATGTTAGATTTTAAAAAGATAAAATTGATACATTTAAGATATATTTTTAATATCTGTTAAATGGTAACACATTGAAATTTTTAAGTGTAATGTCAATGTTTCAAGTAATATTATTGACTTATTGAACTGTAATTTACACGAATTAATTTTTTTTTTTTTTATGTATTTAGGTACCTCTCAACTCAAAATAATTTGTTTGGGATGCAGTATTATGTGAAAAACGAGATGGATGCTACAGTAAAATCAAGTGCTCCAATTCGAAATCACCGAAATCATAAGAATACTTAAGTTGTTTTAAGGCACCATTTATAAATCTATAAATTACATTTATAAATAAATGTACAGAGTGAATACATTAAATAACTGTCAATTATTTATGAAAATAATAAATTAATGTATTTTAACTTATCTCTTCATCAAAAATTTAAATTTTAAAACTTTTCATTTCTTTGTATATGTACAAATATTATTATCATCTGTATATCAAGTATTTGGTAGAAATGTTTGAACACATAACTAAAAAAAATGTCATATGGTATTTGTAAAAATTATAAAAATACAATTACATATAATATTTTCAAAAAATAATTGATGGTTAATAAATAATGGAAATCACCTTTTTATATATACCTAACAACTTTTAAAGTTTAAAATTACATTTTTATTGTTATTGTTTAGGTTAAATTACTCATTTATTTTTTTTTATTTAAAATCATTTTTTTCATTTATTTATATTAAAAAAAAAAGACAAACAAACAAATATATTATTGTATGAGTAATTAATGTTGACTTTATTTTCATTTATTAACTTTGTTTATCATTTGACTTCTCACATCCTTTAATGATAAATAATTTCTCTGAACTTTTTCCATTTCCGATTTTATGATCGTGGCTTCAATTGTAGATTCTAAACATTTGCAAAAACTTTCTTGAGCTATTCGTAGACTACCTGGAACGAGTACGCCAAAACGTTTGATGGGATCGTCTCCGCTGTCATCGTGCACTAAATTGATTGCGTCAGTGTTCTCTTTGCGTATTACTGTCGAGCGAGCTGTGTATGGGCCAGACGTTGGTAGCTGCAGATCAGATACGCTACGGTTACCCATCACGTACCTACTTTTGGCAAGATGCACACAACCATCACGTAAACAGTGTTCCAGCCGACCAATATTCGAACAATAATCATCCATTAGTTGTATCATTTGTAGACAAATCTCATCCAATTCATCGTCGACTTGTTTTGCCGTTTTCTCGTGACCCATTGTGGTGATTTTCGAGTTTCGTAAAATGATATTATTTGGGGCGTCAACGACGGGTGGAGTGCTCAGCGTTTTAACTCATAATTGATTGATCATTGTTTAGTGTTTACGACGTCTGTTCGTGATTTTGTGTAAACAATTCAATAATAACTCAGTGACATACTGAGATAAGACAACAATTACACCGCCCGTGAAATCTATAGTGATAACAGAGAACCAGATAGTAAAAAAAAAAAAAAAAACGGGGCCGTATCTGTAGTTCCATATCACATTAGTTCCAAGAAAGTTTGGATGTACAATTATTATGAAGTATTATTATTGTTATTATTATGATTATTATTAAATGCAACGTGAATATGAAATAATATATAAATAGTATATTGCCATTGGTAACAAAATTTTTAGTTATTGACGTTAATGTAATAACAAATATTATTGAAAGATACCATTTTGTATATTTTCTATAATCTACCATACACAATGAAATGTTCAAAATATGAAGGTTAATTAAAATTTTTTAGTTTGTGCTACGAACCGACGAATTCTCTATATTTACACCGATCTATTACATTGGCTTATATAAATTAACAATAGCAGGTTTTAATGCATGAAATAATATTATAATTGGGACAGTTAATGTATATTATAATACGTTTATTATTTATATTTGATTAAATTTTGAAAAAAAGGCAAGCCAACGCAAACCATAAAATTAATAAAAAAAAAATAAAACAGTAAAGATTGCCATTTTGCTGTACAATGTGTGACGAGATGTAGCGCATAGTTTTCGAGTAAAGATTGTTTAACTTTTTTGTAACCAAGGTTACTTATACAAGGTTATTATTTTTTCTGAACACAATGTTTCAAAAATTAATTTACGAAATATAATTAGTATAATATTAATAAATTATTAAACTAAAATAAATCTTCTATAATATTATACTCATATTTGGGACCCACACAAACTTGCTTATAGAGGGACCTATTATACAATATTTATTATGTTATCGGTATCATGTTGGCCATCCGTCACTGTCTTACTATGTAATATTTTGTAAATGAATATCAATAATAATATTAAATACTGACAATTAATAGCATTGATTATGAATATTAGCATTTAAAAATTTTAAACTAGAAGAAATAATTATTTTGCGAATAAATATCGTAAAAATTATAATTTCTAAGGCTCACGATGTTATGATTGGTTGAATTACGAGAGTATAATTTTTTTTTTTTTTTATAATATATTGGCTATATGATAAATGACGATTTTTCCATGGTTTTTGGTGACGGACAGAAAAAGTAAAAATTAATGCAAAAATATGTATTTTATCTATGTATACTTCGTTTTTCAAAAGAATTACCTAGATTACTTGGCGTATATGACTCGTGGTAAGGAGTGCAAATTTGGGTGATTGCGACGGGGTACGACGCGTCTTGTTTTGTGCTCAATCACATTATTCTGTCGATGAGTTAAAATGTAATTTATTACGGATAATAATATTGAACATAGACAGTAGTTACGTATCAGTTTTGCCTATATAATACGCCGAGCAACACGTTACCTTTATGTGAAGTATGTAGAACAAATTTATACATTATTAATATTTATAAATACCTAATTGCCTAGTATTATTACTAACCTTATTCCGTAGTTAATAATTTAGACGATAGATATTACTTATTTTACAATTGTATATGTTATAGTTAATTATATTAATATAATATATAATATACTCCAATGTATAAATTAGTTGTTATTAAGACTCACTGTCAGATCTAGAAGAACTATAAGAACAAAGGAGTCTTTGAGAATAGATCTTGGAGTTTCAACAGGTAAATGCGTTTTAATAAGTAAAAATTTATTTATTAATTTTACATGTATATTGGAAGTTGAAGACTGTAATCTATTTAAAATAACGAACAGAATGAATGGTTAAATACAAAAATATATGTATACTTAAAATAGTCATCATGTGTAAATTAAGAATGGCAGAAAAATAATTAAAAATAGTTTGGTACAAAATGATAAATAAACTTCTGTTATATATATATACAAAAAAAATATGTGCAATGGAACCTAACACTTTCATCTGATTAATTGAATAATGACAATCCAAATATTAAAGTGAATGACCAACGTCTAGCCATGAAAAATATGAAAAAACTAACATAATAATCATGTAACTGAAATTATTATCTAAACAGTAATACGAATTCAATTGTGTCCTCTGACTCCTCTATTCTACCGATGGCCAATTTTTAAGCACCTAAAATTTGCAACTAGTAGTTATTGCAGCTGTCGGCCGATCGTATAGGTACAATTACGAGTGTGTGCGACAGTACTTGTCACTGTCTGTGGTAACAACCACTACGTCGAACATTTTTTATGTTTAACCTTAATGGTGTATGAGTTTTTCAGAACGAAAATAATAATAATGCATTATAGTATACCGTGCGGCTCTAAAATACAATGAGCTTATTGGAGAATGTTACTAGACACAACTATTAAAATTACACTATAGTTTATAATACGCCTTCTTCGAGTTATTCGGGGAGTTGTCGATAATCGAGGTCATGTATTCGAAAATTGATCGAATACACTTAACAATATACGATTATTACGATTGTATACAAAATACATGTGCATATAATAATTAGTGTACTATAAGTGTATATAAGTGCCTTATGCTTGATTAGTAGCTGCCTATAGGCTATATTGTAGTAGAAATGTTTTTTAAGAAAAACGTTGTGAAACAAACATTCGACTACTAAACGGGCTGCCTCGTACAGCGTACACTGCAAAACGCGGACAAAAACGGACGAACGCGCGACGCAAAAAACAAAAAAAAAACGATAGCAGCGGTGAATTTAGTCGCGATGTCATGACACGCACGCGCTCACGGCCGGATCCGTGACCCAAAACGGGCCACGTTTGACGTATATACACGGTGACATCTGCACGTGGACGAGAAACGTGTGCATAGTATATACAAGTATACAACATCGGAATACGCTTTACAACTTACTACTACAATAATAATGCAAATGACGGCTGCCACAGGACGCGCTGTCGGTGCAATAACCACGACGTGGGTCGCATGCCACAGTGCTTGGTGAACACGTCGTGCAATTCATCATTCATGTAGCACGGCATAATATAGACTGCAGTACATTCTGCCGGACGTACGTATATAATGTATATATGTATATGTGTGTGTGTGTGTGTGTGTGCGTGCGCGCGTGTGTGTGTATACCTATTTATAAATATAGGCATTATTAATAATTGTTTTGAATTTTGATATTTTGTTTTCCTTATGTTTATACATTAGCATAATTATTTATTTCATGTAATCTTGGGCTTTCGATCAATGTTCTCTGCATAATACATGAGCTTTTCGGGCACAGTCGGTTAGCATCCTTCGATGCTGATCATTGCTGCAAACGAACGCCGCGCTGGTTCTTTTGACATACTACAGTCGATCTACCAACTTCTCGCTGATTGTGTTGCCGGAGCTATACGTAGCCTATGTATTATATGGAATGCGGATAAAATCGATGTATTATTTGTGATGAGTTGTGGCCATTCATGCATTTCGGTAATAATGATAAATGATTATTATATCGTAATGTTGTTATGCGTGTAACAATATGAAGTATCGGGATGAGCTAAAACGGCACATGTTGGTTGGCTAACGCAAAACTAGGTGGTTATAAATCGTATCCAATAAAGGAGGAACCAGCAGAATCAAAAGGGATAAATCGTAAGGAACGACTACTGCGCCGGCGACAGTGAACGACGTCAGGCGTCTTCGCGCGGCGTTTGGATTCTTCGAACAAAACAGTGATTTCTCATGGTAACATCGACCGTTATCAGTGCCGAAGGTCAGCGCTGGAACCTTCGGTAAATTCTTTACCTCGATTCTGCTCGGTGTCCCCGCGCATCGTTAGGTTTTCCCAAACTCTGTCGGGCGTCACAACGTTACTGACGTGATAAGCGATACTGCGCTTAGAAATACGAGTACGAAGCGCGAACCCAGCTGTATATGCGTGGTTCCACAGTGACCAACAGCCGTCTATCAACGGAAAATTAATGAACGCAACAGAACAAAGTAACAGTCCATTTAGAATGTAGAGCTTACCAGAACAATAATATTAATTAATCACGAATTTATTGTACCGTAATTATAATATTGAAGTAACATTGTGTGAAGTTTTTCTGATTTTTGTTTTCATCCCATAACATTAGGTATACCAGTGATGTGAGTCATTCGGTGGCGCGGTGTTCGATAGTTGTCGCAGCCGCACAACAACATATTGTGGTATAATAAACTAATATAATACGTAGGTATATAAGCATACACAAATAAATATAATAAGAATAATCAAAACCTTATACAGTTCTTATGGTTCAATAAAATCGTAATAAAAAGGCCCATAAATATACAACGTTAACCCGTCATCGGTATCGCTGTATACTGTTACATGATTGGTATCGTGTTAGCGCTACGCTAACATTATCGTTTTTTCGATTCTGTGAATTATTTATTGAACTCGGAATAGTGAAACAATAATAAAAATATTTGTCTAGTTTTATCCTACAATAATTATATTGTTTATTAGCAAAATTAATAATAATATTTATTTATTAATAGCAAATTTCTCTCAAATTTTTGATATATAAATAAAAAAACATAATTTTTGGTTGAAAAAAAAGATATTATATAGAAATTAAACAAATCACTTTTTTGTAACAAAATCTATTAAAATAAAAACAAATTTAAAATTATAACTCATCGTTAGAATTTTCCGAGTTTTCTTTCACAGTGTTGCATGTCGGACAAGTAGGAGTAGTATGTTCTTTACATATATACACACCACATACTGCATACTTTTACCAGTCATAATATCCACATAAATATGTTTTTGTATTGTTTTTGTTGTTATTTTAGTTTATTATTATTTAAATAAGAGGTATGTGGAGTTTTAAAACAACCTATTTTTATTTGAACAAGTGGTTCCTAAAATAAGTTTAATGTTAGCGAAACGCTAACACCGATACCGATGACGGGTTAATACCAAACACAAAGATAGATATGATATACACAACAAACAAATAATATACCTATTAAATCGGAAACACGGGGGTACGCACGAACAAAGATAGCGCGCAGTCTTTTCCAGTCAAATATGTTGTCTCGTCTGAATATATATATATAGTATTGTACATGTATTCATTAAAATTATAATCTACGCTAGCGTATAGTGTCGGTCGAGTCGGTGGTATACTGCTGACGTTTTTATTCCGATCAGTTCACTCGTACCGCCTGAGCAGCTCCAATAAAAGTGCCATCACCGTTATCGCGTTACTTGGGCCGCGTAGTCGTTCGCGCTGTATCGCTATCGGCTATCGACGCTGTCATCCGCGTCGCGCCACGTTAACGTTATCGGCTACACGCCCGTGCAGACGCACGTCGTCCATCGTTTATTCATGTACATTTCACACATGTACCGTGTACCATGTACGCAGACACTACGTCCATAACATTCGGTCCATACCGGGTACAAACAATGTTATCTTACACATTCCACTGCGACTGAAAAAAGTATTGATAGTGAATTAGTGAATGTATTTATAATGAATTTTTAAAATCTTCATGAATAATGGTTTTAAAATAGAATATAACTTCGGCTTACTTATAGTTTTGTTTTTTCTAATTTTCTGATAAATAAATTTTTTAAATAAATCTATAATCCATGAGGTATTTTTCCTTGTTTCCGGATTTGTTTTGTCACGAGGCTTCGTTAATCGACCAAAGTATTTATGCTTTCAAATAGACATGTATATAGAAAAATAATCGGGTGGAGGGGAAGCAGACCGTTTCAACCTGCTGGAGGAGATTTCGTAACCGAATAAAGTATATGTAGTGAAATATTCTTAATGGCTAATATTGTCTAATAATTAATAATACAAACCTATCGTATCACGTGTTAAATTTATTAGCAGGTCAGTATATAATTAGTAAAATATGTTTCGTACTTATTGAATATGAATTTCAATTAAATTTCAATTTAAAACCATGCGCGGTGGCTGAATATTCCGTACCAGGAAATTACCTGCTTATTAAAATATACGCAACCGTGTTCGTGGATAATATTGATGGACAGCAATTTATAAATCTTCATAACGTACAGGTGAACACACGGCGGCTGCCATTAGTGAATATATATACATGTACGCGTACATAATACGCCTAGGTATATTATATTATGGAATGTCTGTGATTAACCGAATATTGTTGTAATCTTAATATTACTTGTCGTGTGCACAATGTGCTAAAACCAAATTAATAGCTATTGATATTGCAGTATATAATAATACTATACATAATGTATTGGTGGAATTGGCGTATTGTGTGTTTATCATGTGTATCTACGCGCCGCGGAAACGCGTGTGTTTTCTGTTTTTTGACAAATTTTTGAATTTTCTGTCGGTTATAATTCTCCGACAAGGTGACAAGATCCGCGCAACAACTATATAACTATATTATAATATGTGTTGTTATTATTATTGTCATTATCATTCAACAGTGTGCGATTTGTTTTTATAATATATTAATGGTGTCCGAGTCGTCATGTCATTAAATATAATGACATATATTTAATATTATTTAAATCAATAATAATAAATCTTCAATAGAGCCGAGTAATGAACAGTATTTGTCGCTGATCGTTACATGTCAAACATTCGCACTTGATGGTTATTAATCTTACCATCAATTATAAATTCTCCGTTAGTATCACGTCGATATTAGGCTCGTATCAAACGGACGTGTATCAAACGCATGTTTTTCGGTTTATATTGTTTACGTCTCATGCGCGATTCTCTTGTCAATCGTCGCATATAAATAGTGCGTATCGCGTATGTAATCGTACGCGCATGTACGTATGCGTGAAACGGTCCATAATCATTCCTGTTGTTCGATCGTGAATGCGACTCCAACAGCCTCTTTATAATTTATGCGATAAATAATTATAAAATACAACAAATATTTGGGTATAGTGCAGTGCTTATAAATAACCAATAATACTTGTTCATCATTTGTGTATATTATATTTTCAATAGTAACTCATGGTAAGCTCGTCTACTTCTAGGGCTCGAATTATAAAAAATAAATTATTATTTATTTTATAATTGGTTTGGCTGGATTATTTGAACAATTTAGGAATTATTTTATTATTATAATATTCATGCTCATAATATTTTATATCTACAATATTATAATGATTGTATTAATATTACGAATAACACGATTAACCTTAGCAATTCCAGATGGATACTATTACAGTATAATAATTCAATAATTTTTTAAAATGTTAACTGATTACTAATGAGTAATGACGGTTAGAAGAATCAAACATTAAATTATCGTTAAAATATTGTGAGAAAAAACTGTGTTCATAAACATACTATAAGTTTATATTTTGTACAACAGTTGTATTACTAATTTTAATAATAACTTATCAGATATGTCTTATAGATTTATATCATCTAATTCCGACGATAGTTGGTTATTATATTTATTACTATGTATCAATATAACGCACTATCGTACATTTGTTTCTTACTTAGCAACATGGAGTTGAACGAATCCGAGGTCGGGTGTAGTTAACTAATTGACTTAAATCAGAATAATTGTCTATTAAAAAAATAAAAATCGAATAGGTCAGCGCCATCTAGGAAGAAATAAGAGCGACTGAGTTTCGATGGTAGGTCTAAAAATTTTAAATGACGGATTTGATAATTATGATTATTTTTTATTTTTATTATAAATATATAATTTTTACCGGAAATTCGATATAAATTTGATATTTATGTGCGCGTGTATTGGTTTTCCATATCATAATATTATATTTATTGTAATACGTGCTATTTTTTTCAATAGATATATTTACTAAATTATACCTACACATCTACCGCAACCTACAAGTATCGATATGCAGGTTTCCTTCATGTACATCATTCCAATAACTATAAATATTATAAATAAAATATTTTTTAATTTTAATTTTAATAAATATAAAATATTATATGCAAGTAATCTATACGCATTTATGCACAGTAAGTCATGAAAAAGTTATATTAAAATAGTAGAAATAAAAAAAAATGTCATTTTTCAATAATTGTTGGAAAAAATCAAAAATGCAGGAAAGCCGATCTCAAATAAACTATTTATATGACAAATTCTATTAGCTAATACAGAATCGTCGCGTTGTAGCGTGATTACTTTTCGTCTCTCCAAGTCATGGAATTGCAATGATTGTCAAGTAAGTTTATTATAGAAAATAGTTCGTTCATTTTAATTTAACCTAAGTATGACAAGTATATATAAAAGCATAAAGTATAAGAGGCTGTGCCGCTGTGGTACATATATACATTTAATATTTTATGTTGAGAGTTTCCTTAAATGTGGCGTCCTTGTTTCTCTTCTTTTGGACTTGAGATAAATCATTTTACTATGGCCTCGCTTTATATGTTAGATAAATCGTAATCTGTAAACCCATCTATTCACAAGTATATGCGTATATTACAGCTTTGCTCGTTATTATAATTAATGATTACAATTTCCATATGCACACCATAACCTGCATTACTTGCAACGACGAGCCCAATAATTTGCTGTTTCTGTGAAACAACATATTTATTATTTACTCCCTTATACTTCTTAGAATCAGTAGTATAAATAATATAAAGAGTAGCTCATTATACCTTTAAAATCAGTTTTAGATACAAGTATGTCCAACGGTTGATTTTGCTTCCAGTGTTCTAGTGTAGTAAAAAAGTTATACTATAGCAAATAGTTTCTATCATGCTATGAGAACAAGAAATATTTTCACCGATTTGCATTAATATACAGTCATATGTTCATTTCACTACATTTTATATCACTCATATATTTTATCCTTATAGTTATCCTTTCCTCTTGAATACTTAATCTTCAGATCCAGTCCTAGCGCAGTGATGCGTTTGCCAATAATGCAGTGTGTCATAACTGTAGTTCAGTTATTTGAACTATTATAGAATGTTATATAAAGTTATAAAGTTTATTTAGTCATACTTAAAAGTTATAGGTACCTAAATAATATTACTTATATAATTTTAATAACATAAATCACTGGCACGGGTTTAATCATATACGTGTTATTCAATCACGATCGTTCTCATATTTTAATATTTTACAGCCTACAGCCAGGTATTATGGACAGTTATAGACATTAGGCGGATATATCTGGTGTATAGCTATAAACATGTATGATAAAGTTTTTAATACGATAATCGCCAGTCGCCACGAAAACCTTATGTTAGTAAACTTATTTTTGTTCCTACAATAACAATTTTAATTTATTGAAATATTTTAATTATTTTTTTTCACAACCGAAGTGTATACGACTGTAAATTAAACATGTATATGATATGTGTAATATGTGCACAGGTACCGTCTATACTCAATTGCCTTCGGGGTCAGGCCTCAGACTATTATCCCAATTCCTAGGATATTTGAGAGTTCATTGCATCAACAATTCCATTAACTAATTATATGGTGGCGTAACTACGTATATACATTGTCTTCAAAAGGGGAGAGGGGTGAGAAAATTTCCCGAGGGGATCCCCGTGGTAAAATTCATTTGGCTTCACTTTAGTTGTTCTGTAAAACATAATTTAATTATTATTATTATTCGACAATGTCCGATCGGGGCGTAGTTTATTACACGTACTTGTCTATTGTGTGTACCAAATATACTGTACATATATAATATATTAGACAAGCAGTGCCTTTTTGTCTATAAATAATAAATGTATAACTTTAGTACATGGAAGAAATAATGTTTAATATAAATTATTCTTTTTTTAAATTTTATTTGCAGTGTGAGATTAGGTTAAATCATTATACATTCATTGCTTTGCTTAGAATTTGATAGGTACATAATGAATAATGACTATGATTGTTGCATTACAATGTACGTTTGACGTATTCGTTTATCATTTTATATTCTGAGCGGAGCGATGAATATATTTATTTTACAATAATTTGTGTTTTAGTTCATCATCTAATTTTGGAGCAGTAAAAGCGTGTTTAGGTTATCAACTTCAATATAGTTTTCTGGCTGGAAAGTGAATCTAGTTGGAACTTTAGGGAGTCAACAGCAAAAAATTCCCAGTACTTCATACTTCCTAAATTCAAAAAACTCTAAGAAATATTTGAACACATGAAATTTGAAGTCTAAATTTGGATAAAATTAGATATTTAAATGAAGATTAGCGACGTTAGTTATTTTTTTGTAAATTAAAATTCAAAAATATTATTCGGGAAGAGTTGTTCCTTTTGTATATTATATTTTTGACTGTAGCCAATTTAAATTAAAATTCAAATCGGTTATTCTTTCGATAATACATACAGATAACACGGAATATTACATTTTAGATTCTGAACGGTTATTTTAGTAATTTATTATCCGTAAAAAGGTTTCGCCAGTATATACTTTAAAGCCACTTATATCAATAATATATACATTAAAAACATAATATATGATATTACAATTATTTAATAGAATAAATAAATTATTGTTGACAAAAATGAGTGAATAATATATTACTGTATAATACAGTAAGATACAGTAGATAAGACGTCAGAATTTGTAATAATTACCCGATAAAGCGGTGGGTAGTTACTATACTTATTAGTTAAAATTCCTGAAAAATTATTATTGCTATTATAGTTCGTCGAGTACCTATCGAAGTTAACGAGGAGCAAGTAAACGATTTTTTAGATATTTATTTTGGTATAAGTTACATTCACATTTTTTGACTTTTTAGTTCTTAAGATGGTACAAATTATAATTTAACATGCATATTATAGTAACTTATTCAATGAAAAGGTACACTTGACACTTACTATACAGAAAGAGATTGACTATTCTCCCCTTTTTTAAAGTTAACCTTTTTAATATTCTATATTGACGCAACAAAAATTCCATATAGGTGTTGGAACTATATATATATATTATGTATAATGAATTATTCACCAATGGTTCACTTTTATCATTTTATAACGCATTTATTCATAATATGATTTTAAGTTTTTGAGTACCATTATATTTTCAAATACATGAATTATTTTATACCATTTTGAGAGTGATTTGTGAGGATACAAACTTTTTTTTTTAAATGAAAATTAATAATAATTACAGTTTCTTTAAAATCATTGATACAATTAAAATCTAAATTAGATACACAATGCCCGTTAACGGGAAGTTTTTGTTTAAATAACTTTAAATACTAAATATATTAACATCAATTAAATAAAACTTGTGGTTTTAAATAAATAAATAAATAAATAAGTATATATGTGTATAATACAAAATTGATTTTATATTAAATAAAGTTAATTTAAACATTTTAAAAATTTAGCTTAATGCTTATTACACCTTGCACATTTTTACAAATTATAAAATAGTTAGTAGATACAATATATCAATTATTTTTTTTTTCTAAATAATTATAGTTTCCATTTATTTTAACAAACTATGGACATCTTTATCATTAGTTAATACAATTTAATAACTACTCATTCAAATGTCATTTAGATACACCAGTAACTTTAAAAAAAATCATCTAATTAATAAAATTGTAGATATCATTTGAAAAAAGGAAGTTATTATTACAATATACCATACTACCAAAATTTGACATACAAATCTAATTAAAAATATAATGATATTCAAGTTCATTATTTAAAATTTCAAACCTCGGAATTTGAATAAATTAAAGGAAAAATCTGATGTGAGCATGCTTGATGAACCCCCATGTATTAAAATATATTTATGGTAATTTATAAAATTATAATATGTAAATTATAATTTCTTTTAAAATTGAAATGTTATACATATTATTTACATATATTAGTATCGTGGTTTTAATTTAAGTTATTTAATATATTTATATATAATACGTACTTAAAAAGGATAGTTTTTAAATGTAAATCTAGTGTTTGAAAATGATATGCTGATGAACATTGATCATATTTTGTAAACGGTAGTAAATTAACAAAACACCACTTAATCCTAAAGAATAGATACAGTAGCAGTTATTTTTCCACTGCTATAAATTATTATGAAAATCCTTTTCTTAATATATCACCGAGTCAACAATAGAACTTAGAAGCCATTTTTCTAACTTAAATCTCATTCTTTTCGATTGATGATCGTCATTAAATATCCGTCTGTCCTTTTTTCTTTTTATTAAGCATTGGCCGTCCAAATAGAACATCAATCCTTAATTTCTATAATCAACTCTTACGATCTCTTGGTGTAATAAATTAAATGTTAAATACTTTTTAGAAATTTTTCTACAAGATTTAAAATAATAAAATTACGATTTTCAATTCATTCAAATAGTCAAATAAAGTTAAAAATGATGTATTTAAAAACTATAATATTATATGCATTATTATTTATTACCTTTGTCTATCAAAAATGTATTTTTTATGGAAAAAAGTTACTTAAGTTGATAAGTAAAATAAATAAATTCATAAGCTCTATTATATTTTTTTATCAGTATACTATAAAATATTTGTAATTATTAAGTAAGAAGTTTACCAAAAGCACGATAATAATTAGTTGTCACGTAATATGAAATTAATTTTAAAATTAGTAACAAGTATTACGTGAACTACTTATTAATAAGTGATGGAGGCGAAGATTAATTTATATTTTTACATAATAAAAATCAAAATAATATAAATTTGTTAATTTATATAGAATATGAAAAATATTGTAAAAAAAAGTGCTTAGCATTTTACTTTACTATTGAAAAATGTTATATATATATATAGCTATATTTAATAGTCCAATATGACAATATACTATATATATATAAGATATAAATGTCTAGAGTGGCTGAGAAATGCGTGGAGAACTGATGGAGATGTATTAAGTAAATATATCCTAACAACCTAATAGGAAAAGTAAATAAGAAACGTCGACTTGGAAGGCCAATGACAAGGAAAGACACACGTAGAAAAGAATATAAGACTGGCAAACGGAAGTGCAACATTAGAATGGATCCTAGATAGAGAAAAATGGAGAGCCTTACTAGTGGTAGCGTAGGTGTTGAATGAACCACTGAGCTAATAAAGAAGATGTTTAAATATAGGCACCAATATGCAGGTATATTTAAAAAAATAAATAAATACTACAACTTGCGTATTTAGATGAATGGGAGGCAGGACCAACCTAACTAATCAACTTAAATGAGAAACTTTTGGCAATCCTTTAAAAATATAAAAATAAATATTATTATATTTTTTGTTTTTTATTTTATTAAAATGTAAGATCTATTTCTTAACCATTATTATTTTTTCCATACATTTCAATCACGAAATTATGATCAAACGATTCAAACGGTGATGTATTTAGGCTACTAAAAGTACACTACTGTCGTAATGTCGTCGATGAATGTACAAAAATATAAGTAGAAAATAACTATCAATTATTATAATATTATTCAAGTGTATAGGTAGAAATAATTACTCAATCACCCTATGTAATGATGTGTGACATATGTTAATAAACACCGAAGATCATATATGCAATATCGTTCGTTTTTGCTAAAGGAGTTCAATATAGGCAATACGAAGGGTGTATACAATTACTAGCTGTGAATTGCACTGATTGCAATGAAGTAGTGTTCGTAGAAAATGAATATTAGTACGCGTGCAAACATTTCTCACCTATCATGACATGTGACTTTCACACTCATGCTAGTCATGCACATGTCACTACTGCGAAGTCGGGTACGACTTCTTTATCGTTATTATTTTTTTTTTTTAAGTATGTACATTTTTGCCAACATACCATAGTATAATCGACTTGTGTTGGATAAGACTTTTGAAAATATATTTCATTTTGTCAATGACTTTACTAATAATTTATATCGACTTTTCTGTTTTTAAATTTTTTATTTCATCATTTCTTTTTTGAACGAGATAAACTTGATGTGATGTACAACAATGTAGGGCAATTTTTACATAAAAAAATGATAAGCAATAAATGTTGTATATATTCACTTTTAAGTGAGCCCTAGGACATTAGTTATTTACTATTCAAAAAACAAGAAACAAGAAATCAACAGAAATCGATAAAAATTATAGTAAAGACTCTGCTGTATACAACGAAAACATAATGTCTAACTTTTTTCGAAAATCGAAATAGTAAGGCGCACGTTACCTAAACAATATATTATAATATAAAATGTACGAGAACGTCGAGAACAAATTTAATAATTATATGATAATATATTATTGTAATTTACTAAATAAGGTGTGACCATTACATTAACGAATCGTCGATGGGTCGTTTAAAATCTCGCTTTCTTTCGTTTCAAATTCCCGATACACAAATGTTTATAAACGATACGCCTGCACATAGCATAATATATATTATATACATAATACGTATATTAGATTTATTGCGTAATCGCGAACTCGTTCTGTTGGCCTCGAGCGGACGGAAACGACATTGCCGACGATGCGAGTATATAGGAAAAAAAATGCCAAACGAGCTTATAATATATAATATAATAATATGCAGTTATACTACCTATAGGTAATGTAGGTAGTTGTGCATAGAAGGTACGAAATGTTATGAGCTCATGAGGCTCGCTACCTATATAGGAAGAGCAACGCGTAAACGAGCATAAAATAATATTATTACGAAACTGCGGTTCCTATTGGGTACGATTAACGCTTGCGTTAACAAAACGGCCGACAAATGGCGATTATAATAATGTTGTATTATACGTCATGACATGAAAAATATATAATGTGCAGGTAATATATTAATACACCGGGTGATGTCATAATCTATAGATCAAGAATATTCGCGTGTTTGGAATTATTTCTATTTCTTTTACCTAATACGTGCAACGGTTCGATTTTTATAGACATTCGCGTACGTAAAGCTATGACGAACGTCAGGTATACAATGTTTAAACATTTCCATAAAATATTTCAACTATCGGGTAGGTAAACATAACAGCAGCTAAGTACTTCATTATAATTAGTATTTTATTTTATCATATTATTTTAATTATAGTTTAAAAAAAAGGTAGTCGGCGGAAACTACTCTGCTATATATTAAGTATTGATTGGGTCATTGTAATGAATATATTTAATTTGAATTTTGAGTTCTAGAAAATTTTAGATACTATGAATTTTTCACAATTAAATACTTGTAGCTTGTAAATTTTTGTGATTTTGACAAATTTTACAAGAATTTTAACTTCAAATTCACAAAAAGAAAAATGTTGCCTTTGTAATTTTATAAATTTTATACAAATACAAGAAAAACTTATGTGGTATATCTTGTATTAAATTTTTAAGGATTTCGACTCTGAATTTTTTATCGTCATTTGTAGTAAAAAATTAAAAATGTCTATAGATATTTATAGACATTTATTTATAAGTAGCTCAAAAAGAGTTAAACTATTTTGAAAATTGTACCACGTAAAATAAAATAAAATAATCATATAAACACTTGATAAAAAAAAATATTTAAATTTCTACAATTATTCATTTTTGTAAAAAACAATTAAAATTGTTGATATTTTTAATTGGTAAAGGAACAAATTATTAGAAACCTGGTATTTAATTATCAAGCATTTTTACCAATTTATACATTTTTTATTTTCATTTTTACGAAATAAATTTAAAAAAAAATATTGATATACTTACTGCTTTACAATGTTTAGTTATAGAATTATATTTAATGAAAGTCGGAGATATAAATAAATATATATATACAATGGTTTGTATACATTACTGTAGTATTCGTAATATAATATGTTGGTTGTTGAATAAAGTACAAAATAATTATATATTCTACTATAATACTCATTTATCTACGATCACTATCATCACCAAAAAATTACAGGGGTCACGGCCCTTACAAATCCTGTCCCAGCTCGTCAATGTAGCAGTACACATTTAGGCACCTAGTGTTATTATAATCAGTAGGAATAGTGTTAGTGAATTATATAAAACCATGCACGGAAGTCGAAGGAAAAAAAATTAACTTTTATCACAATACATAATATTTTAGTTACTTCCCGAACACGTCGCCATTGGTTGGTATATTATATATTTTGTTGTTATGTTATAACTTGGACACGAATATCACAAACAATAATGACTATAACCATTGTAGGTATATAGATGTTATATGTATATATATATGCTGTTTTAAAGAAAATATTTTAATAGCTGATGGTAAGCGCGTACATATTTATACATATTATAATATATATATATATATATATATATATATGTATGTAGGTAGGTATATATATTATATACTATATGTCTATACGATATTGTGTTTATAATGTCGTTTTAATAGTTTTTTGTCTACTGTCTGTTGCGCAGTGTGACGTATACCGAAAAACAATTCGATCCTATAGTATAAAAATGCATATATGCGTATATCTATTTTATAGTAATTAATAACGTCTTAAGGCCATCGTTTGTATCATCTGTTATCTGCGGCAAAAATAAATATTTGGACACATATTTTAAAGTTTATATAGTATTCTCATTACACGTGAATAGCCATTAATAAAAAGACGCATTTTTCCCGACTAATGTGTTCTAAATTATGTTTATATTATTATTTATTGTATCGCTAAAATTTCGAAATTGATTTTAGACAAAATATTATATCAAGTTTAAATTTCTTATTTAGCATTGGTTAATTTGTTGACACAGCAATTTTTGTCACTTCCTTTTCGTAACTGCAGTTCATAGTATAATATACTTATGTAAGTATGTATAATATACGTATAACTCATAATATTAATATATTATAAATATATATACACGCTGTGAGTCGAAATCAAAAAAAATATTGAGTACTTTCATCCATACTAAATACATTACATTCGTGCAATATTGTATAAATATATATATTTTACTGTTATCATTTTGATTATTTTTTAGAAAACATCGATATATATTTTTGGAAATTAAACATAAAACTACTTCAAACGATTTATTCGTTGAGAGTCGGGCGGGTTTTCATTATGTGCAGTCAACAATAAATCAGAGGCATCTCTTAAATATTACAAATTCAGAATTAATTAGCTATTGTTGTTTAATACATTTCTCACGAATGAACATAATTTTTCGGAAAAAAAAAAATCAAAACTTCGACCTCAAGACAACGTGAATACAGGTACACGTTTGAATAGACAAGTATATATATTCGTTAAGAGTATTTTGTTCGCAGCGTAATTACGAAACGCGAATTTCGTGCTTATCTAGCGTACAACGCGTAGTATATATTATACATATATTACATTTGACCGAAAAATAAAATTAAAAAAATAAGCAAGTGCACGAGTCTTTGGTCTATTCATGACTAGTGTTCAATCAAAATAATGTGCGATTATTATGTACTGAAAGAAAAATAAAAACATAATTTCGCAAAATGTTAAATGTCAGTTTTGAATAAAGTTGTTGAGATTGTATTACATTATACTATTCACCACTACGAAGATTAGTGAGTAGTTGCGATGAGAAAATATTGATTCCTCCACGAGATTTTCGATGATTGTTTCAGTAGTTTTGTGCATTATTTTTAAGATTGGTATTATGTAAGTGATAATAATACAACGATTACTGTTAATAAACTATATATTATAAAATACTTATTAAAATGATTATATTGAATCATGATATATATATATATATATATATATATATATATATATTATATGTGTGTGTATATTATGTCATGTATCTTTTAGTATTTTAAAACTTAATAGTTTACAAGCCGTAATTATTATGTTATAGTTGTTTTTAAAAATGTTATTTTTATTTGCTATTCGAGTGAACGATAATAGCTGCGGTATGTTTTTTTTTTAACAACAATGCACCAATAACGCTGTGATATCATTTTGATTATCATTATTTGTCTACTTTCTTCACATTCTTATAAGTACTGCAGTTCTACATGTAATCGTATTATTTTAAATCGTTCGAGCGATAATTGTACATTGTTCGTCATAAAAATACATATTTGTTCGGAAATAATATAGAAAGTTATATTTTTTTCGACATACAGGAAATATAGTTTGTAAACATCATTAATTATTGTGACGTTTAATGTGTTATTTAAATTCAGCTCATTTTCGTTATATTCCATGCACTTAAATATTGTGTTTAATTTCTAAAATTATTGTATATGTAGTTTTAGGTATATAATATATGAAGTGTACGCTCAACCCTCAAAACATGTTTTAGATTAGATAATTAATTCATAAAAATAACGTAGTAATATTACATAGTATTTTACATTGTTATAATGATGGATCCGCCGTGTCATATTATAATTACGCATTGTAGGTTTGTAGCAGTAGTTACATACTATATGGTTTTCAAAATATCTAATTATTTGTATATTAGTATATATTTTGATATTAGATAAATTTTGATTGTCGCTATAATAGGTGTATTAATTATTTTAATGAAATTATTTGTGATAAATAATAAGTTGAGGTTACTTGACAACGTTCTATATCGTATTGAAGATATAAATTCAATACGAACATTGGAACAGATATATTATTATTATGTTTATACGTTTATCATCGATATCAATAAATACTATAGTATTATAATACCATAATATAGTTCTTACGTTAACCTTTAGCTTCCTTAGCTGTAGACAAGTTATTATATCCAAAATATTTACAATATGGTGTTATATATTATTTGGTTTAGAGTATTAAATTGTAAGTTCTAAGGTCACACTTTCATAAGGCCTGCGGGCCAAGGAAAAATATCGTCTGCGTGTCCGACTAATACGCTTATCTGTTTAAGTAATCGAGAAAGTTATTGGCCGATCAAAGTTCATAATGTAATCAGATCTGGAGTTAGCTTATAAATCTTCTACTTGCAACAATTGTTTATAAATCTATTGAATATTATAATACTTCAGTATAATATATTGTTTATAGATCGTCTGGAACACGCCTATACTCTCGTAGATATATCAAATGACATTCATGACTCAAAAGTTCAGGGTTGCAAAAAATATGTCTAGTGTTTTAAAACATTTTTTTTACAACTATTAAATTTGAGTTATTATTATCACGTTTTATGATGAAACATTTAGTTGTTTAACTAAAATATACAAAAATAAAGGAACCTCTGACATTTTTATACATGAATAGCATATTATTATTATCATCGTTATAGTTTATATTAAAACAATACGGAAAGCACTTAATTTGAATTAAAAAAAAAAAAGAGAGAAATTATATTATGGAAATAAATAAAACTAACACATAGAAATAGTTATAGTACCAATATAAAATAATTAAAAAAGGAATGATAGCTTTTCCTCATTGGTTAACTTAATCATTCTTAAATTTAGAAATTATTATAAACAGTGTGTACTTTCGTTAAATTGAAATGAGAAAATAAATTTTTCAGAACTATATACATGGTACACATCATATTGTATTACCTATATTTTAATAACACATAGCAATACTATTTCTAAAAACAAAACACAAAATTTTAGTCTGTGTAATGACTAATGACGACGCACATCACTAAAACGGAGATGAATCGGACTTATTTTCATTAGACATATATATCATATACATTATGTTATCCAGTGCGCATTGCTTGTAACGAATACCACAGTACACAACCGAACGATCAAAACTGATAACATCAAATGTAATGAAAATAAAATAAACTAAATGAAAAATACAATAATAAACATAATAAATGCGACTAGGTTAAATTATCGGAACACACAAGCAGATTTGACAAATTATAAAAATGATCCATCATTATCTATCTATATTCGGAATTCAGAATGTTCGAGTTATCTATAAATTCGAGTAATCGAGGTTTTTGCTAGGGAATGGCATTTATTTTGACTTATCAAGGTTTTCGGCTTATCTTAACTGTATTTGAAATCATATGAAATACCACCAAAATGATCAAATATTGGATGATTAGCCAGACATTGGTAATTGTCAACCATTAGATCTGATAAAATACCCGAAGAGCGAGACACAAACCGGGTAACCTACTATATAGGAGACATATAACAATGCAAGTTGAATACTTGCGAATATGAGCTTCTACTCTAAGAATTGTTTTAACGCCGAAGAGCGTTCATACAACGTAAGACTAAACGTTCATTACGGCGTATTCGTAAAGCTGCCTAACCGTAACATAACCTACTGTGTGGCTGTGGGAAGAAATATAAAATCAAAAATATTGTTTATCTACTCGCGATACACTAAATGTTAGCATTAAGCTACAACATTTTACATTTAACACAGATGTATTTTTTACAGGCAACGCAGTAAATGGGGGTAGCTAGTAAATTATACAATATTATTTTAGAATACAGATCAATATTAAATAAAAAATAATTAAAAAAAAAAAAAAATAATAATAATAAGCTTCGAGATTCAACGTGAAAGTATAAAAATTGGTTAACCTATTTTTATTCATAAAACAAAAATTATTTTTACGTTTCTTTTTTTCTTTTGTTTTTTATTGGAATGTGTGATTTATTGATTCATACAATGTATGTATTTATACATGCTTTTTTTTTCTTACCGAATAGAGACAAAAAAGTGATTCATCAGGACTTTAGGAAAGAGGGTGCAGTATTTAGATCTGAAAATATCTTTTCATGAAGCGCGAACTTATTGGTTTTTAAAATTATTGCCGAACGGCATAAAGTACCAGAATACATTCATTAAAATTCGAAAAAAAATTATTTAACAACATCGTATACGTAATAATGCGATGCGTAACACGTAATATACATGTATAGTACAACTATTATTATGTAGTGTAGTAATTCGTACACGGTAAAATATACATAAATGTATAATAAATTCACGTGAGATGGGCCGTGGGATCTGATGTTGTGCGAACCACCTGTACACGCGTATACGTATTATGTATGTATATAGATATATATATTTATATGTGTATATATAAACGCAAGGTCTCTCACTTTCATCTCTCTCCCTATCGTCCGAGGCGACGGCGTCTTCAGCTTTATTATATATCGTTTTTCCTCTCCATCGTCGTGTTTGTCCTCCTCTGCTGTCCGACGTCGCGTCCATCGTCGTCGAACACGACCGCCTTCTTGCGTCGTCAGTTACTGCTCATTATTATTTCCGCGACAACGATGAAGCGCAACACATGTCTGTGGGTGGTTTTCACCACTTACCTGGTTCAACAATGTAAGTGAACAATTTTATTATTATTTTAAATACGTATGTTATTATATTATAGATTAATAGTAAGTCGCGATGATAAGCATTCGAATTATAATATAGTTTTAATATTATCCTTTGCATATTCCGTGGCGAATCGCATCAAAATTATATCTTATAAAATACATAAAATTGATTTCGGATATCCATTGATTATTCCTATAATAATATCTCGTATTGTAATTTATATGAAAACAATTTATGATGTGCATTCCTAATTACAATTGCGTATTGCAAGAGACTTCAACACATATCTTGAAATCCAAGTATCACGGATTGGCCGTTATACTTCATAATATATAACGTACGCTGTATAATACAGTGAATAAAGTTTCTTATCAGTATTATTTACTAGTTAGTTTTGGACAAATGTATAATCATATATTTTAGTGTAAAAGTTCTCAAGATTTCCTATGCTAATTTCATTATGATTTTATAACTTCTAACGAAAAAATTAAAATAGTATAGATGATAAAAAATACCACAAGCCATGTATCGAATATGTTAAATAATACATCGAGTTAATTAGGTTCCATTAAAATTAAAATCTATATCAAATTGATTTTTTGTTATCCTATTATTTCTAGTTTTGAACCCGATAGTAATACTTGTGGTTATATTGACCTTGTAATAAAAAAAAATGTCGATTAGTTATTAATACTTTATTCAAAAAAGAATAATTAATATTAAATTTTTTATTTGGATTATAAACAAAAGAATACCTAATAATAATTTTAGATTAGAATGATTGTTAAATTTAATATGAATTTTTTTTTTATTTATTATTGTTAATGAGTTTAGAAAAATTAAGTTATAAGCATTTAGTATAATTATTTATTGTTCAAGATAAATTTGTATTTCAAAATGTTATAAAATCGTAAAAAAATAAGTTGTTGGCAAATATTTAAACAAACTACTTTATTTTCTATTAAAAGTTCTTAATAGGTATTTAATGCATTTTTGTTTTATTTTGCATTAGCAATAATAATAATATAATGATTAAAACTGGAGATGTATTCGCCGACGAAGACAAATGTACTATATTTTATTGTGACAAATGCATGCTGTAAATGCTAAATGGGTTTGTAGGATCGGAAGTTTTATTTTTTTACGACGTCATCTATTGGTTAAGGAAAACATTATTTGAGGTAATATATTATATGATTAATCGTTTGCTGATGTAAACGTACGAAAAAATTGAAACCGGTATAGAAACTAAAATCGTTGTTATTTAATTTAAATTTATAAGTGACAAGTTGTATATTTTGTCAATTCAAAAATATTTATGTAATCCTATACAATAATATGTAACATGGTTACGCTTTATAATAATCACATGACGGGTTTACAATATAGTTACTATTATAAACCTGTATGCATTTTTACCATAACAATTGATATCGACATATTTTCATTTTACATAAGGATATAATTCTAAACTTCATTATTTATCGATTGTGATGAATGTAGCAGTTGGGTAATTTTTTAAAATTCGACAACGAAGAGGCGGAACTAATAGACGTAAATAAATTTATTCTAATTTAAAATGAATTTCCAATGGACGTCTAAGAGGTTCAAATTCCTATTAAGAATACATTAAAATAAAACAGATGACATTATAAGGATTCCGGATTCTGTCTCTATATAAATATTAAAAACATTTAAAAAAAATACTTAAATACTAAAATAAAAAAGGAAAATAATGGTTTTAAATAACGTACTGCCAACTATGGGTTTAAAAAAATATATATTATGTATACTGTTATAATTTTAGCTCGTAGTTATTATAATTAAACAAAAGTAACTATATAGTGTATTTATCAGTTGAAAGGGGGGATATAATATATTATTATTTATACGTTTTTCGCTTAAATATCATTAAGGACATATTTTTGTATCCGACAACGTTTTGTCAAAGATGCAAACTTTCACTTTCGACTGGTTTCATAAAATCGTTCCTGTACAACATATTTTTACGTCATGATTTTAATAAAAACCTATGATTTCCTAGATCTCGCAGGAATGCGGCGTATTCTGAACCAAGCGAACACAATATAATATAATATTATTATATTGGATGCATGTCACGTGTCATATAGGCTATATATATTATATTTCGTATATAGATTAAATGTTAACACACGCTAGAAATCTGTTACAGTTCGTTCTGATAGAATTTCTGCATCTGCAGTTACACAGGAAGTAAATATCGTGAATTTATATATATATAAATTATTATTGTAGATACCATATCATACCGTAGTAACTATGGTATAGCTATAATATAACTTAACCTAATCATAGTGGTTATACCACGAACTATTAGTTCATGTAATCGCTCCAAATTTATCTGTTTATGCATATTAATTGTCATTCAAACCTATTTTATGATTGATTTTTTATAAAAAACTCAAAATTGCGCGAATTATATCTAACTATTTCTAAGTACTGCTGAAAGTTTAGCACCATCAAATGCGATAATGTGACGCCCTTTAACACAATTTGAAATTGTCAGCGCATATACACGGTCTATACATATTTTACATGCTAGTAATATAGTTATATTTTAATAAATAATAATACTCGCAGTGAATACAATTGTAATGATTTAATGATTGTAATATTATCATCGTAATAATCTCAGCGAAGGCGTTGTTGTCGAAATGGCCTGAAAGCAGTTCATCTAACCATCATCAATATATCATAGTCATAGTTCGATATAATCAGAACGATTCACCAAGCATGTTCATCCTTATATTTTTTCATTTAATAATGAAACTATTCAAAGTCTGATGTTAGCAGCCAGCAGGAATATTTAAACGTACTTAACAACCATATATTTAAATTATAGATTTTTTGTACTACTTAAAGAATATCCTATAGCGATACAAACTACAAACTTCTGTTTTTAAAATAGGTAATAAGTCCTCTTTTTTACTGTAAATTACTTAATTATTTTGTTATGAACTTATATTACTTTTTAACTTATCTTTATACAATTATTATATAAAGTTAAATAATTAAAAACTGCTCGTTCGAATTTTGATTTTGATATGTTAAAATTTTCAGAAAAATTATCCACTAAAAAATGTACAGTAGAATGAGGGATTCTCATTTGAAAAACAGAAGTTTGTATCTTCATAGAAATTCCTTAAGTGCAGAATAAACAATTTAAAGAAATTATGGTCTATAAGTATATTGTAAGAGAATTTAAAAAATCCGAAAGTCAAATGTTTTGAATAACTGAAATAGTTATTAAAAGAAGAGAGGAATTAGCGTGTTTGATAACTTACTCTGTGTATAATATATCACCATCATCATTATCATCACATTGTTTCTGTTGTATTACATTAGCCGATGGATTGCGAAATCTGTACGAATTCGTGTGTGATTGTCGATTGCAAAGACGTAAACAATCCGGTTTGTTTTTTTTTTTTTAATAACGCGTTCGGCGCCTTTTTTGCACGCTTGTCGTAAATGAGTTTTATCATTCGGTATTTTTTCTATTCGATAGAAATTTTTAAATCGTCCTCGTTGCACAACCGTGGCAAATAATATATTAATATATTATGTATATCATGATGTATTATAATATAAGAAGAGTAATACCTATATATCACATATTCTCATCGTGGACACAATATCATCCCTGCAGTGTGTGCACTCGACATTTATATCATATAATATGAGTACATTATATTATTGCAATGTGTTCACACGGGTTCATGGGTAAATTAATAGTCACATACACACACACACACAGAGGCAAAGTTATGTTTTTGAATTATAATATAATGTGTATTATTGTGCAAATAATAATGCAAACGTAATTAAACGCGACGACTGACCGCGTCGGCCTCGACCTTTTATAATATTATATTTTTTACGCCCGCAGATCGCGCACGGTTTCTATCTTTATTATTATACGCGATATATTATAGTGTACAGTATATTATACAGTATACATTAGACGCATCGTACACATTGTTATTTTTATTATTAATTTGATTACAACCTTGGAAGCCCGCTCTAGAGGCGATCGAAAAAAACTCCCTTGTATCATCATATAATTACAGGGTAATACAGATTGCTTCATTGTCGTCTATACCACCCATTCGCTAACTATGAGTTTATTATATCTATATACCGTGCTGATACGTCTTGTAAGTGAAAAAGATAAAAAAAATAACAACAACGCTAGCCAAGTGTTGACGGAAAACACAAAAACACCGGCACGGTGAGTTTAATAATGACTCGATCGTCATCAAAGTGAAAACAATTTTTCGAGCTAATGAAAGTGTAGTTAGCTGTTAACTGAAAAGTGCAGTTTTTAATATACCATGGACCGAAAAAAGAGAGTATTTAGGTACTACTTAAACTACGACCAATGTGAGTTTGTACATAACATCGGTCGTCATCTCGGTTATTGTTTATCGTAGCGAGAGGAAAGCCGATGCAGTTGTTTTTTTAAGTTTTCTACCCGTTTACGGTCGGCGCACAACCGAAACGATGATCAAGTTTTCTCTACAATGGTATACCGGTATTGCACTCGAAAAGCAGAAATTATATTGTAAACTCAGTTTTCGGACCACATAAACGTTTAGAGACTTCTTCGTGGTACGTCACACGCGATTATGAAAACAGAGTATTTACGTCGATTATGTCGAATTATCTTACAGCGTATAGAACAAAGTGATTTGCGTGATCGAGTGTGCGCGCAGTAAACCGTATAACTAGTGTAAAGCATCAGTTATGATAAAAGGTGAAAGTTTCACGCGCTTTGAATTGTCTTCCGTTCGGCGACGGCGGCGACATAATCAATACTTCAAACGGCACAAGAATCACAAAGAAGTTATTCGCCGCCATCGTCTACATTCAAACGTATAGGTGGACCTGATCGATTTTTACAAAGCAGTCGCGTTTGTGTAGACATTATAGTCGTCGTGTATTTACACAATTTAAACGTGATTATCACGTCGCTGCATGAAGTCTATATAACGTAGCATACTATTATCATTATTAAGCGTCACAGCAACGACCTCGGCTGGAAGACGATAGACGCGTGCTCACGTAGAGGCGGGGGAGGTATTGTTATCTTGCTATACTCGGGCAATATATGTATTTAAGATGATTTGTTACGCATCGCGGCCGAAATGATTTCGAGTTATTTCAATTTCTCTGTGTCCGCCTTTTGTCCGATTATTGTCCCGGAGCTATGTGTGCCGGAGATTCTCCGCTTTTACTAATAATGATACGTTGATATATAATTCCACAGCAACAACAATGATTACAGCAACGTCGATTGTCGTAATAACTGATATAACTGAGACTGCGGTAATGACGATACCTAAATATATACATACATATTATGATAAGATGAGAGAGAAGAACCAATAAGATCGTAATAATAATGAAACGTTATTGTTAAAATAATTACCAACCGGCGGCGGAGGCGGCAGTGACAATAATAACAATAATAATAATAATAATAATAATAATAATAATAATAATAATAATAATAATAATAATAATAATAATAATAATAATAATAATAATAATAATAATAATAATAATAATAATAATTAGCGCATCGAAGTCGGTGACAAAAAGAGAATATAAATAAAAAACGGCGCACGACACGCCTTCCTCCGCCCTCGCGTCATTGTGTTCGCGTGCAGCAGCAGCTTTCTATTCGGTGTTTATATATATATATATATATATACATATATGGGATTTACGTATCGTAAAACATTATTATCTAACGTGCCCGTACAATGCAAATCTCATAACATAATGTGTATAGATCTATTGTGTACGTAAAGTCGATCATTCGGAGCAGACGGTATATATAGGTATATTATGCGAAAGTTCAATGGCTTCGTATAGGATGTGGGTCTGCGTCATCATGTACTTCGTGTGACCCGGTGGCAGCGGCGTTATCGTAGACGTCTCGAGTATATACCGTGCACTTAGGTCTAAGACAGCATTGCCGCCGCGGCTTTCTAAAAATTAAAAGGTGCATTATGTACGTATAAACGCCGTTAATATAGTATAATATATTTAAATATAATAGTCGTAATAATTATTATTATAACCATTACGCGTATAATACGTACGGCACGTCACAGTATAAATATATAATGTTATGGAGGTGCAAAATGATGTGCATAAGGCATACCCGTTTGCAGTGTGCCTATATTTATTTTTATAATAGCATTCGATGAGTGAAATATACGATATGATATATTGATATGCACGACAGCAAGGTTGGGTGTGGGTGACGTAACCCGGTCATTTCTTCTTAAAAACGAAAAAATAAGCCGATCACGACGCGTATAGTTATCTCGTCGTCGTCGTTACTGCTTTCACCGTGGGATTTAGAGCGTACATTATATATTATATATCTATACGCGCGTACTAAGCTACTACGACTTGGGTTGATCCTCGGAGTTGCGCTTATATACTTATTGCAACGGTGCAACGGGAATATAATTGGCCGTAGTGTAAAAGGTCACGCGCGAGTGAATTGCGCAACGTGTACCTACGTTCTTTAATTTCGTTTTGGTTTGACGAAAAAAAAATATCAAAAATCTAATCGTCTACTACCCTGTCGCATCATCACTGTATACTTTCCGATCGTTCTGCGACCGTGTCATTTGAAAATTATTAGATCAAAACAATATCGATGACAGATATCAACATATTAAACCATGAATACGTACAAGTAGTTTTTTTGTTCAAAAATAACAGCCATTTCAAATTTAATATTAGGATAGTAGCGCTGAGATTGCAGTGGACCAGGGTTCGGATTTGTTGTAAATAGGTCTCAAAAATTCATCGGTATCCTCAGCTATGGCGTATTTGAAAAGAAAAACTGGGTTATTTTCCCCCTCAAGGGAAAGTTTTTTCTTCTTTACACCATCATGCTTGGGATATACATATTAAATAAACAGCATAAGTCATCCTTAAAGCCATATTGATTCAGAAATGTACGAAACGTCAAACATTTTCATCATTTTTACGCGAGACCAGTAGTATTTCTGAATAATATCGTTATTAAAAATTATATTATACATCATAAATATTAATTCAATTATTAAACTTTAAATAACTATTTCTGCTATCATTGACTTATGGAATTTCTACTCAAATAAGCCATGCATATTATTATTATTGATTCATGGAAGTATACATAAAAATATTGAATATTGACTATATTGTGAAAATCAAAAACAATCTGGGATGGAATTAATTGTTATTTAAGATCACCATTCCACTTAAACTTTTATACTCGTATTATAACATGACACATTATTGTCATAATTTCTTGTGTTAAGGTTATACGATGTTATAAATATACCCGTTTCGATGTTTTACACGTTAATAAATAACGTAAATAAATTCCGTCGTGCTTTTTGCATCAACTGTTATAGACAATTCTAACAACGTTGTAAAAAATCACTATATTATTTTATTGAAAAACGGCGTAGGACCCGAAATCGAATGTATCCGTTGTAGTTCACTATGAACGAATATTTACGATTTCATAAATTCGGTGTACGCGTTTATACTATAAATGATTGCATTCGTCGCTAAGTGTTTTTATTTTTTATGATGATGATATTTTAATACAAATATTATTGAAGATTGTGTAAGACACAATGCTACACGAGAGGATTAATCGAACAAAGTTTCGGCGAATCTTGCATATCAGCCGTGGGTGACGACACGACGTGTTAAAATACCTGTACGGCTGTACGAAACCGGTTAACCGAATCAGTCTGTTACCGGTTATTGTTACGTTATTTATTAATTTATACCGAATACCGCGATTAGAACAGACTGATGTTATACCGGCAAACGGTGTTATATTAATATTCATAGAAGAATATAAATATATAATTATATAGCATAGTAGTAATATTAATTGTTTTAATACGCGAGTAGTTGATTTAATAACACAAAATATAGGTACCTTATTATATTTAACTCTGTGTTTCGTTTTCAGGCTCCTGCCAGCAACAACTGAAGTCATCTAACGTACAGGAAGACCCATGTAAAGCCAAAAACAAGGTGGTAGCCGATGCGGCTTACTGTGATCGTTATTGGGAATGCGTGGACGGTCAGCCTGAGTTGTACGACTGCCCGAACGGTCTGGTTTATGCGGGAAAACACAGGGGCGTCACCGAAGGATGTGATTACCCGTGGAGGGCGGATTACTGCGAGGGAAAAACTCAAGCCAGTAAGACAACTCTTAAAATAATATAATATATTATATTCTGCGTAGAATAATTTACTAGCCTACAATGTACAAGACAAAAATCATGAAATAGTCTCCAGCTTATGCTTTAAGATTAAAGTTAAGATATTTTACAGGTCACGTGTGCATTGTTGAGTTTATAGACAGTATAATATGTAGTTTTCGGTGTTATATACGATTCAATACGAATAATAAATGTCAAGTCCATTAAAATCGTTGTACGCTTTTGTCAATGTAATTCGATCGCGGTTACGTAGACAGCATTTTTTTTTCAACGATTGCCCAAATTATAAGATCTATAGTTAGAGTCTTTTTTAAAATTCAAAATGACTTGAGTAAGTATAGGACTAGCGCATTTTTTTCGTCAAAGTTCGTTCCCACAATCGATGCTCTGCGTGATCCCTTCATGTTGTTACTCAATATAGTCTTATAGTCTATGCAATGAACCCTTCTTATGTCAAAATATATATACAAACCCATCATTGCCCAGGCCGTCAGGCACGTTTTATTACATATTATATATTCGTATAAATTCCTCCGGCGATATCCAAGTCAACGGACTTCTCCATAGGTGCAGCATTAATGCGGTATAATGTTTATAGTATTATTATACTTATGCTACGTGCTATACGGCAAGTCCGTCGTCGCGCAGAGGTGAAAGTATACTGCTGACGCCCGAGGCGGTCCGACGCCCACCCGGGGAGGCAGGCGATCGCCGCACGAAACTCGCAATATCCACGTCAATAATATAATATAGTACTTACAATAATAATAATAATAAATTTGCGCCGATTACAATATATTATAATCGTCTTAAAACACGCGCGCACGGCGTCGTGTATTGTACTATAATGTTTTATTATTATTATTGCTAAAACGAAGTCTGCTCGCCCAATTATCCAGCCGACAACCCGCGATCCTTGGCTTAAAAAGATAATTATTATTATATACATTGCCCACAGATATATAAATAACATCTGAAGGTTAGCTAACTTGTAATACACTGCCGTACATTGGACGTCTATGTTAATCAATATTTGCGTGTTAGTCAATGTTTTTGTTTGTTAAAACACATGAAAGTTCTATATGACACATATAATATCAGTGAAATTGGCTATCAAATACAATATTATGTTTGGTCTAATAATATGCTAAGTCATTACGAATATAAACTTGGAGTTTTGACTGACATTTGGTTAATATATTTATTTTAAAGTATACAAAGTATATTATAATATGTATTTTGTACTTACCTAATGCAATTATATAACCACAACATATACATGCAGTTACACAATAAATTGTATAGACACTTGTATCAATTGTATTCCAAGTTAATAAAACAATTCCAACAAGAAATAACTTTTATTGACATTTGGTTATAAAATAAATATTTTGTGATGTACCTACAGCATACAAGTAGAACTTATAAATTGGATAGTAATTAATTTCGTTTTTTTAATACTGTTCTAATTTGATGTAGGTACATAATAAGTATTTTAGATTCAAAATATCCACTGAATTTAACAACGAGAAATTTGTCAGTAAATTAAAATTTCTATATGCCAAAAATTTATACACATTCTAAAAATAAACAATCATAATTGAATATACCAACCATTGTGGACAAGACTGCGTGAACATAACCCTGTAAACGGCCAATGTTATCGAATCATATAATAAATAATAATATGGTTAACCGTATATACTTAACTTATTTATTCTTAGAGACGGGGACTTGAAAGTTCCATTTAACGATAGAACTTCATGACACTTTTGTGAGAACTGAGGAGACAGTAGTGAGGAGTTATATTATAAAAGGTTTTAAATGAATTAAAATTCATCAAGGAATTCATTCAAGAAATGAGATCTTATTGTTATTTATACATGAGTAAGATGAAATTTTAATGATTGGTGATCCTGTGTTACATTTGCATATGAACGTGCTTTTGTCAGATTTTCAGTAGTGTTCAGGATTGGTGGTAGAGTTGGATGGCGGTGATTGTTGAAATCTTTGGTATGATATGTTATTGTGTTTGTGGGTTAATTGTTTGTAAATTTGTACATAATTTGTGGTTGATTTGGTGTGGTCTTTTCTGGGATGAACGCGAGATTTTTCCTACTTTTGATAGACACACGCCTAAATATGTGCACAGTAGGTTTGAATGTGGTCATAAGTTTTGAAATTTTGATACCGCGGTAGTTGTTGATCGATATTGTTATAAGTTATAACCGTACATATTGCGTTCCACAGACGGTCCGATAGCCCGAGAACACTGCGATTGGCTGTATGGCATATTTGGTCACGAGACGTCTTGCACGCGGTACTGGACTTGCTGGAACAGCACCGCCACCGAACAGTTGTGCATCGGCGGATTGCTGTACAACGAGAAAACTCACTCTTGCGACTGGCCCGAGAATGTCGACGGATGCCAAAAACACCGTAAGTACTTTCCAGTGATTATATATATAAAAAATAACTAGTTATATATTTATACTGTAAATATAGGTAGGTACCTACCTATAACTGTTAAATTAATATTCGCACATTCATACGCATTTGACAGTACATGAAAATATTCGGTAAATGGTGTGACGACTGCTGTAGAGCATCGTATACCGGGCTGGTTACGCACGGTCACGTTATGCCGAGTACACGCAGCTACGTCGTCTATCGCGTAGTGTGGCTTTTATCGTATTCTGATTGGCCGTTGTAATCGTGGTATCGTTCACTAACCACGGTATACCTGGCAATTCCCAGAGTTGGGGTAGCTCTGCTTTAGGACACGATACAACAGATGAAATAGCTGTGTGAATCCGACTTTATTCCACGACGTGCTATGACGTATAAATATACTAGCCTATCGCGTTTGGAGAGCTTTCACCGCTATTTTGTCGTCACCGATGATATAATCATGCGAGGCATATGTTATGCGGTGGTACATCGTGTCCGGCGCAGGCTGCGCAACTCGATTGACGACCATGTGTGTCTACATAATATAATACTATTATCATAATAATAACATACCCGTTGAAACGCTCGATCGGCGAATTACATAATAATTTGCGACCAAAAATATAACCGGGAAAACACAATTCGCCTCGACCTGGTGATATAATACGTTATGTGCGATACGCATGCACTCGTGGTGGGTCCGACACTCGGACTTTATGGCGGAACTATAATATTTTAATATCGTATTTTTATTGTTACGTTTTGACGTGCAGTTTCACCGATTGACGTTTTGTGGAGAACTGAACAAATAATACCGCTGACTAGTTTGTATATATATATATATATATATATATATATAGGCATACTATTTTACATATGCCAATTTACGGACTTTTTTTCATTGCTGTTTTTATTCAGAAAATTCGCCACCGACTAGGAGGTACTTGTTCGTGGACGAAAATACACTGATATTTATGCCGACATAATATTATAATATTTTTTTATTATCCACACGAGTCATATAATAATCTCATAATATTGTCATTGTTGCGTCATAGCCATTGAACTCTACTGTTTTTTAAAATAAATACACGACGTATGCCTCGGATAAATTTTCGTCATTATTTCGTTGTTAATTTATCATTAGTTGTCATTTAAAAGAGAAATCCCGTTTTATTTATCGATAAATCGACGCCGTGCAGCATAAACGAGCAACACTTGTCACACTCGCCCGCTCATTCCATTCGAGTAGACCCGAATTTATCTAACGGGTTATATAACTAACTGACTGCACGCTTTGACACAATCGGCATGCAAAGTATCTTTTATATGTGTATTGGTATACCGATTATGATGTATTTATATCCCACGATTGGATGTATCGTATTATTGCAGTTATGTAATCGCGCACGGGCCGTAGAAATAAAATTAAAACGCGAAAACAAGAAGCATCTCGTAATGACTTATACTGCAAGCTGTAACGCATATCGTTTGGACTCTAGATTCAAATCAAATACTTAATGATTCCGAAGTTAAAATTAATTCTTAACATTGTTTTTTTCAATTTCAAGGTAATACCTATTATAATAATATCATATTAATAGTTTTTTGATCAAAAATTTATTAGAAAGAAATTTTACGAATTCATAACAATTAATAATTTTCTTAATACTATTATCACCGAATAAGCGGTTCTTCTAGTTTTTTTTTGGTTTTCATTTTTTCGAGTAATTTCTGTCTCTCTTACTCTTTTTGTCGAAATCGGGTGTTAGTTTCTATGTTTTATTTACACGTGGATCAAATATTTTTGTCATTCGTTTACACAAATCTCGTATAATATATATTCTTTTGATGTGCGTAAATGCGTTATGTTAAGTTTTGTTTTGCGTTTCAGCTCTTTGCAACGAAGACGCCAACGGAAACGTACCACTGGGAAAGTCGTGCAATAGGTACTGGCAGTGCCAAGGAGGTTACCCGAGGCTGCAAAGATGTCCGGCCATGTTGGTGTTCGACAGGCGCACTTTAAGGTGCGTTGTGCCACCCACCGAGGATTGTGAAGTACCAACTACACCGGCCCCGTCACCGGATGACTTACCGTCCAACGAAGACGACGGCGAAGAGAACGTACCACAACAAGCGCAAGCTAAGGCCACCGCCGCTCCGGCAGCACAGCACCAACAACAGCGAAATCAGCAGCAGCAACAGCAGCAACCGCAACTTCATCAGCGTCAAGGTGGTCAGCCGCAGCAGAGACAACAGTTCCAACAGCAGCAACAGCAACAACCACAACAACAACAGTTGCCTGCCGCTACACAACAACAGCAACAGCAGTTGCCGCAACAACAGTTCCAACAGCAACAACGGGCTCAATTCCAGCAACCCGCGGCTAGGGTTGTTCAACAACCGCAACAGCAACAACAACAGCAACAACAGCAGCAACAGCAACAGTTTGTGCCACAACAGCGGGCACAACCACAACAATTCCAACTGCCTCCATTGCCAGTGCAACAACAGCAACAGCACGCCGTGCAGAGGAGAGAAAACACTCCGGTATCGTACGGCGGCGCCGAAGATGATGTCGGTGATGATGTCAGTGTACCGGTCGCGTTTTCGGAACACTAAACACAATTATTGCACTGTACAACTAACGTTGAAACACCTACACACACCTACACATTTAGTATATTATTAGAATATATAGTTCAAAACGAAAACGAATATTTTATATTACATAAAAAATATAATCGAATTCGATTCTTTTGTCAGAAATGATTTTGTTCACGAAATTCGAATAACCTACACATACCTACAACAAAAGTGGATTTTTCGATTTTATTTTCCGTTAGTATTAGACGATTTTTCAAGGATAGTCACTTAAATATATCCGATACTGTATAATGACCGTCATAAAAACATTAAAAACTACATGTCAATCATCATATCGAATTTTGTCAAGAAATCGCGTATTCAATAACTACGATCGAGAAATATGATCTGAAAATACATTTTAGTCTACCGTCATTTCATAGATACCTATTATAAAAAGACAAATATGGTAGAAGTGACCATCGATGAATCATTAATATTAATTAACGATACATTTCTACTTCACTTACTCTGATTTCCGTATCCGTTTATCTTCGGTCCGTTTCAAAGATTACGACTTATCTCAGCTTTTGTATCCTCGTATACGGTCTGTTAATAGCTATGTTTTAAGGTCGTATCTAACGGTTTTTTTTCCAAAATAAATCGTCGCTATATCATTTCATTCACGTCGATCTAGGCACAATATTAAAAATATGCTAACACTCGTCGAACGAAAGGAATTCAACATACACGACACGTGTGCGTCGGGCATCCTCGTAAAATCGTTTTCTATAACACATTCATATGATATAATAATAGTATACTTTTAAGAGTGTAACGTTTAGATGTTATTCGTGTTGATACAAATTTGAAATTGCTTGCCAAAGGACTGAGTTTATAACGCATTTTATTTTCTAATAATAAACAATAACTTAATAAGTTGAAATGTTTGTACAACTGTTTCCGTTAAATATAATTAATATACATTGTATTATACACTCGTACAAGTCGTACATATATAAAAAATATATAATACTCTGTAAGTATGTATGTATATTGTCGTACAACATTTTTTACAATTTTTTTTTTTTTTTTATATAAATATTTTTATTGTAATAGAAGTTATATTATAGTTACATTATAGTTACATTATTGTTTATTATTAAGATAAATAATATTGCCATTTAAAGGTAAGTTTTAATATTTAGTATAATATATAAAATATAATATAATATTGTACGCTGAACACTTATATCCCATAATATAGTGTTGACATACATTTAAGAAACTATAACATTGTAATGCGTACATTATTAATTAAAATATTTGCAATTAAAGTAAATGAATGCTTTTAATATTTTTTAAATCTGAGTTTGTGTTGAATATAGCAACAATAAGTTCTCTTAAATATTTTTTCGAACCTGTTAGCTTACAAAAAATTTCAACTATCGATTAAATGATCTCGGTGTATTTAAAAAAAAAACACTTTTGTTAAATATATTAGTATGTGAAATCAGTGACAACTAACTACGTTGTAACAATATATAAAAGTGTACGAAAAAGTGTCAATACGTAGTTAATAGGTGTCGAGTGTATAAATATTTTAGACCGTTTAAAATCAAAATGTTTAGGTATTTTATTAAAAATGATCAAGAAAATGTTTGTAGATATGCTGTTTAAGCAGTATTTTGTTTGATTACTAATCAATATTTGCTGAAATCCAATCATATATTATATAGGAATTATTATAATATTATTAATTGATATGAACAATATTAATATTATACAAGTCAACACTGACGTACCATTGAATGGTATGAATAAGGTAGTTGTCGTACCAAATAAAAATAATTTTACATAAATCTAAATAGCATTTTGAAAAACGTTATTGTTTATAGAAAATAATATAATATACGTGTTAATGAAACATTGCTACGTCTCTATACGAATAAAACTGGTAATTTTTGAATTAATATATAAACTAACTAAATTCGTTATTTTTCGTTTAAATATTGGTCAATATTACTTGTATAACTTCATCAAGACTTGAACTTAATAAATTTGAAAAAGAATTACGCGTTTGTATTTTTGAAATGTTTAATTTCTATTAGAAGAAGAATTTTTAAGGAATCTTGTGTTTGGTACGACTGTTGTAAAAATTTGAAGTCCAAATACTTAAAAAAAATTGTGTCTATGCATTTTTAAATTGCTTTAGAACAACTTATACGAGATCTTGTATTGAATTATCAAGTTTTTGATAGAGCTAAAACGTATTTATTTAAGTAGATATTACTACTATCGATAACTACTCTCAATTTGAAGATTGAAGTATTTTACTGTGTAAAATAGATTTAAATATTAGCTGATGACAGTATGATACTCAATAACGAAATAAAAAAAATAATATAGAAAAAATAATCTAAATTATTGATAAACCTATTATACACTCAAGATATTGTTCAGAATCTAAATTATAAAGGTAAATAATTTCTTTTCGATTATTAAATTTAATTCAACATACTATAATATTACTGGCGGACATGAATTATGTATTGCATATCCTAAACGCCGCTGAAAACAGAACAGGACATATAATATTTAATTGCATTACGTCTTGTTATCTCGTGTTTCTTTTTCAAATAGAATGTTTATGATTGTGCTGAAGTTCGTAGAAAAAAAATCCGAAAAAAAAAAATAAAATAAATTATTTAGGTTTTGTTATGTTCTCATAATTAAATCTCTTTGGTATTCGGAGATTATTTTTATTATTCGCGTTCTTTCCATGAACGATGAAAATAGATAGTCCTATAGTGAAATGATTCAGGTAATATTTATTTTTATTCCGGTTACGGGTTTTGCTACCGTCGTCTGTGTTAACGTATTGCATCGATGTTTGTGTTTAGTCTCATTAAAGCCGCCGATAGATATTATTGAATTATTAATCTGAAACAGTTGAGTTCGCGTGAAGAGTTCCCGATCGCAAAATCCGTGACTAGTCATAATTTATTATTACACAACACGATTTTACCCAGTATTAGTATAATTAAAACTTTGTTGTGCGTGTTAATATTGTTTCAAATCATAATTACCGGGTACACCATCACTTTTACAGAGAATAACGCACCAGTTTATGGTAATAATATTACTTTACTATAACGTCTAACGCGTCAAACGATTACAATTTATATAATAAACCCAAACCCTATGTCACATGTCAGTATAGTCAGTCGAGGCGTTCCAATGCGAATGACGCAATATTGTTTTTATAACACGTTCACATAATAATACGATATACAAAACGACCTCGATGTATGCACATTATATTTTCATATCGTGTTAATAGCGCAAAGTTATGATTGTATTATGTTGAGTACTTCGATCGGATCTCACGATTTGTCCGAGTTTAAATTCGCCCGGACGAATATTCTTTCACGTTGGTTTTATAGACATCACTTATTAGCGTTGTTTATATAAATTATGATTATATTTTATAACTAATGTATTAGTTATAGGCACCTTCGGTTCGTTTATACTTTATATCGATAGAATATTCGATTGATTTCATTTTAATCCCTTCATTGTGCGTACTCCAAGGTTTAAATAATTTTAATACAATTTTGCTATTTTATTGCTGAAACCTTAAAAGGAAAATAGTATATTGTTGGTATATTATTAAAACATTTTTATCTATAGTTCAATCAGTGATGCATGATGAAATTCTCATTGGTAGTGGGATACAGTATCCCGCAACACCGATAAAAAAAAGCTCCATATTCATTAAAATCAATACAAAAATGTAGTTTATAGTAGCATATTATTATATATTTTTGTTTCAGTGAAATTTGGCAATATTAATTATGTTATTTGGACGTGTGTTATATTGGTGAAATATATATCTCAATTAGTAGTAGAGATAATAAAAAATAAGAACAAGGTAAATGGATTTATTTTCTTAATTTTAGAACTAACTAATAAATATATAAATATATCTACTTCATGTAGATTTGATTTGGAGATGGGAGTTTGATGGAAATTTGAGATGATAAAGTCCACCTATTTGCGCCATTGATTGTAGTACAAGTAAACGTTTCAATAAACTCGTGTTTTTATCCATAATATATTTAGGCAGCGTACGATTTAATATACATAAGAAATTTAAAAACATCCTGTATAACATTGATATATTTTTATAACCTAATATTTCGTGAGGTAATCTCGGTGGCCCAGAAACCGGTCGGATATTACTTGTAAATATATATTTTTTTTAGGATTTATTCAGCGTTTGTCAATGATTAAATACAAAAAAAAAAATTATGCTTCTATTTCTAAATATAATTATTAGTGATATAGTTATAGATTAGAGAATAGGTTTAAACCTTCAATTATAACCAAGAATTTATATCAATACATTAAAATGTTATATTTTATTTTCTAAAATTAACAAAAATAATAAGCAATTATTGTTTTATTTAATTATTTTTTTTAGTAAAGCCAATTTATTTAAGTATATCTACCATCTTAGTATACCCCTTATTAAGGTACTTATTAAGAGTAATAATATTATAAATTCCTTTTAAATATGAAAATTAATTTTAAATTAATAATGAATTATAAATAAATATACCTAAATAAATTAGATAAAAAATTAAAACAAAAATAACGCTAACGAATTGTATCTACACGACTACGCTATTGATAAGTGTACATCATAATTTAAAAAAAAAATCGTTAAAAATAGTTTCCATAGCATATTTTTGTATTTTATTGGCATTTTTTGGCATAGATACATCGACTTACTACCTATTTAATAAATAAACCATTATTTAGTTTTTTCACCGCATTACTATATGGAAAAAACATTTCTGATGTTATTTAAATAATATACAGTGATTGTGTATAACATTTGTACTATTATTCAACACTTCTACGATACGTCAATACTTATAAATTAATAGTAAATTGACTATTGACTTATCTATAGACTGTAGAGGTATAATATGGAGTATTCAAGTTAGAACATAATAATATAAAAACGGTTGATTGGAAACTTTTTTTAATTTTTTTTATATAACTATTAATTTGGTATAAATAACAAGCCCAGAAAAATTATTTTTTATGTGTTTTCATGTAACGATGCCACAGTGCCAATATCGTTTAATGATTTGTACAATATGGTTTTTATGCGAAAATGTACACTTAAAACATGGCACAAATGGATTAACGATATGATCTACTTTCTTTTTCTGTAATGAGACCTGTAACAGAAAAAAATACATTCAATTATTTTTTAATATTGTGACGGAGATGGAATGACATTTTTGTATTTTATTATGTCATATTTTAAAATCCAATAACAGCGAGTAAAATAAACAAACTGAGGAGCAAAAAACATTAAACTCATAAAAATATGAAGAATTTTATACAGACTAATATCGGTCGTTATACGTTTAAAACCCGAAACAATAAACCAGCAGTAGCTATGTCTATGTATAACTATTAAACATTACGAACATATTTCACTCATCAAAGTCTATATAAATATTCAATAATATGATTAATAAATATTACAGTTCAACTGATCATACCTAGATTATTCGATCGGATAATATTATATATTAAAAAATTCTATTATAGGGAATTACGATTTTAAATTGGTAAATAATAATTTAACGAATGGCAACCAATAATATTTAATAGTGTGTATACGTACCCTTTCTCGACGCATGTCAGTGACGATTCGTCTACAACACTATCCTCACCGCAACTTATCAACCTTGGATGTCCGTGCACGCACGTGATGAGCCTGTGCGCATCTCCGGGAAGGGCGAACCTCGGGTAAGGTTCGAATTTGGCCGAAACTGAGTGCGGATCCACCTTATCCGGGCAGCTGAATCCAATTATGTCTGTGTAGAAATGAAAAATTAAAACGTAATTCAATACACCATTCGAACAACACTACATAGTACAATTTATACTATAATATCTCACGTTCACGACCTGAGGCGGAATCACAACTATTATATAAGTAGGGGGTGAGCCTATCATACAAATTTCAGCTTAAAATAATAATGGTTTCGCTTGCCACTCCAAGTTACTATAAGGATAACTAAATCCGATTAGGCACACGTGATATTATCATAGTATTATTGTAATATGCGCTTGGGCGAAAAACGAAAATTTCGAGCACCTGCTGGGTTGCATCCCACGTCAACGAGTTCATCGGGCCAGTTGCACTTCTTGATCCTGTCATCATAAGCTAGGCCAGGTTCGCAGGGCAGTGAGTATGGTGATCCGTGTTCGCATTTAACGTAGTTGGTGCTGCAAGCGGAACCGTCTGAGAACAAACCGAACTGGTATTCACATCCGGGAGAACTGATCGGCACAACTGTGGAACACGATAACAATGTCATTATGATATGCAATTTTTCCATAGAGAAATTAGTGACGATTGTCGCAAAAAGTCTATGCTTTGGGGTTTCTCAAATATCAAGTATCTATCACTCCCTAGGAACGAGCTCAATTTGTTTTAATTTTCTAATAAATCAATTTGTTGGTTTCTCATCCAATTGCTACATTATGAATGTCTAACAACAGTTTTAGAATCTACAACATTCGACTTCATACTATAGATGCGCTTAAATACAATCGTAAACCGCGAGTCACGGATCGATCGTACAAACACTAAAAGCCAGTGAAAAAAATATATCAATTTATGCGGGTCTACGATCTCTTAAGATACTTTAGCCTATAATCGGATGTATTTATCACACCCTCCCTCCAACCCGTTTGTTTTGAGCATATACAAAATCACAAAGTATTGGACGGTCTTATTAGGGTCGCACGTCACCGCCCAAAATGTTTACGTCGTCGAGTAAACTATATACTTTAAGTTTTGTGTCGTATATTAATTCATCTTTGCGCGTAACTTACGTTCGGCTTTGCGATTGCCGCAGTCGACGGCCCAGTGGTAGTTGCAGTGGTGGTAGGCGGCGCCTTTGCCGTCGTATAGCAGACCGTTACCACACTGTTCCAACGTCAGCGTGCCGTTCGTGCACAGGTAAAATTGATCGCAATAATCGGGATGGGCGTACGTCTGTTCGCCGTGTTGTTCAGGACACTGCGACGATCTTTCCGCGCTGTATTCCTGGCACTGGATAACTGCGAAACGCACAAAGAAACTAGGTTAGGTTATTGTAACTTTGCTACACAGTTAGCGCCATACAGGTAGAATAACCTTAGCCTGCTATATCTGTATAAATACATAAATGGTTTTATCAAATTTGTCTTGGTTTAAAACTGATCACCTCAGTCATCAGTTGAATGATCAAAATATATACTAGTAGATTATAATATATTATATCGATTGGTTTTTGAAAATGCGCGTGGAAAATCGTCGCTATACAACGCTACACTAAATTTTATCTTATACTATGGCTGTTTAATGATAATATCGACTGTACACAATGTATATGTTTATATATTCGTTCTATACGATTATACCTATATTATCGACTTGACGAGCGATTATGTCGAATCTTAAAGGTATTGATTTTGGCCGGCACAAACGATGATAATCGCGTCGGTATACCCACACTCGGTGGTGACGTGGGTATAGAGCGTAGCAGCAGTAAACGATTGCGGGTGTTCATGTAGGTACATAATAATTTTACACATATAATATATACGTGTATAGTATATAGAGCGGCATATTATAATAATATTATGCACGGGTATAAGAGTTCAATTTTTCCTCAGCCCGCCGCCGTCGCGTTTCAAACTCGTTTTGCCGGGGAGGAACACCTATACAAACCGCATAGCGAGCCCGTTGCAAACTTTCACCCGAGCGAAAACCGCACACGAGAATATATGTTATTACGGTATTATTATCTTTATTATATTATACACAAATATATATATATATATATGTGTGTGTGTGTGTGTGTGTGTGTGTGTGTGCATACAACCTATACATATAGAGTATAAGTCATTATTTTGTGATCGCGGTCTCGATATCGAGGCGTGCGCACTGTCTCCAGGGCGTACACGTACGTACATAATATAATGGCAGCTATCAGTATGGAGTAATTTATGAAACGCTTCGGGCGAGTGGTTTTGTTCCAATCTGTCATATACGCGTCCAATGCTAGTTGCACAACTCGGACACGATGTATATATATATAATATTGTATTATTTATAAGTTTATAACAATATTATGCAACTGACATATAACTAATATAATATAATATGTGTCGGTATAAATGTATATAGATAGGTAAACGATTTATAATAATAATAATAATGTTATGTTCTTCGGGGCCGCGATTCTATTAGTCGTTCACCATTTCTTGGACCCAAAATCCGTCACACCCTCCATGCCTAGCCACCCTACAAATTATCCGGCTTCATGTAACTAACAACGACCGATTTTTAACCCTGTTATGTATATATAATATTTAGTATATTATGTACATATATTAAATATTATATGCTTAGTGATCGTGCACTCGATTAGTTTTCATGGTCATCTGTAGATAATTATTGCATGTATCTATGTCCTACATATAATATGTTATACATGCTTTGTTTAGAGTACTCTATTTAATATCACAACAACCGATTTGTATGCATATTATTAATACAATACTTATTAATTTATACGAAAATTATAAAATCACAAATTTCCGACTACACCCAACGTTCAAAAACAATAACCGAAAATATTATTCTGTGCCGTTGCAGACTTTTAATATTTAATATGTTCTAGGTAAGTATATTATAATAAATGTGTTTTTAATTGGATATCAATAAATGGCATACCATCTGAAGAATGCATAGCTAATTTGTTTGTTTGTGATATCGTATACATAAGCATCCCTCGAAATGACATAAAAAAAACATAGGTACGTTAAAAATAAAACGACATACACTTTAGTGTTATATAAAATATATATATACACGCGACAATTAACGTTGGACATTGGTGCTTCATCACGCGCGTTGGTCCAACTTCAGCCATATGAAATGTTCAAATAGATAATATAATATGTATTTCGATCGCGAAAAACTGTACATAATATAATACGCTTACTGATGATCGAAAATAACAATGGTAACACACGATAAACGCGAATAAAACATAAGTTACATACCTGTTGCTTTGAGCAGTAGTACTGCAGAAAACGTCCAAAAGACGTTCATCGTGGCGGCGGTCTGTGTGGTATTTACCTATGCGTGTTTACAAATCCGACCTGTCAGACAATCGGCGGCTTCTGGTGTACTGTACGCGTTGTACGTAAAATATAATAATAATGAAAAAAGAATAATAAAACGCACGTGACAAATGTTATATGTACGTGTGTACTATGCGCCTTTCACCGACAGCGCTCCAATCAGATCTCAAATCTGTAGTATTCACACGCCGCTGTAGCTCGGAACCGAATGAACTTGAACCACTCCGCCGCGAGTGCTACCGAAGTGTTGGCTGACTGTATAATAGTTGCATATTATATATATATATATATATATCATTATAATATATTATATTATACCATTATGACGATATTTATAATATTAATACCTCTTGGTACTATTTCTTCATTGGTGGCGATTTTTTTTCTGTAGTTTTCGATTCATAAAATACAACCGTCACAATATTCTCGATTTTTAATGACACAGATATATAATATACAATAATGAAATAATATAAGTGCTATAGTTTTGTTACCATTGACTTTACGAAGTACGTGATATATATTTTTTTGGTTTTCGGCGATTCTTTTGCAGGATTAATAGATATAATAAATAATAATTGTTATAATTTTCGCGACGGACTGACGGAGCACAATATTATTACTTGTTGTGTATTCATCCGCAAGTTTTAATAAATATATATATGTGTTATTATAGATATAATTATAAGCGACGAAATAAGGCGAAAGTTTATTCGGTTTCAACAATTGGCCCCTAGAACCGTAAAAAATCGTATTAAAAAACTCATTTCGCATTTATTTTATTCCGACAAAGTGATTTTGGAAAAAACATAAAATACTGCAATTTTAACGAAAATTCCTAGAAGTAGCAATATTATTTCGTCAATTTTATTATTTTCTCAAGTTTTATTTAATACACAAGAATGCCTTTTTCCGTTTACAAGTCGACTGCAGTTTCCTTTTTACTTGTTATTCTAAAAATTATATAGACTACGAAGAAAAAGTATTCATCTGTTAAAATTTTATAACACTGATTTATGTTAAAAATTTAAATATTTTTGAGATTATTTAACAGACGAGATTCGAGATGATGTGTAATTATATCAACTTTTATTTATTTATTTGGTATAATAACAAGTATTCTCACTATTTTCCTGAGAAATTACATTTTGATTTTCAACAGACAGAAGATTTATGTTAAACTCAAATTTCAAACAAAATTATATTATGTATAATACAGAGAGAACACATATATTTTGAGTAGGTAACATTACATTGTAATGATTACTTGATGCAACATAATTTTCTTAGGATCATGTTTCACTCGTCTATTCAAATAAAATGAATGAATTGTTTGTGTAAAGGACGATATTATTATTATTGTAAATATAATTTTTGTTGAAACGACTATGCTTAAATCCTTAACAAAGGGCAATCTAGCAACTGCTGATTAATTAATATGGTTCCGTGAAATTCCATAATGTTTCCATTCTATCATTATTCTCTCTATATTTTATGGACTTTCAAGGCCGGCGATCATTAAGAAAACCGGCTAACATTATCATAATGTTACTTTGGAATTGTGCCCAAACGCCCTAAACAACATGGTGGTATTAATATTCTCGCATAAACTACAGACAAATTTACAATCTAAATATTTTCGAATATATTATTACTATTACACACAAATACATAAATTGTTTATTAAAATTATAATTTTTTCAATGAAAAATAAATTATTATCATAATATTTTTGTTTTATAAATTTAAGTTTAAAGTCGCTGCCTTAATAGCTAGTATCAATATTGAACTTATATAATATGTATAATAACAATATATGATTTATGCCCTTATATATATCACATTATGTATTCTCAAAAGAGCTATTTTGATTTATTTTAAATGTAAAACAATGTTGTAAGTTCGTACATTCTTACAAAACTTTAGTCATGTTAAATTTTTATCAACTTTATTTTTATTAATCTTTATCGTATTCTTTATCTTTTTGTATATGGACCAAGGAAACGTAAAATAAATTTTAATCATTTATTCTTTATAAATATAAAATTATCCATGTAAAATTTTAATTCAATAGATTCAAAGGAAAGTATTGTAATTGATAAATATATTTATGTACCACATTACCACAACATAGTATAAACAGGTGTACCTTTTAGTATATAAAAAGCACTATTTATCTCGTACCAATTTTAAATATCTGTAAGTGTAAACTTACCGTAAAGCTATTACTTTTTTATAACAATGCTATTCCAGTATGAATATTTTAATGTACCAAAAGTTCTTGATACATGTTAAATTTATTTTCTACATTTACTAAAATATTTAAATTTAATTTTGTTTATTGATTGGTTTGATTACAAATAAAAAATAATTTGAAAATATTTCTAAGTCCATAAAAATAGCAAATAATAAAATTTTATTTTACGCATTGGTGATATTGTAATCAATGAAGTTTATCCGAGGTGCGATTTTTGCTAGTTGAAAAAAACATGCTGCAGATAAAATGTTTCTCGGTAAACACACAATTAACAATTTAAATTTAGACATTTCTATAAGTAATTGCATTTTAAGATAAATTAATATCACGAATCTTTGATAAGGTTTAATGGAATATGCTAGTAGAATCATTATATCTATTTATTACATACTGTTATCACAAAATTGTGTCTCAAATTTTCATGGCGGCAATAGCTATATTATGAATTGAGTATTTGTGTCACATATTGATTTTAAGGTATTGTTAGGGTAACTCTTTATGAGGCTTATTTCCATTAATTATGTAGTTTAAAAATCGTGTTATATATACTAAAAGTTTCCATTTTTTTTTTCAAATTTAAGTTGTTTGTTTATATAAATGGTAAATTAAAATTTAATTTAATTGTAAAAATATCATATAATGATGTTTAGTGACTTAATTATGTGGATTAATGGAAATTGTATAATTATTAATTTAATACGTTGAGAAAAATGATTCTTAGTAATATAGATATTTAAAATTTTTAAAATAATATGAAAATAAAAATTATTTGTACATTATACTTACTATAATATTACTAAACTATAACATACTAATTAATGAGTCTTGATAATACATTTAAAACTAAACCCCGAGTGCATGCGTTAGTAATAAGGGATATTTCAAGTTTGAATAGTTTATATTTTCAACTACAAAAAAGAGTAAAGCAGAATATATAACAATATTTATTCACTTTTATGTAGGTATGGTTTTAAAATAAATGTTATTCAGATAGTTTATTGTTTTTTGTTTTTATTTAATTTATATGATATTTCTATTTTACTATACCATCTAAAAATAGTATCATTTTTCTTATTCAATAAATTTTAGAAAACTATGGATGTGGTTTTTATAATATTATTTCGTCATATTTATTTGATATTTTATTATTATGTTAATTTAAATAGTTCCTATAGTTTTTAGTAATAAATTGTATTTAAAAAACATACTAGGATTTTAAATAAAATGTTAGTATATTGTATAATTAGTTATTGTATGTGCGTAAACAAATTTTATTGACCAATACTTAAATATAATATATATTAATTGAAAACATATTAAATTAAAATTGTTTTTAGATTCATTAGCATATAATAATGCTTACACTTGAATATCCATTCATTTTTATTGTTTCATTTCAATTTCAGAATATCTGAATATGTATAATTATTTTATGTGTCCACTAAAAATGAATAAAATTGTTAACATCAAATTATTAATACAATTTTTATTAACTAATTTTAGTTATGATTTAAATATAATTGAATAATGATTAAACATTATAGTATTGTCAAAGATATTGTACCTATACTCAGTATCACTATTCAGTAGTGTCGAAAAGTATAATTTTGTTAAAATTATTCTATTTTTAAAATTGTAAGTCAAATTTGTCTTAACCTAAACATATTATAGTCAAAAATATAAATCATAGTAAAAAATAGTTTAATGAAAACTTAGTTGGAATCATAAGTAAATGTTGTATTAGTATATAGGTACTGTATAAATTGCTTTATATTTAATACCATTTTAGATAAAAGATTTTATTTAATAAGAAAAATTACTTAACTGAAAACTTATTATCTCGGTTTCAGCATTCATAATAATTATAATTAAGAAACTGGTACGAGGTTATTAAATAAGTTATTTAATTTACAGTCTAAACAAGTGGCGGTGTTTATAATGTAAAGTACTCAACCAATAAAAGTAATCAGCTCACGAGAAACGCACAGTGGGCGTGTGAAATGCATTGAATAAAAAAGATAAATCATAAGCTTTCACTTATCATATTAGTATTTCAAGGATTTATTTTAAATTAACTTAAAGAGTTAAACATTGTTGGACACATTTTAGGATGCAATTAACTACTATTATTATTCAGTATAATGTACATTGTGATTGCTTTTTAAGACAACAAACATATTTATTTTACATTTAAATATAAAATAATTACACTACATAGATAATATAAATGAGATTTTAGTTTTTTCCGCTCTTCTTCTCGTCCTCGTTTTCGTAATAATTTTCACTGAAAAGTAAAAAAAAGTAAATATTAATTAATATTATTTATAAAGATGTAAATTATTTTATTTATTAAATTTACATCTAATGTAAAATGTAAATTGCTAGTATCTATTATATATACTAATTTTACCACATAATAACTGTATCTATATTTTTTGGAACATTTTCGACCACAATGAACATGTACTTATCATAACAATTAAGATATAATAATGATTTATTTTTAGGAAGTAAAAAAATAAACTTCAACAATGTTGTAAGTGTAATGCATATAACTTTATTCTCGGATTACCATAGAATCTTTTTTTTATACAGAAATTTAAGAAACTCACATAATTTAACATTACATTTTCTAGATTTGTTTTTAATGTAAATGATTTATTGATTTATATTTCATAATATTATATCTTGTTAATAAATTATTCATAAAATATATCTGACAATGTTATAAGAAATTAGCAACAAATGGATACAAAAACTTGAATCGTGAAAGCCATTCATATCGCTTACAGTGAAATTAATCATGAGATATATGACGTGAAGTGGAGAACAGGAATCGATTGATTAGACGTTGTTTGATGTCTGATGAAGTAGGCGGCCATAAAGGCGAGAAATATTTGATTTTTTTTTCGATTTAAACAAAAGCACTGTGTGATTTTTTTCAACAGTTTCTAATAAAAATAAATCAGTGCTATGTGGTAAATGTCTGTTTGTAATTATGTTTATGATCATTAACAATGAGATGGGAATCAACGAAATCAATTTTTGCAGACTATAACGCCTAATTAAAACGTAAAAATGAATAATAATTGCTTTCGAAAATATTTACATGATGGTCGACGGATGTTGTGAAATTATATAAATATATAATACTGCCTGCAATGCCGCGTGATTAATTAAAATACTTATTAATATGCTCTCACGTTTTAAGCTATAAAAAGATTGTGAGATAAAATATACATTTTATACCTATGTTTATGTCTTCACATATGTATTTTAATTTTATCTTATGCCGTTTTACCAAGTAGTAAAGTTTTTTTACAACACTTGTCTTGCCGTGATTTTATAATCTTGCAGGTATGTTATATGTTCGAGGGTCAAGGACGAAACAAAATTTAAGACTACAGAATTAGGATCAAATTGTTTAAGCAAAAATCGTAGTTAAGTGATTTTTCTACCACCCAGAATAACTGCAGTCCTATATACCAGTTTACCACTATCATAATAAATTATTATCATCACTTACCATCCGGGTACATTTTCCGGTTCATCACACTTAAACGACACGTCGTTGTACACAGAACCCGCGGAGCAGCTACCGTATTGTGGGATGACACCGTTCCTACAGATGTAGAACTTCTGACAGTCATCGGGATGCGCAAATGTCGGATGAGGTAAGATTCTGCCGTTGGGACCAACCACGTCTCCGTCCGGGCACGAGAAACCATCGGTGAGGACCTCTGCAAAAATTGTAATAAATGTAAACACATGATATAATAATAAATAAGTAAACGAAAATAACAAATGTTTGCAGTTCACGCAACGATAATATATACCTTATTACTCAATGGTATAATATTTTTATGTTATTTCTATGACACTTAAGTTATATTTCATAACATAAAAAAGTAATGGATTTGTAAAACACAAATATATAATATGTTTTTGACTATTCATAAAATATATAAACAATTTCATAAAGCGGTAAAACAATATATACGGGCCATATAATAATAAATAAATATATATATATATATATATTACAAGACATTATAAGTGACTTGATTAATATTTTCTGATTTTGTAAAAAGAAAAATAATAAACATAGATAAATATTGTGTCGTTTATTCTATATAGATAAATCATGAAATATCATGGTGTACTTTATAATATACCGAATAGGTACATAAACAAACTGATCAAAACGCTTCAGAATAAAATTAGTCTGAATTTTGTCGAAAATGAAAATTTCTAAGACATCGAATAGCAATTTCAAATAATTATTTAAATAATTTTGTAGTATCTGCTTCAGTCGTAACAATAACTATATTGTTGCATAGGTAGGTAATAGATAGTTTATCCGTTCCCGTTATGTATAGTCATATTATCACATTACACCGATTACATAAACTGTAAATTGTAATAGCATGGGCTTGTCTAGAGTTCGACGTACTGTGTTATGACTTATGATTAATGTTTATTGTGCGATTGAATTTATATCTAATTGTTATTCTACTTGTACGGTGACTTACGGTTTAAACGATCAGAATAGATAATCCGTACGAAACCGTATGCCAACACCTATAATACGTACAGTTTGCTATACATCGTTTCGAAATCAAATAATCATATCTTCATCAATATGTAAATATATAATTGTAACTGCAAGCCCGCTGAATGATACCATGCAATTTTGGCGATTTATTAGCATTGCGCATAAACGAAATACGTGTTAAATGCTGTTAATCTTATGCCCGAAACTATTTGTTAAAGGCTATTTATGCAAATTACTTTAAGCCAACCTATTCCAAATAACATAGTAATATGTAACCGTTATGCTTAAAAATAATCTATACCCGCATGTGTAATCAGGAACGGAGTGGTTATTTTTTTATAGAAAAATAAGGTGTAATGATACATAAAGTCACATTCATATAGTTATAATAAATATATTAAATATATTTTGTGTTGATTTGTATTAAACATTTAAACATATTAGGTATTTTTAAAACTGTAAAGCAAAAAAAAAAAACATTAACAATAGACGGTGTATGATATAATATGTATATTGTATACACATATATTAAAAAAGTCTGAGTGAACTTGAAAAACTCTGGGGAGGTGGGAGGGGTTTATTCTCCCAAGCTACACATATGGGTATACCAAAGATTTATTCTATATATATATATATATACTTATACCGATTACTTTCTATTTTTTAATATATACAAACCTATGCTTACTATATACCTATAATACAGTCTATGATACTCCATATAGGATTTCGAACACGATGCCAACTATGTGAGAGCTGTAACACTAAACTATTCACGGGATCAAAATCTGCAAACTAAACGCCTATATTATACACTTAAAACGAAAAAAAAATACCGAAATATAATTAAAATCACAGAGAAATGTAAGTATGTTATACGAGATTACAAATATTGAAAAATACTTCATAAATTTCGACTATTATTAGTGTGGTATTGTTTGTCATAAAAAATACAGTTTTAAAATCTCTAAAAAATAATAATATATTTAATATATTATATAATGCTTGGCTAAGAAACGTTTCAAGATTTACGACTATATAGTATTTTAATAAATTGTAAATGTATAACATTCGTGTGGTGTAAATACATGCGTTGTATACTATTTTTATAATAAACGAAACTGTCATCTGAAAAATGTGAGTTAGTTATTATTTACATTACGTCACGGTCAACATAAATACCGTTCCCCGTAAATTATATAGAGTGATTATTTTATCGCAAACCAAGCAATACCTTAGAAAATACAAGGAATTGTTTTTAAGCGTTTAAAAAAATTACTGACTATCGCAAAAAGACCTAGGTACTTCAGTTTATTTCGAATCTTTAAAAACTTTGTTGAATTTCTTAAGATATTGTAAAAAAATGAATTGTTTGTAAAAAATAGAATCATCAAAACTCAAAGGTACTTTACCAATACATCTTGTTCAGTGCATTGAATGTTATTGATCGCGTGTAATATATGATAAATATATACTATACGATAGTTTACGCTGCAAACGTGTATAAAGAGGGGATAATAAAAAGATTCATATTAAGCCTATACAAATCGATGATATACATAGAAGTGCAGTAATAGTTGTTACGTTATCTCGTTAGTGGGGTGAGTATCTTTATTATAATTTATTAGTATATTTTACCAAAAATCGTAGAAATCTTTTAAAATTAAAGTTTGGAACCACTAGAATGTGACATCTGTATCCCGATAAAATCTCTGTAGTTATATATGTTATCTACATATTTTTCTAAACATTTGATTATAAAATGGATATTTATTATATAATAAGTAGTATAATATTATTATGAATTATAATATATCACTATATGATATATATTTATATATATTATTTTTTATTTATTTATATTCTTTTACATTTTTTAATAGTTGGTAAAAAATATTGATGATTTATATTAAAATGTGTTTTATACTTAACGATTATGTATTATAGGAAGTTGTATTTTTAATGTTTTATAATACTTCAAAGTTTTTGAATGTATGGTGCATATTTTAGATTTTTTAACTACCTACCTATAGATAATTTAAAAATTAAAACGTTTAAGCTTTTTTTGGTTTTTAAATTGAAGAAAAATAAAGCTTATCGTTATCTAAGGAAATATTTTAAAAATCACGTTTAGCATTAAACTTTGATTTTAAAATATATAATATCAGGATACTGTAATATGTATAACATATCATTTTTAAGGAATGTCAGCATACATATTCGATTGATGATTTGGGAATTTTGTTATCTGTTCTTATTATGACGAACTATACAAAATCTACATGCCATAGGTTATTACATAATATTATTGTATACCTTTTTTGGTCGTCGTACATTGCCGTTTGCTGTCCGTCGACCAGGCACAAGAACTAGTTGAATCGTCGTATATCAGACCAGGCGGACACGGCATCTCGTTGGCCACGCCGTCCACACAATTGACGAATTTGTCGCAGGAACCCTCATCCCAATGCCTGTAGTAACCATTGGCCCGGGGGCAGCCCTTGGATGGTTTTGGTTCCTCTGTTGGAGGATTAACAAATAATTATAATATTTAATGAGTATTGAAATAAAAATCATAATATGTACGACCGATGGTGATCACATTCACAAATTGAATAAATAATGTCATGTAATCTCCATCAATTATGTGACAACAAAATCTGAACAATTTGTATGCATACTTACTTTTATTCAGTGGTTGTTTACTAAATATTTAGTAGTTAGAGAATTTTTGTTTACTCAACGCCATAAAGAGATTTTGTATAGAAAATAAGAATAAAATATTTTACACTGTTAACTCAAAAAGCGTCTTAAAAATTTAATATTTTCTATTAATTGTTGGTTACTTAATTGAAAATGTTGTGTATAAAATTTTTTTTAGGTAATGCTAGTAAAATAGCGTTTTTTTAATAATTTTAATAAATTTCACAAGAACAGTGTTATTTTTAAAATTAAATGAAATTCTCCAATAATATTACAAGAGGAACAGTTGTATGCATCATAGAATTTAAATTTTGATAGATAATACTACAGTGCAAAAGAGAATTTAGATATACCAAAGCATAACATTTTAAGACTTTGAATTGTAGATAAGTCATTATATGTATGGCAGTGTTAACACTATACTTACATTATGTTACTATATTATATCAGCCTTTTTTTAAAAAAAAGAACTAATGCTGTTCTAAATTTATGAGCAAGGAAGCTTCAATCGTTCACTCACTGCAGACCTGTTTTGATACATTTTTACGCTTAAGTTCGCCACTGACATTTTATTGAATTCTATTATTTTGTTATGCAATATCGATCCGTAATATAACCAAATCGTCTAAAACGGCCAAACATGTGTCAAATGATACTACATAGTACACACAGTTATAACTTAAACTCAGATTCTATGACCACTGCCTTAGTTATAGTTATATGTAATTGAAGACCGTATATATACATGAATTATCTGTTAATGTAATAAACACTTACGCTGAACGGTCCTCTGACCGCAGTCTACGTTTACAGACGTATCGCATTTTTCGTGAGTAGGGCTGGTGTCGTCAAACAACAGTCCATCGGGGCAGAGTTTTTCAGTTAGTTCGCCGTCCACAGAACAGTGGTAGTACAGATCACATTGTATTTGATCGGCGTAGAACCCTGGTTTCTCGGGACATTGGAATTCACGGTTGTTCTGTTGCTGTCCGAGCGCTAAGCCTATACATATATACACACATTATATCTTATTATTATTATTATATCTATATGTATTATAACTTATCAGTAGTGTTTGGGGCGAGAAAAATTTCAAAAATAATTGATTTTTTTTGTATCGACTAAGAATCATCAGAAATCGATTAAAAGTATAAATGTCGTCGAATCGTGGTCAGATGCAAATTGAGGTGCAAGTAACACACTTAATATTATAAATTATAATATAAAATATAAATCTATTACATAGTAAATTATAACATAAGCAGTCAGATTAAAAATAAAATGTATATAATAATGTTCTACTCTGATAAAATTGGCTGAATCTGCTTCTGGACATATGCAAAATTTAACAACTATTAATTCTTTTCTTTACATGGACTTAAAATGTGGATTATAAAGAATTGATACGAATTTATGATACCATACAATGTTTGATAAAACAAGGCTGGAAAAAAACGTCAGCGCACGTGCATTTTGAGTATATCTATTACCTATGTACCTGAACGTATATTGACATAATATAATATAATAGATAACTAGTATCACGTGTGTATAATAATAATATTAAATTATTAAATATAGTATATAATATATACAGCGTACACAATATTATTAACTTAACGATATATTATTATATATAATTATATGATAATATTGTGTACACATCAATACACAGGTGCGGGTTATCATAATTTCACGTTATTAGACTGGTGGATTTCGCGTAAAACTATATAATATTAATAATAACCGTATATATTTAACCAATAACTATTACATAGGTATACCACTGTTTCAGTATCTTTATATTTTATCTGTTATTTATATAGGTACTTACCCGTGAATAGAACAAGCGCAGCAGCGGTAGCGGTCGGAGCGTGCAGAAGCATCGTTGGTAAAAGGCGAGCAGATTACGAATGGACCGGGTCTTCGGGCACGTATTATAACCAGCTATAGGTATACTCGCCACAGACGGAAGACGGACGAAAAACAAGTCGGCGGAGCCCCCGCGTGCGACTTGTCGCGACCTCTGTTGTAGTGGTGCCGGCGACGAACGACAAAAGGTTTTTGAACTCCTATTTGCTACAACATAATATATAATGCGATACACGCACGTGACGATTTTCAATGGGCCCGTGTGAGAACGTTCATAACTACTACACTCTGCACGCGATATATAATATTTTAATAACAATAAAATATTGTATATGATGGGCGCACAAAAGAGGTACGTGACGAAACACGGACGCGTGTACTTCCACAACCTATGCTGCGGACGATTCTTCGACGAGTGTAACGCGTATAGTGCACCTGTATCACTTATATATATGAGTGTGTGTATTATGTGTGCATAGGCTTTAACCGCCTCCTGACCAGGTTTATTTAGACTCGCCCGGCTGTTTGACATTCTGTGGAAACCGTCCACTAAATACTCAACTTTTATAATATTCACAAGAATTAGCTTCATAATATATTATTATATAAACTGTTGACCATTTCTATTTATTTGATGTTTAAGAAACCGCTGTGAATTATAACAGCAGCCGAGTGGCTCTTTATAATATTGTAGGAACAACTGATTAAAACCTTATAATGTTCTGTTTCATAGACGTAGTTAATATTATTAGATAAAGATAATATGTTATCGTCAAGCACCAGCCCGCAGTTAGATACCACCCTGTATAATGCACACACTAGTTGGCCGCTGGGTAAACATACATAATATTCGATTTCCTGACAATGCGTTTTACACGCCATTTACGGACATAGGTAACCCGGGCGTAACCGAAAATACTGAAAGTGACCTTTACATATTTGTATTCGCCCAACGGCTGTATATCGTAATTTAACACTACCTGTATTACGGTGTCCAACGATTTTTACGTCCGCCAATGATAAAATATAATTAAACGAATTCAATTTGATAAAAAAAAACTATTAACGAGTAATTTATATTTACAGGTTGTCTTTGACGAAAACGACTATCTCCCAGAATTTTAATTGATATATAAATGTCTAATGATTATACGAGAATATTTTAAACAGAAAACAACAACGTCTGGCAAAGCCATGGTTGTTGTTTAAACTCATATTATTCTTGGACCCAATGTATATTTAATAATATGTATAATATTATAATACCTGTGTTTATCGTCTACATATTATTATTATATAGTTATTGTTTTTGAAATGATGCACGAAAATAACACATGCACAGTATTTATCCCTGACATTTTTTTATAATAGGTATACGTGTGTACGAGGTATGACTAATGGAAAATTATGTGGATTAAACAAGTTTTCACATCGTATAAAAATCAAGACACCTTTATGTGTTGCGTCATCAAACCAGTGCAACACTTGAATTTGGTGAAAGCTATAGAAACTGAACTGGAGGCGTTTAATTTGAGTATTAGTATAACTAATAATTACATAATTTTATCTTTATCAAAACAAAGACATTAAAACAGGTCTTGTACATTACTAAAATAAATTATCTAATAATTAGAAAAAATATGTTCAACACGTACGTTTATTTGTTTGGCTATTGGTATCTTATACCTATTATACTCTAAACATTTTTATTTTATAGTGCTTGTATAAGTCAAGTATCTGTGAAAGTTTAAAAGTGTAACTTTCACCGTTTATTAATTTTTAAAAATACTTTTAATTTAATTATAATATAATATGATTTTTACGTATTTTGGTATAACATAACATTCTGTATAGGTTATGAGTTTATGACTAATTAATTATTAGGCATAGTAGATATTATAATATATAAATGTGTATATAAAATTATTGAAATATACCTAGTGGTTTAAAATTAAATTTACTTAATATCTATAATATACTAATTTATACTGTGAGTTTAATTTAAAATAAGATAATAGGTATGCCTTATACTGTAATATATTCATACCTACTTATTTTAACAAATTTTCGTAACTTAATTCCTATACTATTATGTATTCCGAGGTTAAAGAATAAATTAATGAATAGTTTACAATAGGTACTAGATTTTCCAAGAGATTGCTTCTGATACCTAATAAAAAAAACAAAACAATGCAACAAAAGTAATATTGTAATAAAGTTAAATTTTATTTAGTATTACATCATAGTAAGTATTATGTATATATATATATATTTATTATATAAATTCGTAACAATGATGATTTTAGATTTGACTTGGTATACAACTATACATACACACACACACACATATATATATATATATATATATTATATTATATATAGTAACTTAAAGTATACATTTAATATGAGTTATTTTAAATACAACAAAACAATGTGAAACAACTATTGTTTTTTGTTCTTGTTCTGTTGTTGCTGTTGCACTTGTGGATCGTCTTTGTACCAATTTTCGCTGGAAAAAAAAACAATATGGTTTTATTATGCCGTACATAACGTTATACGTATAGAATTAATAATAATTATATTACGAAAACCAAACTCCACAATGTGTCATTACGTCGTCGTGATGACACACTGCAGTAATTGCACAGCTATTTCGATTACAATTTATACATACTTATGTGAGACGCGATTAAATATAAAATTAAATAATTATTTTAAAATTAATATTAAAAAATATACACTTACCATCCGGGCACGTTCTCGGGTTGGTCACATTTTTGCGACTCTTCATTAAATACTTCGCCGGTCGAACAGCCCTGTTCCCGGGGGGTGATGCCGTTGAGGCACACGTAGAACTTCTGACAGTCGTCCGGATGTGCGAACACGGGGTGTGCCACGTTTTGGCCTCGGCTGTTATGGGTTTTGTCTTTGGGGCACGTGAAACCGTCTTTCAATTTCACTAAAATAAACGGACACAAAATATTATGATTTAAACGCTACCACTGTTCGTTCCAAAACCGGGTTTCAGTCACGTAAAACAACGTCGTCGTTATTATTAGAATATCGTATATTTCTTACTGTCGTCTGATTCGTTGCAACCCGTTCTACCGGCTGTGGCGGGCCAGGCGCACGAGCCCGCATATTCATCGAAATGCAATCCATTGGGGCACACGATTTCCGTGCCGTCACCTTCGATGCAGTTGTAGAATATGTTGCAAACTTTTTCGTCCGGGTGCGCAAAGTATCCGTTACGCCTAGGACACAAATAGTTGGGCTGCGGGGTTTCTGCAGACGAGCAAAAAAAGTCGACGTTATATTATTATTCTTATTATTTTTTAAAAATCCAAATGAATGCACAACAGTAGACGTATATAATGACAGTACTCACGGAGTTCAGTTCGTTCGCCGCAGTCTACGCTGAACGGCTGGTCACATTTGTTTACCTTCCTGTTCAACGGGTCGAATACTAATCCGTCAGGGCATAGTTTCTCTGTGGCCACGCCGTCTTTGCACTCGTAGAATTTGTCGCATTGCACTGGGTCCTCGTACTGACCGTTCTTCTTGGGACATTGGAATTGACCATCTATAGGATGACGAGTAAAACATTTAATAAAATGAACACTCGAATAAAGGTGTACGATTCTTCGAGGAGGGTTTTTCAGGTCCGGATATATTACGTACAAAATACGAGGACGAACGCGGCTGCGGAAGACACAGTGAAAGTGAATTTCGCGCAACGACCAACTCGGTTGCAGCTGGCATATTCTAGCACAGTGGGTGTTAAAATAAATAGTTTATCTACTAAACAAATTTTCGAAAAATTTCGCAAACAACTAACGTTATATTTTATAACTAAGACATGAGGCGGGCGTTCTAACCGAAATATCGAAAAATTTAAGTCAACCTACGCGATTAGTCGATTTTACAACACATTATTATATTTTTTATACATAATATCTGAATGATAAAACGGACTTCGTTTAATTTTCCATGAAATTATTTAAAAATAAAATGCATTGCCAGCCGGTGATTATTTGAATAATAATATTGTTTTATTAGTATCTATTTAATAAAATATATTAAGTCTTACTTGTAAAATGGGATATTCCAATAACTATCGTACACAATACTATTGAGAGACTCATAATTGAAAACTTAATGCGTGATGATATGTGCAAGCGACTGCGGCCTCGGCGGAAGAACAGGAAACCATTCCATAGTTTCTCCCACTTACCGATAGCTACCTCAAATAGTCACTTCGGCATGGATGGGAAATCTGAGGTGAAAAAAATTGTTCGATGAATCGATTTCGTTTCGAGGTTTTTCAACCGTAGGTACCGCAGACTCGAAGGCACTGTATAAAATTTCTAAACAATGTGAATGTTCCATTGAAATAATATAATATTATTTATGTATACTTAATATACGAATTACGAATACGCGTTTTACGATCGACGTTATTTATATAATATATATAAATATTTATCACGGCGATTCGATATATTGTCGTATTTTCTCGGTAAATGTGTATATTAGTTATATTTTTTTTTTACATAAATTAAAATATTTTTATACTACATTTATAAAGAAAAAAATATTTTTCTAATTGCTTATTAATTTAGAAGTGCAACAACACTCTACTCATATAAATTTAAATAAGTACTATAAAATTATATTTTTAATAACCTATATATCTACTAATTTTATGTAAGCATCCAAATTTTCAAAAAATTATAATTTTTAGAATATTAAATTAAAAATGTAAAATGTATTTATTTTCTTTTGGAGTAAAAGTAAAAATTTTATTTATTTATTCAAATTATTAGTGAGGAAATATGTGAAGGTTAGGCGTTATGTATCCTTCCTATGACTTTTTTCCCCGACTTTTAAAAAATAAAGTATTATATATTAGATATGTTATTAAGTCATTACTTTTGATTACTACTAATAATCGGTAACGGATTTATAATATGTAAATGAATATTTTTATGAAAACAAGATATTTAAAATTTGATAGGAAAGGTTCACAATTTAAACTATTCTTATTAAAATAACGCTAATTTTATTTTATATATTTTTGTATAATTACATATTTCTCCAATTTATAAATATTTTTAAACATATTTTATCATTTCATTATTCGTATATTTTTAAGCCATGTTGCAGTGATCGAAAACAGCAAGTTGACGGTATATTATAATGATTTATATTTTTAGTTGTTATCTTGCTCATGCTTTCTGACCTTCTTTCCATGCAGGACCTACAATGTGTTATAATAAGTCCTAATCTTTTTTTTAATATAGTATATATTTATATACGATTGACAATCGATGATAAGCGATAGCAATAGATTTTTATAGATAGCATTTGATTGGTTGTATTCATAATTGTACATACCTACTTACACAAATTATAACAAAAAATTTTACTCAAATTTATATAATATTTCTGACATTGATACTTAAAAAAAATTCCAAAAATTAGTAAACCATTACGTCTAAAGTTTAATTTTAAACAAACAATTACAAAATTAGAAACAAAAAATATGTCCTTAAATGATAGTATGCAAATTTCTAAATCAGCGATACAATAAGATGACAAATAGGAGATGTTATTAAACAGAAAAATTCATACTAGTTGTTCCAAAAAAAGAATCCAGACTATATTGATTTTAAAACAATCAATGAAATAATGATTGGCAGACACCTTTCTAAAAATTTGGAATTATTTTCTTCAAATATGCTCTAATTATATCAATGTGAAACGATCGTTTAGCCATTTTAAAAATATTTTGAGACCTAATCGGCAATATGTTAAATATTCAATAATTTAAAAGAAATTTTAATTATTCAATCCAACATATAATTTTGATATTTTTATAATTATATTTGATGTATTTATATAGAAATAAATATTTTTTACCAACATAATATTTTATGTTTTAGCACATATTTTATAAATTATACTTCCATAATTATGTATTTTTATTATATATAAATCCGTACCAAAATTATTAGAAATAAGGTATTGCTTATAAACTATTAATTTATATGCCATAAAGTCTCTTATTTATATCTAAAAGAAAAAATATTTTATACCAAAAAATGACGATTTGTGAAAAAAAAAACATACTGTACAATTTACTTAATAACAACGAACCATACAATACACAGAGCGCGCATCTGAGTTCTGGTCTTTTAAAGACCTGCTAATTTGTCACTGTCATGATTTATATAATTTTTGTGTACACAATATGTGATGTAGCAAGACCTTTTATAAAATTAAAAACTAAAAGACTAATATATTACGACGTGAGACCTGTTTTAATATAATCTTTTTTTGTGGTATTTTACGAAAAAAAAATATATATATTAATTTAAAAACGGATTAAACTTGAAAGGATCTCGACAACAGTTGACAATTTAGAATGTTATTAAAAATGTCATTTAAGTACATTTTTTAAAGCACACAGACATTTTTCAGTATTATTTCATAGTTAAATTGCACTACAACTATTAACTTCATAATATAACATAATTTATCCACTTCCACGTTTATACGAATTCAGCATTGTATGCGTAATATTATACGCATATGTATTTTTACACAATTATACACTGTTTACCTTCGATTTTCAATGACTGTTTTTCATTTCAGTATTTTTCCTTTATATAGGTATAATAAATAAAAATAAAATATAGTTAATAATAAGCATATTATTACTATAATAGTTTATAGTTTTTATAGTTTAATTCAGTTTTTTTTCTCTCGGATGACTCTGTTCACGCTCACATCTATACAGAACGTGACGATAGTTATTTTTTCTTCTTAAATTCCTATACTACTTAGATAACAATATAATATAAGCAGGAAACATAATATAGAATATCCGGGGTGTGCTTAACGCAACTTTTGTTTCACGGTTATCAATATTATTGATGATTTTCTTTAACCATATTTTTTTAATTGACTTTGGTTTTAATTTACCATCAAATGTAATTTAAAAGTATTGTACTTAAAATATTTTACATTATAATTATTATTATATACACTAGCTGTGACGTAGATATATAATGTAAATAATGTTAACTTGAGTAGGTATTTAAATCACAAATAGCGGTAGTAGTAGTTAAACAATAAAATATTTCCTTTAAAGTCAAAGGGTATAAGGTATAATAAAAATTGTTTGCTATTGATACTTTAAAATATATCATAATAAAATTAAAAACAAGTAAAATATATCATAGTGTAAAAGTCTTTCACTGTAATCATACTGGAAAATATAACAAACAATGATGTGCATAGACTATAATCGCAGATTTGACGTATAATACGAAATAAAGTGACATAAAACCGTGTGCTATTGTATGACATTTTTAGTTTTTACCTGCTGATCATAAATTTATTTTTAACCGGGTTTATCGATATATTACTTAGCAAAGACCATCTTTGTAAAATGCAACTTATCATTAATTTATTTTCATTTAATTATTATATTCTATAATGATAATATTGGTAAAATGTATTTTCAGGAGATTATTGAGTGGCCATCGATCACTATCCATCAATGCCATCTTTCCTCGAATATTATTTTGTTCTACTCGTAATGAAAACACAATAAGAATTTTGACTTAGTGTTTCAAAATACATTATAAGTAAGTATTATAATAAAATAGTCATAATAGTTAAATGATTAAACTTTAATTTAACAAAAAAACAATAAGCTCCACGATTAAACATTTTGCTTTATTACATTTTTTCTTTTTAAAATTATGCATTGAAACTTGCAGCAACTTAGGGTGCCAGAATTTGAGTCTATATAGTACAGCAGTAAGGAATTTATTATGTTCTTCTTTTATCGTTTAGCTTTAAAATCAATTTTCACCAAATTTCGGTGAGATTTTTTTAAGAGTAAAAATGTAAAAAAAGTGTTCAAAATATCATGATAAATAAATCATATATGAGTTACTGTAACGTAGAATTCTGTAAATAATAGTATATTTTGTCTTACCTTATTATACTCAAATTAGCTGTGAATATAGCATCATATTACGAGTATTTACAATAATTTATATTTCAAGTAGATATAATGGATAAACAGGTTGCATGATGATAGTTAAATTTTTTTTTCATTCCTTAATGACCTAAATATCGAATTAAAACGATTATTTATATTTCGCAAAAATGCATAATAAATAAGACAAGTAGTCGTAGATAATAAGTGTACTTATATCATACACTCATGAGCAGTAGATAATCTTAAATAGCATAATATTATTATTATTTAATATTAAAAACAAAGAACAGGTTTAAATATCGTTTATTGTGAAAATATATCATTTATTTTTAACTTCGACTTAATGTCCAAATGAGATCAGTTTCCCTGATACAGTTATTGAAAATATCGAATTACAAAATAACAATTAGTTAATTTCATTCATCGTCCTTTACGAAAGTACGTTTTGTAGTTGATGGTCTTGATGGCTTTCGTCTGCTCGCCGCCGCCGCCTCTTTTTCCTTTGATGTTTCTTTGGGTTTTGGATTCTCGAGATTGTAAAGTTCTTCGTCTGTCAACACGCCTTTATACCAATCGGCACTGGAAAACAAATTCGTCACAATAAATTATTATTATAGTTAAGTACATGAGAAGTCAGCAACCCATACATAATTTATACTGAAGCCAAAGAAAAACGTTCCGGCTTTCGAACTACCATTACGGTTAATAATTCGCGTTTGTTATATAATCTACATAATATCATTATTGATAATACACTCGACTCGTTATTTCGTTCGTTTTTATTTACGTGAAATCTGTCAGAAGACGATTACGATTATATAATGATTTTCAGCGACCGAAAATATATATGTTTATAATAATATACTTGTCTTCATAAATATGACATCGTTTTTCGACGCTTTTATTCTATAAATAACATAGATTTTTTTTCTTACCACTCGGGAACATTTCTCGGCCAATCACATTTTCCCGACGCTTCGTTGAACACCTGTCCCATTTTGCAGCCGTTTCTCCTTGGCGTGTCGCCGTTAACGCAAACATAAAAAAATTGACAGTCCTCGGGATTCGCATATCTGGGATGTTGTAGCGCAATCTCAGAAGTCACATTGGGACATCGGAAATTGAATACATCTAAACATAATATACAATCCAATTATCAGTAATGACGAGCATATAATATGTATTTTATGGCCATAATATTACTATATTTATGCGATAACGTATAACGTGATTGTTTAATACTATAAAATATAATATATAAATAATATCTATTTAAATTATATTATTTTCGTTTAGTACAGTTTATAATATGTAAATTTATAATTACATGAATATATATATATATTTTCAATAAACGATTTACCAGAAAGAAAACGATGTATAAAACCGAATATATAAATAACTATGAAAAAAGCCGAGCTGCAAAAATAAAATAAATCGCCGGCAGTGGGAGTTTAGCGCGTTTACCATGTATTTTGATATCGGTCCAAAATCTCGAGCTCATTTTGGCAGTCGAACAAACATTAACATATCCCGCGTCTATACGTGGATTGTATGGTTTTTTTCTCTGAGGTTTATTATAGCGTATCCCATGGCCGGAAACGGAATAACATGGTTACAGAAATAGTGGTGAATTTCTGACAAGTATGTCGCGAGTAAATAATTAAATTATCGCGATGCGATTTTGAAAATACTGCAGAAGAATAGATGAAAATATTGTATAGTTTCATTATTTACCTTGCGATGAGCATCCTTTTTTCTTGGCTTCGTCTGGCCACGTGCAAATGCCAGATTTTTCGTTGTACACCAAACCACCCGGACACGTGATTGCGTTAAATTTACCGTCAACGCAGTAATAAAATTTGTCACAAATGTTTGGATTCTCATGCGCAAAATAACCATTTTGTCTAGGACAATGTTCGGCTGGTTGAGGTGGCTCTAGAAAGAAAAATATATAAATTCAATTAATGCAAGTTAAGCCTTACTATAATATAGTATATACATATTATGTCTTAATAAAATACTATTCTCCCAGCGGTCATCTCGTATAACGTTATATTTGCTAGTTTTTTAGTTTATTGTCGAACTTTACAATTCGTGCGAGTTGATTCTCATACCATCAATCATTTTGAACAAAAAAGTTTTTATAGAATACATTCGTACATTATACATACTTATAGTTTATACTTTTCATTCTCGGTTATTTAGTAGTATCGTTGAGAATGTTGGTATGATATTTATGGATCCAAAACAGATTTTATGTCCTAACAGCGCTAGAATATTTTGTTTAGAAAACGAAAAGTTACAAATTAATTTATACGAGTAAATCCCGAAACTGCGGGATCGATTTATTATCGAACATAAAAACTGTCATGGTTTTATTTATCATATCGCTGCAAATGTTTATTAACACATTGCATAATATTTAATATTATAAACCATATGTGTATGCCAAAAATTGTTTATTTCGCCGTTATGATTATAATACTATATTTTGTAATTTTTTTATTATTATCATTAAAAGGCGCATTAAAAAAAAAAAAAAGGGAAATTAATTTGTCTATACCATGTGGACACGGTTGTTATAATACGTGTTAACATATAATATGTTATTAGAGTTTTCATAAAGAAAGGAAAAAACGAACATTATAATTTGCCGTCGTTAAATTCTCAATGTTACAGTGCGCGTGTACTAAAGGTTTACATATAATTAATAACAAACAAATGGATAGAATATTACAATTTAATTGATGTATTTCATCCTTGAAATTTCTCGAAAGGTGAATTAATATAATATCACATCGTATCAGACTAACAAATGTTGTCGTTGAGTTAAAATAATAATAATATGTACTCGGAATTTTTATGCTATATAATACATATCACCTATATTATACTAATACGAATAAATTTTAAATTATTATATTTTATACGAGAGAACTCGTGTGGATTAATCCAACTTTTACACGTCCTCGACTGCTTCCTCAACATCTGCACGCCACAGATACCTATAGTTTTATATTATGGTTTACTGCATGTACAATATTATGTTATAATATATATATATATATATATTATATTATATTATATATAAAGTGTACGACTACTGATAGACTTGGTATGTACTTGGTCATACGACATTACGTAATAAAAGTGACTATTAGCGTTACAGGTACATGAAATACAAGTTATAGCACACATTATGTATATATCTATAGATAGCGAGAGAGAATCAAAATTGTATCTATATTATATATAATTGTATTATATTGTATAATAATCCGAGTTATAGCAGATGTCGTAAGAAATATAATATTATTATCGAAACGGTTAGGTACCCTGCTATTGTAACATAAATCGCGATAAACTATGCGTATAGATGGTAATTTAAAAATTTCTATTCGTTTTGAATTCCTGACCAATGTCAACATTTGTCGTTTATTTAATGTGACTACTCCTGAGACACGTTTTGCCTTAAATAATAACGCGTAGGTATTGTAGTCTGGACTGTCGTCGATAAACTTGTGGGAGCAGGGACGGTATTACTGTGAAAGGCGTTCACGCAATGTTATGTGTATTTGGAATAAAAAAGGACAAAAGCCAGCTAACGGATAACGTTTCCGTAAGGTAATAATTTTAAAAATCAACGTCGATTTCACCTTCGATTTACCCCCGCTTGCGCATAAAATGATGACAGTATTTTGTGATAAGAAATTTAAATAAAAACGTTAACACTGAACGAAAATGCATAAAATTCCATCTCCGAATACCGATAATGTATAATGTATATCTAGAAAGCTTGGAAGCGTTTAGCGGTATTTATACATAATTTACGCAATCGTCGTTGAATACACCGTTCGCCAAAAATGTTTAATATTTAATAATAATATATTATCACAACGTGCAGTATACAAGACGCAGCGTTAATAGTGTCTATACATAATAATATAATATAAACTTTCTACATAAACTGCGCCCGGCCACGTACACAATATAATAATACAAAATAATATTACATAACGATCACGATATCATTATAATATTATTTTATACAAATATTCACATGAAAAAATAACGTGATAATAATAAATATGTTATAATTTAAAAAACTGCTTGACGCGGACGACCGCTACCACCGCCACCGCGTGTCTTTGCGCGTAAAACTCGCGCGCTATAATTAACACGCGTCGGCCGGCTCGAAAAGGTACGCCTAAAATAAGACGCGTCGGCTGCGTATAGTTCACGTCACACGACGGTTTTTTCTTTCTTCGTCTTCTCGTCGCGAGCGTATATATTTTGTTGGCACCGCGTCCAGTCGCTCGCGCAGTCACCACATTTATATTATAATATTATTGTCGTCAACCTTTTACGTACAATAATAATAATATAATAATCATAACGACAACGAAGACGATGGTAATAGTATTAATCGTAATGACAATAATATTATTATTGCAATAACAACGCAAAACACGACGACCACATGCCCGATCGATCGGTGTGTCCTACGCCCTCCGGCGAAATCGCGACGACAAAAAGGTATACGCGAACGATCGCGCGGACTCGTTTTCGCAATCCACCGCCCACGCGGCGCCCCACAGACTTTTATGTATAAACTGTAATAGGTACACGACGACGTAATATTATTCTATTATTATCGTATGCTACGTATTGAATTTTAATATCGACGATTATTATTGTGTGTTGTTCGTATATTACCACAGCTGAGTCGTGGTGGATTTGCGGATTTATCCATCGCACAAAATAGTATTGGAATGTTATTGAAATAATATCCATATTATGATAATATGTACTGCGGAAATGGTTGACGTGACCGTGTCGATGACTTATCGCGGAAGACTTGCATCATGCGCGTCATGAATCGGTCAAGTTTGGGTAGAATATTTGCAGAGAGAGTTTAGATATTTTGTGCGTGATTTGACAGGGACAATATTAAACTCTTAAAAAACGAACATATTTTATTGCAAATGGGAGTATTATTTTGGCTTTTTTTCAAAAAAAATTGATAGACTTTTTTCATAGTTATTTAATAATTTACTTGTATAGAGTATACTTTATCATAATTCAGACGAGAAAAAACTCGGAAAAAAGTAAGCTGAGTAATGTTTTTGCGGTTTATGATGCTAAATATTTGTGTTTAATATTATAGCATTATACACGATTTACACGATATTTCCAAATACGATGAAATCATCAGGAATCGTGACAAGTATTGCGAGTATCCCGGGTACAAGAAATGTGATTAGAAAATCAGGAATTGTTACAATTACTAATTTTCTGGTTAGGTATATGGATGACGGGACAGTTTTATCGGATAGGATTTGATTTTATATACAATTTATGCGTTTCACAAATTATTGCATATCAATGATATACTATTTTAAGTAAAATATGGGCGTTATATAGCAAAAACCACTTTCTGCGTATTCAATTTGTCTAGAATTTACGGTAGAGAAAATTAAATGTATAATCTCACCGTGGACGTGTAATTACTCAGGTTTTAAAGTATTAAAATGTTAGGTGAAAAATTCGATTTCGATAAAAGGTACCGCTCGACACTGTAAGTCCATTCAGGCTTTTGATATCGACATTCAGTGTACGTAGACGCATTATCTTATATGTGTATATATAATATGTTATAAATATACTTACGCAAGGCGGGCCTTTGCGAACAGTCGATGTTTAATGGAAGGTCACACTTCTCTTGCTGCGAACTGTAATCGTTGAACACCATGCCGTCTGGACATAGCTTCTCGGTGATTTTGTTGTCCGAACATGCGTAGTATTTGTCGCATTGGCTAGCGTCCGCGAAAAAACCGTTCGGCTCTGGACACTCGCTCTCCTGCTGTAGCTGATCGGCTGAATCTTCCTCCTCAATAACGGCGGTCGGTCGATGACGGGGTGCCACCGTGGTCGTGGTAGGCGGCCGTTTTCTACCACCAGTGGACTGGCCGCTCAACAGAGCGACTGCGGAAACGATTCGTTTATTATTATTATTATTATAAGACGCCCGCACAAACGATGTTCCATAGCATTCGTCTTTTATAATACGAGCGCGTGGGAGGTGTATAGTTGAAGTGTACACATATAGTAATATTATATAATAATAGTAGGTAATAAGACCTTGCGACGCGTATAATGTATTGTGTTACAAAAAAGCTTTTAGGCGTTTGTTTTGTAGGTGTTGTAATGGGTGCTTATCTGTTACCGCATTTATATATTATATATATATATATATTACCAGTTCTACGTTATTGTCACGTGGGAAAAAGCGCACAAAACCTTATTATATTATGTACGTTTGCAGCAGTAGGGAACTATGCTGTGCTATTCACAGAAAGAGATCGAGAACAAAAGGGATAAAAAAGGACGTCGAGTATACTTCTTTATAGATATATTATATTATAATATTCACATAATACTAACGAAAAGGAAAAATTTCGTTGGTTCTCTTGCCTAAGTATTTACATGACCTAAATTATAACGTGTATATATTATGTATATACAAATGGTATATTGACCGTCCTTACACCACCGCAAATTTCGGAAATACGCTCATCTGTTCGTTGTTTCTGTGTTTTGAAAAGCCGTCTGAGGCTGGTTGGTCGTTAGAATTTTCACGCGTAACATTATTTTTCCAGAACAAAATACTATTATAGTATACTACCAATGACTAAAAACGTAAAATGAGAGGAGAAGGAAGGTTCGTGTCAAAGAGACGTATTTTTAATCACCACGCCATCCGACGTAGACTATTAGGAATTTGCTGCATTCTCACGAATTCCACATCGGCGTTGAGTATTAATACTTGGACGGTATCCAGCAAGTCTGTAGTAGAAGAGTAAAAGGTTTAACGGCCTCAAGCGCGGGCACATCGATATTGTGTTATTTTTGCGCCGAAAGTCGAAAACACAAACTCGTCATCGTTACGCACAAAAATATCATAAAATATGGACGCCAGTAGATCCGAACACCGCATAATGTAAGAGATTAACAAAAAAATAATTATTAAATTCAATAATCGAATTCCACTCTCTCTCCATCTTATTTGCACTATTACCAAGAAAGAAAAAGAAAACAATAAAATAAATTATACCTCATGAATAGAGGAAAATAATAACTAAAAGTCCAGTTGACATGTAATAAATATTGTAATAGAAATGCATTAAACATAAAAAGGTTGCTACCTAATATGTAAATTAAATAAAAAGGTGAATATTTTTTTTTATAAATCACCTCTACCGCTTTATAGTTTATCAGAGCATTGAATCCTTACGTTTTACTTTGGGCAATAGGGTAAATTCCTAAATCTTTAGAACCTATACTGCTATTTTTATTGTTTGGCATTTTTTTTTTCTTACATACGTATCAAAGTCAATTTGTTTCGAACGTTTATTTATTTAGGGGCAAATCCAAGGTCAGGTTGTACTGTTTATTGTAAATCGTTGCCGGGTACCAGTCACGAATTCAAGCGCGTCCGTTCGTGAGTTCGAGTGAATGCCGTTTATACGTATGATTTAATATATACTATACATATATAATATGCTTTATAGGTATTGTCGATTCACCACGAGAGGGCAAAAAAGAGTGGGATACTGCTTTTTTTATTCTGTCTATATTGTTTATACGTCGGACGCCGAGAAACAATTTTTGATAATTTCTGATTATAAATTATTTAACAATTATTGTATGAAAAAAAAGTATTAAGACGATATAGTAATCCCGAATTTAATAAAATCGGTAAGGTTTTATAATATTACACTACCGTCAGTATCTTACATAATCGTTTTATTAAATATCAAATACACGCATATTGTGAAGGCGAATGAAAACGATTTTTCAACAAATACCTACTACCTATTTTCACCTTTGCGCATATTACATACACAATATAATAATGCGTTTAAAATTAAAAGCGATATTAATATTGACATAACACTACACCGTCTACACCCAAAAAGCTCAAAATATATAAAAGTGTAAAAGCATGTAGTAATATTATATATATATAATCGATTTACGGTTTCAAATAACGTGGCTACCTGCATAATATCATATTCAAATATAATAATATTGGTGCATAAAACGTATATTATGAAAACAAAACTAACAACCTCATACATTTATATATTATTATAAACGAGCATGTGTCGAGAAATCGAACGTATACGATATTATACGCTACATACTTTCTTTTTATTTGTTAGAGGTACATTTTTAAAAAAAAATAAATATTTTCTCGTCGAACACCGCGTTTAATAGAAAAATACGTGTAAGGCGTTTTATAATAGTAACATGATATATTGTATGCGTTAAAATAAGATCAAAACAAGCGGATATATAGATATTATAGGTAGGTATATAATATATTATAGTAGTAATAATATATATGACTTAATTGATTCATTATGCTACTTACTGTGGCACAAAATAATGGCGACGAGTCTTACGTCCATGTTGTACGTGCGGTTTGTAGACCTTTCGATCGCGAATGATTGTGAACGACGCAGGCACGGACACGAGAAAAAAAATAATAATAGTAATAATAATAATAATAATAATCATAATAATAATAATAAAATAACCGGCGTATTATTATAATGTATTCACCTTCGTTCTGAGAAAACCACTTCTCAGTTCTCCCGCGTACACCACAACCACGCCGACCATTAATAACGGCTTTGGGCGATACAAACGTGATTTTATTATATACATATGCACGTCGCCGGATGCTAATACGATTTTATTCATAACGCCACGACGCTTTTTTATTTAAGCGTCGCTGCCGACATAGGTTTCGATGATAATAATAATAATAATAATAATAATAATAATATTGTTACGTCGTATAGCTGTTATAGAGTATAATATATACCAACTTATTTATATATGTGTATATATATAAGATATATGTTACTCAAACGTTTGAATGCATTTTCTTATATTATACTCTATTCGTTGTTGTTTTTTCGCAAGACGAATTTCAAAATTCGAAACTAGCGAGACAAAGAATATAATATATATAATTTCTTTGTCGTGTACGTATAGAGGATAGGATGATAATAATATTGTGAGGTGAACGTAATTATGATTATGACGATGAGAAAGTCTGTATTACGTGATGGATAAAATAAAAGTCCAATTTAAATGTCTTTGTATACAGGACTTTTATTCGGAACATACATTACCATTAAATCTCTGAAATATGATTTTTATTTTTTTGCGTGTTTTGTCTTATGCACATACAGCACGAGATAGCCGAACAATAATATAACATTACATAGTAACTAAATACCCGAAGTTTTACAATGGTTTGTTTCATTAAAAAAAAAAAAAAAAAAAATCACTATGTATAATAATAATATAATATATGGTTAAGTTTTGTAGCTTTACAATTTATTTAATGGATATTAAAAGCGTACAGAATTACAATTTATAAACCTTCTATTCAACAACATTTTTCGTCCTACGTCTGCACTAAATATAATATATATATATAAAAAAAAAAAATCTGCCTTAAAAATATTATTATTATTATTTTCGTTTTACATGTTATCCTATAAACATAATAATAATGTTTTTTTTTTTTTTAATAGGTGGTAAGCTATAGATCAAATGACAAGTATACGATTTTTTTTTTATTTATTCTTAAAGTTAAGTTATTGTTGCCTTTGTGAAATCAACTAGAAAAAGCGTTTTGTCTACAATAAGATAAAAACGAATAGCGTATATTATTATATCGTATAATCGTAATTACCATATATGTATAGTCGTATATAAGTATTACAAACAAGAAAAGAACAAATAAAAGGTAATACAAATTATACATATCCAGCCAAGAAACAAAATATAAACGAAATAAATAAGGCACAACTTACAGGAAAAAAATGTAAAAAAAAAACAAACAATTGTCTAACTTATAATACCCAATACAATAATAATAAGCTATATAATATAATATGTATCTATTGAAAATGTGTACAATCAGTTGAAAACGCCGAACAATTAAATACGTATGTATATTTTATAATATATTATATAGACTATTTAAGACGACAATTTTATTTTTAAAGGTACCAGCTATTAGTGCTGAGAACGAGATTTTGGTTTTGTAATTTATCTTCCAATCCTTGCCCTAGTTTAATTATACGCATAACACTTACACTTTATTGATAATATTTTTTTTTAACTCATAACAAAACTAAAAATGCAATAACTATTTAAATTTTTTTTTCAATTTTTTCAGTTTTTTACTCCAAACAAAATACTATACATTGAATTTTCTACAGGCAATTTGTTTAAAATGTATACACATATATAATGGCTCAGCCTCTAAGCATAATTGCACGTAAACCAGCCCGGATTACAATATGTAGAGACGCGGAAGATCAAAAGTTTTTAATTAAGATGATTTTTCAGTTGAGACTTTTGATCAGCCTTGTACTATATATATTATTATAGTATATAACAAAACATTTATGAATATCTAATCCAATACTATGCATTGTTCAACGATTTTTTTTTTTTACTTACATAATATTTAATAATCTAGGCCTATGGTAAATGAACACTCATTTTTATTATAATAATTATTATTACAAATTGGTTTCATTTTAAGTTTGGGGTGACATTTTTAATTTAGCGTTTAATTTTACCAATCTTTAATCTATATTTTCAAAAAATTCGCATATATAAATAACTAATAAAACTATCAATAACAATAACAGCTATACATTTTTAATTTTTAATAATGAGGTTTTTACGCATTCATTATGCGCAAAACTGTTTTTAATTAATTGATTTTTTTATACAGGGACATTGACGCAATGAGTGATTATTATTTAATTTTATTGTAAATACTTTAAAATATTTTAATAGTAAGTGTGTCGTTCGACCCATCCACCTGGATGAGTCCTGAGCCAAAAACGCCGACATTCGTCATAAACAAATATGACTACGGCGAAAGGTAAACCGGGGAGCCACCATTCGGCTTTCACGGGATAGGTCTTGAGCACCTCGGTCATACCAGGACAGTAAGACACAAAACAGGCTGCTAATGTTTCGAAAACCATTCCGAAATTCAAAACCCAATTGTCCATACCTTGGTGGCAAATGGAATTGTAACGAGTCTTGCAAATAATCAAATCAGCCCATTGCACTACAACAATAGCTATGAAGAAGGCAGTATGGCAGGTATATTCTAGCTCTTTTCTATGCGTAAATGTCCATTCTTGACCATAAGAGTCTTCCAGGTCGTTCACTGACTTTGAATCCCATTCATTACGTATACCAATCAATCTCCGTGGTAACCATCCACATTGAGCCATAATGACGAAGTACGAGAAAAATCCTGCTACAGCTTCAATGACTCCGATTTGTCCATAAGCGACGAAAATAAGTTTACCGTTTACCAATTTGTCGGTTGATGGATTTCTGGGATGTCTTAACATAATATCGGATTCTGCCCTTTCGTAAGCCAATGATATAGCTGGCCACATATCAGTTCCCAAATCAATACAAAGTACGGCAACAACACCGAGTGGCAACGGAATGCCACTAAGGATGAACAGTAAGAACGGAGTTATCTCCGGGACGTTGGACGCCAAAGTGTACGCTATAGATTTTTTTAAGTTGTCGAAGATAAGGCGCCCTTCTTCCACTCCAGTTACAATAGATGCAAAATTATCGTCTAATAATATCATGTCTGCAGTTTGTTTGGATACATCTGAACCCGTTATGCCCATAGCTATACCAATATCTGCTTTTTTCAAAGCCGGTGAATCGTTAACACCATCTCCAGTTACAGCCACGATAGCTCCCAAATTTTGACAACCTTCAACAATATTTAACTTTTGTGTAGGGGAAGTCCGGGCAAATACGATCTCTCTGTTTGTTCTTAAAACATGTTCCAGTTCTTCAGTGGACATATCTCTTAATAATGAACCTTGTATAACGATTGTTGTGGATTCCCGTGGATCTAAAGACGATACCGGTACTCGACGTCGTTTAGCAATATCCTCAAGAGTTTCAGAACCTTCAGTTATGATACCCACAGCCTTTGCAATGGCTTTAGCAGTCACAGGATGATCACCAGTTACCATGATAACACGAATACCAGCCGATCGGCACTTTGCGACGGCATCTGGAACACCAGGTCTTGGAGGGTCAATCATAGACATCAGACCTAAAAATCTCAAATCAGTCAAAGGGAAATTAGGAGGATCTGTGGTAAAGTTGAAGCCAATTGGAAACTGGTCTGTACTTAGAAAAAGATCACAAAAACCTAAAACACGTTCACCGTAACTTCCTAGTTGTTCAATAATTTCATCCATTTCTTGTCTGATGTTTTCGTCCAGCTCAACAACACCGTCACCATAACGCATTCTAGTACAACGAGCTAAAATCCTTTCTGGTGCTCCCTTCATAACTAACAATTGTCCTTTTGACGGCAATGCGTGAATTGAAACTTGGAATTTATCGGAGGAATTGAACGGAATTTCTGCTACCTTTTTATGTTGATCACGAAAAGCCATAACATCTCCTACTGCAAGCTCGGAAAATTTAATTATAGCGGCTTCAGACGCATCACCCATGACTTCTCTCTTTAAAACCGGTGTATTATCTTGTCCACATATAAATTCAGCTCTACTGCAAAGACATCCGCCTCTAACAAGCGACTGATAAGCTTTGGTGTTCCTAGCCTCTTCTGTTACACCTGTCGGGTCTTTGAAGTAATCCACCTCAATGATTTCCTTATTATAACTTAAATGGGTTACAGTCATGCGGTTTTGAGTCAGCGTACCTGTTTTGTCAGAACAGATAGTAGATGTAGATCCAAGAGTTTCGACTGCTTCGAGATGTTTTACAACACAATTTTTTGATGCCATCCGTTTTGCTGTCAAAGACAAACATACAGTCACGGTAGCGAGAAGACCTTCTGGTACGTTAGCGACAATTATTCCGATCAAGAATATAAAAGCATCCAACCAATGGTATCCAAGTAAGAATGCCATTATGAAAAATGACACTCCTAGGAAAATTGCCCAAGCAGAAATCAAATGCATGAAATGATGAATTTCATTAGCGATTGGTGTGTCTCTTTGTTCCAGCCTTGTAGTCAATCCAGCAATACGCCCCATTACAGTATTATCACCACAAAGTATCACAAGTGCTTTTGCAGTTCCTTCAACCGCGTTAGTGGAAAAGAATGCCAGATTGTTCGCTTCCAATACTTGTACTTTAGATACAGCCGAATCTCGAGGTTGTGGTTCAGTTTCTCCAGTCAAAGATGAGTTATCCACCTTAAAATTATGGGCCTCGATAATACGAACGTCGGCGGGAACGCGATCACCGAACTTTACTTCCACAATGTCACCTCTTACCAGTTCTGAGCTTAGTATGTTTTTCCGTTCACCGTCTCGCACAACGTTGGCGTATTGTGGTACCATATTTTTGAAGGAATCCATAATTCTCGAACTTTTTGCTTCTTGACTGTAAGCAAAAACACCTGTTATTACACAAACAAGTACTAATACTGTACCCAGCCATAGGTTGTCTTCCTGTGGTTCTTCAGATGTGGAATATTGAATACCATATGCTAGGAAGCACAGGGCTGCGCCTGCCCATAACAGGATTGAAAATCCTTCAAACAGGTGTTTCAACAGGATTATCCACGCAGGAGTCCTCTTAGGTGGGGTTAAAGAATTAGGACCATCCCTAAGCAATAACCGCTTAGCTTGGGAGGTCGTTAAACCTCTCTCTGGATCCGTTTCATAACGAGTGTATAGCTCCGGCAACGGTATCCGGTGATCATCCAAGTCGATTTCTTTTTTGAGATCGCTCATTTTGGCGATTTTGGCGCCACCGCTTTCCGCCTCTTTGGAACCCATTTTGGACAGAATATAAGGGACTTTTCGTTGTAAAAATACAATTAAAAACTGTTTACGGTTTTAAAAATATTTATAGGAATTCATGGTTATAATTATTAATATTATTATTTTTACAAAATATATAAATACACTAACTAATTGGAATAACGAATTTACGTCAACAACTTATAATACTACTTATAACGATCTTTTCATTTGATTACAAATAGGCGATTCTATCTCTATTCTGTGATCGAGAAAATCGATTACGGCTAATAGGTTCATTTTTAAAAATATTAAATAATATCACAGACTTAGAATAAAGTGTGACTCCGATTTTCTGAAGTGTGTATGTGTGTGTGCTGTTGTTATTCTGGATCAGCGTGGATCAAGACGTCTTGTCCCGCATGATGATTTTCTGCCCAAAAAAAAAAAACAAAACAAAAAATAAAATAAAATAGTAATATATTTTAGCTCATTGAATTGTAAATTAATTAATAAAAATTATACTATTGCTAACATTGGAATGGTATATAAGTTTTTCCCCCAATTTATATTTAAATACCCTTGACGATAATCCAGAAACGCGCTATACATATACGATCATCGTGCCAAAATTATTTTTCTACAATTTATTTTTTTACCTAATGTTGTTTGATAATTAAATTTGATAACTAAAATATGTTTCAATTAAGAATTACTATAATATATTATATGTTAAATTATAATATTATAAATGTATTACCGGAAAAGTATCCTATATATAGTTACATACAGCTCAAATACATATGCAATATGTTACAGTAAAAGTATATTTCATTCTTATAGTAATATGTCTATTTCTATTTATTTATAGACAAATTTATTTTAATTATTTCGAATTTTCATTAGTTCAATTTTAGTAAAATAATTATGTTCATTCAGTATATGGAAAAATAATGACTACATTTTAGAAATTTAAATTGAATATAATTTTATTTCAATCAATAATTTAACATTAATATAAAAGTTTTAATCAAGATTATTCGATAGTTTGATTCAATACATTTGCTTATATTATAAATATATAAAATGATTAAAAATAGCATTTAAAATCGTTTAGCTGCTTATTATTTAAAACTGATATAAGTAACAATGATTTTATTTATTTAAATTTTTAAAGAACCAAAACAATTATTAGATTTTGTATTAATTTAAAATTGTATTTTTTATAGAACATTTTATTTACTTCATATTCTTAAAATTTTGTATCTCAAAATAAAATATTAAACAATTTAAATATATTCTAATTTATAATATTCTATACACTATAAAATTGCGTGAAATAAACGGAAATAGTTTTTTGTATTATTGACTTTAAAAATCATTAAGAATATTTTATACATAATATGTTCATTGTTCATACATGTATAATACATAATAAATAAATTAACTTAACACGAAGTATTTTTGACTCAGAAATATTTAATCAGACGATAAATTTTAAGTAACATATGGTAACTAATAACTATATACAATACAATAAAAATGAATTTTTCTTTCTTGGAGATTATATTATTTTGTTAACATTTGTTCATTTTTAAATACATTAAAATGATAAAATGAATGCATTTTAAAATAAAACACATTATTTGATACTTACTTAAAATCTAAAATCAAAAACTTTAATTGAACTCTGTATATAAAATCTCAATATTCGTTTTTAACCGTACTCATTTATTAATTATTTTGTTTTATGCGTTAAATGTTCTTAATATTTCTACAATATGGAATAGTTTATGTACGAAAAAAAAATCATAAAAAATATCTAAATTCTAAATTACGGATAAATTCAATAACGATGAAAACTAAATTGGATTATGTAGTTTAGATAAACCTTAAGACATGACTTTATTACAAATGTAGTTACTGGAAGAGCGTTTGGTGACCGAATGACCCTGACCTCGCATTAACGAATTCGATTCATTCGAATCAAATCGTCCCAAGTGCGTGTTATGCTATTTCTTTTTAGCCATGAATGTCTGAACTGAAAAGTTTCGTCCGGAATAGTTTAATAAATAAAAACATAGACTAATAAAAACTATTAACAAGAAAAAATCCAATCGTTTGACTGGAATTATTACGTTAACTATATTTTAGGTTAAGACGAATAGTTGGCTCAGCCGCAGTGCGGACCCACACGCCACATTTACCCCCGCGCCGGCCTGCGCGCAATTCCGTGTGTCCTTTCATCGCCCACCCATGCGCCAAGCCCCCGTTCGCCGCCGACGCGACCTATTTCGCCACCCGTCCGCCACCAGCGCGCTCACCGTTCGATAACAGCACACCGTTTTCACACACACGTCAACTTTGACAATAATCACCAAACATATAAAAGTGGAGAAAAAATGTCGACTTTAAGGTTATAAAAAAACAATTTCGAAAAATAAAACATCGTTAGATCGTTATGCGACAAAAATGGAAAATAAAAACAAAATAACGCATAAACACAAGTGTTACATGACCACTACGTATATTTATATTATATTATTTTAGCATTACAATTACACAACGGAAGTAGACGGAAAATTATACTCGGCTGTACGACGATGATGCTACTCACCAAGTTTGGTATCCAAATCACGCAAATATTGTAATCCAGGTGATCGCAGAGTCGCACTTATAAATTTTCCGAATTATTATAGAATAACAATGAATTGAAAAAACACTTAACGAATCGCGAACAAATTTAATAATTATAACGAAAATTTCAATAATAATACAATAATAATAAAGAAGCCAGACCGGACGCGTATGTGCAGCAGTGGTAGGATAATTGGTGAGTTTTTTCGGGATCGGGACGTGGTAGGGATAAGGCAGGCGGAGAGTTCGCCGAGGAGACACGCGATAGAAGGAATAAAAACAGAGGAAAAAGGAAAAAGAAAAAACCGTCTCTGGTGATGGTCTTAAAATAAAGACAGAAAAATCTGTCCAGTGCGTTAGAGCGGTTACAATAACGCGGGTCCCGCGGCTCACGGCGGCAGCAGCTGAACTCCTCTCAGGCGGCGTTTCGGGCCGGCGGCCGTGTCAGTCGCGGCGGCGCGGGCTTGTAGCGTAAAGTTCTATTCTGGGACGCGCGTGCGCGGCCACCGCCGTGCGACGGGCGACCAGGAGGGTTTCGGCATAATGGCGCGGCGGCGTAGTGGCGGCGGCGGTCCTATGGATCCGTCGGGCGTCCAGGCGCCAGGCGCGGTTGCCGTTCCGCTCTCGCCCGCCGTAACCCGTTCGCCATCGTCCGTGTCGCCCTCTCGCCCCACACGAGTAGCACCCACACCCATCTATCCATCCGTCCACCCACCCGCAAATCAGTCCCATCTCTCTCGCACACAAACCCGCTGCGCGAAAAAACGTCTCACAAAGATATTTCACGCCGTTGCCATGTGTCTCGGAGGTGCCGGCCGCCGCTGCCTCCACTGTCTCCGATGATGCACTCACTGCGTATTCGCTAATTATTATTATTACATGACGTTTACAACAAATCACTGTGGGGGAGTAATGCATGAAATTAGTGCACGGATAATGGTGTAGTTGGTGGAGGCGATGGTGGTGTTGGTGGTAGTGGTATAAGTTGTGGCAGCAGACAGGCTGACCTCGTTTCCACTTTGTGTCGACGATAGATTCTCGATTTGTGAGTGTTATTGTATGAGAGATCCTCGTTGCGTCTTCCGTTATAATCTTCGAGGAAGTAGATGGCCGATGTGGGTTATATAAGCGTTATTACTGGACAGTGCTGCATATTTTAACCTAGGGCAACAAAAGACTCGCCTAAAGTCAAACTTTCTCTTCGTTTGTGGTATGCTTAATGTGTAACTAAATATTGAAATATTGTCCACTTTTGAGTATTTAAAAAATGTTTATTATAATTTCTCTTAAAAATCAGAGTTGCCTGTATGGTATTAAGCAGTATATTTTGTGACGATACGTCATCGAAACCAAACCGTTTTCATTTAATTTATAACCACTCTCCTTAATAGTATATAACATTCCAGGTTGTCGTCTTATAAACTATGCAATACAATATGCGTTATAACGACCATAATAATAATAATAATATTATACACTGTACATTTTGTTTTGTTTCAACCATTTGATATGGTACGTTATATTATATTCATTAGTTGTTAGCATACCATTATTTTTCTATCTTAGTTTCTCTTGTGTTATATTATACTATAGAATATAAACGGACAAATCCGTTCACGCATATTTCTACCGTAAAATATTATAATTATATAATATATCGATTGAAAACTATAGTTCATAAATTTAAATACTAATACGTGTCAATTACTCAATCTTTTTATTCTACACTTCTATACTTATGTACTTAAAATTATTTAAAAAATAAGTCAACATAATATATTAACGGTACAATAATCAAACGGTTGATGACTATAGCCAATGTGGGTTAAATATGGCTGAATGATTTTTATAGCTATTTGACTATTTAATGTGGTGTTATATAATGCCTAAATTGCTATCATCTATTAATTTTAAGTAAGTCATGTGGTTAAATTTTTAAAAGGCTATTCTTGTTTATATTTATAAAATAAAATAATGATAACTACAATACCTATTATATTGTCGTCGAATGTAGTATACGTTTTGTACGCACGACGCGGACGCTGTTAAATTGCATACACCGGGTGCCGTATTAAACGATCCCGTCGTATCATTCGTATTACAATGCACAAAAATAATGTGTGATTTCAAGTTATTTATAACAATGCATAGTATACGTGTACGTATTTTAATACTCAAACCAAAACAAGCTCGTATTCATGACTATAACGAGCCTATAGCTCTGATTTATACAAAATCTAACGCCCATTTTACAAATACGTACACAAAATATATTTTATATTAAATGTCGTTTAAAGTATTAAATCATTAAAATTCCATCATAGCACGAAAACGTTTTGTTTGTCTATCGATTTAAACCAATTATTAAACAGTTATCAAACTGATTTTATTCAATTAAAAATCACGCTATAATAATATAATTAAAGTAATTTTCGAATGTCCTTTGTATTTCGTTTTTGTCGTTTACTCGTTTCGTATAGCACGCAAATACTTAAGGACGGTCATTCTTTGTTTTTAATTCCATTTTAGTGGAAATTAAATCCATAACAGATATATATATATATATATATATAATATACCCCAAAACGTTCGATAAAAATGTTAAATATTTCTTTCACGCATCATGTATCCATAAATGAAACTTATAAATGCAAGTAGGTATTATCGCAGAACTTTATTCACTTTATTTAAACCCATGTTTATTCATTATTATTATTATTATTAATAGAAATTCAATTTCTGAATATTAATAATATACCACAAACCTTTTAAAAAAATATTTATTGTTATTTTCAATACAAATATATCCAATAATTAAAAACGATAAAACTTATATTAAAAAGTAAATTATTACGACATAAATGTATATTATTGATACAAAACTAGATATATTACTATAATCTTCAGGATAAATAATGATTATTTATTTCATAATTTATTTTAAACTAAATCGATAAAGAGAACATACGTCGAAATATTCAATGACAACTGAGATTTATTTGTGAAGAAATTTTAAGAGTCACCAATCACAATGTATGTCTCTCATTCCCTTACTTCCATAAAAGATGATATAATTTGAAACGTGTTTGTTAAGCAAAACGTAAAAAACGTGAATATTTTTTTTTTTTGAATTGAATTGACTCAGATCAAAATACAATATTAAAGATTAGGACGAAAAAGAGAACAATGTATTTATTTTTACAGCGTACTCATAGACGTGGTTTTGTGTGCGTGTACAGACATGAATGCATTTTTTACTGACAGGATCGATATAATATATTGTACATGATATTATTTTCACCGATATTACAGAGTTGTAATCGAGGGCGTTTGAAAAATAAACAGTCGTCATACAACACGACACCATTATGATATGTTTGTCATGCTATCGTAAATCGAAGGTATCGGTATGCAGGTATAATAATATAATAATATGTGTGTTTGTCGATGTCAGAATAGAACCCACGAACCGGAGAAGAATAATATGCTGTCAATGGCAAACGTACTTGGATCACTGACGATGCCGTCGCAAGTTTCTCTATTTGTTTTGTACGTAAATATATTATGCATATATATTTGCGGACGAAGTTAAATTAAGCCACCCAGAACAAACATTCTGCGCGACTCATATCGTACACGAGCCAGTCTATTATAATAACGGACCGAAAAGTACTGGAAATTTATAAATATAGGTATTATAAAACACACGTGTATAGGTTTATGTCAAGATTTCTTTTTAGAGTACATTTCTAGAAAATCGGAAAAGCCTTAGGACAGTTTACGAATGTTTCATCTTGTTTTTTTCTAAACTATAATATTATATAGTTGTATTCGATCCGGGACGAATTTTCTATTTTATATATCATCATAAGTCATACGGTAATGCTTGATACATGATATATTTATTAAATTAAATGTATAAGCATGGCGGTATACTAACAACCGTATATTAGATATATCAGTATAATACGAATTTTAATATTGTCTAGCTAAAGTTGTGTAGTTGTAGCTTGGTGGACATGCGATTTGATTTTTTAACAGATTTTAATGTCATAATAGACAGAACATAAACTTTGTAATAATCCAAAGGTATTTTTTTTACATAATAACTAAATGTGTTTCGTTTTTTTTTTTTAGTCTCTAAAAATCAAAATTAATAGATAAACTTTCTGGAATGTATAGATGTTGAACTAAATAAAATCGTTTGGTTAAATACTGTTCGAGAGAGCTATATGCACGTTGCAAATAGAAACCATCGTTTTTGGACTAAAATCATCATCGTGTTTTCACAATGATTTCAAATAAATCAGTTTTAGTCTCGAAAACAATCAGGTGGAAGAAAAAAATCTGTCACGATAGTCAGAAAGCGAAAGGCGACACCGGCATGTCATACATTACACACACACACATATATATATATATATATATATATATATATATATATTAAGAACGTTATTTTATAATTTTAGCAACCCCTCAATAGGTTTCGTCTTTCTATATAAACTCGTCTTTAACAGTCATATACCATCTCTTGTCCATCATCAGTTTTTCGATGACGATAAACCACCGTCGCCCACTCTTATTCGTTTACAAACACTGCCAACCATTCACGCACACGCCCCCGTAGAAGACTTGGTGGTGGTGGCGGTGGCGGTGTGCGCGTCGGCGGCGACGTCGTCGTTTCACCCCTGTGCTTGACGCCCGCAGCAGACAGTGGCGACGGTTTAAACAGCTGTTGGCGTACACGGTCGGTTGGTACGGCTGAACGGCAAGGACAACCGCCGACACCGGCGTAAAATCAATACAGCTTCTATATAATAGGAACCAAATAATAACTTGACCCTTCAGCTGCAGAAAAAGTCCATATTACAATGCACGCCGTCGCCGCCGCGCCCCGATACGATTTCTATTACACTGCTTTATCACGTGGTCATTATCGCATAATAATAATTTATCATCGTTATAATATTATCGTCATTATTTTAACGGAACGCTCATTATTGATTCAGCGTATAGGTACGCGTTATAAATAGCTCGCCGACTTGTATAAACCTTGTATAATGGCGGCTCCGCACAACATATATAATATATTATTGTACAGTGAACGCGTGCACCGCGCTGTATACAACAACACCGCGGACAGAAGCTCTATATATCGGCGGCGGCGTGGTCGATAGCTGGCTGGCGGGCTAAACGTGCGCTTTGCTGCCGGGGCGATGACATATGTACCGGCGGCAGCGACGATATATAGAACGGCAGTCTGCTACCGAACTCTGAAATAACTACAAATCGTTCATTCGCCCGCGTATTGATCATCGGTATCTCATCGGTCTGCATATAATATATTATAACACATAATATATATCCGTGCATATGTATATATATATATTGTTACTGTATATATATATATATATATCAACGTAGTGCAAACATACCGTGGTATAGTACATATTATTTATAGATATCAATTTGATATACGTCGATCGTCTGGAGTTGTACATATATACATCCATTATTATTATATATGTATATATAAATAGCCCGATATACGCGTATTATTATGCAATTTATATACTAATATTACATTTTAGTCATCGATCTCGAGTGTAAATCTTCATCCATACGAAATCGATCAACCTTTAGTGTACATCTCATCCTCTTTCTGTCCCCCCCCCCCTATTGCAAATCCTCGACTATCCACCCACTGTGGCTGACGAGTTTCATATACAACATGATTTTTTGTAATAAAAAAACTACTACAACATTTACATTTAGAAACGTGGAATAAACGTGATTATAATGTACTTATACGACGCGATTATTAAAAAGTCTGCCGAATCTTATGCACATTACAAAATCGAAAAAATCAACAAAACATGCATTCAATTAATGTGCACATATTTCTTTCGAAATTATACAAATCGTGCGGTTGTTATGATAATTCGCAAATAAATTGTGACTGAACCATCTCTCTGTATATGTTATTTAAAATATGTGTTAGGTATAGTACCATAATTTATGTTATCATTATGGATGAATTCGTATTTCAATAACTATATACGATTATATTATACACCTTCCAGTAAAGAATCAAACAACATTATATTATATACGCATTATTAAATTTGTCCAGCACGTAGGTCCGTCGACCCTACAGCACTCTAAATAAAATTCGAGAGTAAACTTTAGGTTACATATATATTTAAAATTTTTAGTTACAAGTTATATTACAAATAATTGTGCATTCATTTTCTAAAGTTGTTACCTATAGTCAAAAAAGTGAAATTCCCATCTGCGATTCGATATTTTATTCCAATCCTTATTCGATTTATATGTAATATATTATATACGCTATTTAATAAATATATATTTGTCTTATGAATGTAATTATTCGCTATGACTAAGTTTGGAAATGTTATCTAGATAAGATAATTTTTCAATTTTTTTAGAAAATTAACATACAAATGATTATAATTTGAAATTTTGATTGTAAAGTTAACATTTTCAACTTTTTTACAATTGCAAATCCATATAATTATTATATATTATAAAAATATAATGAATTACTAGTATAATAAAATGTAACATGCATAAAATAAAATATAAAATTTAATAATTAAAATGTATGAGTACATATTTAAACTAATATTAAATATATACATATGCTTACATTATATATGTAAAAAAGTAGTTTGATAATAAAAAAAAAATATATCATTTTTATTTATCTTAAATAAATTTACTAATGTTTATTGTTTGTTATTTTTATTAATCGTTCATTCTATGTTCGTTCTCGCATTGAATTACATTTTATGTATTTAACTAAAATTGTCTTGACATTTTGAAAAAAAATCTTTAATATTATATAATAATATAAACTTATCCATAACGACACATAGAAAAAATATAGATATAATATTATGATATAGTAAATAATAATTTAAAAAAATAAAAGTAATTTAAATGACTTAAAAATCATTTAAGTTGTTTAAAATATGAATTGTATTTACGTTCATGGTCTATTCGATATAATATGTGTGTTGTATTCACATGTTGTTCGCAAAATATGGACCTGGACGCGATGAACACTCGTTTACTAACTAATTATATTTCCAAACACTAATCCGTTGATCACATTATTGTTTTTAAATCACAAATTCATAGCTCTATTCAGCTATGAGGATAATGCAGAATTTAACGAAATGAAACGAGACCAAGGTACTATCTCCATGTAATTTTGTTTAACTGTCTTAGTGTTACACTTTGATTTTCCTATAGGTAATAATAACAATATTTCAAATTGTACGATAACTTAAAGAAAAACATCTCATGGGTAAGTAACATACAATTATTACATATTATAAATGCTAAACATGTATAATAATTTTTGAATTTTGATATTGCGTCGGCATTATACAACTATGGCTTCTTTTTTAACATGTATATTACGGTATGACTGTTACATGAATCGAATCAGTAACTGTATTTCCAATATAATATGTTACATAAGCGCAAATTCGAGTAAATAATAAACGAACATTATCGGTTTAACCGCCGAAACCACTAAAGAAGTAATATTATGCAGAATTATGACATCAGATTTAAATTAAGAAAAAAATCAATAAATTTTTTCGTTCGAATTATGTAAAACAAGGATTACAATATTTATTCACCTAATGGAACATTAACACGTCATAACCATATCTCAAAAGTTTATCTTAAGTTCGTTTCAAAAAGAATTTATTTTAAGATTTGTGAAAAACATATCTTTCATACCATAAATTATCTTTTTCAGTGTTATTTTATTTGCCAAAAACCACTGACAGGTTTAAATATTATTTTCTAAAGAACGAGTTGAAACGTATTTGAAGATAAATAAACACTGATTGTGAATAAACATATTAAAATAGATCTCAGTAGAAGTAAATTATTAATATAATATTATACGTGGCGTATCATTGTAGGAATTGAAAAAAGTATATCTATATGTGTTAAGAAAATATCGTTTGTATATACTACGTATAAAAAATAAATACTTTCCAATTCAAATTTATTCCTCATGTAATAGGTATATAGTAGCTAGACAACTACTAAAGTCACAGTTGTATGGATAGCTACTATAACGATAAATGCATAATATTAAATTTTATCCGAATATAATTAGATATTATAAATGGCGTTAATAACCTTTAGTTTTGAACAAAATTGTTCAATAAAAAATAATACTGTCCTATTTAGCTTATTATTATTGTTAATATTTATAAATCTCGAAATCATTTTTTAAATATGAAAATCTGTTTTTATATCATATAATAATTGAATAATAATTTTTAATTTTTTAATAACGATTTCATTTATTTAACTTAACTTTAAAACAGAATATATTTATAATATTTAAAACATGCATTTAACATATTACAGTCGTTTTACTCAATTTAAATTTCTAACCATGAAATACAATTTAATTTATACTTTCTTAATTTTATATTTTTATCAAAAATACTTTTCAAATTTACTTAAATCAATTTGTTTTAACTTTTAAGTGTTGTTGTTTTTATTCAAAACTTTTTCAAATGACACATAATATAATTTAATTAATTTTAAGTACTTAGATACTATTAGTGTAGTAGTAGTAGCAGTAATGTACTAATATAATTTCAAAATGCCATTAGGTGTTACTATAATATTTCAAACTATAAAAGTAAATTATGAATTAACGTAATTTAATAAAATAATATCTTTAACTTTAAAATATTTGTTCTAACATATTATCTTTGAAAATCCATTCTCAAATAATTCGAATTTAAAAATAATCAGATACCTAACATAAATGATAATAAATGTATAATTTAAATTTGTAAATTAGGTACTTGCCAATATTTAAGCCATATAATTTTATGCAGAAAGCAATTGCGTATACACAAATATTCTTTTTAACTATAAAATTATAACCATATCACATTATTCCGTTGGAGTCTGTATTTTTATTTTTATTTTTATTGATCCAAACTACTACTTAGGTTACAACAAAGACCATTAGTTACATTATATTTAAATACTGTTACTTAGATGTTATTTAAATGTATATATTTTTATATTTTTATATTAAATTAAAATTATTTTTATTATTTCAAATAAGATTATATAAATTAGTTCACTTAAGAAAATCAATTATATCTAGGATTATAAAAATAGATCGAGTCCAAGAGCAGCATTAAGATTGAGAAGTATTCTATATTCAAAACAATCATAAACGTATTTTAATTTTTAATCAGTCTAAAATTAAGTGCTTAACGGAGCGATAAGTTCCAAATTTTTTATTATATTTTTTATACTTGATATACAATGTGGTTTTTCTTTCAGTGGTAATAATGGTGATTATGTAATATTATTTAAACTAAATGCATGTATAATTTTTATTAGCCAATCAAATATTATTATTAGCATATTATTATGACCTTCAGACAATTGTGTATTCCATGAAAAAGGTTAAGAAATATATTATTATATTATATGTAGAATATTTCTGCCTAACACTTAATAAAATCCAATTTCAGAATATCAGAATTAAAATAAGTTTTGAACACGTGATCATCAATGATGCGTATTATACTTATAGACCAAAAGCAAATGACCATGGTTTGTTTAGAAACAAAACACGGAAAATAAAATAGTAAATGGCATCATTGCCTGTCTTATTTTTAGACAAAATGTAATGCAGTAAATTTAGTACAGTATATTATAAACTCGGTTGTACATGTTATAATTTATTAATTTTTTTTGCGTAAAGCAAAATTTTTACCATTATTTTAAATTACTTATTAGGTTTATTTATTAGGTATATAAAACAAATATATTTGTTTTTAAATTCTCACCTATCTGAACATTTAAAATGTCATATATCATAACAGATAAATTCTATTTTCTATTAAATAATCCGATGAAAAATTCGGGGTACTCACAAAACACTGTTAAAACGAGTAAAAAGGTCCTATAACCATTCCCAGGTACTAGGTAGCAATACTTTGTATAATATTGATTGACCCGATTACCTCAAAAGTAACGAAATCTATTTTTCTTCGAAAATAACGTATTTGATGTACGACCAAAAGCATTTAGACATAGCACAAATCCATAAAATAATTACTACTGTAGTATAATAATAGAAAAAAAAACATCAGTAATAAGTTTATGTGTAATGTGCTATAACTTATAATGAACATACATGATTTATGAATCTATTATATATTTGTACGCTATAATAAATGTAAAAAATAATTAAATATTATTTTAATATAATTTGAAAAATCAATTGCTTTTTATTTATATTTACGTTTAAAAATAAATTATCGTGTACGTAATACTTAACAAGGATTTAATTATTATTTAAGCATTAATAATAATTAGGACCAATTTAATAAATAATTTATTTTAAGTAGGTATCTATAGGTACTTATAAGTTATAACCACTTACATTACTATTATAATGTTTATATATTTGATATGAATCTCATAAAACATTTTCGTCATAATTAAAATTATTTTGAATAAAGCTTTTACATATATTTTGCATTTTCTTTTATAAAAGTTTGTATAGGTCGACTTACAGTTGCTATTATACAGAAACACTAATAAATTGTTACGAAATTTTTTAAAACTTAAACATAAGAATAATGTATATCATATCTATTATAATTTATAACAACTTAAAAAAAAAATAATTTTACTTTTACTTTTATAACTTTCAACGCATAAAATAATTTTAATTTTAAGTGTTGACGGTTGAAAATTGTGTTTATATAAAATATCTATTAAACTATATTTATACTTATATTTATATATGTCAGCTTAGTGTAATTTATTTAACTGATCTTATTTATTATTTGTATCAATCTATTTACTTAATATTATGAACCTCGTCAGCATTGCATGCAATAACAAAACGTACTATAAATTGTAATAAATATATAAGTATGCAAATTGTTTACATTTAATAATTAATTAATCAATTTTCATTAATTTGATGAACTATAATTGTGAATTAATCAAGTCATATAATCATATCTAATAAATATTTTAACTTTGAAAATTAAAACTCAAAGTTATTCTTATTTAATTTATGTTAATTTAGAAGGTATCTTTTTGTTATTTATTTCTTTGTAACATTAATATGTTATGTATTGTTATTATATAATAATGAATAACTACTAAAAAAAAACCTCAATAAAGTTGTAGTTATTGGTTATTACTTATTATACAAGGTGTGTGCGGTAGACGAAATATTGTTTTATTACATAAATATTTAAATATAGTACAAAAGTAAATAATATATAGACTTCGTTGTCTTCGACCTTTTAGTTATTATATAATCTAGTATTGTGGTCTTATATGTATTATGAATAATAAATACGATTATACGCGCGTCGCATAAACTGTAACATAGAGTTAGAATAAAAAGTCGTAGTCAAATTATAAACGAAGGAAAACAGCTATATTTGCATAAAGTTTATGGGTCACGAATCACGATTCTCGAAAATACAGAATAATTCGTTAATTGAACTTTGTAATACATACACACACACAGATATATATATATATATATATTGTACTTATAAGTAGTAAGCTCCGCGTGTGCTTAATGCAGTATATCTGTACATATATAAATATACTAATGATATTACTATTACGAGGAAGTAGAATATAGTTTAGCATACCATGTGGTAAACGGGTTCTCTATATATTATTAAAACAAACTTTCTTAGTACCTAATTTCGGAGGTTAGTGCGTGCGCGTTTTATGACCGCTCGAACGTGACGTGTCATATATATATATATATATATATATTATAAATTATAATAATATATTCATTATATTCCTAGTGCAATGTCTAACATGGATATATTTTATTCTCGGACGGGCGCTGAGACGGCAAAATTCTTGCGATGGGAGTATCACGTAAATACAACCAACGATATTTGATAATATTTCTGCAAAGTGTATATAAATAATCCTTGTATAAATTATCTACTTTAATTATTTAAAAAAAATATAATAATCAAACTGCGAATCGTTAAATCGCCGTGGGCGAGATGGATAATTGGAATCTATATATGGCGCTAATACTCGGCTAGCACATGTACCTATATCTATATAATACGGAAGACTGAAGAGCGCTATATGTGCGGCCACAGTTCAATTATTATTATTATTATTTTTTTTTGTTTAAATTCATCATCGGTTATGGTATTTTTTTTCTCTTAACGATCAATCCCTACGATTTATGCAACTCTTCTCATCCATATACGGTAGTGCCGGGTGGCCGGTGGTGAAACGGTGGTGATATCGGCGCGTGGGGCGGAATACTACCTATATACACACATACACTCGTCTTTTATATATATATATATACATATACAAAAATCGATTTTCGACCCTTGAAAAACTTTACGGGGAAAATCCACGTAACACGCGCACACACTCACTTGCGCACGCACTATACACAAACACATATTATACGTAACACGTATAATATATATATACTATTATATAAAGTTATACAAAACATAAACCTGTGTATATATATATATCCATCCGGGTTGTTATGTATATATTGTAAAACGAAAGCGGTACGATTTACGTACCTAACCTACAATGCCGTCTCGTATATATAGTAATACTCAGTAGTCAGTTGCAGGTCATCGATGGCGATGTTTAGCAACTACGGCTAACCACAGCTGTAGTCTCGGTAGTGGTAGGTAGGTAGTAATAATAACTATAGTGTAACTGTAATAATATTATTGGTTGTACTACAGTTTTCGAAAGCTGGTGCATTCCCAAATCAACGCATAAATACGTTGCGTAATCATTGGTCCACGTGGTTCCCGGGGCACTGCGAAATCGATATTATCGGTCATACAGTATACCATAGTATTATATAATAATTATTGTATGTGTCGAGTAGAGTAAGACACGACGGATGTATATACTGTATATATAACAGGGACTTTGCTCACATCCGCCACCGAGTCGGCGGCCTGCGCAGACAACGCGCCGAAGCGGTGAGCTCGGTCAGATGAAAGCCGCCACCCGAGTTCACACGCGTAATGAGCGTTATCGTTGTCGTAGAACGACGACAACGACGACTCCTCCTGTATATAGACCATACAGGGTAGGGCGCAATAACGTAATATTATAATGATTTAGATATAGAGTAACCGTTACACGTTTACGATATTGATTTGAGCGCATTATATGTGCAATGTTATAGTACCCTATATTGTACATAAATGTGGTATTAAATATATTATACACACAACGGTACGCGGCGGCTTTAAAATTTATCACAGCCTACCATTTTTACCACCTATCACATCCGAACCACAGAGGTTGCACCTGCCTCAATACTCTTACTCCTTCTATATCACTCGAGGGAATCACAGACATAGGGTGCGAAATTAATGATCTTAACTCTTTTTTGGGGCATTCACCCATAAAACTGTAAAATTGTAAAAGTTATGAGTACTAAATAATGTTTTTTTTTTATCCTGCAAATGCGGATTTTTAAAATCTCAACCCTCTATCTATTAGTCTACATTATATACTGTAATTTAAAACACACGCTTACATACTTATACATATATAAACCTTAGTTCTATAGACAATAATCAGAACTATATAATAATTTAATAGTTTATAACGTGCAGCTGTGTGTGTATGCGCGCGCGAGAGAGAAAGACAGTGACAAAAATTCAAAAACATAATTATCCGCTGGTTTTATCGTACGCTCAAAAGTGTATTTCATATAACAAATTATGTGTATATAAACGTCACAAGGTACCAGCAAAACAATATTATAATATATTTACGTAGCATATCGCGCGAATCGCGAAAAAATAGTAAACGTAAGCGTAAAACAGTGTATAACGGTATACCTCTATATATACTGCACACGTTTACGATACACACTGAACCTATACGTATATTTAATATACATATCACGTATAAGTTATTATAATCTTTAAGCAAGCAGCGTTGCCTCGTCCAGCCACTCCCGTGCCCTATACTTTGGGGGTAGATGTTTGTGGTGAGGAAGTTGAGGGCGCGGGCGCAACGCAAGAGAAATTAAAGCAGCCGCCACACCGATATATAAGGTTATACACGCGCAGTGGCGGCGGCGGAGTACACGAAACCACACCACACTTTTGCTATAAAAAAAAATTATACATACATAATAAGCGTATTGTATAGACGAACTGTACAATAAAATATATACTAGATTCGCTTCGTACCTTTTTTTTTTTTTAATATATATAATATGACCTAATTCCGCGCACTTATTGAACGAATAATGCAGTTTTATCGCGTTGAGGGTTTAAACTTTCGACTCGTCGGCGGCGCGATTTCGTGTTACAATAACTGTACGCCGTCATTTATTGTAATTTATAATAATATTGTATATATAGGTACCGTGTACTACGGTTCGTACACGATGTAAAAAGAAACGGTTCACTTTCACTGCTGTCCCAATCAAAATGATGTATATATAATATATATTCTATAAATCCAAATCGATTGCTTCCTAGATTATACGCTGTATATACATAATATTATAGGTAGAAAATGTGAACGTTTTTAGTGAAAAATGCTCAGACGATTTCATTGTAAAATATTTGTGTATAGTGTAGGTACTATACACTAAAAATATGTGTATATCTATATATATATTGGTACCGAGCAATGATAAATCGCATTTCGTGTTCGTAACGTGTAGCCTTTATTTACGACTAAAATCCGGAAACACGTGCAATAAAAACTAGTGCTATAGCATGTTGATTACGCCTTAACAATATTTAAAAACAATTTTTAATCATTTTTATTTTCTCTATTTTAAAATAGAAAGATTTTAAACAATATATTATTATAATAGATTAGTGTATTTCGTAAACAAATAAACATCAGAAAATATTTTGTTACCTTAAATTAGCAAACTTTACAATATACACAATAATAAAATGAAATACAAATGTTGAAATGTGTCATGTGAATTTCTGATAAGCTATGGTTAAAAAACGCATAGCCAATCTACATATTTTTTTGGCCATTCCATAAAACTATTTCACCTCCCTTGTAATCAATATCTGTTAACTGATAAGATATTATACTCTATTTTGTTGAACATTAATATTAATTTATTATTGTTTTTTTTTTATAGATCTATTTATTTAATAAGCTACGTGTGTTATAAAATATTTAATTTTTATGTTCATTAAATAAAAATGATGAGAAAAAGTATTAGCTTAAAATATCTTTACAAATGTGAAATACAAACAAAGTATAGTAAGTTTTAAAAACAACTGTTTAATATTTCCTGGGTAAATAGACACTTTAGAATTTAGATGTGCCTAAACAAATATTAAATTATAATTAAATATCAGATTATTACTAATTTAATTCAATTAGTTAATAAGTTATATAGCTACCTAATAGATCACCAGCGTAACAACAATTTTTATAGGGAGGGGGAGCTTAATATTAATTATACATTTATATGTAGATACTCGTTTATTTTATTTATATTATACATTTATACATATTTACAAAGAACTTATTACAGGATGCACGATTAAAATTTTAAAAGATAAACAGTAAACATTAATAAAATTAACCACCGGGTTAGACTTATTCATGGCCTAATCAAAAAGATATCATATAACTTTAAACACCCAATAATTATTAATACAAAATAATTATTATATACTGTAATAAATAATTTATACAACATTTTGATTTAAAAGATTATTGATAAAATATAGTCATTTAATGTTATTTTTTGTTATACTCATGTATAATAAAAAAATTGAAGACAGTAAAATATATAATATTGAAGATATTATTTGAATAGTACCTATTCCTAACATATTGACAATGTTGTACTTATGTCAAAATAAAAATATAAATAATGTTTTATTACATTTCTTTTTACATGACTTATGCAAAGTAACTATGTAGAAATTCACTTGGGAAATAACCATTTCTATATGAAATATGTAAAACTATTTAAAATGTAACTTGTGTACTCGTATGCATCATTAAATTATTTACAGATACTTTCATACAGATCAGTACTAAATAATACTTAATATACGTGGAACATGAAGAATAAAAATACGTGATTTTTGTCATAAAAAGTTTTAAAAAAATAATAATATAATAATTTAGTAATTGGTAGATTTTAAGTATTGATTTCATTAGTTCAATTAAATAATTTATTGATGTAACTTAAATAATTTGTTAAGCTATCGTTACTTTTTAAATACTACTAATTGATTATTGTAAACCATCAATTTTCAACACATGATAGAATGATTACTAATAATTTACTACTTTAGTATCAACTGAAATAAAATAATTTGATCTTTACAGAATATCATATTATGATCAACACAAAAAAAAGATGATAATTAACTAAGTAATATCTATGCCACTTATAAACTATTTCTATTGAATTTTACATTGTTGTAACAATTGGCTTATAAATTATAAGTTATAACTATAACGTTTCACATAACTAAAATGCCTTTAATTCTTTTAGTATATCGTTATGCTAAAATATACTAAAATGGTTGCTTCCTAATAATATTTAAGCACATATAATTTATTAATTATATAGTTTATTATAATGCATGACTGATCATAACTTACTTTAAAATATCATCGTAAAACACCAATGTACAAATACAGATAATCTTTTGAACTTTAAGTTTGATAATGATAAATTAATAATGTCTTAGCCACAAAATTGATAAATAATTTTTAGGTAAACTGTATAAGCATGTTTTACGGGAAAAAAAAAAAAGTTTCATGTTGTTAACATTTGTATATCACGGTAAATGATTAATGGATATACTAAAATAAGTTTTTGTGCTATTTTAAGTTATGCATTTGTTTTTCACATCTGAACTATTTTAAAATATGAATAACATGTATATTTTAATATTGTAATCAATTAATTTTTCAAAAAAAAAAAAAAAAATTAGAAAATAGAAAAAAAATGTTTATAGTATTAAAACAAAATGAAAAAATATTCATACCTAAATTGTCAAATAGTACCTATCATAGTTAAAATTCGAATTATATAAGTACTTATTACTTATTTTCATAAGTATGTAATTATTGTATTTCAATGTTCTTATTTTAATTCTAAGCGGAGCAATAATGAATGTATTGATTTTAGGATGATGTTTTATTTTTATGTACCTGAAAGCAATACAAAAGTATTTTCCATAATAATCGAGGTAAAAATAAAATTACCAAAAACCATTCATAGACAAAATCAAATTTGTTTTAATTCAAAAGCAAACAACTGCATCAGAGAACTATAATATTCACAGTATATTTTATATTTTATTTGCTTTTTATATGAATAATACCTACAATTTTCAAAGTATTTTAATACTTTTTTATACTATTCATAAATATTTGAAATTCTTGATTTTTTTTTTTTGGGGGGGGGGGGGAGGGATTTATAAATGATACAATTTTTATTTACCCGTTAAGAAGCATTAGCTTCCTCATAAGTGTTATTCTTACAGTTATTTAATCATATCAATGCATATGCAGTTTTTTTTATAAATGTTTTCAGTTCAGATTTTAATCAGATTTGTTAAAATATGTTTAAGTTATAAAGCTATGATAAGTAAATCATTGAATATACTAATTATGTTATTATATATTTTATCACAAAATAAATGCAATACGTTTTAGTAATAAGTAAATAATATATTGATAACTTGCATAAAATTGAAATACCGTATAAACTCAATATACAAACACGCACGTAGACGTAGTGTTTACTGTTTTTAACTTAAAATTTGATAATAGGTCAAATTCGCTTCAATATTAAAACTAAATAACAAAATAATATTGGTTTTGATGAATATAAACTTACATTTAACATGCTTGTTAAATAGATACGAATTCTATAAATATCTGTGATGTGTGAGTAATAAATATTTGTTTTTAACTATTAAATATTCTTCTATCTAGAAAAAATACAAACCAATCTATTATGAAGATAATCATTTTGAGATTTGTAAAGAACTGGTGTAAAACAATGACCTAGTACAAGAATATACGAACAAAAATGTAATAAAATTTGTGTCACCTATATGGGTAATCTAATAAACTAACGTATAATATAAGATATTAGAGATTGGAGTTGTTATATACAAAGAAAATTGAGATGTGTTAAAGAATGTTCTGACAGGAAAAGTAAACAAAAAACAGCCACACAGTAAACCAAGAACCAGATGAAAAGATTCTAGAAAAGAATAGTAAACTGATACATGGAAATACAACAATTTGCTAGAGTTTGAACTAAGAAAAATAGAGAGGCTTACTATTGAGTGCATAGGTTCTTAATAAGCCGTTAAATTTTTAAGAAGAAGAAGAACTATAAAATATTAAGTCTAACAGTCGCATATTATATTTTAAACTAAGTTAATTATGTAACTATGAAAATATTAAACTGTTTAATTGTTTTAACGATACATTATTTTTTTAATTTTAATTATTTTCTTCGCAGACCTTTAAATCTTTATATTTATAACAGTCAGCCAACGCCCAATAATCATTAAAATATAAATAATGAACTAATTATTAATGTTTAACCTACATAATATATTGGAATATTGTGTAATTAATTTTGTAGAGCTGCTCTCAATAATTGTAAATAACTTCACACTAACATAAAGTGTTTTGGTCCATTTCGCCAACTTATTAGGTCTCTATAAAATGTGTTTGTAATTGATTTTCTCTACTATATATACAATGTATTGTGTATATATTGTACATAAATATACATACGCAAAAACATGCAGCCACACACATATCTAATAAGAATAACAATGTTCAATGACAGCCTTCATCATCGGGATTGAATTTAATTTACAATAAAATTTATTACATATATATGGACTAGTCAAAAGTATTGACTATACAATTAAGTATACTGCAGTATATATATGAAATTAATAATATAATATCACATTATTACGTTGCCTTTAACTATAAGAAGAAAAATCCAATCAATTGATGTTATAATAACATCCTACTAATAATAAACAAACCAATATAATTAGGCACATAAAAGTGTCTATTTACTTACGATATTCTCTGTTATACAATCGATGTATAAATAATAATTAATAATTAATACAGAATCCCTTTTTTTTTTTTTTTAATAAAAGTCACTAAAAATAATCGATCGTAATACATTAAATTTAATTTAAAGTAAAAAAAAAGCTATTACTAAAAGATTTATTATTCAAAACTAAAATGAAATTATTTTAACATCTTGTAGATTAAATCATTTTATAAGTAGACTCTAATGTGGCCATGTAGAATGGCGTAACCAGAATTTAGTTAAGAAGGAAAGTTCAAAGAAATGTGTTATATATTAGGCCTTTTCAAACAAAAAAATAAATGTGTTCAAATTTGAACTTCAAACATAATGAAAAACTGTAAAAGTTTTAATAATGTAATACAATAATTAATAACATAGATAATGCTCGATGTATGGTTGGACGTAGGGGGGAGTGAAGTACGCCAATTAATTTTTCAGAAATGTTAGCGTACCCTTACTATTATTTTTAAGGGGAACGCACGTGACGCTTCATCATTTTGCTTTTTTATCAAAATTCGCGAAATACCATCATAATTTGTCTTATGGATTATTTCTAAACAACGCATCTATATAAATTATAATAGTCTAATTTTGAATGTTTTTTTTATTTTTTGGATTGGACTTGCTTTGATGCTTGTTCAAATCAAAATCTACCACTAGATGGCGTTTTAATTATTCGGATTTTTATAAGGTAGTTGAGAGGTGAAGGGAAAAACATGTAATGCCCATTGCCCACTAATAGTTTTATACCAAGTAGCTTTGTAAAATCTTAGATAGATTTGGGTAAACGAGATGCGGAAGAAAATTATTGCCAAAAAAGGATAAAATTAAATAAATAGTTAAAAATTGATGTTTTTTTTTATTTATTTACTTTTATTATCCTTTTGAGTTAGTTATTATTTAAGTATAATATATATAACAGATACAATAATTACCTATGTCTTATATTAACTTATTATTTTTTTTATTTTTTTAATCGATTATTTATAAATATTTCTTATATGATTTAAAGAGGGGTATTAGGGGGTGTGGGAGCATAGTTCACAACACAATAACATTAAATAAGTAATGGGGACGTTCTTTTTTTAAAAGTAAATAAAATTCCCTTACTTTAATATTGCCAAGTCGAGTACTACATGGATATATATATATATACAATATAGCATTCTAGAATTCTAAATAATAATTTGAACATTTATAATTAAGAATTGCAGGTTTTCAATAATAATATTTATTTTGATATATTATTATAGAATTCATCTATTTATAACTTTAATTAGCAAAAATATTAACGTGGACGATTGTACATTCTCACTGATAGTACTTTATTTGCAAGTAATTTCCACCGATATGATTTTTTAGTTTTGACCCGTTAAATAAACATAGAATCAACCTAGATTATTTTTTGATCAATTTTATTTTGAAATTTTAAGTTATAGTTACTATATCTATAAATATTATACTACTAATCGGTCCACGAACGCCGAATATAAATTTTCATTAAACATCATCTTCGTAATTTTATATTATTATTTCAGTAAATAATAAATGCAGAACATTTATGTAGTCCATACTTCATTTATAAATTATTATCAAAACATTTTTCACATATTATTCTAAAACGCTTGGGAGAATTTATTTTGATTAATTGATTGACCTTTTTAAAACCGTTGATTTCATATTTATATTACGGTCAAACAATTTCCATATAATATCATATATTTTAACAACGATTCTCGGTTAAAATATTAGCACAATAAATATTATTTAATTTTCTAATATTAACATATTTACATTAAACACGCATCTAAATCTAATGTATGAATATTTTATTATTTTAAGAAACCAACATAAACCTTCAATTATTTACATATTAGTATAATTTAATCAATTTTCATTTACATAATAATTAGTAATTACTAACATGCGAAATTCAAGAATTTGTGATCTATGGAATAAACATAGTGTTAAATACATTACCTACATCATGTATGGTATATGATGTACTTGTGTCCATTTTATTTGTATTCATCTAACTACCGTAGTAAGGTTTGCGACAATTTTCGAACAAGAAATTTTCACGATATTGAAATTATGATAATTAAGTATGTACCTATATAGTATTAAACAATGTAACGAAATCTCAACCGTGAATATAGATCGATAACAACTTACCATATTTTCACGTCATCGCCGTTGTTGACGACTAATTTAAAAGTAATGCGAAGCGTGACGAAATTTCAACGAAACAAATTTTGAACGAAACTGTATAAAACTTCCCGGATAAATCATACCACTCGTTTCTTAAAAATATTATTAAATTAACTGATATTAAAATAAATAAATAAATAAATAATATTTGTAAAAACTATCGTTTTTTTTTATTATTTTACTCCATGATGCAATTACAATTATTATTATTAAAGTTATCAGTTATTATTACTATCTATTTATAAATTATTATTTTATGATACACATTATGAATATAATTAATGGAAACATGTAATTTTTGCTATCAGAAAACAAAATTCAAAATGTATAACTTTTTTTTGATAATATTTTTAATTTTTATTGTTTTATCGAAAAAATAATAATTGTTTATTATATGATATAAAGAAATTACAACGATGGTCAATATTTTAAGCTTTTGATATTTCGGCTATCGTAATTTTAATCCGTCGTCGTTCGCACCACGCCCGAGTATTTCTCTATGATATTATTCCTAGGCCCCTAGGGACTACGACGTTTTAATGTTTAGATAACAGTACATGTATAAGCATCAACTAGTATAATATACTGCTTTTACTATGATTTAGTAGCGGTACCACTGGTCAAGATATGTGTTTGCGGGATTTTTTAATATGATGTTTTGAAGTTTGTGTTTAAAAAAATAGATTTTTATATTCCCATAAACGCGATCGTACCTACGTGTCTATACGTATTATATCACTATAATGCTGCGGCCAGTGATAGTATTGTTTTATCTTATTCCATACCGTATAATTATACCGCACAGCTACCCATGCCAAATTACAGTACCGAAAACACCTCTTATAATGTTTAAAGGGTACTCTTGTCGCTTGCTCGCGCCAAGAGCAGAGACACCAACTGTTTTACTATAGTAACTGCGTATTAGTCTTATATATAAGCCATGCATAATATGATATGCAATATTTTACCTACCCAATATATAATTTATTCAGCTTAATAATAATAGTGTTACTAATTTACTATTATACGGTGTATAATTACTATTTTGTTTGTTCGTTAAAACGCTGAACAAGAACGGCGGTGCGACGGGCCTATCGTGAATCAGCTATTACTCGTGATATGAATTTCGTGGAATTCTAACAAAGTAGACGGTTATAAAATAATACATACACGACGTACCTACATTAATCCAATGTTAAGATGATACGCACTCACGTGCATATACCTACAGTACATCTATACGTGTAAATATTAATCGAGATCGATTAAAATACAGATTAAAAACCAATACTGCGCGTTGTATTATACTTATTATGAGTAGGTACACAATAATTGGACAGATATACAATATTATACACAACGCTTGTGTTATTAATTATGTATAAATATAATAATACTATACAGTACACCCTCCTAACGTTCAAAGTTAATGGTTGGCAAATCGATTTTGAAATGAACTACATTCCCTCCCTGATAATCGTCGTCCTCTAACGCGTTTATAATAATATGTGTATGCTAAAATGCATGATATATATATTTATATATAGCTGATGGATATAATAAATAGCTACACTTACTGCATATATTATACATAGATATATAGGTTAGATCGTTCGTGCGTTGATCTTAATCGTGTGTACATTTTAATAATAATTCATACTATACATGAGCCAATACTATTTATGTTACAAAAAAAATAACATTATCCGTAAAGTGGATAATTAAAAAAAAGTGTTTAAAAGGTATGATTTTCGCGAGCAAATAATACAAACAACGTCGTGATTACATATTATTGAATAGATTTACTACACGGAATGGAATGTTCATAAATCGTATCACCATAGTTTCATAGTATAGTCGGACACTCGGTAAAATATTTTTGATATTTGGTAGAAACATGTGGACGATTGATGACGTGCCGGCGGCTACGCGTTCTTTTTTCGACCATTTATGCGGTCCGTTCTTCGTGGCGTTTCGCGTTTTGGGCATCTGTCCGTACACGAGAAATCAAAACGGTACTACATTAACAGTATAATATTGTATATTATTATTATTATTTTTTAAAACTTTTTTTTTAATTACATTATATTATTAAAATAGTATTATCCGTAGTCGGTGACGGACCATGCCGGCGATATATCGTGACTTTTTCCGGTGGGCCACGATTGACAATGTGCTTACAATTATTAAGGAATCATATTTGTTGTTGTAGATAAAACTATTTATGTTGAAGACATTATTGACGTTGTTAAAAATAAAAGAGATTTATTATATAAAAATTATGTACAGTTTCTTTTAAATTTAAATTTATAAGTGAAAATACAAGTTATTTTGCTCAGTAATCACGAATTTAAGAGTAACGTGCTTTCTAAAATGTCAAAATAAGTAGGAATTTATACCTTAAAAAAAATCACTAAATTTATCCTGGACGAAAGAAATTTCAAATCTGGTCAAATAGTTTTTCTAAACTGAATTGTTTTTATAATAGACTTATTATAGTTCATCACTGAAGATATTTTATTGTCGTGGTTTGTGACATGCATTTCGTCATAATAAATTAGCCTTAATCCTTTTGCATCCATATTATTAATTTATTATGTTATAAGCTATTCGTATGCATGTATACATAGTCGCTTTGTCTATAAACCGATTTCAGATTGTTGGCGGTCCACCATGGTACCAACGATTAAAATCATTTCACTTAATCGCTTTCAACGCGTGAGTACTGTACCATTTTCATCACTAGATCCAAATATTTATATATATGTATATATATGGTTTATATCATAATAATTATTGTTAACACTGCATTCTACTACAACTATTGTCGCAAAGAACGTTTGTATAAACGTACCCCGGTGCTATCACCATTATAATAATAATATTGTGTAGTGTGCTGTGTTTACTGTTATTAGGTATTATCATCGTCATCGTTGTTACTATTATTATTATCATCATCGTTTTCGTACATATTATTATTATTATTATTATTATTACACAACCATGTACTCTTCGTGCATTTACTATTTTTCTGCGGAGACCGATATTTAATAGTAGCTTTCGAAACGGTGACAGGCCACGCGAAGCGTTTCTGCGAATTATGTCTTTTTTTAATGCTTTAATTTAATTTTTTGCATCTAACTCATGTTTTCCTGGTAAAAAACGATTCAAGAGGATAATACAAATGTAAAAACACAAATTAGGAAAAATAAAACAACTATAAACTGTACCGTATACAATATCACGCGCACTTCAGGCGTCGCCGCGCCCTGCCCGCTAAGCTGGCCTACATTATAATGAAAATATGATATAGGTACCTACCATACTTTATTAATTGTTATTACACCACCGTGTGTTATAATAATTAATATGTACATTTCATTTAAGAATTGTATGTAATGACGAGTACACTACAGGGTATAGGTACGTCCCCTCCTCCACGGAGTTTTGCTTCATTACAACAGTTATAGTATGTGACAATTACATATTATATTAGATAATCAAAACATTGGATATGGATTTAATAATAATCATAATAATAAAAATAATTTATTCAACTCAACTTAGGTAGGAAACATAAATAAAAATAAATTTAAATGATAATATGAACTGATTAACTCTCTCTTTAAGCAAGATTATGATGAAAGGAAATGTCTTCAGTTATTAGTTATATCAGAAATAATTATTAACAATTTTTTAAAATTTATGAAAGTGAAAATGATTACAATAATAATATAGTTCGAAAATAATTACATAAAAATATAATATTGCATAAAAAATAATGAACATGAAAAAATAGTATCATTTTTGACATTAATGATTGTTTTTCTCGAATATATATTTTCTTATACTTTTTTTAAACATTTTATCTCATACGTTTCTATATTTGTTCGAAAAACGCTTCAGCTCATGAATAATAAAATAAAAACACTTATATGTATTTTAAATCTAATATTAAGTCAGTATTTTTAAAATTTTATATTTTCGATATAGTCCAACATCACTCACGTACATGAAGTTGTCCCTACCATGTTAAGATATCTGAACCAAATTTTAACTAATACTTTGTAACAAATTTGCAACTCTTTTCAACCTTCATAAAAAAAATTGCAAATTGAAATAGGACTCCGACAACTGACCAATTATACTCATATCTAACAAAGGAAAATTGATATGTATACTATATTATATAAAGATCAATGATTAATAATAATATAAAAATAATATTTATGTGGCATAATGACGTCTGAGCAAATTACAAACACAAGACATAAACTTTTAGTTCAAATTGTTCAAACGTATTAATAAAATATCACAAAAATTTCTAATTTCAAGTCAAAATGTCAAAAAGAAAGTCTAAAGCCACGTCAAGGCTTATTGCCGTATGTAATATACATTTGCCGGAAATATATATGCTAGAATTCTATTACAGACCCAACCATGACGGGAAATCAAAAACATTGTCAGTAACACATGTTTCACATGAGTATCTAGTATGGTCTAACATGGTATAATAATTACATTCTTGGTTGTTTATGTTTTAAATCTTATCACCTGCCTACTACATATTAAATACACACAAACAGACTTCTGTATAATACTTCACTACATATTACTATATAGCATAGAAGTCTGCGTATATGTAATATGAATAATATACTATAAATATATTCATATACCTATTGTGTATAATGTATAGACTATATACCAGGGGTCACCAACTGGAGGACCACTAACACTTTTTTTACAGACCCTTATCCGTGGAGTAGATTTTAAAATTTTTATAATATAAATAAATAAAAATTATAAATGTGTCATATAAAATTTATATTACGACAAAAAAATTAAATTAATCTGTATTGAACAAATTCATATAAATTAATCAATATAAATACTAATTTAAAAAAAAATGTATTTATAAACGTATGTAAATTATTAAATTTGTTAGAGACCGCGACCAGTATGGTAAGTTTCAAAATGGACCTCCATAGAAATTAGTTAGTGACTCCTGCTCGTAGACTATATAGAGTAAAAAATATTATAATATTGAACTGTTCTATGACTTGACGACCTTTGCAGTCGCTGTATAGGTCTGATAACGATTTAAAAATGACCTGAAAACATGTATAATTGTTGACACTGACACACTGTAAAACACTGAATAAACACTAAAATTACTGGCCCACCGTCGTCCGGTATTTTTAAAATATAATCTTTGCTCCCGCAGGCGTCTTCCGCAAGAAAATTGTGTCTGTATCTTCGTTGTACACGTTAATCTCGGGCGTGACGTTTGGGTACGCCACGTTTTCAGCGATCAAGACATTATCCCGACATCCGCCTCCCATAGCCATGTCCAACTTCAATCGCGTACTTTTGAAGTTCGGTTACGGCACGTTGGTCGCACCGTCCATCATCGTGCCAGTCCTCATGTGGTTCGAGACGACTAAGCTCCAGGCATATCTGCACGAATGGCGATTGTTCCAAGTACGCCGACGCTATATTAAGAGGCACATATTATTATTATTACATTTTTAACAAATATTGTTATACTATAAGATATGTAGATGCCTAAAGTATATTCATCGTCCTTGCATACGCAAGAGTGAGCCATCTACACACGCTGAACTAAATAATATATAAATATTTCTGTCTAAAACGGCCTAAAGATGTAGACACTATATAATATATTTTTTAATTGTATCGTCGAAAACTCAATAGATACTTAGAGAATACAATTTTAACGTTATAGGTATGATATTTTTATTATATTATTAAACGTCTTTTACGTTATCCGTGTTAATTACGTGAATTTCTATGCTAGAATTCAAATCACTTGAACTAAAATATTCAATTCATATTATGACATGAGCAGCAATCTTTTAAAAATATGTATTTACTATACATTAGAAAACCACTAAAATCCATTGATAAACGACTTACATATCCTTCACTTCCTGGAAATCCTATTTTCATGAACTGAAAAGAAAACGATTTCGTGATCTTCTAAATTAATCCTCCGACAAATCAATTCCTAGCTAAGCGCCATTAATGGATGGCTTCTTAATCACGTCACTTCAACAATTTTTATTTTCTATCCCAAATATACTTCTTTTGCTTGTAGTATAGATTATATATTTTTATTTAAATTAAAATGAAAATATATATTTACATATTTATATGTTATAATCTAATATCTATATTCTGTAATATGTACTTTTTAATAAAAATGTATCCTTTCAAACTTAAATATTGTTAGTAGGTTTTCAGTAAGTTATGTATTTAAATTATACCTACCTAATAATTTTTAAGTAGTAAAGATATTATAAAGGTTCATTTTGAATACTGCTGATAATATGTTGTTAGATATTATTTTAAATTTTAATACACTACATGTATCTATTAAATGGATTATAAATTATAATGTACCAACAAAATATGTATTCAATAATGTCACGTGACAAATTAATTACCTAATTTTTTTATATTGTATTACACTCATCGCGTGTGACTAATTTTTATTATATAATAATATAAAAGGCTAACATTAATATTTAAATAATTTAAAATGATACTTAACTGATAAAGGAAAAATATAAACTATTTTATGTAGTATTGAACATTCATAAGTTGTTATTCAAATTATAAGTAGTAGGTACACTTAATCATATTATCCTTTTTTAATTACTTGCAAAAAACAAATCTATGGCGAAAATTAATGGTTCGATAAACGTGTATAAAACCCTCTTTTTTATATATATAACATGTCTGATAATTGTTTATTTTTTGGTAGTAAAAATTCTTTACAAATTGTATGTACTACCTTCATAGTTTAAGGATTTTATATTTAAATATTTAAATATTGTACATAGAATAAGTAGTTTCCATTACCTATTGGCTTAACATCCTTATAACCATTTAAACTTTTGAAATTTTAAGTAAACAGTGGAAACATTAGTTCATTAATAAAACCAGTTGTAAAATTGTAATTTTTTATTATTATATATTTTTTTAAATAATATATATCAGTTATCCTATACCACTTTTTATATAATTAAGTACTTTTTCTAAATTTTTCTTTTATCAAATAACATATATTTTAGTTTCTCCTCAATAATATTTAATGTTTAGGTTGCTTCATATATTTTTTATTATGGTTTTTTTCTAAATTGACATAATAACATATTATGTAAGTATAATATGATAAATTGTTGAACATAACAGAATTCGCTACAATGGCATTTGGGATTTTTAACTAAAGTCGCTTCAAATGTAAGATATCATCATCAACAACTAAGTGATAAGTCTATACAACAAGACATTCTATAAATTGCATTATATACATTTTTTTTTTTTCAAATCTCTGTATAATAATATTACTTTAATGATGGCTATATTTTTTGAATCGTACAAATATGACTTTTATGTGAATAATGTTTATAATATTATAGATTATGTTAAAATATGTATATACAGAAGGTACATACTATATTATCAACATTAATATTAACTATTGTTGTAAAAACTGGAAAAATAACAACATAAAATGAATATTTTAATTTTTACAAACTACAAATGGATTTAATTACATTACAAAATTGCTGGAAATGAATTCTAAATACTTGATAGACGATAATAAACACGAACAAAATGTTTTGTATCATTATTATTCTTCTATTTCACATATTATTTTGTTGGTTAAGTAGATTTTTTTTTTAAATTTATTTAAATGTATTCATAAAAACAACATTACATTTCCCTATTAAGTATACACAGATAATTTACTTTACGGATGAATAGGTAAATTTATTATTGCTGCACATTTTAAACATAAATAAAATAATAGATTATATTAGGTATAACAAATCAAATTATGACATAATATTATAATAACAAAGATTCACTTTTTATCGAACAAAAAAACGTAATGAAAAACTTTATAAATGCGCATTTATAATAATTATATCAATATAAAACTGAATGTATTTTGCAAAATATAATGGTGGCAGCAGTAGCTCTATAAATATATAACATAAACATTATAGTATATCTTTACTATACATTAGCCGTAACCCATAGGTATATATATACATTATAAACTTATACCTAAAAGCATAATATTTAAATTTCTACCGATATTAGAATATAATATATTTATATATTTATATAATGTCCTGTTTGATTAACGGTTATTGTAACTATTACTAATTAATTTTATCTTTTTATCCTATTAGGACAATTATAATAGAGTGATTGGCGAATCAGATGGTACTATCATGATCGCGATCGTCAAGAAACAGGTGAACAGAATTTGTCGATCGATACTCATATTCTTATTGGTCACAGGAGTTGCAATATTGTGGTCGTCACCAAGTATAAGTGATGTAATTGTACTCGTTTGCACGATAAAAAGTATTTCAATCATGATTTTCATCGCGGGATTTTGGTTCGTGGGTGCAATTGTGATCGAGGCCACAATCGACGGCTACAAGAAAAAATTACAAACGGTACAAATTACAAGCTACACTTTATAAAATTTCCTATAAGAAAGACATTAGCTTACTGGTGATTTATTATAAATGGAAATCACGCATTTGAATATCGTAGGAGATAATATTATAGCCCCTAAATAACAAAATATATTATATAATAGCCAATAGGTACTATAAGAGTTTTTTTTTTTTTACTTTATCATTTAAATAATTTTCAAGATATTATTTTAAATTTAAAAATAAACACTCGAATTATATTCTTTGAGAAATTCTCATACGAATCGAGATGTGAAATTAGTCATAATTTGTCACGCATTTTTCGCGATCGAGTCGCTGACTAAAAATAAGTTGTATGACACATCGATTTGTATGAGAACTTTGCAAGATAATAGAAATGAAAATTATTTATTGTCATTTAACAGATTAATTGTGATTAATTACATTTTTACATTTTTACATCCTCAATTAATACAAATAATGAAATAATAACAAAATTATAAGGTTAACAATTTTTTTAATGAATGATACTATTTATTGCCATAAATTTAAGTTATGTATTTTAGCCTTTGGGTATTTAATAAAATATAGTGACTTTTATACGCAATATCATAAATTAGAGATAAAAAAACTAACTATTTGTGTTATTTTTTAGAAATTACAGTAACATAATTATTTTGACTCGATAAAATTAACATTTTTTTGTACTTATTATTAATGCAATATAATAATAGTTTTATCTTTAATATTGAATTCACTGTACTCCATACATAAATAATATAAGATGTTTTTATTAAAGACTTAGTCCAACGCTTACTGCCATTAAACAACATTTTCAATTTATTTTTAAAATTAAAGTTTTTTATATTTTAAATAATGAATTACATTAACGCTAAATATGCAGATATGGTTATTTTAAGTGCATTAAAGTTAACGGGGGTTACATTAAATAAATAAATAACTCTTGTAGATAAAAATTGATTTTCACAATAAAGTGTGTTTGCAGATCATGATTATTTTAAAATGTAGAAAATTATGTAATTAGCCATGTATGAATTTGTGTACTACTTAATTAAAGTGACCATAAATAAATATCACTTCTGTTTATAAACTCAATTCTAAAACAAATCGATGTGACACACCAATTTTTTATTAAACGGCAACTTACTTGTATAACATGCAATAAGTTCAAAAACGACATCTTCTCTTGATTTGTATGAGGATTTAGCAAAATTACAATTCGAGTGTTCATTTTTACATTTAAAATAATATTCTAAGAATAATTTGAATACACCTAGATTTTGAAGATTGGAAAAAATTAAAAAAAAAATCTTTATTGGGCCACCACGTAAGTACATTTATACTACCAACCTCATTCATCTTAGAAAAATCCTGTATATAGCTGCTATTATACATCACATTATAGTCAAATTTAACTTTTTATATGTGGGCGACGGGTAGATAGATACCTATGTAGTTTTTAGTAAATATGGTGATGTTCCATGATAAAAAAATAAAATGCAAACGAATGAACAGAAAAAAGAAAAAAAGTGGGCGTGTAGATGAATTTGAACCCGGAAAACCACCCACAACGCCACAAATACGGGCCATTGCTGCTATATGTCATGTCGGCTCCCATACATATAGTATATATATGTATTATCAACATATACTTTGTAGGTTATTCGCTCTATCTATTTATTTCCCCAGGACCCGTCTCGTTGTCCCTACAATGACCTATAATACGGCTTCGACTAAACACAATGCAAATGGAATACGCATAAAGGAATAGACCATATAATAGAAGATATAGCCGATATAGGTACCAACATGGCTATATCATTTATACAGATGTATATACATACGTAGAGTATTATTCGACAACGCGCTTCATACTATATTGCGAGGTTCCATATAATAATTAATAGTATATAGCGAATAGGTATATATACTAAACTTTATTAAAGTGCCTGACGATTATAAATTATAACAATACGTTGTGTTTCACTTAAATATATAGTATCTAACACAAAATATTTCAGCCAAATGGCTATAGATTAAATGGGGACTTTTGATGAATATAGAAAACACTAAAATACACATTTCAAGCAAATTCTCAAAATGTTTACCGCTATGGTATCGTCATATACTGGCGCGCAATAAAACTTGTATTTTTTTTAAATGACAACATCACATTCATATATATTATTATATTATCAGATTCAAATAGCCTTCTTTTCTAACAACTTTTATAATTTTATTAATAAACTTATTTGCCATCTTAACAATTGACTATAATGTAATACAATTTAAAATTTCCTATTAAATGAACTATGGTCGGTTTTGTAATGTAGGTAAAGAGAAATACAGGGTTATTCAAAATTATTTATCCAATTTAAGATAGCTATAAAATGGTTAAATATAAATTTTATCTTATCAAATTATGTATAATTATGAATAGAGGGTAATCCCAAGTTTTACAATGTCATTAATTCATTATTTTTAAATTATTGCTTAAGGCGATATGTTAGTTTCCGCAAATATGTCGACCGGATAGCACAAAGCGTTTTGTGTGTTGCGATTTTCGAAGTGTGAATCGATAATAACTGTGCAACGCGATTTTCGTCGTCATTATGGTATCGATGCGCCGACTGTTCAGAGTATACGTCGATGGTATAAGCAGTTTGGAGAAACAGGGTGTTTGTGCAAAGGAAAAAAGCACAGGTCAACCTCGTGTATCCGATGATAATGTGGAAAGAATTACCGACTAGATGTTATTCGTGTGACCAAAGGAACTCACATAGAACATTTATAAGTATAATTAATTAAACTTGACATATTTTTCTTTAATTTAATGTATAAAATATTGTTCTAAGTATAAAATATAAATATATGTAGGTATTTTAAATTGGATGTATCATTTTGAATAACCCTGTATTTTAATTTTGTTTTATGTAAAATAAAATGATTACTAAAAATAATGAAATAAGAAAATAAAAGGATCCGATGATAAAAGAACGTGAAATCAAATAATAATCAAGATAATAATACCTACTTATGACTTACAATTATTTATATTATAGTACAAGCTTATTAACCAATGTTTATGGCGCTGGAAAGAATTTTACCCATAAAACGACCAGCATGGAACATTTATTTTTAAATTATCGAAAATATTTATTAGAATAATTAATGTAAATATTTGTTTATATTTTTTATTCACGTCTTTATTATTAATTTCTAGATAAAAATAAGAATATTTTTACTTTACACGCTTAACACGATTATTTATTTAAATGTAACTGAGAATTTTCCAAATCTTAATAGGTTATTACTACGTTTGAGTCCATCTTAAAAAAATGAAAAATACATATGTTTTAATATCTAGTTAAATGTACTTGTAGCGAGAGAACATTTTTAAAAGTATGTTGATATTGTATGAAATAAAGATAAACCATTTAGGTACATAATATACAACGCAGAAGTTGCTTTATTCGTCTATACATGTAAACCAATTTAAATTTTAATTATAATTTAACATATAGACGTGTACTTTATTATATTGTGATAAATTGCCGAGCTATCTTAGTCCGTATACTAGTGGCTATTAATAATATAAATAATGTTGCAGGAGTTGGACAGGCACGACGGTTTCAGATTCGGTGCCCGGTCGATCGAAGACTACCGTCTGCTGTGGCTGCAGATGAGTCGACTGGTTCACGGGGTCGGCGATTGCATGTCGGCAACGGTGACGTTTTGCATATTTCACACAACCGTCGTGGTCGTCTTGAGCGTGTACGCGCTGGCCGTGTGGGGCGCAACGCTCGTCAGGCTGCGCCGGTACGAAGCGCTCGCGTCCGCCTTGGTGGCGTTCGTCTGCAACGCCACGTTCCTGTACGTGTACTGCGATTGCGGTTACAGCCAGACCAAAAAAGTCGGTTACCGCTTACCATAATTATTATTATTGTATTATTTTATTATTATTAGTAACCAATAATTATTTTCGTCGTTCATTTGCACGAACTATGATCAAGATAATAATAATAATATGTAAATAGATAGGTACATATTATAATATATACGCCTATATCTCGACGACTGAAATCTATAGGTCTCAATTGCTCCCGAATATTTTTTAGGATAATTATCAATAGCACTACGTGTGATTATAAATTCGCTTTTACGGTTTTCGTGTACTGTATAATAATTTATAAGACCCGGCAGTTGCTGGACCACGCCGATTAGGTTAAGTACTACTGCGAGCAGTGGGCGACGGACTGTTCACATACAAATATAGCGTTCTCGGTGCTTGAGTACATGTTTGTAGAAAAAAATTTACCTATTGAATAATAGGCATTAATATTCAAGACGTAACTTCAAAATAAAACTAATTTATTAAGTAGAAAACTATAAAAAAAAATTCACGTACCTATAGGTATTTTATTTTATATTATTATTTTAAATACTCTGTTTTTATTAAGTATAAATAATGAATTATTATTTATTTAGTATTTATACTAATTTGAGATACTATTTTTTATAGACTTCAAAACATGCATGCATATTACCCTAAAAAAATCATTTGACACACCCACAAGTCAAAACAAATTTGAGTGCCGGTAAAATAGTTTTTCTTAGTTAAATTGTATTCATATAATTTATAGTCCATTATAGTCCATCACTGGACCCGGGTATCATGTATATTTACAATTTACATTGGCATAAATATATGTATAATATTTATATATTTTCTACATATATGCAACAGTACGTATCTATCAAAAGGTGCAATAGGTTAATGAAATATTATATTGTATAATAATATGTATATACGAATTACGAGTATATGGCCTTAAGTCGGTGATTTTTATTGATAAACTCGTGTCGAGACCTGCAATGTTATTGACTTCAGTGAATTTGGTAAACCGATTATGAGCGATATCGTACATCAGATGAAATATAGGTGTTAGGTACTTATACAATATTATATAATATAGTTTGTTTTGAGGTTCTAGATGTGTCAATAATACGACAAATCGATAAAACTACCACATCCGATAGCTTATCACGACTTGATGTTCGCACATTAGGTTTATAATCATCGAACAATTTTTTTAATCTATTTTAAGTGGATGAAAACTTATATTTCTGATGACGTTTAATAGACTTATATAAGTGCCTAGGTATAGATGCATTCTAACTATAATTAAACAATTTGATAAGAATAATTATTGTTTGGCGTAAAGGTGTAGTATAGGTACCAGGTACCTATATCGTGTACAATATGTTTTAATTTATTTGGATTAAGATCGCTATTGTTGGAAAGTTAAGGTGCAGTGCGCGGTTGCGCACAATGTGGCCACGCCCATATTATAGGCGCATATTTCGAACGTTATGGGTACCATACCTGTTTTAGCTTCAGTGCAAAACGTATGAGCAAACTATTCTCATTTTCTTCTTATATTAAAAATACCGATTTAAGCAAAAATGTATATTACGCGCTTTTAGGCACGAATTTTGTGATCAGTTTATAAGTAGGTACACGCGTGTGCTTTTAATGTGCGAAACAAAAATAGAGTTTTATTATCATCAGTAGAATAAAAAAACGAATGAACCGCTTTTGGCGCTTTTTAAACTTATGTGATATAAGTTACTAGGCAACTGTAATCCTAAAAATTACAATAAATAATATAAAAAAAAAAAAAAATAATAATAATAAAAATTTAGTCTTCATCTTTTTACAATATAATTATATTCCTGATATGAAAACGGTAGATTATTTAAAAATCTATTGCAGGCGACTTAATTTTTAATATGGGAAATATAACGTTTTTCTTCAACCTGAAAATAGTTTTCATACTCAAATTTATAAAAACAAAAGAAAAAAATCAATTCTCAAACTCAGATTTTAGATAATTGATTAATGTTATTATTATTTAATACTTATATTTATATATATATATTATAGAATGGTGTTAATGGATATATTTTCTATTCATGTCTTCCACGTGTCATTTCTTCTCTTTTAATTAAATTTTCTTATTGCATTATTTAATATAGGTAGATTGTAAATAGAAAAAAAACTGAAAACAGTGCCTAAAAAATTTTATTCCGTAAACAGTTTTGAAAATAGTGCATCATGTTTGATAGTTAGTTTTTTATGGTTTACATTAAAATATTGAATAGCAATTGGAGATGTTACGTTTTAATGTGATTAGGAAATTTAGTTATGACGTAATTTTATCGAAGGAGAAAAGTACGTTTTGCACTAATTATGAAACGTTCAGACTAGTGTTTACATTAACATATTATATTAGAAATAATATATCTATTGTTGACATAGTAGAAAGTAGGTACGTTTTTACGAAATCTGACCATTATGTTATGACTTATGATTTAAACGATTACCTACCTACAATGTTTCCAATCAACAATTCAGAACTAATAATACCACCTATTCGGCTATAATAAGTATTTCAATATTGTTGTTTTTCGTCTTTTCGGAAGTAGGCAGTACGTTTTACAATTTGCACTAGGTACATACAGGATCAGTGTTCTTGTGAATAATTATATTTTTTTTAATTTTTAAATCGATATATTTACAATCTATACATACAGTAAACATGGTATAATAAGTAAGTGTGATAACAATAATATGTCAATATGATAATAACGTTTAGAATTACAATAGGAATGTTCCCAGCAGGCAGCGACGCCACCTGATAAGTTGATATTCCTATGCTAATAGTATGTCTCTGGGCTATTACCATATTAGTCTTTTTACTAATGGATTGTGATGTGAGTGGAGCTTTGAATAGAATTCGGCCAGTTCGTTGAGGGTTGGTAGTTACAGGCCTTTGTGGAGATTTTTATTAGTTATAAACCTACCAAAGGGCAGAGGTTATTAGGCGGAGGCAGATAGATTGGAATGCTTGCAGTGTTTTTGTGTATGACGGCTTAGCTGTGCCCCTGAGTTGGATGCCGTAGAGCCAGACCGAACGCGCGGAGTTCCGATTTATATATGATAAGTTCATTAGTTAAGGATAGTTTTGATCTTGAAAGGGGTCTCAGGAGATGCAGACTAGAGTTAACAGATTTGCGTTTTTGTTTTAAATGCGAGCTCCAGTTGAGACGTTTATCAAATATTAACCCTTGGTACTTTATTTCGTTTGCTGGTGAAATAACTTTGTTGTTGAACGTGACAGGTGGGTTATCAGATTTACGCATTGTGAAAATTACAAGAGTGCAGCTGTTTCATTGATTTTTATTTTTCATCGATTTGTTCATAAGTTAATCATATTGAGGTGATTTTGGATCGTTTGACTGGTGAATAATAAAGGTAGGTACCTACAACATAGTTAACTGTAGTAGAATAACACTAAATAAATAATAACTACAATTATACAAACAAAAACGGAAATATAAAAAATAGTGTTAGCTTTTGAAATTCACTAGCTATATATAAAAATGCTATAAATATGATAAGAATAGGTACCGTTACAATAAAACTGTAGTATCTGAATATACACTGTTATACAGTACATTACAGTAATAATAATACACCGGTGATAATTATTAAAAATATACCAGGAAAGAGCAAAGAACAAATATATGTTCTATAATATGTTCAATTATGATATAATCGCAATTCGCAATATATTAATATAGCTAGGTAAGTACACATAACGAGTTGCCTGCAGATTGACGCTGCAGCCGTCGTCTTATATAATTTTCCTGTGTCCTATAAAAAGTAATTAACCAATAGCACTGGCTAATAGCTGGATATGTCCGATATGTGTGAAAACTATCAGACAATGTCGCAATGATAGTAAGTAATATTTTATTTTATACATTTTTTACATAAATAATATGGGAGGTCCTAGCGATCCTGCTGTTTGAGAGGTCATCGTGAAAAATTATTACACCGAAAATCGTTTGACATTTCGGCAGCGGCGGTTTGAGTCTTCACAACTCGAGGAGCAAGTTTCTAAACAACCCGCCCACCAACTACATTTACTAGGACCAATGTAATATTTTTAGGTTCTTCTTTAATTAAAATTTTCATTAACTTTTTAATTATTTATTAATTTGTTTATTTATCAAAATGTATGATATAGATACACTTGAATGATCAATCTTTTGTTATGAATACACCTGTTAAACTTAAAACATTTTTTCCCCATTTTCAAGATAGGAGCAGTCGCTCCTAGTACTATTATAACAAGCTGTCCCTGCATTACGGAGAGTGCGGGAGGCTTAAGCTGCCATCATTATATTTTAATTTGACTTTCGTTAGGAATAACCTGTAGTGACTTAAATAAGAAAAATGTTCAGAAGACTAACAGAATATTTTTTAAAAATTAAATGGTTATCGTTTCAGGAGTATTAATTGTATTCCTATCCGGGGAACATTATCTAGAGATTTATGAAGTATCTAACCACCCCTCAAATTTGCTCCACTGAAGGTCATAATAAATTGCTAACTAATTCGGACTCGGTTTATCGTATACATATATATATATTAGATATATAAGTATTACAGCCGCAATAGGAGAAACGCATAATGTTATACCAAGAGCCTAGCTGAACTAACATTTAAACCGTGGTGATTTGTTAAAAGTATGTTCTAACCTCCGTTGGCTCAAGAAATTGTTTTGAATAAAATTTACCCCACTGTATGATCCGGTTGGGTGCAATAATCGCCGAATCGATACCCGCGTCAAATTTCCGTAGCCCTTCCTCCGGCTATCACATCGATGCAGATCATACGTAGTAGTTCGTACCAATGAGGATTTAATAATGACGGCTTTATAATATACTAAAAAACACTGATAATAATAATACTAATGTATACACAACACATATTATTTGAGTACATGTTGATTGATTTTTTTTTTTTATGTACCATCCTACTGCTCGCAGTGCGTCGACAGCCTGATACTACTCATATTGAAATTGAAGTCGTTGGCCAGATGGACAACATCGAATTACATTCAGGTACAGTAGGTACCTACTATAAGTGTGTATACGCCCTCATCTCGCAATACTTATCTAATATCATTGACGCCCCGCGACATATTATAATATGATGATAAAATACGTCGTATTATGCGCGATATCTCGTGATTCCCGACATCCGACGGGAGTAGCGGGTGACCCGCAAGACATTGAACCCAACCGCGTTTGTCTTGTTCTTGCTCTCAACGTTTCGATGTACAGTAACAGCGTGATGGACCGATAACACACAGCAATGGTGTTCGTCTGTGCGTGCATTCAATTTAAACGTCAATACTACATAGTATTACATACACCACCTACCATATACAGTATCTATTATTATTATTATTATTATTATTATTATTATTATTATTATTATTATTATTATATACACTCGGCCCGATATATACAGAAATCTTTAGGGTGTAAATATGTAATACTGACATACTGCCGCAATATGTATACATAATACATGGAATTATATATATATGTGTGTGTGTGTGTTAATACTCGAAAGTGGGTTTTCGCAATGCAAATATTTCGGTATTATCTCTACCCACCAAAAACGTCAGGTCACGGGTGCTCCATTTCGGTTTATTTAAAAGCGTGACAAGTTTTGTCGTCCGTGATGATGTGTCATTTCAAAAACGTTTCACGTCGTCGCACAAAAGGTCTGATGCAGGACGATATTATAATATTCGCGTTCGGAGCGTAGGTAGTTCCCTTTAAACTCAACGATTTAACAAATACTGCAGGTTTTGAGGTACATAACTCAAATGTCTACTTCTTAAGCGACTATACTTAACCCACACGACGATATCGATATTATAAAATATCAAAAATTTAAATCGCCTCAATCAATCAAATAGTTTGGTCATAAAAATAAAGTATATATACATGACAGTCGAGGGTGTCAAGGCGATACGACACATAAACGAATCAAAAATATGTGCTTATTTATTTTATTTAATAAACTGTTCAGTTGAAATTTGATTTACCTTTCAATCGCCCACGAGATGTCATTTATGAGGCTGTCCATAGATTTATATGCACTACCCGCTAATCACTTTTCCGGATAAAAATAGAAAGAGAGTTGCCATGTTAAAGGGTTGCTTCAATACAAACATTTTTTTTTATTACACGTAAACAGATAACATTGTTCTTAAACGCCGTGAATCAATACCAACCGAACGTCAATGTGATTGGTTTCTATGAAATCAACAGAGGATTGCTTGGCTCGGTGAGTGGAGGCAGTATTAATAAAAAATCACCATCACGCGCATTAAAAATATTTTATTTTTCAGATTTTATCCTTACTTTTGACGTACCTAATAGTTCTTATACAATTGAATTCTTCGTTTACCACGCCGAGCCCTGTAGAAAACAATAACAACAACAACACTATATGATGACATCACAAGAATCTGTTCTTATTAAGAAAAATATTCATTGTTATTTATTTTAATATTTTTATTTATTTTTTTAGAATTTAAATTTCCAATTTCTTATAATCAATGTACTTATAAAATAATCACATGTAAAATAAATATCGTGAATAAATAATTAAAATAATTTTATAATGGTGATTTTTTTTTTTATCAATTTACTAGGTATAACATATTTTTCATTGACGAAGGTAAGTGTTCAAGATGTTTTTAATGTGGTTTGATGGATCCGCTACATTCAAACCTGGAATAAAATAAATGAAATTGGTTTCAAGACAACACTATAACAGTTAAGTTTTGACTAATCTAGATAAACTTATAAATAAAACATAATATAAAAGTATAATATATTATATGATATTTATATTAAAGGGTTTAACCACAAATAAAAAAATTAATGTTTAATAAATTGTTCATATTAAGAAAAAAATGTGTTTTAAGTTTTAATATCTATAAAAAAAAATTACAGTTCCTAACATTAATACTTTTAAAATTATAATAAAAATAAATCAAAATTGAATTTAATAAAAATAAGTATTGTAAATTAGAGTTATTTATATGATTTTACTTTAAATATTACATAACATTTTTAGAAAAGTAACATTTAATATTTTTCTATTGAAAATATGGTAATAAAGTGATATTTTACTTAATCTTTTCAAAACAACTATGAGAAATAATTTTTTTTAAGCAAATAATCTCGTTTTTTTTTTACCCAGAATCTAAAATTAATTTAATTTAAAAATATGTGTATATCTTGATCGATTTCATTACTTTATAATATATATGATAAATATTATATTTAGAAAATTTATATCTTACGTGCAGCATCACAAAGTTCTTCAAATGAGGTGCAAGGTAAGAAATCTACACTTAAAGCATTCATCATCATCTCTGATGATTTGAGCAGCATCTCATCATTGTGACGAATATAGTCAGCTAAGCTTACTGACCAACTTTTATTTTCAGTAACCTCGACAGTCTGTAAGTAATACACAAATATAAGTATTAGAAAATTATATTAATTTAAAAAAAAAAGTTACATATTACCTTGAAATAACATTCATACATCTTATTGATTAATACAAAGAACATAAGAGCTGATTTGTAAGCAGTATAATCATGAGGAGTCAAAGGCACAGAGCGTACATTGGGAGCTATAGAAGAATTAGTATGATGAACATGAGCCATCAATATAATTCTATTTAAATGTATTAAACGATTTGTCAACATCCATTTTGAGTATGGAGTCAACATAATAGCCAGCGTAAGATAGTATAATGGACCTTCGGTATCATAAAAAGTATCAATCATCTGGTCTGCAGATTTTGGTTCTAGGTATGTGTTTAAGTTACGTTCCTCTGCAATGGATCTCCTAGTCCTAAATATATACATTCATTTTAAACACAACTATAATAAAACATATTAATTATCAAACTGAACTGTTACGTACGTGTTAATTACATATAATGCCATTTGCATGAGGTATGGAACTAAGTTCATATTAGATTGAGGTCCACCTCCTCCAGTGTCTTCATGGAAGCTCTTTGCTTGAGCAAATCTGAATAAAAGTAACTTAAGATCATGCACGGTTTGCATGTAACTTATATCTCTTTGGCCAGTAGCTTCTTGTAAATATGAGTTATGCCTGGCTAAGCAATTTGCATATGCTGATTCAGCAACTGAAGGACCCCACATTGGTAATAAACCATTACACTTTGTGTTTGCATTTTGTAAAGCTGCTGATTCCCATTCATCTCTAACCCTTGCAAGTCTACAAAATACAATTCGTAAATAGAACAATTTAAACTTCTTTATAAAAATAAATTATACTTTAATATTATTTATTGGGCAGTGACGAGAAACAACAGTGTCAATTAGGCCTTTGGCACAATGATTTTTAATAAGCATAATTTACAGACATAACTTATTAAGTTTGAAATCAATATAAATAAAAAAAAATCACAAATTCACCTGATGAATCAGACTAATGCTAATAAGACAATTATGAAGTATTAAATAATGCACAGTATGCACAATGTATAGAATTTTAAAGTAAGTTAACTGTTTAGTAATTAAAATTAAATAAATTATTTATAAGATGTCTACACACACAACCAAATTGCATTGTTTATTTTATAGTATATATTATAATACTAAATTTTAAATGAAAAAACCTCATCAAAATATTAAATAATTAGTATTATGTATCTATCTAATTTATAACCTAGTATTATTTAATGTTTAAGTTAATATATATATTTATTTTTAATAAATATGTGTAATAATTGAAATAAAACATTTAAAATAAGATGTGTTGATTATACACACATTTTTTTGTTTTAAATAATATCATATAATTTAATTCTACAAAATAAGCAGTAAAGATAAAATAGTATTTTTTAAACATTGCTTACCTAACTGCAGACATATGACAGTCAAAATGAACAACATTAAAATGCGTTACAGTACTGTATCCAATTGTTTTGCGAGCTTTTACTTCATGTTCCTCGACAACACACCTCTTGGTAAATGTATATATACCTAATACTTTAGTTGGTTGGAATTTATATCCTTCTCGACAAATGACACATACTAATCCAGTCTCTTCTCCTAAATCTTCTACTTGTTGCAATAATGAAGTTTCAGCAGTTACTTGACCTTTTTCATTAGTACGCATTCCTAATTGTCCAAGTTGTTTTTGTCGCATCGCCATTGCTAATCGTTTTTTCTCAGCTTTAGTTTGTTCACGAACTTGTTCTATTTTTTCTGCCATTTTTGAATTAGTTTTTAATGCTTCTAATAAATTTTCTGCAAGAGATCCAACATGTTCATCTGAGGACACTTGTTCTAAGCAATGTACTGTATGAATACATTCATCAGAAACAGCAGTCTGAAATAATTAAAAAAATATATTTTATTAAAAATAAAATCATAAAATATATTTCAAATAAAAATTGATCTAAAAAAAAGTAAATATTCTGAGTATTTAGTTTATATTTGTATTTATATATATATTAGTTTTCTTATACTTCTTTATATTTTTTTAAATTATTAGAGGTAATTAAAATATGACCTCTTCAAGATATCAGCTAGATATTATTTCTGATTAATAGAGGAGTAAAAACAAATATTTGGAGCATACAATTGATCAAAAGTATTAAACAAAAAAATTAAAGATAACAACAAAACATCGTTATAAAACTTGACTAATATATTACAAGCTTCTTAGCTCAAAATCTAAAATAACTCATATGTTCATTAAATACAATTTAACTATTTTAGAAACAATATAAAACTTTTAATTATTGATAATTTAATAATATACCTGAGTTGGTTCATGGCCATTAGCTAATCCAGTCCAAAATCTTAAGATATATTTTAATGAAGGTTTAGAAATGAATTCTTTCCATTCGTCTTTATCATTGTTTTTACTTAAAGTTGATTTTACAGTGGGTGCATGGCGCTACACAGTAAATAGTTATTATAAGATTTCACTTAAATTTATAAACTACAAATTATACTTACTGATATATATTGGATAACATTATTAATAACCCCAAGAGAAAGTATATAATCTTTTAATGTATTTCCAAGTGAATTATTTTCAATGCCATATGTCAAATCACAAAACAAATTCATCTAAATATATTAACATAAATAAATTATTTATTTTTAATTTTAATAAGTCATTAATCATATTACCATTTGTTCATCTTGATTAGAGTGGACATCATCAAATTTTTCAAAATCAGAAATCACTGAAGCAAAATGATCCATGAGAATAATCATTTTAGCTTTATTATTGTATGTAAGGGCAGCTAAGACACGGGTTAAATGCTGAACAATTGTATAGCGAGCATTTGATGCACAGTGTAGAAGATACCGAATATGGTCATCAGGACCAAATGTCTCTGATAATGTAGCAAATGCTTCTGGACCTTTGGAGGTAGCTTTTGATAATATTGTTTCCAAAATCTATTGGTTGAATTAATAAATTATTTTTAATATATAAATGTAAATATATTTACATTTAAATTTAACTTACGTCAAGAGTTTGTTCAGTTAATGATGTGTTTGACAAACCATCAGCTTCATTACTTAAACATAACTCAAGTGTATTAAGAAGAATTGGTATGGATCCTAGCATAGGTTCGGTTAATATTTCTTGATTATGTTTTACTTTAACACAAAGTCCAAGTAATTTAAGAAGTACTTGGAGGAGTGGACGTGATCTTGACAGGTCTTTAATTGTAGATAAACGATACATTAGAACTCTCAGACCACGACATTCTGCCATTACATTTGCCATTTTATAAACTTCTTCATTGTTGACTTCTTGATCAGATTTGGCATCCAACGTTTCAATGAATTCTTCAGTAGCATCTCCTAATAATCCTCTCATGCGATAAACAATATGCATGGCAGCTTCATTGTCCCCGCCTTCTGGCAACCAAATCTTTTTGTATACCTAGTTATAACAAATATATAAATATTCAATTATAATACGATACTATCAATATAAATTCATACTATAATTCATTATAAACGCAATGATTTACCTCTTTAACGGGCAGATCCAAGCTGATAATCTTATTGTTAACCAAAAGTTCCATGCCATTATCATCTTCCAGAAGAGCAACCAGTTCACAATCTTGACAGATTTTGTTTTTGACATCTCTCATCAAAGGTCCGAGACCAGATTCGTTACAACTATATGGATTACCTAACATGCGGCCCTATAAAACAATAAATACATTTTTTATTAATTTAATTTGTTAAATACTCAACAACAAATTATTGTTAGACAAATGTATTACAAAGGTAATTATGAACTACCTAAAACAACATATTAGTATTATAGTACAAGGACTCAGCTAGAAATTTCAATATGGGCGAGGGAGGAGGTAACTAATAATCAAGTCATGTTTAGTGTGTAGAACATTTGTCTCATTCCTTTATCAATTTAAATTATTTTTTTAATTTAATATACTTGTAAGCGATGAACAAGGGCAATTACTCGCCTGGCTACACTCTTATTATAGGTTTATAAACATAAACCAATAAGATTGTATTAAATTATATTGTTATTAAATAATTATAACCAGTGCTGGTCTGAGATATTATGGCACTCCCGGTAAATTTTTAAAAGGCATCCTTAAAAATATAGTTTATATAACATTTTTATTGTTTTTACACAATTTATTATTGTAGATGAATGTATTATTATTACAGACAGTTATTATTAAATTTTTTTTTTAAATTATATAAAAAAGTCAAATTTTTACAATTTTTTGAGAACCTTCAAATAAGCTTCTGACTCTCTTGGTGACCACCTGGTTTGCTTATGTCTTGGGCCACCACTAATTATAATTTATACAAAATTAAGCCATAAATGTTATTAACACTTACTTGTAAAAAGTCTTCTTGTTGCGGATCTTTATCTAGATTCATATAAAATTCCCCAACATCATTTTCTTCTGGATAAATGATTGAACATAATCTTTCAAATACAAAAACTGGAGTACGAACATCTTGTATATCACACTTTTCTACAGTTTCTACACAAATTGCCATAAATGCTTTTGATTCTGTTTCTGTTCCACATGTCATTTCTTCAAGAAGATCCAGAAGTTGAGATTGTGTTTCATCAATTAGACGTGTTCTTTGAACAACTAAACGACGAAGAGAAAGATATCCATTTAAAATAGCACCTACAAGTCTTCCTTTGTATTGTTGTTTAATGCTCTCAACTTCCAAAAACGATGCCAACAATCCAGTTAAACTTTTTAAGACAAATCCTTGAGCTAAATCTGAAGTTAATGTAGTTTCTTCTAAATAATGCAAATGTTTTATTTCTTTAGTAATTATATCAGATATCATAATAAGTACTCCTCGTAATGCTAAGTACTGTTTCCAAGGAGTTTGTTGAATGAGATTTTGATATAAGCCTAAAAATTCAGCACAGTTTTCTCCTGCGTTTCCTAGTTCTGTTAAAAACCCTGTCAGAAGATCTAAAATCTACAAACATTACAGATATTAATATTTAGAGTAAAAATATTTAACAGTTAAATAGGAAAATTTACCTCTTTTTTCCTTTCTGGTACTTGAGCAATACCCTCAAATATAGCACAGGCAACTTGTCTTAACAAACGTGTACTTGAACAGAATAAGAAATGCTTTAGCCAAGAAGACTCTGTTAGATGGAATGGCTTTGCAATATCTCTTAAAGAATATAGTCTCCATTTCTTAAAATATTTAGAGGCTAAATAATATTGTCTGATTTCATTCTAAAAATACAAGAAAAACATGTACATATTTGACCATAAAGGATTATTATATTGATAATATAATACGTTTCTTAATAAATATAATTTCATTCGATTAATTTTTACTTATACACAACATTTTTCAATAAACAATTAGTAAATGTAATATGATAATATGCAATTAATAATTTATTAAATTTTAGTAACACAGATAAATCATCTATGATAAAATATAAATATAATATAATACAAATTAAATAAATTCACTATCAGTTGATCAAAAAAGATATATACTATATATAAATACTGACATTTATGATTAACCAAATTTCCCTTGACCAACTTAATTTTTTATTAAATTAAATATAAAATAGATTTAAATACTATAGAAACTAGATTAACCATCATCGCTGGGACCAGGACTATGATGATTTACAAAAATTGTTAAATAAATATGTATATTTTACAAGTGTATTATAATAACAAAATTAGGGTAAAATAAACAACACACAGTATGTAATATGTAATAAATAAACTATAAAAACACTAATCTGTGTATACAGGTTATTCGGCATTAATTGATTAAATTAAATCAGAAATCAAAACGTAATCACATTTAACATTTGTTCATTCATGTCGTGTTTATTGTATTTATTATGTTGGATATTCCAAACAATTTTTATATGCTATACGCTTTATAGTCACCATATACTCATATCACAAGTTAATCACGATCATCACTTTAGCGTTTTTTTTTTCTTTAATGATAACAGATAATAGAGATCGACGGTTAATCAAATTTCTACTCTACCTTTATTTAAATTAAAAAAAAATTTAATGAAATCTATTTAAGAATTAAGATATTTACTTAATAATTTTGGTTTTTGAAATAATTGTCTACCTCTTTGACAGAAAAAATAAAAAATCAATTTATATTTTAAATGTTACCTTTGATTTTGGCTTATTTTTAACTGGAGTATCTGATGGTATTTTCTTTTGAAGTCGTTGACGCCATGCATTAAACATATGTTCAGGACTTTGTTTAGCCCATTTTCTAAAATCAACCATTAAATTATCGGACATTTGAACAGTTGACAAGACATCTGTAGATTTATCCTAGATAAACAAATAAAATAAAAAGTGTGGTATAACATAGTTATGTTAAAATATACATATATATATGTGTTCACTTGTTTTATTATTAATATTTTTATGTTTTCTATTACTCCATAAGATATACTGTGAAAAGTTTGAAATAGGCTTATACATTCCAACACTAAATTGAAGAGAAATTATAAAAAATTTAGAATAGCTAGCAGAATGGAATTTTAGATATACATAAATTATAAGAACACAACACACATTGCTTAATTATCAGGAATTTGACCAAAATTAGGAGAGTCTGAGATTAGATCTTATTCAGACACTAAATTTCAGTTTTAGAGGGAGCACCTTTGTGCCAGTCTATACAAGAATTAATATTTTTGGACTTAAAATAATTTTTAATAAAGTAATATTGAAATTCATCAACTTAATCTAATCTTGTTGAATGACTTCATTTACTATTAATTTAACTTACTATGTTTAAGAGATCTTACAATTAATAAAATTTACCTTGTTTGCTTTAGATGACGAAGCTGGTGGTTTAATAATATTACGCATCATTTTTAAACATGGTAGTGTTATATAAGTGACAATTGCTGAAGACTGGAATTCTTTACATGTCATAAAGAATAGCTGCATTACACATTTGGCTTTTTGTTCCCAACACGAATCTTCTTTATACAACATTGTTGCCAGTAAAGATATCTCAGGTCTTACAGCAAATGCTAGATCAGCATTTGCAATTGGTCCTCGAATTGTAAGTGATATTCTTTGACTCAATAATCCACATAAATCTTCAGTAGCCTTTTGATTGTCTTGTATTAAAATACAAAGAAGATTTCTTACTTCTTCTTGAGTCTAAAATTAAATGTAAATACAAAATAAGCATTTATCAAATTAATAAATTTTAAGTATTACTTGGACTGATCCTCTTCTGATATTATTTTCCACTAGTTCCTGAATAAGTCCTTGTTGCAATAGTATTTTACGCAACGTCATATTTGTAGCAAGAGCACGTAACATAACAAAACAATGTTCTAAAGCTGCTGTTATACATCCATAACAACTTGTATTTGGCAATGAATATGCTGATGATGTATTTTGAGAAATAGATACTGCAGAATCAGATACTGAAAGAGAGCTAATACTGCCATTAAAACGAATTGTAGATTTAACTTGTCCCAATTGTTTTTGATCATATGCTATTAACTCTTTACGACTTGCCAAAACTTTCTAAAATAATTTATAACAGATATTATCCAATAAAATACTGACAGTTAATTCGATTTCCAAAATAAAATATAATTACTTGAACGATACGACTGAGATCTTCAAAAGTATTACGACATTCAGAACCATACTTTTGTGCTAGCAATTGAATAGATCTATTTACTTGATGTACAGGTCCAGAAGAAATATTATTGTTCATTGCCCCATTAACAACAGCAGCAAATCCTGAGACAGGAACAACATTTGGACTTTGGCTTTCTTCAGCATTTGTATTATTTGATTTTTCCAGACGATTTTCCATAACTTTTACTAACATATTCTAAAAAATAAAAATGATTAACAATGAGGATTTTGATTATTTAGTTATGAGTTTTCTTATACATTTTAATTTAACAAAATATTAATGTTTTTTTTTATACCTCTAATACAGGTTTTGATGATACAAGTTGTTTGTATAACCTATCAGCTTTTTCCAAGTTTGTATTGATGGAACTTATAGTTTTATTTCTATCATGGTCATCTTCAATGGGATCAACAGCACAACAAGGCTTGGCAGTTAGAACATAATCGAATTTAGCATATTTACAAAAACCACAAGAATGACAAAGAAAAGGATCTTTTTCATCATAATTTATTGCACTAAAAAAATGAAATAAAAAATTATACTAAACACTATATTTAATTATAAATATGGCAGCAATGCACTTACCGGCATTTATGACATTGGAAAACATTCTCGCCACAATTAGAACAAACACCAGGATTTGAAGGTACTGTTGCACTGCACCTAGGACACTGTAAAGTCTCTGAAGAAGCATGTAAGTTCTCATAAAAACTAGAATACTCTATTAATAAATTCCACGCAACTATTGGTACAGCAAATTCGACTTTCACTTCAGTTTGTCCAGATGTTAATGTGATTTCTTTTGCTTTATGCCACATAGCTGGTTTGTTTTTAAGTTCGACCACTGCTTGTACATAACGGTTATTGTAAAATATATTCATTGTACGTACCATTTTGGTACGTTTTAAATCAGTTATTCTTAATACTATTTTATTAATAGTGTGACTTCCCATGAGCTTAACAATTTGAGTAGTAGTAGTGAATTTTGAATCAACCTTTATGGAAGTCAATTTAATATTGGTGAAGGGAATTTCAGGATTATTACAAACCATACAAGGTTCACTTTCTAAATAAAAGCCTTCTAAATCAACATATTGTGATACTTGGGTATACAAATTAGCATTGGGGTGGCATGCAAGCTTATAGTTTTGTGTTCTTAGTAATTCAATTGCCTGTTCAACATATTTAGTTGATGTAGCTGCCTTTTGATTGTACTTAAAACTGAAATATCCTAGTAAATCTACAAATTGAGATGCTTTTCTTCCATATGTGGGCAACTGTGGCCATAAAGCCCATAACAACTCAAGTAATTTTTCTTGATCATCGTGTTCTGAATTTCTATAAATTGATAATACTAGAGCATGAGCTTGCCAACGAATATGTGTAGAATTTGTTTCAAGTAAAAATGTTTTGACAAATCGTGTTAAAATATCTTTATTTAACCGTTTATTCATTTCTTTAACTAGTATCATGCATTGAGCTTCTTCAAGCATAGAATTCTCAATATCTTCTGCTACCTTAGACACTTTAGATTTAGATTCTTTTCCAGAAGGAGTTCCAGACTGGTTTTTAGCTCCACAAATAGCATATTGAAGCAAATGCAAAATTGTAGATGATACACCCTCATCCAAAAAACAGGCTGCACGCATTAAATATAATAATACTGTGTTATCTTTGCGACAATATAATTGCCAGTTCAACATACGACTTGATGCAATGTCTACACAAACTTTTACATCTTCCACTAATTCAACCAGTTTATCATATGTCAAGTTAAGAGATAATGGTGTATTCTGATCACCAATGTCACATGTGACTTGGAAATTCTAAAAATAAATATGAATGTTTAGGAAATAACAATACAAAATAGTCATAAATTTCAACAAGTTTAATAATAATTTACCTTCATACTAGTTGATAAGGCATGCATATCTCTAATCTGTCGATATTTATCTTTGTTTCCACAAACAAATAATAGTAACTTTCTAACTTGACGTTTAATAAATGGATTAATTGTTTTTAAGCTCATGAATTCACATAATACAGTCAACCATTCCTAATTTATAAATCAAAATTAATTAACATTACATTTAGAATTATAGAAATACATTTTTTAATATCTAAATAATGACTAAAACAAAACATACTGGTTCAAACGACAACTGCGACCAACTTTTCTGTATTTGATATGGTAAACGCAACAACATTTCTGTCAAAATTATAGGGTAATTATGGAAAATATCTTTGGTTTGACTGACTGAGTAGGGCTTCAAAAAAAATGGACTCATATCTGGAACACGTGATGGACCACTTGGTTCCAACAAAACACTAACCACATTGGCACTATTATCATCATTATCACTAAAACTATAATATTATCATTAAATAAAACATAATATTTTTCATAAATAATTTATCAAATACTATTTAATGTTTAATTACCTAGCCCAATATTCCTGTAAAGCTTTTAATGCTTTTAAGCAACATGTTATAAATTGTGCATGTTTTAACATGGATGCAGCTGTTTGAGATAAATAAGTTGTATGATCAGATGATGATTTAGAGCTAGATTTAGGCCTTGCTAATAAAACACCTAAAATATATAAGAAATAATAAAAATGTTTTAAGAAAACATTAAAAAAATTAATTTTAGACTTACCAATAAAGCGCATAATAATTATGACTATTTCTCGTTGAGAATTTCTTATATGTAAATTAGAATCATCTAATGTTTCTCGGCGAATATATGTTATAAACATTTGCATAAGTTCAGTAAAATATTCCTTATCTCCTTCATTATTCAAGTCCATATCTGCCACAATCGAAGAAACAACCTTAAAAACAATTAAATATTAATAATACATACAATTTATTATAAATACAATACAAATCTCATAATTATTAATTAAAATACACCCAATTAGGAAAAATTGGCTCTTCTTTTTTTATTTTATTTAACTACTAATATTAACTAGGGAAAAAATAAATAAATAGAAATGATAGTCTATCAATAATAAAACCATATAACAGAATTTTATGTTTTGCATTAACCTAAACAAGTTACCAAAACCATATTTTTTATTGTAAAATGTTTGAATTTTCAAACAATAAGACAAATATGATAAATTTAAATTTAAAAGAATTCAAAATGATAAATGTTTCATAAGAAAATAAATTAGACATTTAAAAAAAACAGAACAAAATATTAATAGATACCAAAAAAGTTAAATTGTATAGAAGATAAATATAGAATAATGATTAAAATAACTAAAATGATTATAGTTATCTTTTCATTTTTAATATAATTTTTTTTTTTTTTTATCAATATTAATTTTAAATATTATACTACTATATCTTACTTGGAAAAATGGTATAGCTCTTGTGCCTCCAATGCTATGAAGATTTGGTATGTGGTTAATAAATCTTTCCAACAAAGACAATCTTAAAGTGTGTAAATGATTATTTATTTCTAAATCTTGGTCAAAAACTATTTCTTCATCAATTTCACCTCGTTCATTTTGACTCTAAAAACATTAAATACAAAACATTATAATTTGGATTTTCTAATAAATTATAATTTGATAATTTATATCAATAACAGTAAATATAATACTTACATTATCCATGGGCGATGTTCTTAAATTACTACTTCCTGGAACAGCATTTGTATCTTCATCATCAGAACCAGCTGCCGATGCAGTAGTATCACTTAAATGACCTTGTTGCATAGACTGTGTTTCAGAACTCTGACCATTATCATTATTTTGAGAAGAATTTTCTTGAATGTTCTAAGAAAACAATTTTATTTTAAAACATATTTTAGAATTATAATTTTAATATTCATATACTTGTAACGCTGCAGGTGCATTTAATCCTTGTAATTCTACAAAACCTTGTTGCAAACCTTGCCTAATATTTTGTAGCTCTGCATTATTATCTATTCCTTCATTGTCCTACAAAAAAGAATAATATAAATAAGCTATATGATGCTAAATTAAGCACATTTTATATTATTACTTGTAGACTAAGTGCAATAGCCAATTCTACCATTGCATCGTCATCTGCATCAGGTGGAATAATAAGACCAGGAAATTGAACATTACCAATTAAAACTTCCATATTTTGACGATCATGTTCTTGTGGTTCAACTAATGCAATTTTTTTAAGTCAAATGTTTTAGTTATATTAAAATTAAAAAATCTAAAATGTGAATATTATTATTTATTTTTAATAAATATATATTACCTCTTGGATCCAATAAAATTATTGGTTCATCAACTTCATATTGCATATTTTCTTCAGGAGATTCTTGAAGAACTTGTTCTTCATTTTCAGGCCCTTTACTAGATATTTCTTTTACTAAATTGAAGAAAAAAATGATCATGTAATAAATTAAAAAATATATATTTAGTTGATTACCTTCCACTGGATCTTTATAAGAATGATCTCCACGAACCAAATTTTGATTATTCTTTCCAAAAACTTGAGGTTTTAAGGCTCTTGAAAGCGCCAACTTAGCAGTATAACTGACAGCTACATCTTCACATAGTAAGAAATCTAAGTAGTACTTAGATATAGTATTAATTTGAGAATCTTGAAAACCAGAACACTCAAAAAATAATAAAGAATGCAAAATTTCAATAAGGGCATAAACAACAGCTTCAGTATGTTTCAAACCTATATGAAATTGAAATATTTAAATTAGTTATAATTTTTAGAGGACATCATTAATTAATAATTACATACCAGGTACATATATTGTGCAATATGATGGATTTTTAGGTCTATTATAGTATAGTATCCAAAATACAGAAATGAGCTTTTGAATAAGTGGTTGACACCATTGTGGTGATTGTTCATTGTTATAATCCAATACTGAAAATAAATAAATGATAAGTTCATGTATTTTAAATTTTGAATGAAATATTGAGCTAATATATTTATACTACACAGTTCTATAATTATTGATCTTACAAAAACACCTTTTCATTCAAGGTGTTAGTATATATCAGAGTGTTAAACACTATTACTTAACATTATTTTTATTTTTAAATACCTTCATGATGAGTATATTCAAAGTTGGATAAATTCTGTGGTCTGGAAACTGTAATACCTCGAGTTATTAGTACAAGTCTATAATAAGCTTCGGCATCCATATTTTTAGGATCATCACGTTCAAAATTGTGTAAAGTTTGTAATATATAATTTAACATAGATTGATCCTATTTACAATTATTAATTTAGTATTATGATAATTATTTTTTAATAAATTATATTTTTACTTTAAATGTATGGTATTCTGGTTGTAAAACAGCTACTAATGATTTAGAATGTAGTTGTATACATGCTTGTGTACTGTGATTGAGTAATTGTAATGCTATGTTTACTGCTTTAGTTTTATTGGTTGAATATTGTTCATTTTCATCATTCAATGAGTAATTTGATACAATAAAGCTATTTTCTAATATTGTCAATAATCCTATGACAAACCTAAAAACATTATCATATTATACTTATAAATAATTATTTGTCCAAATTACTAAGATTGTAAACAAAATTTAAAATAGCTACATTTTTAAAATTATCAATTAAATACTTTATATAAAACTGAAAAATCGAAACTGAATAATAATAAAAGTAAAAATTAAAATACTTTACTTGTCTAAATGATTGACAGCAAATCCAGTTAAAGGCAACTCTTTTTCTTGGGGATTAAATTGATTCGAAGTAACTACAGTACTAGTCGATGTTGAACCATAAATTGTACCATTACTAATATCATCTACTTCATCGGGCCATCCAAATGATTCTTTAGTTTTTCCATATCTATATAAAAAAAAAAAAAAAAATGAAAATATAATATTCATTATATATACTATAAATTATTAGTTGTTTATAATCAGAAGATAATAAAATGTTATATACTAACAATTTTATAGAATCAATCATGGTAACACCTTCAGGATCTCGGGATGGGCCAAACACAATTGTTAATTTTTTATCACTTTGAAGACTTTCTTCTCTGGTTAATGGAAAATCAAACCATCGACTTCGATTAATTGGTAACAAATGTAAAGTGCGTCCTAACACTTCTATATAGCCAGGAGCACGTCCTATGTCTTGACCTCCCACATTAATTCTAATTCCAGCCATTACCGTTGTAGCATCATTATTAGTAATTTCAATGCTAAATCGTGGTTTTGTAGACACAACATACATACCTAATATTATAAAATATTAAGTTTAATAAATATAATTGTAGTAATGTTTAATTTATCATTATTTATTACCCTTACCATTACTGTTCAATCTGTGTTTGATTTGTTGAGGGTTATAAATTTGCAACAAATCGTTACCACCAAATTCAATTTCATTCATAGCAACACAATATTCAAAGAAGTCAATTGGAAATGAAGAGGTATTTCCTATAAATAATAATTATTAATTTGTATACATTTTATATTGTAAAAAGTATTTGTTGTACTTCAACTTATAGTGAATCATTCATACCTGTAGACTTTCCAGATTTATTAATTTTCTTTTTCTTTAACTTACAAGATGTTATGTGACATGAAGGCTGTATAGATGGTGATAACCAAAAATCTGAAATAATGAAAATAATCTAAATATATTTTTGTAAAACTGGCTATAGCTTAATTTAAAAACAAAAATAATAACTAATATTTACTAGAGATGACTATTTTAATAGTTAAATTATTCTATGAGCATAAATTATAATTTAAAATACATATAATACATACATTTTATAATGAGATTATACAGTATTTACCTGTTTGCTCTTTAGCAGCTAAAAACATACGTAAACTACCATCTTCACATAAAATTATTAATGTTGTTCTATAATCTCCATTAGACAATGGGTGGCGTACAGCAACCATATCTGTAATCTTAGTTTTAGTCTGGGCCAATTTAATTTCTTGAAGACTGATGACTTTTGGCGTTATCATAAATACAACTGGAGTATTACCTTAATAAAAATAAAATTTACATTTTAAGTTAAAATGTTTATAATATTCTTAAGTGTTTCTTTCAAATATATTTTATAAATTATAACTAACATTATGTTATCTATTTATGATTTAGTAAAAGCTATTAATAGCATGTTTATCATACATAGCGAAGAAATTGACAATTGAATATTGTCATAATCATCGATATATTATACAGAAAAATTTAAAAAATACTATTATGGTAATATTTAACACATACTTTATATATGTCAGCAATTTTAAACTTACTAGATTGCAGTATTGCGCATACTAAACCAGGATGTCCAGGTACTTCAGACCATTGCCACATAGGTTGTGTAGGAGGAGCAGAAGTACTTGTCTGATTAATATTATTTTTATTTTTAGCACTAGGACTTGATGTTTGTGAGTTTATTGCAAACACTGGATGTAATGTAATAACACCGCCTTGATATCTCTCTTCGTCCAGAGGTGCAATAAATGTGCGCCCAGGAGTAACATAACTAAACATCAACAGTGACAATGTATGTGAATAATATACTGATACACCACCTCCACAAACTTGACCATTTACATCCTAGAAGATATTATGAAGAAAATTAAAAAAAATTGTATACAAATAAATATATTTATGCATAATACATATTAATAATGAAGAATATAATACTACAATATATATACTTACACTTATGTCTGGATGGACAATATCAATAGTATTGGTCACATAGAATGGACCATGGACAGCTGAACTACTTGCATCCATATCTTGTGTATATATATAACCTCCAGATGATATTAATATCATAGTTGATTTCTCCTATAACCGACAAAAATGACTTATCATTAATATTGTACACAAAATAAAAAAACATTAGTTACAAAAGCTTTTTTTTGTTTTACATAGGTACATAGTTATTACTAACAAGCATATATTATTATTTTACCTCTGTACACATAAATGTCACATCTCGTATTTTGCCAGTAGGCACAAGGAAATAATATTGAGGACTTAGAACATCCTTTGATAAATCATAAATTTTAACAAATTCAGCAGATACAAGTGCTAAACTAGTTTGTGACCCAGGGAGCCAAATTGAACGAATTATAAAATTTCCTACTTCTAGAGTTGGATGAAGGACAATGTGCTCATTAATTGTTCCACTTGTATTAAATGTCAAGATATGACAGTCCTGAAAAAAAAATTGAATAAAAACTAATACTATAATTTAATAACTAATGTCAATGTTTGTTATTTGATTGTATATTTAATACCTTTAATCCACACACAGAAAGGAAGTCTTCATTTACAGAATTTGCAGTAACTGATAATACAGTAAATGGAATAGAAACCGAGGATAGTCGTGTTAAAGTTAATTTGCGTTTGGATATGTCCGACTGTTTTAGCAATGAGCTCATTTGTAATACTGCTATTTTTCCTTTATCGTGAGATACAGCAACTAAAAAATAAAAAACAAAACATTAATACTTATTGAGATAAAATCTATCTGATAATTCAACTTTAAAACTATAATAATTACCTAAATGTTGTCTTTTGCCATGAAGAGACGATAAACAACACATTGCAACACGGCGTATCATATGGGCAGAAAGAAGCTGTCGAATAGTTTGACCTTGATCTCCACTAAAATTCATTTTAACATTCTCAAAAGCACCTTCTTGAGACCCCATTGTAGGTAGCTATAGATTAATGTTTTAATAATATGTATTATAAACATTATAAACATAATTTATTTAAATAAAAAATTAATTACCATAAGACTATCGGATACTTCAATAGTTTTTTCTAATTCTTGTAAGTCATTTAATGTATCAACAGCTCTTGTATTACAACCAATTGCTGAGTTTTTTTCACCAGATTTTATAACCACATTTATTAGCTGTAGACAAAGGTCTAATGTTGGTTCAATTATTTGAGAATGATCCAATATTGTTGGCATTAATACATTCTTATAAGAGACTAAAACCCAGGAAATTATTATTAATTAGTGTAACTGAACTAAATTAGTAAATAAAATAAATAATATTAAAAAATAATTACCAGGAAGTGAATTTAACACAACAGATTCATAATCTAAACTTCTGGTGCTCATATTTCTTGGATCTTGATTATGGTTAGGAGCAGATGTATTATAACTATCTATTCGATCTTGGTCTGCTACTGTATTTCCGCCTTCAATTGAAGCAACTTTATCTCGCGAATTATTTGCATCAAGTATTGAGTTAGGATTTCTTTTAACTAATGCCTATTGAAACAGAAATGTATCTTAAATATAACTAAATATAATTTAAAATAAATACAGTTTTGAAATTATAAAATAAATTATACAATGAATAATTAATTACTTAATCATAAAAATTATTATTAAGTAAGAAAGAGAATAACATAACATAAAATTTATTGTATTAAATAATACTTTAAAATGTGTTACCTGACAAAAATTGTTTTCTTTTGCCCCGCAGTCACAGAAAAAGTTTCCAAACTTAGCATACGTAACATCATGGCCTCTATGGCAAACCTTAGCACATATACTACAAACTCCAACACCTTCTATCATTTTACATGTATGGCAATGATACCAATGTTGATTCATGAATTCTTTTTGAGTAACCGTAAATGTACAAAGTCTATAGTATAGGCTATCTTCATCCTGAACAACCACAAAATTAATTTATTAAATAATTATTTTTTAATTTTAACCAACTATTATGTTATTCTGAATTATTAATACTTACAGAATCTTCATTTAAAGTTTCACCATCGCCATCATTACTTGGTAAAAATCCATCAAACTCCATACCATCATAATAGAATAAAGACATTGAATCTAATGATGGAGATACAGAATTTTCTACATCATTATGTTGCACAGCAGCTATTATATCTGATACATAATTCATCAAACAACTAGATGCAATTACAACAGGTGGATATGATTGTTTGGGTTCGGTTATCTCTATATTTGCCATGTTAGATTTCAGCCAATTTTTAATAGAATCAAGTAACTTCACACTAGCTTTAAATAACTTAACATGGCCAGAAGGACCGCCATAATCTGCTAAACGCACCATTTGAGCAAACATTTTTGAAAACCCATCTCCATTTTCAAAAGCTAATGTGTAAGTCACAATTGGTATTAATGTTTCCAAATAACATAGTGAAGCTTTAGTTTTTAATTCATCATTTCTGTGAAAAAAAAATAATGATTATATATTTATTAAATATACTTCTACCTAAAAATAAAATTATAATTATTTGTCTATTCTTTACAAAATAATATATTCATAGATTAACATACTTCTACAGCATTGTACAAATTAAATATTAATATTATTAATTTTAACCATAAGGGGAGACTATTTACTAACTAGCTTCCTTCCGCAATGTTTTTTTTTTTATTTTGTGAAAGAAGAAGTTTCGTGAAATTTAAGAATAGATTTTAAATATTCATGAGAATTCCTTTTTATTGAGGGTGAGTGAACTGGCAAGCAAGATGTTAGTTATTGTAAAACAATATGAGTAAAAAAAAAATAATAGTAAATTGTATTATTTAACAAAATTAATTACTTACGTGTCTAATCCAACAATATAATCAATCATATTCTTGATCAAATCAAAATTGTCATCAGGATCAAACGAAGCTGATATATTGTTGATAACATCTTTTAATGAATTAGTATGTTTATCACTCAAAAAAGCACTTAATTCTTTGGATAAAGTACTAGTAGCATCAATTAAATCTTTATCTTTGTTCCAACCAACAATAATTCTTTGTAACCAAAGATCCAATCTATTTATTGGGTCAGTTGATAGTTCAATAATTTTACGACATATTGTTTTAATATCCTGATTATTACTTATTTTAACTGTAAAATAAAAGTAAATGTATAAAAATAAGTTATGAGTGAAACCAAATTGAACTAAACCAAACATTGTTTGTAATTTAAACTCGAGAAAGAAAGTAAATCAAACCGAACTATTTACCATTTAAATTACCTATATTTTAAATCAGAATTTTCTTTTCTTTTTTTAAAATTTTCTCCTTTAATTTTTTATAAATCATAATGTATTAAAAATTTAACAAGTTAACCGCTACGTCATTTTTCGGTACATTGACAAAAGAAATGTTATGTGTACCTACTATGGTACATATAATAACAATTTTAACACAGAAACATATTTTGTAGCCCACCAGACAAACAAATTTTTGACCATCCCATTGATGTCTTATTAATTCAATATTTTAGGTAAAAAAATTATAATTTGAAATAATGTCCGTAGCAAATAAGTTATGTTCACTACTTTTTGGGTTAGCTCAAAATGAAAATCAACCATGTACCAAAAATGGTACACATAGCGGTTAACATGTTAAAAAATAAAAATGTTGTTGGTCTTTATATTTTTAAAATGTTTATCAGAAATAATAGTATTGAACATTAAGCAATAAATATTTTATTAATAATTATAATCATTTATCATAAATTTTTAGATGTATTAAATTAATTTTACACAATGAAAGTAAAATGTTCATAATTTAAATCTTTTTGTAAAAGAAAAAAATGCTGAATTCGAATTATAGGTTGATAACAAATTTTAATAGGTTGGTTTGTTTAATAATTATTAATTTGGTTTGAGTTTGCAATACTTTAACAATGTTCAGTTCGACCAGGTATTAATTAGGTATTTATCATTAACCCAAATTAAAAAAAATTTTACATTTCTGTGACTTACGATTTGAGAATAACCGGTTGGTTAATCTAACAAGTGTTTTAATAAAGACCCCAGATGAAATGAACTTCTTCATCGATATACCTTCTTTAAGTGTTTTTTCACAAAATGTTCGTAGAACAGCATATCGGGCAGAAGAAAAATCAAATATTAATTGTTCAATCCAAAAAAGGCTATGTATTAAAACTTTTTCAGTTAAATAATCTCTAAAAAAAGTAATTAGGTACAAATCAATACAATAAAAAATTTTAACTTCTAAAAATAAATAAATAACTTCTCATACGTGTTGGTAGTATCATCACGTTTATACTGAATTGCTAATTTTCTTATATTTTTAGTTATAAGTATTGATATCATAGTAGCAGGGTCTTGATCTCCTGGATTTTTTAATTTATCCCAAGTACGAATAATATGTTCCAAAAGATATTCTGATGAACAATCAATTGTCATAGAACTTAATAGATTTGCAAAATCAGATCGTAATTTGAAATCTGTACATAATCTAAAAATTTTTTTTAGAAAAATTAATAAATAAAATCAAAATATAGTATTATTATAACAAATTAATATAATTAAATAATATTATCTTTCTAATTAAACAAAAATTGAAATTTTTAAAATTAGCAAAACAAAACTTACTGTATATTTTCTGTAATGAATACAACAAGTGTATTAAGTAATCGTTTTAATGATGGAGTGTTCATATATACTGACTGACTAGAGACAAAAGACGAATGATGTTTAATAATGTTTTGAATTAAATATTCAGGTGAAGTATCCAAACTAGAGTTCTGTAAAATTAAAACATACAATTATACATAAAATATATTATATATTTCTATAATGCGTAAAATTCTCTATAAAAGGGTGTACATTAATTCTACCGATTTTCAGGTAGTTTATTTAAGAGTCAAATTATAAACATGTAAATTCAACTGGTACATTGTTTTACCTACAAAAATTAATGTTAACTCTACCTGTATTAAATTAATTAATGTAAATACTACCAATAATATTGTTCTTTTAATCCAGTCTTAATTAATAATAATTTATCATAATGCATCATAATTTTATCATGCAGTTATTAAGTTATTGTTTGTAAATAATATTAAATAATACACTTTGAAGAAAAAATAGACCTCATATTATTATATACTTAGTTAATTAATATTGATAAACTATACAAAAATACAAACCTTCAACAAAGGACCAATAGGTACTGAATTCCATTTTGTTAAAATCGATACAATCCATGATGGAATTGATTCAAACAATAAAGTTGGTAAATTATAAGTGATTGGAGAAAACTCTAAAGATGAATTGTTATTTGCCATTGATAAAACTATTTTCAAGTTTGTTAAATCACCTACTGAAAATTTCTGAGTTTGATTCAAATTAGAAATTTGATGGAGTAGATTATTTCTATAAAATAACAAAAACAAATATATATAAAATTGTGAAAAATGAAAAATTTTAATATGTAGTTTGATATGCAATTTTAATATATTCATTTTAATGTTTTGAATAAAAATACATACTTAATATTGGTAAAAGTTGACATAGCTAATTCAATACAATACGGCATTAGTGTTTGAATAAATTCAGTATTAGAAACTCTGAAAATTCAAAATAAGTCATGTAGAAAATGTAATTTAAATCATATTAAGTTATTAAATATTACTTGGAGATTTCTTCAGGTGTTTTTCCTGGTCTAGTTTGTATATATAGTTTTGAAATAACAGCATCAAACAGTATCACATCCAATAACATTGGAAAGCAATTTTTTTTTGAAGCATCTATATTTAAAAAAAATAGTGATATTAAACAATACAATTTTGGCACATTTCAGATTATAGATGGTTTTAACTTTTTAGATAATGCTAGCTAAAAAATAAATACCTGTTTGACGAAGTTGTTGAATAAAATGGGTTTTCGCTATTTGATAATCATATTTGACTAATGATGCTGTAGTAGCTACATTTGACAATAATTCTCTAGAACTCAATGGATCTGTATCTTTATTATTTTCATTGCTTTCCAAAACACAAATTTGCTTATACACTCCTTCCTAAAATTAAGTTATTTTAAGATAAATAAATTAAAAGTATAAAATACATATTAATGATCATAGGTCATGGTATACCCACTATATTTTTTTTTATTAATTATTTATAATTAATTATAATTTTAAATGATTACCTTCAAAAAATGATAATAAATTTTAGAACCAGTTCTAGGACCCCAAATTAAGAAATATAGCAAATTTGAAGTATCATATCCATTAGATTTATCACTAATCATATCTTTTAATTTTTGAACAGGAACAGGTAATGATAATAATAGCCTAACATAAATAAAAATTAATAATTTATTAGATAGTTTTCAAAAATGATATTTTAATGTGTACATACTTCCATGCAAGGGTAAAACAATATTCAATGCTACACAGGGTTAACGGGTTTGAATATAAAGCAGTTTTAGTTTCAATTCCATTGTCATCTACACATGACTCTTTATATAGATTTAATGATGTAGTAATATCCAAGAGAGCTTGTATTAATTGAGGATAGCTTAATTTTTCAGGATGATTAAGTATAAAATTAAGAGCCTGAAAACATGAAATAGTATATTTAATTCTTAAATTAAAGAAGCTATATCACTAATGTTTTAAATTTATTATACAAAGATATTATATATATGTGAGTGTGTGTGTGTGTGTGTGTGTGTGTGTGTGTGTGTGTGTGTGTGTGTGTGTAATTACCAATCCATCCAGTTTAGGAGCATCATTCACAGCTTGTTTCTCATCTAATAGTTTATAAAAACAAGGAACTACAGCTGCCGAGTTTCCAACACTATCAGACCTTCTACGTAAGTTTTCTTCTATTGTGTTATATAGCATATAAGTATTTTCATCTGTTGCCAGTACTTCATCACCATCTACTTTTATTTCACTTTTAATGCGCATCAAATTCCATTCAACCTAATATTAAATAAAATGTATACTTCCATTTTTAACTTAAATAATTTATAATACCTGTGATAACAAATATTCAGGTACATCATACAATCTTCGAACTAAATAGTCAAATAAAAGGAGTAATCTACTTAAAGCTAAAATATGATTATTATAAACTGGATTTAAGACACAATTAGCACCTATAATAGTATTACAAATAGCTAATAGAATTCCTTTTTTATGAGTTAACGACATTAAATTGAACAAAAATATTAATAGCTGTGTATGTTCCACATTTAAATCTGAAATAAAATCAATATTTATTCATTTTTACTTAATTGTTTTTATTTAAAAATAAATAACACAATTACCTTCAAAATCATCATTACTACTGTGAGGACGATTAATTAAACTGCTCAATGCATTAATCATATTTTGCCATATGAACATAGATAATTCATCTCTTTCTGTTATTGGTTTTTTTAATAATACCTTAAGATAATAATTTATACAAAATAAATACAATTTAAAACTTTATGTAATATGTATTATAATAATATAAATTATTTACTTGAGCTAAAATTGATAAAGTTCTAGGATAAATCTGCAATGACCATTTACTGTCTAAAACATCTTGAGGTATTTTTATCCCCAATAGCTCAAGAAATTCATCTTGTTGTTTTTTTGATAAGAAATCTCTAGCAATCAAATTATGAATAAATATTCCAATAGATGAAGATACATTTTGGTGAGAGTCAACAATGTAAGCTAGAACAAATTTATCAATTTTGAAAAATATTTTACATTTAAACACCAAAATCATATTCACTTAAAAATTAAGCTACTATAAAACTATTACTTACACAAATCATTATTAACAGGTGCCCAGTCTACTTCTCCAATCAATTTAGCTAATACAATAAGGTTATCAGTTTCAATGGTTTTAGACATATAAGTGAAAATGTAGTTACATTCAGCATTTAAAAAATATATGTCCAATATATTAAATATTCTTATTATCAGTGTTAAATACTATATATAGACAAAACAAAAATGTAAAACATAATAAATATTATTATTTTAACAATTATATTTTTATAATATAAAATTATATTTTACCCCCTCTGGATCATCATTTTCAGGGACAACACTGTAATTTGATTGATTTAAAACACTTTTGTCTAAATCCATATAATCTGATGTTTGTGTTTTAGAACATGCATTTTCAATTTGTTGATCACCTAAGGTAAGTACTTCTTCAAACCAAGCACCAAATAAAGACTCATTGTCTTCATCTATAGACATAATAATTAAATTTAAGTATATGACTCACGGTAATCTGACATAGTAGCGTAATAAAAAGAAATGACATTTAGAGTTTTTTAAGGTGGACAGATCAGGTAAACAAATAATTATATATTTTAATAATAGTGGGAAAACTAACATAAAACACCAAAATATTAAAATATGTATTTACTTCATTTAAATAGGCTTTATTATAATTTTAGAATAGATAAAACATATAAAAAATAAAAATGTTTAAAATCACAAAAATTCTCAAATTATTTTTTAGTTAAAAATGCACCTATTATTATACTAAAAACCATGGTAGATGGAGTATTTTTAAATTTTTGTTACTCAATGGTAAAAAAATCTAATATACCACTGATTAAAGTACTAAACACATTCAAATTTAATTGGACTTAATTCTTCAGGAATTTTTAATATAAGTCATTTTTTATGTATAATAAATTACCTCCATCTTGAGGTGCTCCGCTTTCAGGTGTTCCAGGCAACATATCTATTGATTCCAAGCTTGTAGTACGAATTCCATTTGCCTTATTTTTATTTTTATTTAACACAAGACACATTACCTATTTTAAGTATTTAAAAATCAATTAATAATCATAAGAATACAAAAATTATAAGTAAGACACATTATGAAATACATGTATCTTAAAATAATAATTTAATTATATAATTAAATATTTTAATTGAGGTATTGATCTATAAATGATAAATATAATGTAATAGCTATTAACTAATAAATGTTATGATTTAATTTCAAATCATTGTTTTTTTTTTTTTATAGGATTTAAAAATAAATTCAATTATTTTAATTTTCAAAAAAAAAAAAAAATTATAAATGTTATAATTACTTTTCTATGACTTATTGCTGCTAACTGATATAAGAATTTAATCAAAGGTACAGTTTGAAAAATTCTCAGTAATCTACTACATGCTCTTGCCTTAGCACAAATATCTAATGGAGCCGGAATTATTTCAGACTCAAAATCGATAAGTTTCATAAGTTGATCTGAAGATGATTCTTTTCTAGCATTTTCCAAAAGATCAACAATCATTGTAAGCATTTCATTTGCTAATGCTACTGATAAAACATTGAATGAGCTAAAAAAAAAATTATTTAAATTATATAATTAATCTGAAGTCTAGATATTAAAAACATGAAATGGCATAAGAATTTTCCTGCCATAATTACGTATTTAATTAAATATTTTTTTTTTTAATATAAAAACAAATCTTACAGCTTTGGTCATTCAATTGTAAAAATTTTCACACAAATTATTATAAACAATAGTATATTTTACCATCAATTTCAGAACTTAAAAAATTACTTAATAGTGTGTTATAATAGCTTATATTTTCACTAAAAAATAACTCGACTTGTGTGAACATATGTTGTGTTCATTTCACTAACAGAAAACATATTAAATTTATATTCAGAAATTCCAATTTTTTTGAATAACTAAGGAATGTTGATAATATTGCATGCTTTTTTTCTATTAATCTAATTTAATACTAACCTAGATACAAATTGGATACATGTTATACTATATAAAATTAAACTATTAATATTTTATATTACTACATATCTTATGGTTTTTGATTTTGAATGCTTATTTTTTGAATTTTATAAATATAAATACATCTTTCCGTACATTTATGAATTTTTTTAAACATAATTTAAATTAATAAAATACTTAAAGTAATTGAAAAATAAATTTCACAGTGTTAATATTTTTCATTGGTAAATAAATATTCTACAAGTATTTTATACAAAATATAAATCTAATTTTTTACATTTATCTACATGTAAATAAATGCTGTATCATGTTGATTCCAAATATTTTTAGATTATAAAAATAACAAAGTAAGATTGTTTGTAGTAATGATTGTATTATGTATACACTTCATACCAATAAAAACATTCCTATACAATTTAATTGTTTTATATGTATTATATATTTTGATATTTAAAGGTAAAATACATTTTTGTGCACATTTTGGTATTTTTTGTAGCTAAAAATACATATTTTATGATTTTTAATATGTCATATTGAGTAATTTTTTAGATCATAAACGCATGCATAATAAAAATAATTTTAAGCACATGGACATTAAACTTTAATAACATATTTTAATAGGAAGAATTGACTTATTATATTAAACTTAAAGTTGAGTACATTATCAGTGCTTTTGCGTCAGTTTTTAATTTTTAAGCAGGTTTTGATTCTGTAAAACATAACAATTTAAAAATTCTTATATTTCACTTAAACATTAAAATATTACACAGATAACCCTCTTACTTTATACATAACAGGTTATAACAGATCAAAAATTACTAAACAAATCTTAATTTACAAAATTTTAACTGCAGAACACAAATTTGTTATGTTATACATTCATAAGATAGAAACAACATATTATGTGCATGTGCTGTTCTCTTAAGGTTGGACAGTTTTAAATGAAAGGGTTTTAAGGTATTATTCCATTATCACCATGTATTTTGAATTAAATTAAATCAATTCCATAAACAGTTTAATTTTATAAACTTTTTTAGAAGTACTAAACCAATTTTTTCAAATATTTATGAGAATTGAGTATAATTGTTAAGTGTAACTAAATCCATTTTGACTATTAATAAGATTTTTAGTAAATACATTTTTAATTGCAAATCACTGTATCAATTATCCTAAATAAACTATAAAATAATTTACTTACTTTTTTGCAAGTGGTTTTGATGTTTCCTTTTTAATCTTAGTAACTTTACTATCCTTGATTGAGTTATTTTCATAATTTTTCAAAGTAATATCTTGAAGACCATTAATAAGAATCCAAACAGCAATCATATAATAGTTTTGATGTACCTATATATATGTTATAATTATAATCAAGTGAGTTCTATTGATTCAAAAACTTTTATATGTGAACGGTTTAAATTTAAAGTATTAATTCAAATTATACAGAACTTACAGAATATGAAAATTTTCTTAATATTTCCGATACCGTTTGCATAATAATGACAGTTTTTTCAATTGTCTGGACAGCTTGATTCCACATAACATCATCTTCAATATTTATGCTATCTAAAAATTATAAAAATATAATTTTGTTTTTAAAACAAATTTTAATTCAACTCACCTGTACTTGTTGATGAATTATTGTGTACACTTTGCACAAACAAAGCCAGTCTTAGACAAGCTGCCATAATACTTGTAAGTTGTTGTAGACACACAATAGTTAATGGTTCAAATATTGGTAATGCTAAGGCATTTTCAACAAAAGTCATGTCCAAAAGCACAAATCTATACCTAACAAAAAAAATATTTAACATGTTTATAATTTTAACTATTTAGTAGATCACCAAGTATGTATCAACCTTTAAGAGTATAACATTGCAAATTACAAATAGCAATTTAATTAGTCTTATAATTAAATCATTACAGTAATAATTCATGTATAAGGAAAAAAATTAATTATGTTCTTTTGTAAGTTTTTTCTAAAATTGTAATATCATTTAATAAGCTTTTATAGAATACACATCCCAATAAAATTGCATTATACATTATGTATATTATAATATTATTATATTCATGAACACATTAAATCTATTGAAAAGAAATAATCTAAAAATTAAATTTTATTAAACGTCACTACTTCAAGTTTATTAATCCTGGATCATTTCAAACACATTATTCACCTTTAAATAATTTTATTTTGGAGAATGATAACAAAGATTACTCAAAAATCATAAATAAAAAAAACAATTATACATGAATGTAATTTATTTACGCTATGAGTGATTCTGAAAAAAAAAACAAATATTACGCTGATTTCCTTTTAAACATAATTTTAAGGTATATATGTATGTTTGGGATTTTCAATTTGGTTTTAAAATACAAGATTTAATAGTTAGTATTGTAAGGTTTTGTATCTAATCCTACAATTTAAAATGTGAATTATAAATTACAGAGAACTTAGTTAGATTATAAGTAATGGTTGAAGTACCTACTCAAAAATAAATATATATATTTATATTAGATTATACATAATTATAGAATATTGTTTTGTCACAAATATAATACAATGATAATAAAGTGAAAATTCTCTATAATGAATTTGAACGGACCAAGAGATTTCTTACGTTATAGAGTTTTCATAATAGAGAAGGTATAACAATTATATAATAGATTATAAATCAAAACAACCATTATAATGTAATATTTACGTTATATAATTTTTCATTGTAACTAGTTTCGTTTTAAAGAGTTTTTACAGTAAGTATTTTCAGAAAAATATGATTAAAAATTTGTGGTAACTGTTTACTTATGTAGAAGTAAAAAAGGACTGTTTGTAACCCCCACCTACAATAAAAAACCTTGGTATGAGCCTAGTTATAAGTTATTAGTAACTTAGTGATAACTTATCACGTCATATAACCACAATGTTACTGAAAACATAATAGTTATTTTTAACAATATACTTACGAAAACTTAGCACCAGTCAATTCAGTAGAATGTTGAATATTCTGTTCCTCTATAGAATTTAGTTGAATTTCAGTAATATATCTTTTAAGAATTGGTAATTTAGTACAAGTCTTAAAAATAACATTATTTGCTCCCATTTCTTGTAAAGCAGATATATTGTTTTTAATTAACAATTTCTATATATTGAAACAAATAAACAATTATATTAATAGTTCAAGTTTAATTAGATGAAATAAAATACCTTAATATCCTTTTCATCTTTTTTCGAGGAATCTTTTATTAGAATTTTACTTCTATCTAATGGTCTAATCATTTGTTCAGCAATTGATGAGTAAGCTAAAGACTTTTTACTTTCTTTTTCTTTTTCTTCTTAAAATAGATACAAGAATATTATTAATAATATTTTTAATTAAAAAATCATACACATTTTATTTGTACAAACCGAAAGTCGATCCATTATTAGATGGCCATTCTTTTATACACATTACAACTGATACAAATTCTGAACTATTCAATGGCTTTCCAGAACATAATGCTGAAATAGCTGCTAAAGCTAAATTTAAATGAGATGAGTAACTATCCCAATTATTATCATTTGCATTGACTTGTCCCATAAATGACAGAAGACATTTCAGAAGAATTTTACAGCTCTTACTAACTGTAGATAACTCATTCTTCTCAACTATAAAGAACATGTAATAAAATCAATAAATATTAATATTTATTACAAAATATTTATAAATAAATAAAATATATCAATATATTACATAAATTACAATGATGACCGATGTAATTAGCAGCTAATGTGACAAAATAGAAGTAAAATTTGTTCTCATTGATGTCATGTTCACTTAAACATTTTTCACTAGAAAAAAAAATATACTTATTAAAACTAATATTTTATTATATCCAAATAAACCATGAAAAAAAATATAATGATTAGAAAGTAATTTGATACCATTATACAAACCTCTGATCAATAAATTTAAGCAAAGTATACAAATTGACTTTAGCATTGGAACCCGTATCGTAAAAAACAAATTTTACAGATGTCCAATCCAAATCAGTTTTAGAAGCCATTTTTGGTGTATTGTATCCGAAACAACTACACAGACATTTTCATTTTGGTTTAGAACCTACAATCTGTAAAACACATACTTTTTCAAACAATAAGCATACTAATAGTTTAAAAATTGTATATTTAAATGTAATATAAATTGCTGCAAACTTCCTAATAAGAGCAGTGGCCAAATTTCTATATTCAGATATGTATCAATGAAATAAAACTTAAGACTGCAATTTTAAACTGTTATCACAACGATGTATAAACGTAAAACAATAACATGGGTTTATTAAAAATACGATAAATTGAATTAGTATAGGACTATGATGACCTTAATCGCTTGAAATAATAGAACGCCGTCAGACACTCAAACAAGACAATAATTATGAACAGTATGTATAAATATACGAACTCATATATATGTACACCGTATTAGTAAAACGCTATTAAAATGACTTGGCAAGTTAATAATAATACCATTATCATTGTTGTTTAAACTAAAATACGCATTGGACTTTATGCGATTCCGTTTCGGAATACTTACAGATAATTATTGTCTTTTACAATACTCGACAAACAACAAATTCACATGGTCAACCTCACAAATCGAATACAACTTTACATAATATTATTTATTGTTTTAAATTAGTGAGAAGTTTGATCAAAAATACACCAGACACAGACGCGATTACACGAAATTTGCAAAATCAAGACCAACTGATTTGTGATTTTACATTCCAGCTTTCGACATTGGTATAAGGTTTCAGTTCAGAACCTTGGTATAAATTTAATTTGATATGAGCGATTACAAAACCGGATATGAATCTTAACTCCAAACGACATTAATTGACCAAACTATCATTACCACGAAGTATTATAAAATTAAATAATATTATTATCAGATACCTATTTCGATAGCGAAAATAAAATCAGTCAAAGTTATAAACTTATTCATTACATATTAGAGTCAAACACTTGTTTGAGTTAATACAATCTGACAAATTTATTAATATTAATAATACATATTTATCAGGCGGTACTGACCAGGTACATAGAGATAGCCGACATTTTTTCTAAATGTATGAATAAGGGTTAATTTTGTATTCAAATATAATTTAATATGTTGATCACACACATAGGCGTGTCTATGGATCCTGCCTATCATGCAAAGGCATTACCTGCGAAATTTAAAACACTATTTCATATTAATTACTTATTTATCTAATAAAAAGAAAATTGTTATTTATTTTTAATAAAAAAAATAAAAATTGATCTAATTATTTTATATATTTAAGCTTATTTCGAAATTTGGAAGTCATATCCCTCAACCCTAACCTATTTTTTGGAGTAGCCGGAGGGGGTTGTCTTTAATCCTCTCAGCCCCTTCACAGGATACGGTACTATTATGCATGACTTGCAAATGAGGTCTGGACACGTCTATGACCACACATTTACACGCTATATAGTTATAGAACATTATGATATTATGATATTGTAGATTATTATTAATCGTCATACTAATAATAATACATATGAAATAGAATTTATGGAACTATATAAATATATGACAGTAATATATACAAAAAAATATTTAGTAAAATCTAAAGCAAAATAGTACATTAATAGGTAAATATGTTTTGCATAAATATGACCAATGTTTCAACACCCAAAACGGAGATATCTTGCTATGCTATTCTGACACAATTAAATCGTATAAAGGTGCGTAAATATATCATGATACTATTGGTATTTGATAGGCACAATTTTGATTTTTTTTTTTTTTAGACAAGCTGAACCATTAATGTATGCAAACCATTGTCGTAATTTGGAGGTAGGATTTGAAAAGGCGCTCCAAAAATGTTTATATCTTTTTATTGAATTCTTCATTAATTATTTAATCTACATAATATAGTAAACGTTATTTAAAGAAATAATTTTCTAAAGTTTAAACAATTGATTATTCGTGTATTTTCCATAATATATATAAGTTTAATCATGGTAATACAGTAATTACAACCATGGATTTAATAATAGTATTTTGAATTACAATACATTACTGATAAAATTTCAATTTATTTCGAATATAGTTGACATTGGGGTATTTTTAGTACTAGTTTTGGTTTTTACAACAGCCTCAGTAATTATGTCAAATAATAATTATATTTCAATTACCACTTTGTTACTCATGTCGTAGCTATTGCTTATCGGTTTATACATTTATTAAGAATAATAACGTGTTTATAAGTTATAACTTACAACGTCTAACATTGTCTACAGTTGAAAGAACTTGTATTTTCTGGTTTTATGTCTTTCTGATGTTACAATTTTGTTATAACTTATGAATTATAATATTTTTTTCCCAATTATAACCTTGAGACATGCAAAAGGTCATGCTCAGCAATGAAGATATTAAAAATTGGATAAAAATATCAAAAAGTGGACAACGTATGTATGTTCTGCCATATCCTCCGGCTCCTCGCAGTGGTTACAACAGGGATCAGCTACCATCCTTCTTTTTCATTGGTAATTTTGGTCGCATCCATGTCTAGACAATCCTTGGGCCATGAGAAAAGACACAGACCCAAGCCTTGACTGATCCCACCTCCGGATATCTGGAAATCTGGAATCAACCTCCGCGTCGACGCCGCCTTTGTTGTGTGGTCCCATAACCCCTGCCAATCGCGCAATGTCACCTCACGTTTCTGATGACTGCTACCGTTAGGGCTTCACTTTTGCGCACCTCAATTTTGCCCCGTTCGTCAATCAAAAGGTGTGCTGGAGGCATTCTAGCCAGAACCTGAGCAGCCATATCAGACACGATTCTATATAGCACCTTGGAACCCGAGTAGCGGCACTTCTTTGGGCCTGATCAAGGGCCCTTCTATTCCAGACTATTCTCCATCGACTGCGACCAGATCGGAGATTCATACAGCAGTTTGCTGTGGGCCACCAAATAATTATGTACCTATAGATAATAGCTAAGTAAATTCTAAATACCTACCTAAACCACTAATTCAATTTATTTTCAGTTACTATAATATTATGATTAAAACATTTGAAATATCATATAATTGTAATGGCAAAATATTATAAAATGATTATACGGTAGGTAAATAAGCATCTTATTGGCTTTCGTTTATAAATAACGGTTCAAAATAATGTATCTTTGTATAGTTTCATCACAATTTGATGAACAACTATTGAAATTTTTCAAGATATAATCTAATCAATTAAAAAATGAGAAAAAATAATACAAAAATACAAATATTAATTTAAATACTTTATAGGATGATTTATAGTTTCATGCTTTTCTAAAACATTTGTATTTGTTTCACCCTTATATTTAATAATGAAATCACTATAGACTTTTGATTTTCAAATGACAACCTATATATTTAAATTAAAATGTCGTAAAATAGTATTTCTATTTTAGATTTTAAACGGAGTGATGATTGTATTTTTTTATGAATTTTAACATTAAAATTATTATTTTTTATTTAACCGTTAGTGAGTTATAGCTACTCAAAGTTGGTTGGTATAAAATTTTTAGGTGTTAAATTTAATACAAGACTCTTCCATGAATTATTATTAAATCTATTCAATAATAAGTGTATTGTGTGTATATATAGTATAATATATACAATTTTATTGGGGGTTCAAATTTTATCACAATTTATCAAAAGCACAAATATTTGTAAATTTCGAAATTAGATATTTAATTGAAGAATAACGATTTTCGAATACCTAACGACTAAAGACTTCGTGAGTAGGTACTTGAAATTTTTAACATAAATTATTATTATATTCTATACATATCTATATAGATAATGACATTTTCAAATGCAATGTTTTCGGAAAAAATTAAGTTAACCTTTTGTTATTAGGTACTAGTGCTGTACTACTCTATTCAAACTGAAGTAAATAATAGTGAAGCACTAATTTGAGAGTTTGAATGTATGAGTATGACTGACGGCAGCTTACACCGGCGACATTACATCCACGGCTAACAAAGTGCAATGTTTTAATGATATACTGATAATCAAACCAAGGTTGATAATGATTGATAGTACGGTTTATTTAGGTTATGTTCGCGGTAAATGCGAATAGTAGAAAATTTTTTAAATTATCAAACCCGCACACTACTTAGGTAAAATTCTATATTATAATTTAGAAAAATATCCGTTGAATATGATAAATACTTAAAATTATTTAATACACATTTATAGTGCTTGGTTTTAGTCGTATACGTTCACGACGAGCGCTGATTGATATGACGTCTTCCGAGACGTTAGAAGTGGCATTCGTATCGGACGGGACTTCAGGGGTCACAGTATGGGACACAACCAACGGTACAATGTTGAAGACTTACAGACATACGGCGTCCATTGGACAAAACTGCATGAGCCTGTTGGGAAAAGATTATCTTATTGCCGCTGACAAGGGACCATTGATACAAACTTGGCCGATTAACAGCCAGGAACGAACACACCAGGTGCGCATGTTGTGTGGTGGGAAAATTAATTCACTAGCTGCAAGTCCTGATGGGCTGTACATTGCAGTGGCGATCAGTGAAAAACTACAGGTTTGGATGGTAAGTATCATTTCATAATAATTAAATGATAATAGTTACTTTAAGCTCATAATTCAAACTTCTGTTTAAATCCCTTATTCAACATCCAATTAAAATTTAATTCACTATTTAAGTAATTTTACTATTTATATTTTATATTTACACTTAAGTTATCAACCAAATGATCCAACTGTTTAGTTTGAAAATAAAATGTTTAGATATGGTTGATATGTTTTTCTTTTTTAATATTACATCCACTAAAATAAAAACGATATTTAAATTTTATGTAATATTTATGTTAAGGCATGTTCAGGAAGATTGTTGACTACTGTAAGTCGCCATTTTCAACCAATCACTATTATTAAGTGGTCTTCGGATGGATCCTATTTAGTCACTGGTAATTATATTATTTTATCAATACAATTTTTAAATTTTAGTATAATTTTGATTTTTTAGGTGGTGAAGATGGTCTTGTTTGTGTATGGTCATTAGCCAAATTGGTCAATACATCTCAATCTTCCATGCCACAGATATTTTTATCTGGAGATCAAATTGATCAGTCAGCGCCCAACTACATATTTTCGGATCATTCTGTAAGAATAACTGGAATATATATTGGCAATTGCACAAGATGCATACGAATTTTTACTACTTCGGTTGACAAGACTTGCAAGGTAGATAATTTACTTATAATATTGTCATTAATACAGTTATATCTTATAATACTTTTTTTCAGATTTATGACCTTTCAACTGGTGTTATGTTATTATCAATTGCATTTGATATAATTCCTTCTAGCCTTACTGTTGATTCAGTAGAAACTGCTGTTTATATTGGTACTACTGCTGGTCCTATACGGTCCTTTGATCTTACATCTCCACCACGTACTCGTGAATGTTATATATCAGACAAAGAAAGTGGTATTAAATTTATTGGCCACGCCAAAGCTGTAACTGCTTTAAATGTGTCATTGTTTGGTGATACATTAATATCTGGGTCTACAGATTGTACAATAAGAACATGGCATGTAGCAAGTCGTCAATGTTTACGCACTATTCAATTAAAAGAGCCTGTTATTAACATGTTTTTAACATTGATACCACATCAATTAACCGCAAATGAATTAGAACCCAGTATTATATTAAAAAGTTTTAAAAAAACAGAAGAACTAGAAGATGATCATTTTGTTGAAGTATATTGTTATAATGATCTTTTTGAAGAAGAAAACGATATTTTTGGTTACAAAGAAGATACTAGTATACGTGAAGAATTAGAAAAAACAAAAACGATCAATGCAAGAATTTATGAATTTGCTATAAATTCTATATTAAAAGAAAGTGAACCAAATCTAAAAGAGGTATACATTAAACATTTTAGTGTATATAAAATACAATTTATGGTTAACTAATATATATAATGCTATATTTGTTTTTAGGATATAGATATTAGTTCTTTTTCAATGGTTGATTTAGAATTTGATGGAGAAAAGAATGGATTAGGTGATGGTGATGATACAACTGATCATTCCACAACTCCAAAAAAGAAGAAAAGAGGAAGAAAAAAAAGCAAAAAAAATGTTAATAATGTGAATATAAGTAATATTTATAAGTATTCATGAATTTGTAATTTTTAATATTTGTTTTAATTATAATTGTTAATTTTAATTCAATAGAAAACTTATTATGACTATTATAAAGTTTATAATTGCAAAATGAATTAATCTAAATAATCTATAAATAAAATAGTTATGTATGAAATTAAAAAATAAAATCTGTCCATCAAGGAAGGTTCATGAAAAGTTTTTTATAAAATTTATCAGCATTTATCAAATCTAAAATAAAATACTAAAATTGTTATTTTTGTTCTTCTTAAAAATTCTTATGTATGCACAAATTGAAAACATTAACTATTAATTTCCATAAATATCCATATAGCTATGGATGTATTAATGTTTTGCCACATGACTATTTAGAGGAATTAAGAAAAAGATAAAAAGGTTATAAATCAGTACATACTGTATTAATTAATGAAATAAAGTTTATACTTTTTTACTTGTTAATATTTATAAAGTATGATCATTTAACCAATTTATACTGAGAAATGAGTAATTATTTTTTAACAAAAAACCAAATTAATTAATAATTTATATGCAAATATAAAATTAATTTTATTAACATTTACTGGACTTTTAATTTTAAAAATTTACTTGCTTATACATATATATATATATCGTAATTGCATTTTAGAACTCAAAATGAGAAAAAATAATTTTACAGAAATCTCAAAACAAAATTCATTGTCTGTTTTGACAGATGAATGCACAAATATACAAATTAATAAAAATAGTATCTATGAGTATACAAATAATAATAATGTCACAACTAAATAATACAAGTATAAAATGATTTAAAAAAATATTATCACAGAAACAATGTTTTTTACAACAATTTAGAACAATTTTTTATACTTATTTTAAACGACTTAATTGTTAATTTTTTTTGTCAATTAAAAATTATTTAAATCAAATAATTTCAAAATAATGTTTTATTTATTGTCATAGATTTTCAATCATTCCTGGACGGTACTACGGTATTTGTCTAAATTCCATCCACGAAAATATTTTCTGAGGCATTCATTAAAATGACGTTCCATAAAGTCCATCATAAGTTTACATTTAATATCATTAGACTGCTAATAAAAAAAAATATAAATTAAATTAATGTGAGGTACTAAGATTATTTTTCTTACCTGAGATATGTGACGAAATGTACTAAATACCAATCGAAAGTCCCTGACAACTGCTTGTACATTTTCATACTTCTTATTAATCATTTTACATCTGATTGGCTCAAATAATTGAATCCTAACTACATTTTGATAAGTAGTCTCCTTTAAACAAAAAATGTATGTATAGTAAAATTGTTAAAATATTTTTATCAATGTAAATTAACTCACATATAATTCTGGCTCTTTACTAAACTCTTCTTTGGGTATATCTTGCATTTCTCTAATCATTTTTTGAAATTTGTATCGAACTTTTTTATCTACTTCTCTGGCTAAAAAATTCCACATTCTATCTGTTGTATCTTCTGGAATTTGAGCTCCACTATCTCTATCTGACATTTTTTCATATACTGGATGAATATTACTGATTAACCCTTCTTCACTTTCCTGTGATGACTGTATACTATCAGTAGATCTAGTTGCCAAAATATTATGGTTAATAGCATTGTTTACTAACTTCTTTGCATCTTTTTGTGCTTCTAGCCATTTTTTCTCATCATCTTCCTTCACTTCAACTAGTTTGGCTTCTGGTTTTGGCTGTGGATTATTAGTAACAAACTGAGTTGGTGGAAATGGTGCACTATGTACTGGATATGGTGGTTTCTGATAATTGTTTTGCCATGGATTTGGGGGTTGCTGAAGGTATTGATAATACTGTGGTTGATTCATTCTCACTTGATTTGGATATTGTTGGTAAGGGGGCTGATATGGAGGACGGTACTGCATTGGACAATATGGTGGTCTATTTATTTGCGGTGTTTGATATGGTCCTTGATAATTATAACTGTTCATATAATTTTGATTGGGATAGTTGTAATTTACATATGGCTGTGTGTTGTAGTCTGGAGATGGTGGTTGGTACGTGGGCTGTTGTATTGGTGGAACAAGAGGTGTTGTTGGATTTTGCATTATATGAACCTCATGTTTATCATTAGGAACAATTTTTTTTAATTGAGTAATTGTTGATAATGCCTTATTCAACATTCTGTCACCATTTTTTCCTTTGACTTTAAGTGATACATTCGGATCTTTAGCACGACAATGTACATTGATATCATTAATCAACTGTTCCATAATTTTATATGAGTGTTTCCACCAATGTTGGTCTACACTAACATTCATTCCAAACATGTCTATCATAGTAATGCTGAAATTAATAAATACAGCAACCAGAGTGTGCACATTACCTTTATCAACACCGCTGGCATCCACAGATGTCAACAACTGTTTAACAATATTATTTGAATCTACAGTTTGTACCCACATAGGCAAGTCTCTATTCACATCAAGAGCATCATCAACTGTCTTACAGCCTGCCCATAATAATCTTTTAGTTTCTTCAAAACAACTGGATGTAGAATTGTTTTCAAAATCAAATAATACAGATGATGGTGAACGACTTAAAGTAGGTCGAGATGATATAGATGATGTACTATAAAACAAAGAATTTGCACTTATAGTTTCTAGTAGTAATCAATAAGTATTAAAACAGTAAATATGAATTAATTAATTATTACTTATTAATAATGATATTTTAAACTTACCTGCTATAGTTTTTATAATTTCTTTGAATAGCTGATGTTATGTTGATATTTTTATTTGCTGCAGTTGGGCGATATGAACGACTTTTATTAGATTTTTTATATTTTTTACTATTTGTAGCACATTGCATTAGTTTTATATAACCGTTTAATGAACGATAATCAGCTGTAGTTTTATTTGACGCAACTTCTTGATCAGACATCATTAAACGATTGTAAATATTCATCATAAACTCCAATCGACCTTTCATGTCAGATGAAACAACATTTACATTGTATTTTGTCATGGCTATTAAATAAATCAATTAATCTATAAACAAAAAAAAACTCAATATTTTATAATGACTAATTAAAATGTTATAAATTAAAATAAATTATTAGTTCTTAAAATTGAAAAATCACTAATAAAAGTGAAATATTACAGTATTTGTATTTTCTGAGTTTTGTATATGTCAAAAATGATTATACTTGACATTTATATCTATAAAATATGATCACTTCATATTATGACAATTTTCATTGTTTTTAATTAATTGAAATTACCTATGTATATTAAGGGTAATTTATTAGGTACCTAATTTACTATCTTTAAAAACATTTTGCTTATTTTTTAATTTTCATATACTAAATAATTGACAATTCTTTAAAAAATATGATAAATAATAATAATCCATTAAAGTTTTAACTATATTATAATATAATATACTTTTACTTATTACTTATTAATCTTATTACCATTTATCTTATTATAGTACCTACTGCTTTTAGTTTTTTACTAACTATATTATTAAAGTGTTTTTTTTTATTTATTAATCTAGGCACCTCTTTTTAAGAATTATGTAATTTCATAATAAATTATGAGTACCTATGTGTGTATTGCAAGTAATTTTAAATTATATGACAGATTTGAGTTACAGTTTAAAAATAATAAGATTAAAGATTTATATTAAATTTTATTTTATATTTATATAAATATATATAATATACATTATTTAGTAGTAAATCACAGTGAAAAAGTCAGTGACAGTCATACAATATCGTTATATTGGTCAAAAAAGAGATAAGGCTGATTTGTGCTTAATTTTTTTTCTTCATAAATATATCGGCAAAATAAATATTGAAAATAAAGATCATTGGTGAGTATATATACCCCTCATACCCTCTATTCATTAATAAACTTTGTAAAATATGTTTATAAATTATAAATTAATTTAATAAAACATTTAAACTTAAAATGTTAAAAAGAATTAATCATTTTTGTGGTCAAAATTCATTAGATGTTTGATTAATATGTAATATAGGTAGATAATTAAAATTTAACTATTGTATTAAATTTATATTTAAACGAAATATTTAAATAGTAATCATGGGATAAATTTAACAATATAAATGAAGTACTACTATAGTTATTGTATAACAAAAAAAAAAAATATCATATAAAATGTATATATTCAAAAATTATATATACATATATTATTCTAGAATACATAGGTACTATAATATTATTAAATACCATACAAACAAGTATTAGTGTATAGTGTATTATACTAACAATCATATGTTTAGTCACTAAACCTCAGTGTTAGGTATTTATTTTCGTAAAATTGGAAATATGGTGTGAATTGACTGAACTGTGTACACCTTACGGTTTACACGAATTTCTTAGATTCCAAATTTAGGTAGGTGTTTTTACATGAATATTGCTAATAGTACGATACTACGATACACGTATAATTTTAATTGTTTTAAGTCAGTTACAGAAATTACGTAAAATTTATTTAAAGTATACCTATCTAATACAAACAAAATATTGTTTATTTTTATTATTTGAAGACAGTCTATAATATTTACTAAATACTACAGCAGAGTATCAAAAAATGATGATATAATATTATGCAAGATGCCTAATATATAAAGGAACAATATCCACAATCTTCATTCCGCTTTTACTTTTTATGACATATTAATGTATAATGAATGTCAAATTTATTCGGTATAAAACTAATATAATACAACAGTAATTAATATATTTACCTATTAAAATTTGAATGCAATTTTGATTTAACAAATTGACTAATTACATTTTATTATTTTAAAGAAGGTTAATAATGAAATGGCAAAAAAAAAATGGAATCTTTTTATAACCATGGAATTTATAGCTGTCGAACTGACGCAACAGGCTTCATCAGATAACCAAACAATCGTTGAGCAGTCTATCATCAAAGAAATTATAAAAACGATAAAAAAGATAATCCAAAATATATTAAATTAGTTTTTTTTTTAATTTACAAGAATATTATGATGATGAGTAAAATTGTATGAACGAAGGATGATTATTTATTGATATTATTAACAAACGTATTAACGTAAAATAAAAATGTTTATATTCGTTTAAATTATTGAATACATTTAGTTGCCCACGTTTATTTTTTTTGGAACGTATTTCAACATGTCATGTTACGTGTTGAAATCAAAATTTGATTGTTTGAAGTCACAGCCGTTTGAAATTTCCCATTTCAGGCACTTCGGCATTTATACGTGCGTTAACATTGTTACTGGAGCATTTTTCACACATTACCGACACCCCCCTTTTTTTAAACAATATTACTTAATTAAAAATAGGCTAAAATAAATAGGTATGCAGAATTAAATAATTTAAATGTCAAAAACCGTTTTGATTGCCATTTTTGTATAGTTATCTACGTTATGCGTGGCCGTGCAAATTATGCGCGTTGGTTGGTATATTAGGTATGTAAAATATAATATAGATATACCTCGAATTTGATATCAAAATCCATTTTCAATACTATCGCCATCGTAATCTATTAAGTTATTAATTCAATTTAATTCATTGAAAGTATAGACGTGTAATCTAATTTAAGTATATACCTACTAGATGTCTCCCAAAATATAGGTACTCGGTATGTAGTTGCGAGAAGCAATTTATACACAAATTATCAACTTTAACTATACGGGAGAAAATTAATGGCACCAATCACCTAATTTGTCTACAAGATTATGAAAAAATATAGTAGATTTTTTAGGTAAGAAGGCCTACTAGGCTGTGAATCTAGAATTTTACATTTAAATATAAAAAAATACGATACACAAATGATTAATAATAACTAATAAGTATAACGGATATTCATTACCTATATTATAATATATAATGTGATTGCTATTAAACTGAAATTAAAAAAAGTTGGGAGGATAGTCGAGGACCTTTATGTACGATATCATGGTAGATATGTATATAACATATATTATACCCAAAATATTTTTAGTAATATTTTCTTGAAAATATAGTATAATAAAATTAATAACCCTAACAATTAAGCCTAACATAAATGCTAAAATGCCCCACTAGAAAAAATTTAGTCCGGTATCCCCCACCCCCCGCCTGCAAATTAAATATATCTGGCGCCGCCATTGCCTAAACTCCATACAAACGTGTCTGACAACACATACACGCTAATAGTATAGACATACAATTATATTATAGTTATATTTAAATGTTTTTAAATTCAAGAAATTACTTAAACTTCTGTAACAAAAATATAAGTTTAATCTTATAGACATATTTCTTAAAAATTAAATTTCTGAAATTTTACATCACTATGAATGTTTAAATATAATTACGTTTTTATATTCTCGAATTAGTTGAATTGTATGATAACAATATTGGTAAGCATCATCAATGGAGAGAACGGTACCTATTAATTGAATAACCTGCAATTCAAGAATCATATCATTACAATTAGTCTTACGAATAACAGATTAACAAAAATAGAACGTCTAAAATATATAAATTTACCCCGTTCGTAACACACCAGTAAAATTATAATACATATTATATTATGTTAACAATAAGTAATAACATATAATATATAAATATATAATGTCTACAGAGATAGGAGACTAATATGAGATTAGTCAGGATATAAAGTTGAAGCATCTCTATTTAAAATTGTTTAACGAATAGACAACTAAAAAGAACATTTCTAGAAATCATTTAGCTATACACATACACTTCAGCATCTGTCGTTACATCATTATACATATTTATTATAAAGTTACAAATATTTGACACTTGACAGATGTCCGTGTAAATGTAAATAGTTTTTTTCTTGAAAATCTGCTATAATATAATTTTTAACCACTCGTATATTCATCTTCATAGTGTATATTATTATACCCACCGCCGTGTAGAGTTCATTCTACACGTGATCGCAGTGATTTCTTAGGCTTGTTGGAATACTCAAAGGTTATACTAATTTTTTCTTACAGCGTTAATCCATAATATACACATAATGAGTAATACAAAATAATATTACACATCATTATAATTGGTAATATGTATATATAGGTACACGGTAAACGTTAATACGTTACATGTTTACACGCCACGATTGACCGTTATCGATGAGCGAGTGTGTATATTATTGTGTATTGTTACTAATATTAAATTAAAAGTATTATTGTATTATTTTGCTGCTGGTTTTTATCTATAATGATAAAGAAAAATTTTAAAAAATAATGGCCGATTAATTTAAATACCTATATAATCTACGTATACTACTTCCTATTGTACTCGTACATTACATATACGGCGTGTTCAAATCTTTATTCCGAGGATATTCATATTACCCTAAATTTACCAAAGTTTCCCTAAGTTCTTTTCTGTTCATAATTGTATTATGTTTTTCAAAATCAAATAACATAATTATTAATGATGGCGAATCACTCAAAGTGATGTATACTATAATAGAGCAAAAAATGTATAAGTCTCTATACATAAATAATTTCAATTAATAATCGTAGAAATTAAAACAGTAATTAATATTCATTTTTGGTCCACAGGTAATAAGGTATTTTAAAAGTGTTATCGTTTTATTTTACCGACTATAGTTTTAATTGTGTTTAATTCTTTTAATAGTATATGTATTTATAGTTTTATAATTTATAATACGTATACATAATTTATATTTTGCTACTTTTGAATTATATTAAAAATATTTTATTAATTTTTAGTATAACTTTTTAATGAACGATAATCATAATCCGTAGTTTTATATGGTGCTACTTGACCAATTAATTATATTATATAATCTAGTATCTACTTACTTTTATACTCGTGCATGTATCATGTATATATAAGGAGTTTCAGGCATTATTTTAATAGGATATTTTCCTCTTTTGTCGTTCTCAAAGCTTTTTGTATTTATTATAGTATTTATTTTTATTTTTTAAATTGACTGTTAATATTTTGCTGACTTGTATTTTTGGCAGGACGATATGTCAAGTATAATAAATATTATAATATATGGAAAATTAACGAATATATATGTTAACGATGATATGTTTTATTGAACTTTGAATTATAATTCAGCTTTGTATGCAAATAGATACGTAGTCCTTACAATAGTAGTTCGTTATCATCAAATATGCATAGAAAATAATCACTTTTAAGAAGATATGATGATAATTATCATTTGAACGTCGCCATAATTATCGGTAAGTACCTAAAATCATCGTGCAAAATTAGATACACCCTGCTGTAGTATAGTGGCGTATATCGAAATTTCCCAAAATATGTATTTTTTACAAACATCACGTTTTTTATGGTTTATGATAAAAAAGTGCTCCAGTTGAAGTGTTTGAACACTTGAACACGTACCACCTCCCCTGTTTATACACCATTTGATAAATTATATTTCTTGTCAACCCAAAACACGCTGGAAACCAAAATCTTAGGCTTACGTAAATATATTTCATGTTCAATCGTGTTGTAAAAAAGTACTTTTAAACTCAATTTTATTTTACTTAAGCATTAAAAATTTTATTTTCGAATGAAAACTAAAACGACTTTTTTTTTAAACCTGCTGTTGTAAAATTAAAAACATGAATTTGCAACCAGAGTTTCGCCGTAGGAACACTCTGTATACAATACTATTATTTTTTCGGAAGCCGTGTGGCAACTTGTAGTTATAGGTAGGTATAGGTATATATTATCATAGTCTTTTTCGAAATTAACGCGTACAAATATAAGTTCACAAGTCCCCAGCTGTAGCGCGTTTATGAGGCGGGATTCGGGGGGCACCCTAACCTCGAAGTCTATCCGGCGGTACAGGATAACGTGCATAGTCACACGGCAAATAAAACGCGAACCAAATAACAACAACCTTAATAATAATAATAATACATTATAATAAAAATACGAACGTGTAATAATATGATAATAATAATAATAATAATAATAATATAATATCGCGTAGGTACGCGCCTCGTCGACTAAACGATTCTCGCGCCGAGATGAGTCGTGACCGCTGAGTGGGGTGGTAGCGGCGGCGGTGGCTGAGGCCAATTGGCCTAATTGGGCTTCCGGGAGAGTCGCAAATCACACCGGTCAACGTACACACACGGTTCACCATTCCGTCGCCGCCGGCCTTTGAGTGCGCCGCCTGCGATTGCAGATTATTAACTTATACCCGCGGAGTAGACTCGGCGTAGTCCCGGGGCTCCTGTGTTGCGCTCGACCGTCCCGACACGCACCATGTACTGCTCCGTCACGTCCTTTGCTTACGCCGCGATAGCGTTGATCGCCGTATCGACCGTTTTCAACACACACACTGGTAAGCGTATAATGTTATACTAATATATTACTATTGTGTAACTTGTCTATATAATATTATATTTGATGGTGTATTTGGGGTTCATACTCGGAGATAGAGATAAAATGTTATACTGTAGTCCGAGTATTATATATTAAATACTTGAGTACAATTTTTTATTATTATTATAATTCTATGAGTATAACGGTGGCATGCTATCAATGTATTATTGCAGTAGAATGAGAAAAAATATCTACCTACTGAATGTGTTTTTTAGAACTTATTGTTAGACAATAATAAATAATAATATTACGAGTAGGAAGAAAAAAAATCTACAAAATTTTGAAAATTTTCAAATTTATATACTCAAGGGAAACTTAAATTGTACATGTCCTTTGGGACGCAAATATTTTAAATACGACATCGTGAATTTAATACAATATATACACCTACCTATATATTGTCAATGGATTGTTTTGTATAATGGTGGGTGGGAAATTTTCTAATAAAATTTTTACCGGACCAAATAGATAGAATGTTGTACATTATTTATGTTTCGTATTAGTAGGTATAGTTTCATTTAAACTTTATCCATTTATTCATACCTATAATAATATATATTTATGTCATAATACTACCTCATTTTTGTTTTACTTTTTCGTATCTTTTTTCTTATGACTACATTATATTTATATTATATAATGTACCTACATAAAAAGGCAGTCATGCGTTGATGATAGAGTTACTCGTAATAAATTATTATTATAGGAGAAAAATAACTATTAGGCGTATGCTTATAAAAGATTGTGATTTTTCTTTACATTTAGCTTGTGTAAATTTAATGAAACGATAAAAATTCTTTTATATATTCCATTTGTAACAATAAGAATACACATTTAAAAAAGTAAATGGTTTCCATCGCATTATAAGGACATGTGGTGTTATTACTTATAGCATTTTAAATATCTATCAAAATATAGTATACAATATTAAAATACATATTTTATAAAAAAAACAGTCCAATTAAATAAACTATTTAAATATTTTTTAATTGCTGTTTCCAGTGAAAGCAGAAAGTGAGAAAAATGCGATACGTTGTTATGTGTGCAATAGCCATAATGACACGGCTTGTGCTCAGGAAAAACTTCCAGATCATTTTAAAACGGAATGTTCAAAATTAAATATAGGTGTTCCAGAGGAGAGTCGCAAAAATTATACTCTCTGTAGAAAAATTATACAAACAATCGAACCGGAGGTCAACGGATGTAAGTATAAATTGCCAGACTACTAAATCGGACCTTATTTTATGAAGGGGATATATTTAACTGTTTAAATTAAAATTAAAGTGGTGATAGTAAAAGAACAAAATATAAAATTAAAAAGGATACTAGTCTAAAATAAATGCATAGGGTTAATTAACATTACAAGTATAAAGAGTTAGGTATAATTTGTAGTTTGTATTTTGTAATATATGTTTGATTTAATACTTATTTTTAATACGCCAATATTTATTTAATATTAACTATAATATAATACTAAATTCTACTTCAGAATTGTTTACATTGAATAATAATAATAAGTATTATGATTAAATTTTTATATAAATAAATTATTTTATATTTTTCTTAACAATATGTAATGCTTAAAACTATTGATATAAAAAAAAATGATAATTTATTTTTAAGGGCATATGAGAATATGTGATTTTGAAATTAGATATTAAAATGTTTATTTTGTAATCTAATAATAAAATATTAACAGCTTGGAAGATAGCCAATGACGTACAACCAACACACAAATAATTAACAGTATTTTATATAACATTCTTACTGTGGAATCATTTTTAAAATCGTTCTAAAATTTTAAAATAGAAATTTAAAAAAACAATAAGTAGTAAAGTTTTTTTTACACATTATTGAAGTGAATTGTGTGTTTTCTTCTGTAGTTTAAAACATGCATACTATTTGTAATGTTTTTCAAATGAATTTAAATTTAAATACAATAGGTAATAATATGAAAATGTTGGAGATAAAATTTGGTTTCGACAACTATCAAGCTATTCCTACTAAATATACAAATACACTAATACACAACTAATACATAATAATATACATAAATATTTTTTTTAAATAATTAAGATATTAATATGTGTTAAGCAATAAAAATTAAATTAATACCTATAATATATTTAGAATATAGCTATTTTTACTTTTATAGTTCTTAAATCTTAGGTATTAAGTAATTTTTGAAGGTATATATTTATTTTCTCGAAATGTTTAAACTTTAAACGTTTTATGAAATATTTTTTTTTATTTAAAAACTACAAATAATACTACAAAATCATCAGGTGGATAAAATAGTTGAAGAATTATATTTTTTACGTTTTACTATTGATATTATGTTGTACAGTTGTATTAGTATTATCTATACCCATTGATAAAATAAATTAAAAAAATTAAGTTTATACTTTTTTTCAACGATATTATATCTTTAATTATATTTTCTTAAATGGCTATATATTGCTATAAGTATAATTGTTTTCTAATAAGATTCTTAATATACAATAATTACATTTTTATATCTAATATTCGGTTAACTTATAACATATGTAACTTCGCTCATAAAATTCCAATTTTTTTAACTTATATACTATTTATTCATAATTAGATTATTATAGAAATAATGAAAATTAAGTCATTCAAAAAAAAAAAAAAAAAATATCATAAGTGTTAACGATAAAAAAAAATGTATTTTTTGTAATATGTTCTTAATTATTTTTTAATTATTTGTAATGACTTCGAATTTTCTAAGAAATAATATAATATCCAAAAACATTAAAACTTAACGAGAAATGAGCCTTTAAATCAATCGATTTACATAATTTTCTAAAACCTGCAGGGCACTTACTATTTGAACGATTGGTCTCGTTCATAACAGTTATTTTCGTATTATACAGTAAACAGTTAGCCAAAATATTAAGTTTAGTAATTTAATTTTATAAATAATAATTAAACACAGTCCATTTAATATATTTATGATATAGATTAGAGAGAGCACATTTATATGAGTTATGTGATCTTATTATTAATATAATCCCCTAGTTCAAATTATTTTAAAAAAGAATAATTTTTAATTATTTTATATAGTATTAAATACTTTTAAATTACTAGAAAATAAAATAATGAATATTGTTTATATTTGTTTAAAAGCGTTAGGTTAAAATACTAGTTTTAAATAACAATTAATTTTAAGTTACACTTAAATATTCAATAAGCCTATTTAACACATATGTCTGACATTATTTAAAGTATTAAAGAGGGAGTCTGAACTCTAAACTGAGTGCACTGACACTTCAAAACATTGTATCACAGCCTGTTGAAGCAGCACGTGTCTACTATTACAGAAATGTGAGAACTGGTAAAATTTATTGTAGGTATATCAGAAGTAAAAATCCCTTCTTTTTTTTTTTTAGCCCTTTATGGCTTTATGAATTATTATATTATTATTAATCATATTTTAGCTATAACATTATAGTTATACCCTACTTTAATAATTTATTTATGATTGCCTATTATAAGGCTATATTATTTGTGCTAAATTTCTTTGTATGAGGTTAAAATTGATCATGCTCAATGATACAATGGTAGACATTCAGTTAGTGCATGTATATGTTATTGTATAATCTATTAACTATTATCTTAACTATTTGAATTGTATATACTTATAATTTTTAGAGTCAATGTTAATACATATAATTTTGTTTACAGTGTAGGTATTAAATTTATTTATTTGACATTCGTTTCGATTAGTTTTAATCATTAGAATCTAATGTCTACTCTTTGCAAGTCAGTACTCAGTGTTATATTATTATGTTAAATCACTTAATTAAAATAATTACTATGAGTCAGATTTGTATTACTATTATTTTTAGAGTTCAAAATTTTAATTTTTAAATGTACATAAAAATAAAATCCTTAATATACTGAATATTGTAATTCTGATGCATTTGATAACATATTAAGCTTTCATATTTAATATACTAATTTGTTTTCAAAATTTTGTAAATGTTCCATGAAATCGTCGAAATTTGAGGAATTATAATTAACAAATATTCTTTTGTTTATGATTAAAATACAAGTTAATTATTTTTAAACTATGATTCGAATAAGATTTATAATATCAATTATACTACTGAAAATGTATGATATTATTCATACCATAAGAATGGTCTTGTACTTAAATATTTATGATACTCTTTAATCGTTATTAAACCTAATATACATAAAAATCGTCTCAATTAGAATTTAAAATATTCTAAAATGAACATGAACTTACATTACTTACATAAAAATATTACATTATTTAATGGATAACTGATTTATGGTTTTCTTTGTTGCAGTACCATCAGATAAAAATCGAATCATTAGGACATGTGGCTGGGATGTTTCAAATTACAATAATAAATGTTACCATCGATCTGGATTTGGTGGTAAACAGGACGTGTGCACTTGTTTGACAGATTATTGTAACTCAGCGCAAAAGACATACATAGCGTTTGCTACTGTTGTGGCAGCAACATTCGCTATCCTTATTTTGTAGAAATGAGGAGATTGCTCTCAAATACAAGACAAATATTTTTTATTTAATAATGGATGCAAGTATTTTTAATAAATATTAAGAAGTATATAATCTAAACCAGCATCTGGTACCTCCATGACAAAAAATATACTTTGAAAATAAATAATATTGTTTTTATTAGTTGAAACTTTTGTAGCATACAATTATAAGTTAACTAGGTATGTCACTTTTTTTCTATAATAAAGTATTTTATAAATATATGTTTTTCATTAGAGCGAAAAGTATAACACTATAGTTTATAATAAAGTTATAAGCTATAACGTGGAGTAAAACAATTATAATACAATTACGATTGTCGATTTACGATAGAAGAGTCGAAAAACTATCAAATGAGCATTATACATCATGAATCATGATAAATATTTTAGTTTCAGCGTTAAAATATAAACGTGAAAATTGAAAACAATTGTGTATTATAAGTGTAATTTATGTAGATACAACATTTTGGATCTGGAGTGAAAATATGTGTTATAATTATAAATAATTGTGTATTTGTATACAAAAATTAAAACTCATATAAAATCAAATCAATGTTATTGGATAATTATAAAATAACGTAATAAGCTTTTTACGTTCAATATGCCTATACATCAATATTTAATATAAGTTCTAAAATATATAAACATAGTTAATAATAGAATATTATATTTATTTTTTTGAGATTCAAAATTGAATAATGAATTATATCAGTGTCCTCAAAGAGTTTCATAATAGTTGTACCTATACAAATGTAGTTAAGTTCCTGCAGAGATTTTTTTTTAAAAAAATATGTTACTTTCATAAAAAAATGAGTGGCGTATTGTTTTATATTTTAAACTGCAATTATACATCATATTATACTTATTGGTCATTCACATACATAATTTATAGAATACCTAATTGTTTTAGAGCTTGACAGTTAACATTATACTAAAAGTAAACTAATTTGTCATCATTATTGCGAATAGTATTTCATATTTTATACCTCATAAAATGAAGTCCATGATATAATTATTTATTATTTATTTTAACTATTATTAATAATTCTTTGCCCAGCCAAGAGAAAATAAATGTATTATAGACTTTTTATAAAGTGAACTGCATATAATAAATAATAACATCAACGAAACGTTTCAGAAGAGAGAAGTATGAAAAGAACAAAAAAAAAAAAAAACAATAACAATAACAAACAACTACGTTTGAAAACGCACGTTGGGCAAGCCCAAGGTCGGCTAGTGGTAGGTGTACGCAGAATAGTTTTTAGAGAGGTGCGTGAGAGTCAGAACCATTTGCAGTCTGCAGACACTTGTCCGTTAGTACCCACAGCGACAACAACTATAATAGAAGTGGTCAATTTAAATATTGCATGTTTGTTATACGTTATAACTGAATAATAACTGTGTTTTAATAATATTTAACTGAAAAGAAAAAAACCTAACAAATATGAAATCAACTATATCGATATCGTTATGTTTAATCGCTTTCTTTGGATCAAGTAAGTAATTTTTATTTGTTTCTTGACGATTTCAATTTTTATATTGTTAAAACCGTTCTTATTTTTTTGACATTGTCTTAAATGGTCCTTTGTGATATTGTTTTCTTCATCGATTTTCAAATTCGCAAACAAGGATTTTATTTTTAAACTAGATAGGCAGGTTTTGTACCTATACTCTTGTTATAAACTTATAACTGGACGTCGATGTAACGTGGTGTAGACTTTCACCGAATCTATTATTACAACTATACGGCGAGTAGTATAGATACTTTTAGTACCTACGCGTAATTTACGTAACATACAGTACTAATATACTATATCCACACCATTCATTTAGGTATCAATAATATTTCCATTTGCCTATTTGCGAGTTTATGACCAAAAAATATTATGTATGTATACCTATACATTTTTGTACAAACTATTTCCTTTATACATATTGGTTAATGATATTATTGTAAATCATTCTATAGCTATTTTAATTCTATATTAACTATGTCGTATAAAAATATTGGTTATTGAAAATCAATTGTGATGTATAATCTATGGATATTATTATATTAACTATTAAGCAAGCAGGAAATCACTAGCGCTTGTAAAAGGGTAGTCATGAATAATGATTAATAGGGCTGTGAATTTATAGGTATTCATTGATTTTATTTACTAAAAATTTTTAATTTAAAAGTACAGATTTTTTGATTAGTAATTATCTAAATTTTATTAATCAGATTATTTTTATTTTTTTTAAACAAAATATGAACATAAATATGTTTTTCACTGAGAAATGATATTATTTTATATTTAATGTGCATGTTTTAGTGTAAGTGCTTATTGGAATTTAAAAACTGTATTTTTAAAGTTTTATAGTGCATTAAATTCACAGCTCTACTAATAGAACGTCTATGTGGGCGGTGGCTGGTAGAAGTTATGGCTATAATTTATAATAGTAAATCAACATAATATGTGTAATACTGTACAGAACTTCAAACTAAACATTCGTAATATCCAAATGAAGATTTTAATGAGCATATTTTTATTTGTTTACCTACTTAAAAAAAAAAAATAATCAGTGAACCATGACTCCCCTGGAAAATTAATATACCACTAACACTATTTTACTGTTGTAGTACCCGTGACGACAAGGACTCATTGAAGGTTAAAAAAAATCCATTGCTAATTATTACATTAATAACGAATAATAATGTTGTTGTTGTTTTTTCGTTAATTTTTATATGGTATTAATTATGACGATAAGAAAAGCGTAATAAATTATTATTAATTGTATATTATTTTACATTTTTTATAACATCTTATACAAACTAAATATATTTAACCAATATAATATAATTCAATATACTGAGTTATGCAATTCGTAAAAATAAAGACGATTTAAAATAAAATTGTTAAAATCAGTAAGCCTTATTATGAATTTATGAGACGTGATGTGTGATTTTCAAACTGTAGGTACTTATATAAAACTATTTGGAAGGATTTGGTAAAATACAATCGTTGTTAAAAGTTTTGTAGCACCATAATATAATATTCATTTACTACACATAATATTTAATATGTAAATATGAAAACTAAAAAAAAATATTAATTTACAGTAATTAAAAATTGTAAGAAATAATGAATATTATTAAAATTTTTAACTGTACAGTATAGATCATTTGTAATGTTCAAATGCGCACACATCGATATACCAAAATTATTATGATAAATTTTGAAAAAAAAATATCTAAAATGTCAAATGTACGATAAGGCAATTGTCATTTCTCTTCGACTACCTATCAACAATGAATTTAAGTTTATAAAATTGTGTTGTTATTGTTATCAAATATCAATATACTCCAAAAGTTAAAATGGCTATGTTAACACATAAATATTAACTAATAATTGGTACTTACTACTTACTAGTCTACTACCTACTACTAGCACTAATTATTTTTGTTTTATACATTGATAATCTTAATAAGTATTTACTTTACAAGGCGAATGCGGAAACACTATTTATGTAAATAAAAATAAGTATTGCCGTATCGGCTTGGTTATTTGAATGTAATATAATATATATTATGCACTTACATTCTAAAATGTATAACTAATAATTGATAGACTATAATAATATAGTCTGTGGTTCGTGGTTGTACCTAACCTAAATATTTTTTGTCGAATCAAAAAAAAACATAAATTGAATATGGATACGATATTATTGAAAATGGTTTAAATGAGCTTAGAGATTAACAGTATTTTAATTTTTCTGTGATTGGCAGTATAGTACATTATAAAATGGTGTTATGTATATATTATTATTACGTTTTGTTTATTTCAATAACATATTTTTTTTACACATACAATTCTACCTATTCAATGATATAATATATTATATTTTATGGTAAATTGATTGGAAATTAGATAATAATATATATACCTATGTAGTGATTAGTAGGTCATTATTAGGGAAATGATTTGTAAGGCTAATAATCACCAAATATACACTTAAATATTCAAAATATGCATTTTAAATATTATGCAATTTAAAATTAGAATTTTTTTTTTAAAAAATTGAACTGTGAAGATAAAGATACACTTTAATCTAATTCATTGTGTATCTAAAAATGTACAACTAAATAATATTAATTGCTAACAGAACGCGTATTACAGTCGACCGTTTATAGAAATAAATTAAGTATTGCATGTGACATATGAATATAATATTGGAATATATATATTTTATATGATCGACTACATCAACATTCGACACTATCGAACTGTATTTTGTACCGTGAACAATTCTCTACATTATTATATAAATTAAATTAATAAAAGGAAAATTAATTTAGTTAGCGACTTTCAAGCATTTTTAGGAAAAATATACGTTTGCGAAATATATGTCATAATTATGTTGTTGACGCTTTTATAATAGTATAATAAATTTGGAATCATAATATTTGCACGTGTCACACTAATAAAGTGCAAAGTGCGAATGACTTTGTAAAAGTAAATGTGTATAAAATGAAAATCCCTTGTTGAATCATATTATTTTATGGGTTTGGGAGCCAATTTAAATATACATTTTTAGAAGCTAACTCAAGGGTCGACTTCATATTTAATCCAAAATTGAAAGCCAATTCAATGGTCATTGAATAAGTGATTAATGAGATATAATTCTATAATAAAATAATTACTCCGTTAATTTTTATTGAAATCAATTCAAAAAGAATAACTGCATGATGAGGTATAATTAAGTTCTATCAAAATTTAAAAATACGTAGAATATGTTCTTAATATATTTTAAGTAGGTATTAGATAGGTTAGGTTTTGTTATATACAGATATATAGAAAAATAATAATAATAATAATAATGCTATATATCTGTAGGTATAACAATATGTATAAAGAAATAGTCTCTATAATATATTATTATTTATAACAACTATATTATTATTATTATAAGTTTATATTATTAGATATTTTTTGTTACTAAATGGGAAGATTTGTGTATGAATAATGCTCGCCAATATAGACATATGTAATCGTTTGATTTACATTATTTGTACATTATTTTTTATTGTTTTATAAAGTAATGCTAACGATTTATATCAAAAACAATGGAAAACACATTATCTATATTATATATAAAAATATATAAATACATACTGCTATTAAGACATATGAGTATTTTATATTTTTATCATAAAATGACAGTTATTAACGTAAAACATATTTAACATTTTGAGTACACATATATAAACAAAAAAAACCTGTTTCAGTACGATTGAACGATTATTGAATTTAGGAAGGTTAACTATTACAATAAGACTATGAACCGAAAAGATTGCACTTACCTACCTATAGATATAAAACATTTTAAATATCGTCTACAAATTATAATTTATAATAAAAACGCTGTATTGGTGTATAGATATATAAATTTAAATGCTTATTTAAAACTTTAAACTTGTCATCACGATTATATTTAAAACTAGATTATGATGATTATCATATATTGCTTATGATTATTTATATAGGTACTTTAACCTATGTATACCTTAGGTATAATTATTTAATTGAAATTAGAAATATAATAACCAATTATTATTTAGTATAAATTGGAATAAAATGCGTGAATATTGATTTAATAACAATTAGTTTTGTATTATTATAAACCTATGTGATAGTTTAAAATAATTAAAATTTTAAACAAAAATTAGTTGGTTAATACGAAAATATAAAATCATTTTGTATTCAATACACTGGATATTACGCTTTTATAGTGACTATAAAAAACAACTTTATAATATTACAAATTAGGTACCTATGCTTATACAGATCATATTTTATACTCACCAAATTACAAAAATACAATAAAAAAAAAATGTAGAACTTATTATATAAATTGTTTCTTATAGATGTATAAAATCCATTAACATTTAAAAGTAATAGATTGTTATGCGCATACACAAATTATCAAGTATAAAAATCTCGTTTTGTGTTTTAGTGTGGGTTAGGTTAAAATGGTTAAACACATACTATATTGTCATACTTTATATACTTATGTGTAGACAAGCATATGGTAGATTAGTAACCTTGAAACATAATAATTATAAATTTATACATATTATATATACATATATATATATATATTATATTTTTTGTTATTGCTATATTTGCAAAGTGAAAAATAATATTAGTCATTAGTCATTATTTGTTACAACACTTCTATTACCACGCGATTATTAATATGATTTTTACATCCGAAACAAATAGAATTGCAAATCATTTTGATAACTTATCTAAATATTTTGACATTCTTTAATGAAACACGTAGTGTAAGTTTCTTGCAAGCGGTCTTATAATTATTTATTATTAAGTAATATGGATTATGAATAGTGCTTGTAGTGGATAAAAACATAAACAAATTATCTTAAATTGTTATTTTAAATTAATAAAATTAATTTACTTATTTGAGATGAAACCATACTCAATATATTCATCATACATGTATATACGTATAGAGCGAATTGACGCCGTAATATGTTATGTACACAGTTACGTAACTAGACGTATATAAGGGGTCGATATAAGGGAAGGCTAATGTTGGGTTAAAGAAATTAATATCTAAAAGAAAAATCTATACATATAACAATTATATAAGTTATAGGCTGTATATAGCTGATTTTTGAAGATTCGAGGAATATCTACTTATTTTCGAGCGCAAGAATATTATATTATTTATGTATATATTATATACAATGTGTTTCGAGGGGGAAATGACCAGCTGGTGACATATGATACTATGATAGTTGATATTATACCTTTATACTTCAATTCATGAAAAACTTCTTTAAGGGAGGGAGTCTAATTTTTTTAATAACCAAATCTACCACACATTTGTTGTTCAATACGGACAACTAAAATTTAACGAACATATACAATGCAAAATAAACTAATCGTGGTATTAATAAATCGCAACTAACTACGGTATGAAAAACTTTTTTTTTCCATTTAACCCCTTACATAAACCGATAAACGATTCTGAGAATCTTAAACTAATTACACTTAGAAGCGTATTTACTTTGAAAAAATGGAATATACGAAAACAAACATTTTAAGGTAATTTTAGATATTATTTAGTAGAATAATAAAATAAAATTAAAAATATATTAATTACAATTTTATTTTGAGTTATATGCAATTCACTTTCAAAAATGTTAATTTTTAAATTTAATAAAAATAATTTGTTCATTACTGATTTAATTGTGTATGTTCATTTATAACACAGTGAAATAGTTTTAGAATTAAAAAAAAATTACGATAAAAATCTGTAGTCTTAAAAGATATATAAGTAAATGTGCAGTACATTCGGTTTTGTTTAATAAAAATTAAATTGTCTATAACTAAAAATATAAAAAGTTAGATCTACTTTTCGACGGTTTTTTTTTTTTGTAATAATTTGAGGTATACTGTTATATAATGACAGTCAGTACTTCCCCTTGGGACACATTTATCCTATGCATGGTGGGTATATCACGCGCAGATCTAATATATTTAATGTAATTTTAATGAAAAATTATCATAATAAAAAAAAATAATTTATTTATGTTTATTTTTTTTTCTTATATGAATGCACACATTTAATGAAAGTAGTTATTATAACGCGTTATACTTGCTGGCTATAATTATATCTATACTGCCTGTGCTTATGGTATTTAAATACTAACAATATTATACTCTAAATATTCATAATTTATAGGTTTAGGGTTAAGATACTCTATGTATGTAAGTATTTAATATGATATAATATATTGTACAAGTATAATAATTAATGGAACACTCTGTTTTATTAGTGTTGAGTCGTTCAGAATTACAGTTTTCAGATCATCATTGAATTTGTATAATATAATTTATAGATTATAGATAGTATGTTATATGTTATTTTAATAGAAAAATAGATCATTGGAAATTATAAAAAAAAATATTTTCTTTTCAAAATTGTAATATATCGTATTTTATAAGAATTTACATTTATCTACAGGCTAAAAATATAAAAAAAAACCTACCTATTAGATACATTATAATATAGTTTAGAGCATTGATATAACTACCGTATAATAAACAAAATAAATATATCATTATGATATAAGATAAAAATATATAGTCGTATTATTCGCATTGACGATATTTTTATTTTATCTTTATTAAATTATTATTTTTTAATTAATATGCTTTTGCATCTAATGGCATTTAAAAAATGAATATTTATGTAATTTATATTAATTATTAAACATTGTACACATTTAAGTTTTTCTTTTGTCTAATTGTAATGTTTGATTATCAGGTACTGGTCTCAAATGCTACACTTGTGGCTGGTGGAGCAAAAATTGTGGTGACCCATTCTTGAAGGATGATTATCTTTTAGTTGAATGTAATACTAGAGCGATTAATGATTTCAACCACGAACTAGGAAACACCCTAAATACTGCAAGTAATGCTCTACAAAATTTCGCAAATCAAGTAGGTTTCAACATCAATCATAACAACAATTTCAATTTGCCTACCATTAGTGAAGATTCAGTTGGATGCACAAAAGTAGTACTCAAACGTATGTATCTTAGAATATTATAATATTTCATATTTATAGTTATAAATTTATAAATTGATTTTTAAACTTTCATTTCGTTTCAAAATATTTAAAATATAAATTAACAGTTAAATTTAAAGTTTGGATTAATGTATTAAGTTGTTAATTTAAATTGACTTATAAGTAGAATAAGATCCTAAATATAAAGAATCTTATGGCGGTTGTGCATAGCTAATTATCATATAAAAAAATATAAATGTTATTGCATTTATAAAAACATTCAAACGCGTTCAAATAAATATACAGTGTTATTTTTTTAACAGTAAATACTCATCATTATCTTGAATTATTATTAAAGTGATTTGCATATTAAATAACTTGAATTTTAAACGAGTAGTTAGTAGTAAACATTTCTACTAATTCATTTTTATTCACCGAAATTCTCAGAAAAATATTTAGCTTTGGAATATAAAATTAAAAATATATGTTTATTCAAAAAACTAAAAATTGCATAATAAGTAAAATTGTAAAAAATAATAAAAACGATTTTGTTTTCGAAATAATTATGAGTTTTTACTGTTAAATGAATCGACTTTTAATTTGTAGATACTTATACATTTATATTTCATTTTTAATATCACACGCTCATAAAGTAAAATATAATTTTGTTATCCTAAAATTATAAGTCTTGTGAAAATAAGTAATCAGAATGTTAAGTCATTTTTTGGTGTTTTATTTTTTAAAAACCAAATTGGTATTATAACTAGGGCGGCTTAGATTTAGATATTACCAAAATATGTACAGACATATGTGCTATAAAACTAGTGTAATACTAATATGATTAGCTGTATGCTTTTATGGATATATATTATGGTCCATTGATAACTCTATTAAAAATGGTTTATTACAGTATCTTAAAAATTAAAAAAATACATTAATGTATTAAAAAATATTTGTTCAACATAATGTGTTAATTACAGCTCAGATAATATGTATTTACATATAAATTGTACAGATTTAATAAATTTATAATAAACAAATATTGTTATCGTCAATCTAATAGTTATAACATATTTCTGTTTCCGGTACAACACACACACATATACTTATAAAATAATATAGATGGAGAAGATATTGTACGAGTGGCTCGAGGATGCGTTTATAACAAAGCAGACTTGTGTAAAGGAATGCAAAGACTCGACGATGAGCTGAAAACCCTCAAGTACTGTGGCTCATGCGACGACGATGGTTGCAACGGTTCTAGGTCGTTGAAGTCTTCGGCGGTCGCGATAATTTTGACTGCGATGGCCACGTGTTTATTTTACGGGCTACAGCACTAATAATAATATATAGAAACCCAAACGCAATACTGTTATCATTAAAGTTGAAAAGTGTACCTGATAACTATGTTTTGTTATATTGTTTTAACTGTTAGCTTATTCAACCACACAATAATATTATAAATTAGAATACACCTATACATTATGTATGCACATATTATGCATATATTCTATATACCTGCGGAAATGTTTTCATTATTTTCTTTACTTTTTACGTTGTATTATAATATTATTCTAAAGAATATGTTTACGTGTTTATTTTTTAAACGTAGCATATCTATATAATTATTGAATGTTTTTGTTTTTTACGACAACTATAGGTAGATTATATTATTATATATTGGTACAGGATTTTATTTTTTCGCGATTTCTTATAATATACTTAATGTATTATATATATAATAAATAGCTGTATAATGTATAACAGTGTATATCTACCTATTAGATTTATAATGTATTATGTATGCACCATGCTGTATACCGATGAAATTGCAATTATATAGAAATTGTGTACTACTGCATAAAATTAATTGTTTAATCGGTTTATTCTTAAGTTATTCAAATATAAGGTGATGAATAAGAATAATAAGTTATGGCGAGTGTCAATTATTTAATATATTAATTATTTTTAATTATTTTTAACATCACGTCATTTAAAATTAATTTAAGAAAATATTGTATTCTTATTGAGAAACGTTTTAGAGGTGACTAATTGTTATTTATATGGTTATACTTTTCTACAAATTTCTAGTGATTGCTGTACATTCTACAGATTATACCTTTTTTGCATGTATTCGGTACGATTTTTATACCTGGAAAGAATACCATATAAATTCAGTAGCTATTTACATATTTAATAGTTATTGTTTTTAAATTTAATTAAAATTAAAAATATTTTCCTTCTGAATTAAGGCCAACAAGATTTGTTTAATATCACGGACTACCATTTTTATTAGTAAGTATATTTATTTTATACCTATTGATTATTATCATGTATTATCGTGATTATTGATTATACCACATTTTACCTCAGTGAAACACAAATGCACCTGTCCTACCTTTTTACAAGCGAAAAACATAACTCAATTGCGATTTAATAATTAGCAGTATGAAGCCGTTTTACTTTTTTACCTGTAAAAACACACTACGATCGCACTCGAGCCTATAATATAGGTATTGCCTTCTAATAACTTTCTAATACACTATTTAACAATACAGTCGAACTTGGTTAACTCGAAGTTGAAGTTAAAAGTTCGAGTTAACCAAATTCGACTGCATACTTTATTAATATATGGCATTATAAATATTTTTCATATTTTTTTTTTTCATAAACGTATTTTCTCAATATGAACAATATGTATAAAATAAATCTTCTGAAATTTGGTGATATTTTTAAACGTAGTACATCACATTCCAATAGTTCTATGAGATACCTACAACGTGCAAGTACTATATAATAATTAATAATAATAAAATATTAATCATTTAAACTTATTATAAAAGAACACGTTGACTGTTAGGATTTATGATACATATATTAGCATATTGTATATAATTATATAAATACATACATACATAGTGTGGCAAAAGTTGGTTCTTCGATTTATACGACAAAGAAATTGCGATAAATGAAATATAAACTTTTAATGCATTGAATAATGAATGAAGTACAGGTACAAATCACAACGGATGCCCACAGAACGGTATGTACGACGTAGGATTTCAATCTGTGCCGGGAAGTGTCTTTTACAGCATATATATAGACATAAAGTTATACTAAAATTGGAAAGTCTATTGTAGTATAACGCATAGCCGCATCACAATTAACATAAACTTAACATACAACATTTCAATATAATATAATGTAAATTAGGTATCTGTTATGTCTTTCTATTATACAAAATGTCTATGGAAATAGTTTTGTCAAATAATTACTAATCAATTTAAGATTTTTTTTTTATATTATTATTATGTGTAAATCATTTACACATGATCAATTATACTTAAAATTTTCACGATATAAAAAATGTAGATTAATCGGTATTGAGTGTAAATTTGAAAAGAAATAAATTTAAAATGTAGTATTTGATGAGGCATTAAACATTAATATGTGTATTATGTATTACTAAAAATGATAATAACTTATAATGTTGGTATTATTTTTTTATTAGAGCTGTACATTTTATACTCATTATTACATTTTTTTTTATCAATACATTGTCCACGGTATCTAAGGACATTGAACGTAATATTTTAAGTTTTTATACATATTTTAAATAAAATTTTTGAAATACCAATGTCTATAATATTGTTTAACATAATATGCTTAAATCAGTCACAATTATAAAATATTTTATACATCAGTTAATGATGAGTCATAAAGTATAGTTTTATGAAAAAAAAAATATAGAATTTTGTAGATATATGTTCAGTCTATTTTTATAAATCACAATATAATTTCTGAATTTAAGACAGAAGTATAAGTAATAATCTAAATGGGTATATAATAAAAGTGAAGATAGATTTAAAAATAGAACATTTCCACTAGACAGGCACTTCTACATTTCATGGCTCATGTGTTCCTTTAAATCGAATTAAAGGATGAACTGAGTTTATAACAGTTTAAATAAATGGGTGCAGGTAATTTCTTAAAATACCTTTTTACTTCATCATTCTTTAATATTCTTAATAATTTATTACTTTACAAAATTAGAAAATCTAGGATATAAACTTGAGGTCCTTAAAACAAAATTGGCTTTTAGGCCCTGGTACATTGCATCCTCATATCCTAGTGACTTAGTGACTTTGTCCCTTACTAAATCTAGCAGCTACATCAAAAATTTAAAATACGTCAACCATTCAACGAACTTATAGGCGAGTATACTTTAACATCTACCAAACGTCGATTTATACGACTACTGCTTATTTTCATTGCTAGATTGCGTTGCCATATATCATTTTTAAATTTAGTTTCCGTGCCAACCGATATGGTTCACGTATTCTTCAGTTTGTAATTGTTGACCACTATTTATGGTAGGATGGCAATGTCCAGTATTTCGAGAGTTTTGAGAGTTGAAGATAACAGATAATAATGTTTTTTAAACGTTAATTCCAAGACATAGTTGTCTAAAATATCTATTGTAGTACTCTTGTAATATAAACCTATAGATTATTTCTAATTTTATAAAATTGGGAATATTAAATCAGGGAAAAGGTAATATTTACGTGAAAATTAATTTTGTTTTTTTTTTTTAAATAAAAATGAATAGCTACAAATTCTTAAAATATAATTACAAGTATTTCTAGTCTTCTAGGTATACTATTTTATTATATTTGGATTCTTTTTGTGCTATTTAATAGATAAGCCAGTTTTATGATGTTTGATTTTTCTTAATTTGTTATGTATAAATGAGAAACTTGAATGAGAACTAGAAAACTTTAAACATTTTTAATAAGTTAAACTTGAAATTATTTTGTTGTAGTTCAAACAACATTATTCGTTAACACTTTTTGCAACTATACTTACATATATTATTATTTACTATAGATGCACAATGAAATTTTCAAATTATTTTGATTACTTTTAAAATATACTATGAACCTGTTTACACCATCTTACGATATATCGGTATTGACTTAACTGCTATTTATATTATAATATAAAATAATATAATACGTGAGAATTTTTGTCAAAAATTGGTTTAATTTACTGCATTATCAATAAAAAAAATTATAAATAGTATTAATTATAAAATAGACTATTTATTCTATAATCAATGCTAATAGCTACACAAATATAAAATATTTTATCATTTTACTTGATAACTTTATTTTACAATACAATTAAAATACTAATTATTTGTGTAAACTTTGCAGTGGATAATGATTATTTTTTCGGACAAAGTGTGAATTCCAGAATTGTATGTACACAACGTCAAAATGAAGTGCATTTGAAGGAACATACGAAAATGTATTTGTTGAGTTAGCAGTGTACGCATTGACTAAATTTCAAAGGGCAAAGTAGATCATGATTACAACCATTGAACGGATGCACTATTCTACTATGAGTACTGTGGCATATTCTATTGCCTTTATCGAATATCAACTATATTTACGCTGGCCATATATATTTTTGCAAAATTCCCAGGATACTAGAATAAGCTAAAAATGCGATTTGTAGTATAAAGAAGTGAAATATAAAATTCTATATCTTCTTACATTTTTAAATTTTTTTTTATTATTTTATTCTTGGAATTTTTATACTTGACTTAGTAAAAATATCGTTTAATTTATATCTTATCTACTAATTACTATCATCGTAGACAAAATATGGTACCTAGACGGCTAGACATAATAAGGTAGAAGACATAATAGACAATAGTCATAATATTACCGTATGTATATAATAATGCTATATGCCTATTCACTTTTATTTAATTTAACATAATTATGTACCCATCGTGTTATGAAGTTGACTTCTTATCTTCTTTATTTTTTTTTATGTCAGGATTATGATTTATGATCCATAGTAATGTACCTTTTTACTCTTGAAATTATTAGCTATTTTTATAATTTTTGTAGATATGTAGTCGAATCAAACTACGTCGTTACTTAGTCAACCAATCGTTTTTTATGCATAATAGGTAAATACTGGTATTTTATACCGTTTTTATTACATATTTAATGATATTTAACACAATGTAATTTTAAATGATTTAATATTAGGTTTGTAAGTAATATGAAATTATACTTATTATTATTATTTATTAGTGAATAATAATTATAACTAAATACTTATAAGATTAATTTTTATTTAAAGTGCATATCTATATGATATAATAAACACTGCTCAACATCTAAAGGTTACATTGTTTAACATATGATTATAATTTATAATATTAGATATGTCTAAAGTTATGTATGATAAATGGAAGACAAGTAATTTGTTTGTATATTTAGATAATTTTATTTGAAATTATGGGATCAATATAATAAGTATATCTTGACCTTTTTATAGTTTTTTACATTTAACTAAGAAACAATATTATTTATACTGTTACTTTAAATGTCATTCAATGAAGGTATTTTTTGTTATTATGCCATTCGGATCTAAATATAAAAAATTACTAACTTCTCTGGAAAAATATCAATTTTAAGCGGCTATTATAATTAAATCTAAATAAAACCTGTAATATTTCAACTCAGCTGGACTATATTTTGGTATATTAGCTATTAAATTTAAACTAAATTAAAATTTTGTTTAATTTAATTTTGTTCTAACACATTTTAACGAATTTTGGCTGATAAAAGTTTTTAAACTCCCCGAGCTAGTTCTTATACCTTATCCGACAGTGATTATAATAAGAGCGAGTAAATTCTAGTCAATATACGTTAGACATTCGAAATTATGTTTTTGAAGACACGCATTCAAAAATATAAATAGAATCACGACCCGTGGTTTATATATTCGTTTTTTTTTTCGAAATAAGATGAGAACGTTTTTAAAACTGTACTACTGGAATATCACTTAGTATCTAGATTTAATTGACGAGGGGGGTATAAAGTAATTGTAGCTTATAACTTGATCGAAACTTATATTCATAGTAGAGATATAATTTAATATATTTAAAATATATTATATCCTACTAACTTATATTATTTTAATGTGCTATATGCATACGTATAATCCAAATAGGATTATAATTTAATTTATTAAAACGTGTCTACTTATTTAATTGTTTTGAATACATAATCACATATTTTTGAATACATTTTAAACAAGTTTAATATTTAAATTTATATTTTATAATATATAATTTGAAATATATTTAATAACTTGTATTACAAGAATAAACGGAATTCAAGATAACATTTTTTAGCTGTGATTGAATCTAAATTATCATTTTTAAATATTAATACTTAAATTTACAATAATTAGTGATAATGCACATTTTATTATTATTTTAATATTCGATTATAAGTGTACTCGGAGTATGTATGTTTGTAGCATACATTTTATTATTTTACCTTTATAAATAAAAAATGAAAATATAGCAATTAATTTTTTTTAATTAAGTAAATTATTTACATTTATTAGAATTAATTAGGTATTTTTTTTAAATAGGTACTTCATAACTTATGACTTTTATATTGTATCTAAAACTCGTAAATTTAAATGAAATTAAAATTGTATAAACTTGATGACTAAGCATTATTATTATTTGTATACTTAGTGTTTTAGTGAACTCTTCATGACTCTCCATCACACGCTGTCAGCTTATCGGAGGGTTGCAAATTTTTACACACACTCTTATTATCTTAATATATCTTTTTATTTTAATTCATTATTAATTGTAATCTATAATTTCTGTAAGATATGTTCTATGCAAAAAAAGTTTAATTATTTGCAAATAAAAAAAAAAAATCGGATTAAAATGTCATTTAAAAATGTGTGGTATAGGCAGGACAAGGATTATTACAATTAGTTACTATCTATTTATTTTATTTTATTAATAACTTATTACCTACAATATATAATTTTGTTGTTTTTAAAGTATTTTAGAAATGTTTATAAAATCACACTGGTATAATTATTAAAATTTTAGGTTACTATTGAAGTTATAAGTTATAACTATTTACCTACCTCGTACCTATATTATGTTTTTTATTTACAATTATTACAAAATACTAATTATTTAAAAAACAATTAAATTGTTTCTAAGTACTGTTAATTCATAATTCATAATATAGTTTTTACAGTATTTATTTTTTAATAGTTTATTCATAATTTTCTTCTTTATTGCTGCAGTAAAATTTAGACCAAACACGTGATGCTGTGGTCAATAGCGGAAGGACAATATATAAATTAATGTGACTGTGGTCAAGGACTTAAAAACCATGTCTGCGCAACATCTGAAAAAAAACAGACTGAAGAAAAATCACTTTATGAGAGAAACAATGTAATAATAATGTGGTTTATTTATTTAATTGTTTTATTGGAGAATGGGTTTAATAAATAATTGTAAAAGATAGATTTAATCAATTCGTTGTAGACTTTGAAGTTATAGTCACTTATAAAAAATTTGTAAAAACTTATAGATTCACAAGTGATTTTAAAAACATATTTATATAATATTTTTTAGCCTAAATACTTTGGTATTTATAACATTAATGGTCAATGAATCATAATTGTGCATATTATATGTAGCCATATAGGTAATAGGTAAATAAATAAACTATGTACATAGTTTTTCAATGGGTAATGTGTTTATTTTGTTTTTTAAAATAATGAGATAACTTATTTTTAGGGTTTAAGATTAAAAGTTAAAATATTCAATTAGATGTATCATGTTATATAAGTAATAGATATGCAATTTGATAAAATTAGTATTTTTTTTATTTTTATTGTATTGTTATTTTTTATTAAATTGTTGATCTATGAATTTTTATGATTCTTTTAAATAGAATGTAATTTAAATATAAATTTTTTATACTTAACCAAAACACGATAAATATTAAAAATAACAGTTTCATAGTTTTGTATATTGAAGAAGGGTTCTTTTAAATGTTTTTTTATCAATAAAAATTGACATAAATTCTTTCTGTTAGTTGTCTGTAAGCCATACTGTATTATTTTAACAAATTGTAGATCTTTTTGAATATTAATTTATTTCTTTGTATTATCTATAATTATTTAAAATTATGCAAATACAAAAAATACGACAAAATCTGTTTTAATAACCATTTTATGGGTACCTACTCTAACACCATTAGCTAAAATGCAAGCATAGCAAAGATCAAATGATTTTTTTTTCGCTAAAAAAATCACAATTCACGTCCGGTGTTCGGAAAACTAGGCTTCTATAGAGATGTGTGAAAACGTGACAGCAATAAATAAAAAACAAAAAAATAAATAAAAAATATTTGTCATGGATCACCAGCCACATCCTAGTCATCACGTCCGACAACCAAACAGGACAAGGAAAAGAAAAATCAATTGAAACAATGGACCAATCAAGGAACCATACCAGAATGTCTCTTTTTGACTTATTTTAAAGAAGTTGAACATTTTTAAATAACAATAATGTTTTTTCTGTTATATTCTAGTATAGGTATCCTGTATTTTATTTTCATATATATTTATATATAATATATGCATAAAATATATTATTAGGTTTAAATGCGTATATTATATTTACGTACGTTTAGAAAATATGATCTTATAGACAATATTGAAATTTTAAATGAACACATTTAAACATGTTCAATATTTATATTTTGTCTTATGTGTTTTCTAAATAAGTAAATATTTTAAAGTTATGTAGGTATATAATAAATAAATAGCTAAATTGCTCAGTAACTATCTTTCAAAAATGCTATGCGTATCGTTATAGCCCGACAGGTTAACACGGATTAACAATATGCTATTACACACATCGGTTACATTTTTGACTATTAGTCAACTACTAGTAGTTTGACATGAGATTGAAAATAATGTTTTTTAGTTATCAATCATACTATTTTAGACTATTTTTTAAAGTACCTACTAATTATTAAAATTTATCATTACATATTTTAATTTATTTTTTTTTCATCATACGCGAGACATGAGTACACGATAATCAGACCAGATTTTAACATTTAACAACTACAAATTAAAATATTGCTAACCTATTCGTTTCATCTCTTATAAATAAATACGTAATAAATGATAACTCGACAATGATTTTGAATTTCGAGCTATATTCTGGTACAGTAACCGTAAACTTCGGTGTAAACATTTGTTTCCTTTGATGATGTAAACACCCGTTAATTTGCATGTCTTGTTCACTCGTAGATGAATACTAAATAATATATATATATATACACTCTCTAGAAATAATTAAAAGTATGCTAATAGAAATTAAATGGGTTTTATCATTCGAAAGACGCACCTCTAGGATCCAGTAGCTTATTCACGATTGAGTTCAATTGGGCAGGGTCAATAGTTATTAAGGTTATATATATACATATATATAATATTTATATATCTATATATATAATATATACACACCTATAATAGCCCGTATTCCCCTTGTACATTCGTAACTATTCTGCACGTGGACAAGTGTTGTTCAGACGAATTATATAATACTTACAATAATTATTATTACGGTGTAAATCTAAACTATCGTGGACCAGAGATAATCACTGTATATGTGAAATTGATGGAACTCTCTATTAACCCCTCCCGCGCGTATACTCATACATTATCTATTTATAAGGGTAGCCAGCTGATCGGCATGTCTGCGTGAGATTGGCAATTACGATATAAGCAGCGTGTACTTCTATCCAGTTGTATATCTCTCATTTAACGTTATTATTATATTGACACCACGCACGACGAGAAAACACGCGAGATGGCATAGTTGTTTTTTACTACGTAGTATTATATGGATTAAACAGAAAAGTCCGTTTTATAGCTAAATAAATTAAAAGTAAAACACGATAATTTCGCAAACTACATGCAATATCTATTTTTTTTATCGTGTTTGAATTATTCTGTATTTTTCTAATAAGTTCAAATAGTACTGTATTATATGGTCTGTGTTTTATGTAAAAGTATATATTTGTAACGTTTTTTCTTGTTGAGAAAATCGCCTAATATGTTTGTTAAAAATCATGTTCAATGGACCGGTAGTCCGAGTACAGTATTTTTGAAAAACGAATCATTTTTGTTTTTTCAATTTTCCGCCTTGTACTTATACTATAATTTTATTAACCGTATTGTTGATAAGTTGTTTTTATTATAATTTTCTATATTCTATATTCTTTATAATTTTTATTTTCATATCGCGTTATGTATAACTATGTGTATGTATCATAAATAAATTATCATCATCGTGTTCTTTTTTAAAAAGACACGTTTTCAGTAACAAATTAGATCGTTAATGAGTATATGAGTATATCTGCCGCATGTATTATGTAGTTTTGAGGCATTTTGATAGTAAAGATTGTGTAGCGTGTATACCGCGGCACTGGCGCTTAAGTGTAAGACGTGATCAAAGAAGATCGGTGTCGTTAAATACAATAAATAATAATTGTATATAGGACGCACACGTGTTGAATAATGAGTTTCACTGGAACACTTATAGTACAGCGAAAAATGCAATTGAGCCATAATATATACAATATATATATATGTATATATTGTAGTGATATAGTATATCGTGTACGTGTGCATAGGTATATAGTGTAGTACAGCAGTATATAAAGTATAGTACGGTATACGCACAATGTTATTATTATATAAAAACATCGACAAAGAGGGGCGTCGAACAATAATGTGGTACTAAATTAGTGGTGGGGTAGGGGAGCAAGAGAGCTTTCCACCGTGCGCTCCTGATGGTCTGTATAGTCGTTTGCGATCCCGTCCGGCGAACAGTCTTTCAAAGTGCTCTGAAGTGTTGAAGGTCTATTCTCAACATAATATTTTATCTGAAAATAACTAAAATTCCAAATTAAAACTACAGTTTTTTAAATTTGATTAGAATATAAAATATACTATCTGGTTGTATAATTTCTATTTTCATTAATCCACGACTATTCAATAATGATCCGTTGTCAGATGTACGCAATGGTCGTCTTTGTATTCGGGTGCCTCGTCTTGTTACCGGACCACAGTAAGTTGCTTATTTGATCACGATAAATTATTTTTTGCCCAGCGATGTAGTTGGGTATATTATATTTATTTATCGTTTTGACCGTTTACACAGGCAAGGCTATCAATTGTTGGGTGTGTTCCACGGACACGGATCAACGGTGCAACGACCCGATGAATATGACCAAAGGTGCGATCGAGGACTGTAGCAGAGCGCCACATTCGGCTTTCTTGCAGCCCGTGTGCAAGAAACAAAAGCAAAGAGGTACACGTCCATATACGATAAAATATCAAATCTTATGGGGGTTTTTATAGACGTAAACACACTAGAGATCACATGCGTGATTCGTATTCGTGTTTTCATAAAACGATGGATAATAATATTAGACTATAAAATCAGGTCACACTAGCAAAAATGAGTAAAGGTCTTATACTCAGACGTAATTCAATCCAATTCGATTTCACATACTTGCTGCACGGCACTATTGTTTTGTCCAAAGTAGATGTTCCACATAATGTTTAAAATAATAATTAAAATAACTGGTTGCAACTGATATATGTTTAGTAGACACCTACATAGATCCTATATGTTCTTCTTACTATACTTTGTACAGCATAAATAACACAATATTGTTGATAGCCTGTACTTTATATTTAATAGTCCATCTTATGCTTCATGACTTAATTAAATTTTTTTTTGTATAAAGTTTTTTAATAATTGAAACGGTACGAAAACAAATTTTATGATTTTTATGTTATATGAACTTAACCTCAAACCACGAATTAGAAAACCGATTATTTAATCAGTATATTTTTTTTTTGTATAATGTCATATTATTTAGACATTTATCTATTTTAAATATTTATATAGGTAGTTTATTGAATTCAATATCAACCGACGTCCTTCCCGTAACCTATAATATATAAAGTAGGTCTCTATGTAATAAAATAAAATATAATGGACACTGGGCAGTATAATAAATTGTTATAAGATATTTCAACACTATATTTACCCAACATAAGTTTATTTTAAATACATAAAAATGTAATTTTTGAAAAAGATGATGATGTAATGTTAAAAGTACGCTACAATCATACGTTGAGCTCACGACATAATATATAATAAAATTCAAATAATTGCATTTTAAAATAAACGCATATTTTCAAAATACTTGTAGCTATACAATATACATTTTATTGAATTTAAAATAATTTAAAATCTATCATTCTATTAAATACTAAAACTATTTTATGGATTAGTGTTTTATATGTGTCTACTTTTTCTTAAACTGAGCGTTAAATAACCAAAAGACAACATATAAATATTGTATATTAATTATTTTTTAAATAAGTACGATATATAATATGAATGATTAAAATAAAAGAATAATTGCAGTAGAAATCAAATAGTTGTTTTCAATCACATATCGAATTTAGTCGATCCCGACAGGTATTACATTACATATCGTTGTTAATTTGATAATGACGTAAGTATCAGTTAAAGTGATCCATATGTAGCAGCCGTTTGAATAACCAATTTTTACTATATCTTCTTAGATTTATCTGAATGTATGGTATATATACATACACTACTCCTATTATCATTTCATGTATTATTAAATTATTATAATTTCATCTTTCTAGCCTAATTGTTAATTATCAATCAATAGTTATATAATACTATGTCTTATAATTAATTATTGCTTTTTTTTAATCTATACATTGTATATTAACCAAATTGTGACATTGACGATTAAATTCTTTTAAATTAATGGATATATGAGATGGTCTATGCGTATTGGGGTGTTTTTTTCATCTTCATTATGGTACCTCGTGTTTTTCGATGATTGAATTAAGACACAATGAACTGAATTTAATTGCCTGCTTAATTTTTATTAACCTTTTGGCCATTCTTGTAAGGAATGATGATTCACCGGAAATTCGTATTTGTCAGCCCGCCCGCAATGTTTTAATTGATATTTACATTTCCAGTAGTAATTTTGAGATAAGTTGTTTTGTTTAACTAAAATAACAGTTTTTACTATTTTTAGGAATCAGAAATACCATTTCTGGGTTCGTTTACCGGAAATTGTTTTTACATATATGTATATTATATATACTACATTATTATTGTATTCAATTATATATCTTTTTTATTTTGGTAATGATGCAACTCTGGAGACAAATAAATAATCAACAGGTGTGTATAGTGTATATGTGTATAGAGAGACAATATTTTTTATTCGAACAAAACATATAGATCGCAATTTGAACAGATTTAACATTTTGGCTCTTAGAGGTTTCACTCTCGTGTTTCAGGGGACAACCCGTATTTTATTGTAATGTGATAGTATAATGTCGTTAGCAATTGCATTATATTAATTATTTTGACAAATATATAACTATATAAATTATATTAGTCGTTTTATATTTATCATAAATTATAATATGATATTTGATTAACATACATTAAAAATACATGTAAATGTGTAATCGTAACCAAATAAACTTATATATTATTGAATATTTTATTATAAAAAAATCTAGTTTTTGGATACACAACGTATTAGTACATAAATTATTTATGTTTTGTAAAAACAATAAAGTAAATTATACAGATTCAGTATATAGGCTAAATTTAAAGTGGATACTCTAAGTATTTTTTAAGTGTATACGAACTTAGAATATTAGTTACCTTTAGGAAATTTAAAAAAATACAATTTAGTTATTATTAATCCACCAATGGGCCATTATAAAAAAAAAACGAGGCCTCATAATTAAAAATAATAAGCTCAATAACCCCCTCAAACCTAAGACCGATCATAAAATAAACATATTATATATTTTGAGAAGGTAAAAAATTGACAGTGACAATAAAAGTTATTATTTATGACAAACACAGAATTCTATTTATTTGTAAAACAATGAATGATAAGTATTTTTTTAAGTAAATTACACATAACAAAATTATTAGAAACACTACATATTATATAAATATTTAACATTTCAGCTTATGTACTAGCATTATTAGATCATTAATATGAAATAAAGTAATAATAATATAGTTTTAGAATTATTAGTGGTTTTGATTACATATTATTAATTTATTATACTTAGGTATATCACATTAAATAAACAATATTTTACATAAAGATAATTTGATATCTGTAATAAACGGTAAAATATTGACAAATTAATTGAATTTAAATTAGATTAGGTCATCGTTTTTGGTAATTAAAACTTCATCTTTTTTTTGGTGGTACGATTGGCTATGAATTACCTGACCCTTAAAAATATCACAATTGCGTGTTAATACAATATTTTTAATTTTTAAATAAAATTGTTCATATTATTTAATAATTCATGTTTTTAAATGATCACCAAAAAAATTTACTATTAAATAAAAATTTTGAAAATAATCATAATAACATAGTTTTATGTTTATACTTTATGTTCAATAAATAAAATATTTTACTCATACAATTAAATGTTTTAATATATATATTAAATAACAAAGTCAACTAAAAAAATAATAATATAAAATTTATAATAATAAATAATTATATAATTTTGAATTCCATATAATCTATTTAGTATAACGATATTGAAGCTCATTATATCAGGATATCCTATATAACTATTATTCGACATCTTGACTCTTATCGAAACGTATTGGGTTGTAAATAATTGTTAAATTTTTTTAATCAATATCTTTATTAATTCATGTATTTCCAATTAAAATTATAATTTATATACTTATGATACCTGACTCAACTCATTACAATTAATAATTCAATAATATTATTCACAAATTATAATAATGCCTGCCTCTACCTGTAAGTATACGAGTACTTATAATAAATTGCAATTTACAATGTAATTAAATCATAATATATTTTATCAACTTTTATATTATATTATATAGTAATATAGAAATTAATATCATACTTATAGTTAATGCACATGGTAGACGGACTATGAAGGTATTATAGAGTATTAGAGATATATTGTATAGGTATGTTTATGAGTATTTATATTTAAATTAAAAAGGCGTACTCATAAATGGTACCTACATATTATATAATTATTTTTTACTTTTTATTATGGAACGTGGTGCGATTTTTTGGTGATAATAAGTTAGTGGCGATGCTAATAAACATTATAGATACTCACGAAGTCAGGACTTTCGTTAACATAATATACCCAAATATGGTAATTTTACAATAGTTATTAAAGTCCATGCAGGCATAATATATTATACTGTTAAATTAAAAAATTATATTTATATATTATAGCATTATTGTTTACCTACGCCCGATAATAACAGAAAAAGTACCAATAATTATTTTACGAATTATAACAAAAATTCAACTGAATATTAATATTTACTATCGATTCTTTTTTTATTTATTTTATAAAATAATGAATAATAATAATACGGAACGACTGTATTATTATCATAACACAGGACAGCTGCATTAATACCTATATAAAAAAAATATGTATATATTCTTGTATTGTGACGGTTCGTCGTCGTCCATGTCCGATCTTAAGCAATATGCATTTTTACTTTATATATAAGTGTTGGTACTATATTTGGGCATCCGTTTGATCTCAATAAAATTTACTTCGATTTAGCACACCAAACGTTGGTTGTCAGTGCGTGAAATCCGTCGTTCTCGTTCGCTAGACATTAAAACGGATGGTCGACGATATATTCTGGCTACATAGATTTTATAATAGCAATTTACAATATAATATGATTATATATTGTATATATTGTGCACGTGTTCTATTTAGGAGTCTTATGGTAAACCCATATGGTACTTTTTTAAATTTTACGTGGGACAAAAAAAAAACGAAATTTAATTTTATATCATTTAATTCTTTTGGACGCGTAATACTTTTGATTTTTTTTACCATAACTTCTTATTCAATTCGCAGTAGGTATATAAAGTAACAGAAATCTTAGTTAATACTATTTTATAGAAAAAAAAAACACTATGTAGATAAAAATTAGTTCTTTAGTCCTATCGGAATGTCAAATATTTAAATATTAAGAATTACTATATTCGTCACATTAGAATAAAAATAATTAAACATCTTTTACGTTGTTCAATGTGATTTGTGTAATATAGTATTAATTGTGTTATAATATTACATTTCAAAAAGAAAATAGTTCTTTCTAAAAAAATATTTACCCTGATATACTCATACCTATATTTATCAATTTATAAACAGTATTTTGGGCCCAATATTGTATACTTGTATAGTTGTAAGTTATGATTATACTTATTTACTCGGCCGGGTGACTAATGTCGATAATTACACAGGCGTAGGTTAAATTGTATGCATATAGTAGTATGACATCTATGCAGTTGCTATGTACATAATGTAATAGTACGTATTATACGCGTAGGTACCTATAGATACATTGTATATAGGTAAGTACGTCATCCAAAACATTGGTAATATTAGGCACATACCGTGTAACTGCAGTTGGCGGTTATTATTTCGTTCCATTTGGCCATTTCGCCATTTCTTGCACAGCGTCCGCTACAGCATCCGTTTTCGGGACTAAGTATTCATTATTATTACAGTTAATAGGTTTATATATATAATAATTATTATTGTGTATACTCGACGCTTTCGCCAAGACCGATTTTTTTTTCGACTGTCAACGTTCAAATTGCACCGTTATCTGTACGATTTTTCCCAAGAGGGTATTTACGCCGTGTGTATAATATACATAATATATAGGCATATATATTCAAATGTATTTGTTTTTTTTACGCCGTTTCGCGATTCGCCTGTCGTTTTTTTTTCCATTCTTTTCGATTTATATCGTTATTCCGTCCGTGTAATATTATTATTACTATTTGTTATTATTACTATTATTATTATTGCGAGCGCGGTGTTTTCGTTGACGGGCAAATCGATTCGTCTCGGGATTTACGGGAGCATCGAGTCGTCACGATTTCACGGTGATGAGTCTCCCCCGCCGCCGTTACTTCAAACCGTAGCAATTTCGCGCCTACGACCGTGTACACCTACCCCGGGCTTACCTAACCACCTGCACGTCTACCTTACCAGGTAACTTACCAGTTACCATAAACGTCAGCCTAACCATATCTACCTACGCCTATAGTGTGTATGTATATGTAACTATGTGAGTACACGCGGTTCCGATTCACACGCTTCCCGAACACCGAACAGAGTATACTATCACGACCATACTGTTATAAAGCCGTACTTATACCTATATTATGGTATATTACATAATTGATACCGTGAAATCGTTCGTATAGGTTTCGTACACAGATATATAGAATTTTATTTTATTCTATATATCTGTGGTTTCGTATAAAATCGTGTCACATCAGTATATTACACTATCGTATATAGTATATACGTTAATATTGTTATCGATATTATTGTATTAATATATTGTATATTATATTTTTATTCCATCCCATATAGGTTCCGAAAACGTGATATGACGTACTCGTATAATTTGTGGGTAAATGGTTTGACATAATATTTAGGTTATACGAGTATCAAATTTTTTTTCCACCCCAAAACGAAATAGCGTCGAAATTGTGTTCATACCGATATCAATCTGTAAACGATACGGTTGATACGGATTGTTAAATAATAATATAATACATGTACGATATACCTACCTATAGGGACTGGTACGATATATAAATACGAGATATTACATCGACGTTTAATATATTTATTTATTGATAACTGGTTAATAGTATCTAATTATTATTTGTTCATAATGTTATCATGGCAAGACCACAACAATAAGTCACGTGTAAAACGTTTAAGATCTTGGTCTGCACTATTATTAGATATGCGTCGGTAACACGTGCACTTTTAAGTTTTAAGTACACTGCGAGTCTGCGATGGTATATAAATAAAAAAAACCAATAAGTAATATTGAAATTATTGCTCATTCAATAAATATCGAGCCTCGATACGTAATAATATATGCATTTCTAGATCGTCGAAGAAGACTTTAACGGACTACGGACACACGAGTATCTTGTCTTCGTCCTTGAACTATAAAGTATACACAGCCCATCATTGAGAAATAAGATATCCGTCTATGTATGAGAATAGATCACAATAATTTATTAAGTTATCAACCGCATCACAATATGTTATATACATATAACATTTTTCACTTTCAAACATTCGAATATATGGAAGCATTGATGATGAACATACTCAGCTAATATTAATATATTACTATGTTTAAATATTTCAAATATACATCATTTGAAAATATGATAGGCATTAGATTTAATAAATACAACTAATAAAACAAGTAACAATAACACTAATGATTTTTATTTAATGCTATAAATTCTAAGATAGTAAACAACTAATAATTATGTATTATGGTATATAATGTATTGTCTAAATCTGCTTTAACGTTACGAGTCATAACTTATGACTTATAAGTAAATTAATCTTTTATATGATCGCATTAAATAAATTAAACAATACCTGAAACAATAAAATGTGCAAAATTATCCAATTTTATATCTGTAGTATATCATTATAGTAATACTGTTAATCATAATATCATCGAAACACTGATTCGTCTGGCTATTATTATAAATAATTATAGAATTATGTAAAACGGTGTTTTTAAGAAATTTATATGAAAAGAAGGTTTTCTATTTTATTCATGGTACATTATTATGTTACTTGGCTTTCTCCATAATATTGGTTTGATGGTTTAAAATGTGGATTGATATCTGTTACAAATTTATAAAATTACCGAATATATTTTTAGACCCATTATAATTAGGTATATCTATTATAATAATATCAGGAATATATATTTTCGTTAAACTATATGGTAGTTAAAAAAAATTCATAATGAATAATAAAAAACGTAAAGGCTTTGGTAAAACAATTATTTTTATTTTTATTATTAACTATGTACCATATGATTAAAAAATAGATTTTTTTTGTGTAAGTATTAATTATTTTAGTAAAATCATCATTTAAATAATTATATTATAAAATCTGTGTGAAATATTTATAAATTTTGTTTAAAATGTCTTTCTTTATGAATTATACAAACCCTTGTAAGAGTATTTTATACATACATATATAAAAAAAATAATAGGTTATTGATCTAATAACCTAAGCAAACGATCTTCATCAATCTCATCAATGTTTTATGATAAATCTTGTTTATTTTGTTGAATAATTTGTTCACCGTTTCGTTACTCTATTGAATATATTATCTTATTATTTTTCAACGATATATCTATCAACAGATGTTTTCATTTTTTGACACGTTTATTAATATTTTTAAAATATTTTTATATTTTACTTCAAATCATATATTGACTCATGCTCTGATTCCAAACAGGTTGGACAAACTTTTTTTAATGCCTTTAACTTAATTTTTACTTAAGTTAAAAAATGTATACATAATCTATGTATGCTATTGACCAGAGGTTCCCAACCTTTTTTGACTCGTGGTAACCTAAGATATTTTCTAAAAAATCGAAAGCATCCTATAGGAGTATATCGTGTATTTATATTTATATTTTATAACCTCAATTTTTTTTATTATATTATTTAAACAAAAATATTAATTAATTAAAGTATTAAAATAAATACATAGACTTTATCTTTCATAAAATAATTGTTTTTAAATTGTAAAAAATATGTATGATTATTGATTACTTTATATTTGAAATAGTTAGACTACACTTTGGTTACAGCTTGTAGGAACCTAGGCTGTAGATTATAAGATTTTGAGATCCTACGAATCTAAGGGGAGAAGGGTTGTGAATTGTACTCAGTACACACTACTCTACTATTGCGCTACTATACTGTATCATACAGGTAGGTTTTGATTCATAACAAGGTAACTCTACGTCGTAATTAAAATTCAGTAATATTTAACTTAATTTAATAATTTATAAATTATAAAATTCTTCATCATTTACACTAGTTATTTTACGTTTTGCTTTAAAACAATAATAATATATTTTTTGTAAAATATTTTGGTGTATTAATATACTTATAATATGTAATATTAAATATTTTATGAGAAATGCGATAGCATCAAGGTGACACCAATATTGTTGAATCTTAAATTGATAAATACTTATATGTCTGTATGGTTTCTTTTATATTATATATTAATATATTAGGTACATATTTCACAATAGATAAAAAAACCAAGAATTATGAAAATAAATAATACGCACAGTATGATTTAGGTATTTGTCTCGCATCACTCATTCCAGTACAAACCACTAAACTAGTATTATATAATACATATTAAAATTATTATTTATTATACATTTTAAATACGATTATGAACAGAGCTAGGTTGACGACTTATAGTTGTACTTACCTAGTTACTAGTTTCCTATATTTGTATATTATACATGTTAAATCTGAATAATGATAAAAGTACTATTATAAATTAGCCATTAGGTAGTAATAGGTATTAGTAATAATACGCATTATTACTTTCATATATCAGCGTACGTTTTTTTTTTTTTTTATGGTAAATTCTATTATTCTAAACAAATCTACTACTCGTATTATAGTATTGGCGTATTGCATTGTGCGTACATATAATACGAGTATATGGTATACCTAACTAGTACCTATAATTTTTAAAAGTTTCTATTGAATTTTTTAACTAATTACTCCTACATTATTCTTTTTTTTTATCTAACTATACGCTTATATTAAAATAAATAATTCCTTTGGTTTTTAGAATTGTCATTAACTTTTATGGTTGTGAAAATATTTAATCTTAAATTATAGACAATATCACAATTATATGTTTTTTAGTACATACTATTATTTACAACGTATATAACCTGTATATGTATGTTTTCTGTTACAAACGCGTTTTCATTGAAAAAAAGCTAATTACGTTAAAACAACAATAATAATACTAAAATCGTTATCATTGATTGTTATCATGGTTATTACAAAATAATATTGGTAGAGTATGCAAAAACTAATATTTTTATTAGTATTTTTTATTACTTCGCTATTTAATTTTTGTATAAATCAATAATATTTGTGTACAGTGCACATGGCCCATTGGTTATACTAATGTTTTGACGACTACCTATATATTATTATACATAATACATATTATCGTGATTCGTGACTCACTGAAATATTATATTTTTTATAGACAACAGAACGGATATTTGCGTATTAGAACAATTTATGATAGAACTCAGTAATTACTGATGTTAACAGTTAACAGAACAGATTAACTTTTCAATAAATTTACAAAGACGACGACTAGGTGGAAAATTTGACAAATTTTCATTTTTTGAGTTTTGTTATTTCAAGCAGACAGTGTTTCTTTTGGTTATTCTGCGTGTTAACATTGTATAATAGTACAAATAATACAAATTATAATCATGAGTTCGAGAATATAATTTTGTACTTGTAAATGTGTAATACAAACATTACAGACTTAATATTCTTGCACGGATATACGGGCGTAAATAGCTGCATAAAATAAATAATAATGTATTATTCAGATTTTGAAATACTTTTAATTCCACGACTTACTATGAAAAAAATATAAAACGATAACTTAAACCAAATTTTTTTTTTGGAAATCACTCATTATGCGATGATTCAATTCCTACAAGTTTGACCAACGCATATTATACTGAAAATGTTTGTGGTAAACACGATTTGTTCTTCGTTAATATGTAGACTGTATTGCAATTATATGCCTAATTAATAATTTATTATAATAATATCACCTTTGTTATTTATGATGTAAATTACAGTGAATGGCGAGCTACTGATTATCCGGTCATGTGCTTGGGCGTCGGACAGCCGGAGCGACGACGGTCCGTGCGCCATAAATACCCCTGCGAATATACGCATCGAACACTGCAGCACGTGTGATCAGGACCTTTGCAACGGCGCGATAGTCATTGGAGGCTGCACCATATTCCTCACCATCGTTTTGGCGATCGCGACCCAACTCGTTACCTATTAACAACAGCTTTTTTATTTCAAAACGCGCCCTTTTTCCGCCTTACCAAAGCGGTCTTACTATATTCATGTAGGTATATGACACACATTTTTAAGTATATAATATATATATTATATATACAATGTATGTTTATATAAATTACATTACCTATTCCGATATTAAACATCTCTTTTTTTATAATTATTATAACTATATAGAAAATTTAAATAAGTATAATTTAATTTAATTTAAATAGGTAACATAATTTTAATTATAAGGAATATTATGATTTATATATATCTTAATTACAATCCTAACGATAAGAAATTGTAAATCGTTATTAAGAATTACATTTTTATAATTTATCATTATATGCCTATTTTCTTCTTTTCTTTCGCCCTTCACCCCTCCCCCGTCTATATGGGGTCGATCACCTTCGTCCTATAGATCCATAGGATTTTCTCTCCCTCCCATTATACATTTATAATTACCAATTATTTAAATGTTTGTTTTGTTATTTAATGTGATTTGTTAATTTTATTTAAAAATCTAAGTATCACTTACTTTTTTGATGAGTTACGTAGGGTTACTTATGTATTTTATATGAATATTCAGTAGGTATAGGATAAGTGCGCTGTTTTCATATTTTAAAATGTATCTAAAAGTAAGTATACTGCATTTTTTTCTATACAATGTTATACTTTATTTTAAAACATAGATTAAATTAAATGTAATATAATTTAATATTAATGGGTATCTATATATGTATCTATAATAATAATCATGATGAAGAATAAAATAATATATACATTATACACTTATACAGGTTATACTTACTTTCTATTTTTTTTTAATTTGATTTAATATTTTGTATGAATGGACCATTTCCTTTCAAATGGGTTTTGGTTATTATTTTAAATTATATCATTATAGGTTAAACCGCGTGTTTTTTTATATTGTTACGTACGTACGATAGCGAAAGTGTAACTGACTTTAAACGTCTTGTAATAATAAGACAATCATGTTTTGGCTACGCTAAAATTATTGCTGTTTAAACTTGCTTTTGGTTTTTTTTATTTATTATATAAAAATAAGTATATAATATAGTCGTATTATATATATATATATATATTATTTTGTTCACGTCTTCCCAATTCGGGTCAATTCGTAGTACACATTTTTATCAGTTATCCGTCCAAAAAATAAGCGCGTGAATCTTTTATTGCTGTTTTAAAGCATTAGATCAACGACATTAAATTTTGTATAAAATATTGTATACAAAATAGGAATTTTATATTTTTAACATATTATTATCATTATTTGAGATTAAATATATGTTGCATGGAATTTATATTTTATCGGCGAGTAATCGTTACCTCTAACTATTAATATTTTAAAATTAGTGACATCAATATTACGTATAGGTATATTAAGTATATATGTATTGATATTTTTTATTTAGTGTATAATACTGGTGTTTAAATAAAATAGTCTACATTTTTTATGAATTGTTATTGATATGTTTGATATTATATGTTTGGTCATTGGTCATATCGATTTTTATGGAATGGATTTATTACGTTTTACATATTATGGCATTATGCATAAATATATTATAATACTAATAATGTTATAATAGGTATCTAAAATATAATTAATAATATTTATATACTTTATTTAGGTATGTACTTATGTACTATTATATGTTTATAAAGACTTATACCAACAGCCTGACGTGAACACAGAAAAAAAGTTCAGGGGTGGGGAGGGTTTGAAAAAATGTTCATATCATACTATTCATTTGTAGGTCAGGTAATTTATTTTTTTGTTCCTGAAATTTCAGGGGGGAGAGGGGTTAAACATCCAAAAAATTGAAACCCCGTCCTGCATTAGCGCTTGCCAACATCCAACAGAATATTGAATGCGTAGTGTAGCATTGTTCACAATTTTAAGACATAATTTAATTTATTATCAGTAGCACTTCACTAGTTCACCTAAAACATATATTTCTGATTTTCTGAATTCAATATAAAAACTATATTGGTAATAATAAATATCTACTGTTCTTAGAACAAATTTCTGATTAAAATACCTATTTAAGTTTACCGTGTAGTTTATTCTACATCTCATACGCATATAGGCGTATTTACGTGAAGGGCCGGGTGGGCACTGGCCCCCTCTGAGAACTGTACCTCCAACAAAATTTTGCCCAAATAAAAAAAAAGTCGTGCGGTGTGTACCCTGCAGTACCTTGTATCTACCTATACATTTTGATTATTTATTCCATATTTTTCAATAAAAAAATATAGATCTCACGATTTAAAAATTTGTCGTGTCCCCTCGGCCACCAAATTCTGAACACGACTATGTCATGCGTATACTAATTATTTATATTGTTGTTATAATAAGTGTTTGGTCTTCAAAAATGCAACACAGTTCATACCTATAGATAGTTTAACATATACCTAAATGGCTAAATATGTCAATAAAATTGTTATATCTATGTAATTTAACATGCCGATGTTAAGGTGACTTGTCAGTATATGTAAACTGCGAAATAAATTAAATAAACGTATGTAATGGACGATGGTGTGTGTGGATTCTATCAGGGATGTATTGGTTATACAAGTTTTAAATAGATGCCATAAATTCCAATGTACCTCAAAACCATTTTTCTCACTGCGCAAGAAAATTAGGTAGGTACCTAGTTAATAAACACTTTCTGTTGATTTTTCCTTAGTTCGCCACCAAGAAGTACAATAATTTGTGCTCTTGTGTATATAATATAAATTTTTAACCTAAACTATCCACCATAATTATTTTCAGCGAACGATTCATTTACACATCATGTTATATATTATAATCAACTACATTCTACGTCATTATATATGATTCTCTAGTGATGTAAGTGTGTATCACCAAACAATTTTTAACCATTTGCCGTGCACCTAGTTATAAAATTAATACTTTTTTCACGTTTATATATTTTGTTGTGAGCGTAATGTATACTTACGCCATATGGCGGCGAAAATAGCTACTTTTTTATAAAAGGATTGCTTTACATAAATGTAGGGGTGGGTATCTTAATAATCCAAGACTCGTCGATTTATAATTTATGAATAATTTGTATAATTGTATTACTCTATGTTGTATATTTAGCCCTGTTAATTTAACACGGGAACAATTAGTAGGTGATGGGTGTATAAATATACTTATTATTTAAAATAGTCACTTCATTAAAATAAGTTCACGCTGCCACTGCGGGCGCGCCATAGACACTCTATAATAACCCATGGGGCCTGGACCTAATCTGTAATCATTGTAATTTTCAGTATTCACTATAGAAGTAGTAAGACTAGTAAGAGTAAAAACTGTTCGTTTGTGTCATCGACATCAAAAAACGCCGTAAACAATAAAATACAAATTATGAGGGTAGGTCATATCAATTGTATGTACATAATATTATGTAATAATGTAGTGGGAATGTAATTTTACATTTTATAATTTTATTTTATGACGTATTGGCAATTGACATACCTATATTATTATAAATTATAGTATATTACATTATTACTAACTGCAGTTATATTCGTTCCGATTCCATAATTTATGGTAATTAAACACAGACGGCGCAGCATCAATTAACTGTAAAGTTCATTAATGAATAATGTACATTTTGTTCATTTATCATTCATGAAGTATAGGTACTATTATTATTTTTTTAGATAGATCGTATAACTAATAAGTAATATCACACACGAAAATACACACACACACACACATATATATATATACATATAAGGTTAAGAAACTGATAATTGTGCTTAGACATAATTTATATAATATGTATCATATAAGTAAAAGTATAGGTACTGTATCTCACTAATTTTTGCATGGGCCGCCAAAACTCGACAACTACGAAGTATAAAGTAATCAATCACTCATATCATTATATTATGAACGTAAATCATAATACAATATTGAACGTTATTACTAATTAGGTATAATTATTACACGAAACTTGCTAAAAAACCAACATATTAATACAGATAATGTTCTTACCATCAAGTTTTATAATAAGTCGTTTCACCCTCATTTTTAAAGTAACGGAGCTAAACGTGATCTGCTGAGCGTAAATTTGTTGTTACGTTCTTGTAAGACTGGACAACACATGTGGGTATGGCGCCCTCTTAATCAATCAAAATGTTTCAAACAAGATGCTTATAGAGTTATAGTTTTATCGGGCTTTTTGGTTAAAATACAATTTTTTTTTAATACACACTTTTTATCAATTACATCCTTCCTAATTTGAAGTAAAAAACTATGGTTTAATATTATATGTATTTTCCAAGGATAATGTGTGGTCACTGTTATGTTGATAATTTTTTTTGAATCAAGTACACTTGACTTAAATAATTGTACACCATGACGTAGTTTTTATACCAAACCACAAATTGTTAAAAATAATAAAGAAAAAATGAAGGTTTGTGTATAATATTAAAGGTTGTATACTTATTATTTATAACACAAAAAATACAATAAAAACAAGATTTTTAAAATCTATCAATAATCTTTGCTGTTATTTGCTCACTCGCTTTTTTTATTATTATAAATGCTTTAAATTAAAATTATATTATTTAATATGGTGCATTTTACAGGCAACTGAGGAAAATGATTCAGTATTATATGAATTCTTCAGTAAATTTACATTTTGAAAGAATTTGACTACAAATTGAACTTTATTTTGTTATTCATAAATTAAATGTTGGATAAATATATAAAATAAACAAATCTTTGTTCAATATTTGTTACAAACTTGAACAATTTTTTTTAAAGTATTTTTAACTTTGACATTATGATATCTATTGTTTAATTGTGTTGAAAATCTAGTCAAATCAAAATTAAAATTAGAAAAATTTGTTATTACATTAGGTTGAACTAATTTTTGACTAAAACATAAACATTACAAATTAATGTTGTATAATAATTAATTAATAATTTAAAGTTAAATATACATAATGGCAAAAATATTCAAGTGCTACAGTTAATATTTTTTTCATCAAGTATGATATTATATGTATATATTAATATACTTAACTAAAGGTATAAGTTGCATATTTAATGTAATAGTTAATCATTATTAATTTGTATATTAAAAATTTTAGTGTTCTATGACAATGATATACATTGGGATTATAAATGATCAGGATTTTGACCCAGATCTTGTATTATAAGCCAAATATTAGTTTATGAACAATTTTTCAATTCAATATTGCAAATCATAATTTGATTGGTTATCTTAATTTTATTTTTAAATTAGTGTTTCCATCATGTGTAAATAAGAAAATCATACAACAATTTGATACTACATTTAAAAAATAACTATATTTCATTGATTGATTAAGCCTTTTAATAAATAAGTATAAACATTTAAAATAGTTTTTCTTCTTGAACTATAACACATTCATACTTATAAGTATCTCCTTCATTCCAGCAACTATTTTCACAAGTGTATATTAGAGCTGTTCCAAATTCTAAGTGTCCGCTACCATGATGTTCCTCTCCACATATTAATTTCAAATATGTAATTAATGATGGAAGAATTTGTAACTCAAATAATAATTTACCTTGACAGTTGGTACATTCATTTGGTTCACTATCTTCATATAAAAATAATGGTTTACCCTCCGTACGGCAATACCTAAACAAAAAATGTTAAATAAGTTTATATTTCAAATAATATAGAAATGTTTGTAGATAGAAGACAAGAAGACATTATATTTATATTATTATACAAACCGTAAGATTTGACCAGGATTTTTTCTAATAGTTGATGCAAATGTTTCAAAATATTTATCACCATGGGGCGGTAAACTTTTTTCATAACCTTCATTCTTTTCTTCAAGAATAATTTGATTATTTTGATAGTTGTGTAATAAGTTGTTAGCATGCTCTTTTACTGTATCTGATGATTCTTCATAAGCTACTGATATATAATACGACTCAAAATATATATTCATATTATAGTGATCCTGTCATAAATGTCATAAATATTATTAAAAGTTTATAATTAACAAATTTTAATACATTTATTATCAATTTTCAAAAAAATTATGTCTATTTTTATCATAGTACTTACTACTTAGTTCAATTTTATATATTTTATTAGGTAAAAGCATAATTTGTAAAGCACTATATTTTAATATTTTATAAAAATGTATACATAATTTATTGGTTATTATTTGTTTGTTTAGTTAATTTATTCATACAGAATTTTAATACCAAGTTATGATACCAAAAAATAAAACATTTAATTTATAACTTATCTCAAAACTAAATCAACTTATTCATCAATTAGTTTTTATATAAAAATGTTAATTGCAGTGCCAAAACTAGGGGGCGGGCTTAAGTCCTTCCACCCCGAAATATCAAATTGGAAATTCTATATTTGCTTTTTGTGGGAACAAATCGTTACTTGGGACTAGTCCAATGTGTAATCTACCAATAAATAGCTGGTTCAATGAGTGATCTATGGACTAAATATCTATGTATGTTACTCAAAATAGTAATATATTTCCTCGTACTAGAATTTTGATTGTTATATTCTTATAGAAAAAGTATTTTTTAAATCTGATAAAAAATCATCAATTACTTGAGTTTTAATTAAGTAGCATGGCCGCTACAATTCATCTTTAAGTTGGCGGTCTAATAATGGAGATGCACCATTAATTTTATATTATATTTGGACTTGACTAAACTTCCACAATGACTCTATTGTTTGAGTGTGAGCTACAGTATTTAGATTCACAAAATTGTAAATACAACACTATATAAAACCAACAAAAGTCAAATATTTGATGATTTTTATCAGATTTAAAAAAATACTTTTACTGTATAAATAAAAAAATCAACATTACAGTACGAGTAAGTACATTACTATTTTAAGTAGCATACATATACATTTATTCGATAGATCATTGAACCAGCCATTTATTGGTAGATCACTCATTGGACTGGTCCCCGTTACTCGTTTCTTGTATCTACCATTGCAGTATTGTACCCACTAACCATTCGCTATTGGTATTCACTATTCAACATTTTATTTTTATTTTTTATACATATAGATATGCCTGAATTGATTGAACAACTTACTGAAGGTATTTCTTTTCTACTATCTAGTAATTGAAGACAATTTGTATTTGGAATTTCAATTGGTTCAGCAACTACATTATCATCAGCATCAGAATTTTCTAACTCAGCACTTGCAGAAGCACAAATTTCAATCACTTGGTTTTTAACTTTAACAGTAGTGTTATCATTCTCTTCAGCTACTGGATCTTCACCCCAGTTGTCAGCATCATCACACCATTCTATAAATGTTGTAGACTGCTGCATATTCTTATAATGATCTACAGCGACCCACTGCCGTCTCAAACACATCCAACTGAATAAGAATTATGTTTTATTAAACAATAATATAATATAATAAAGAGTACGTACTCAATACTTTACCTCTGAGATTTATTCCAACATCCTGGACTTACACATGCATGTATATATAATGTTCTATGATAAATAGAATTTATAATAGGAGCATATATTTGAACGAGTAATGGTATTTGGCGATTACATAGTGGACACTTCGGAGAAAAATTTTGATTTAGTGTATCCTAATAATAAAAACAAGTTTATTTTTAAAAACATTTCTTATTTTATTAGCTTAAAAAACTACTTACAGACAATCCTCCTATTTTATTTATTGTATATGCATCATCAGAACAGCTTTCATTCACAATAGGTTCATCCACAAAACCTAGTAAGACTTTTCGTGATACTTTTGACATTATTTTTTCTTTTGCACGAATAATTATGAGTTTATACCAAAGTCTAAGTAGTATGAATATTTAGTAAGTTTTTAGGTGTATATAATATAAAACTAATAACCAGTAATTTGTGATGTATTGCAGTTACAAACCAGGTTACAAATGTGAGTTACATCCAAAATGCATCGCAAAATGGAAATATTGACATGAAATTTTTCTTAAAAAATAAAATATGAATGTCTTTATGAAGATTTTTGTATTGAAACGAATACAGATATCAGTCAACTCAAATAGTTATCTTTAATCACAAACTGTCAAGTAGTATAATTACTCTTCAAATATCAAAGAAATGAGAATCATTTAAATTTCGCAAATGATCATCACGTAGGTAATAAGAAATAAGAATAACTATTAACTACAAAAAAAAAAAATTATAAGTATTCATAGTTTCACATTTAAATCACATTTTACCATTGATAATAAAGTATAGAGTACATTATCTACGAATTGTAGAGGTTATCATTAACCGAGCCGAGCAACAGTGTGTTGTGTATTAAATTTGTATCTCTCGTGAGTCGTGTTTCAATTGTTTCGGCCGCAGTCTGCAGTTACTAGTTTAAATCATATATAAAATTGTGACCACAACAAAATTATATTTTAAACAAATTAGGTAATAGCCAATAAGTATTATAATGTTATATAAATATTATTTGAATTAATAATTAATATTAATATAATATTCTACTTCATAATAATTGAAAACGTTATTTTATTTTAAATATAATCATTATAAACAATATTTAAACTAGATTATGGTTCTCTTATCAACCTGAGTTACTAACTTCGTTCGTAAACTTGTCGTATTTGACCGTCGCGAACTTCGGATACACAGTTCTATATTTTTCATTTTTCATAAGGTTTTTTCTTCTAATCTTATGTCAATATCAGTCTAATTATTTACATGAATTGCGCGTATTGAATAACTTTTAAAATATCTTAAAAGTTTAGATAATATTTTCCCATTGCGACAGTCCACAACATATGACCTTTGTACATATTAATAAACGGACGTAAAGGTAAGTGAATTCAGTCGAATATTAACAATATACCTATCTATATAATTATTAACAGCACGAATTAGAACACCTGTTAAAACGTTTCTTAATATTCTTTTATTTGGTTTTTTTTATTTTTCTAAACCCGATTCTAGTTGTCCTAAACTAGATTGTTCAGATAAATTTTAATGGTTTTGGTTTGATTTCCAAAAATATTAAGATTATTATTAACCATTAATTCTACTGCATACCCTATAGGTACCTTAGTATCTTAGTATCTTGCATTCTTGCTTCTTATAATGTATTGTGACACCGGTAGAATAACATCAATGGTTCTTTTGTGTTTGTGTTAGTGTTACGGCGGACATGTTTTGAACAGGTACTTAGCAATCTAATTAGTAATTATAATTAAAGTTATTGAAAATTGGCACTTGACTTAATATTATAATTATTAATTTATAACAAACTATATTATATCTTAATAATTTTTATGCAATACTAATTTTTAAAATACTTTTAAACTAAAAATTATAATATAATTTGTGCCCATCACATGTTTGTATAAATATATTATATATTATACAGAGTGATCAAAGTTAATATTATTTGAATTTTGAAATACTGAATGTATATAATTGTATACTGTTACAAAAATCAACATGTGTGAATATGTTTCTAAACTTATTCATTGGTTGATTTATGATCTTAAATTAAAAAGTGTAAAATTTATTCTATACGGAAATTTTCAATTATTTGAATTATGTGGAAGAACTACATTCAGTCAAATATTTGTGTTTTAATAAGTATATCCAAGTATTCAGTACACACTGTGTTCACAAATAAAGCTCAAATATTTTCTTTTTATCTAGTTTTTATTAAATGAAATAAAATAAGCTTAACAATATTTTAAATTTTCATTATAATATGTATAAATCAGTTAAAGTTTATATACATATGTTCTTTAAAAATAAAATAATTTAAATTGCTTGTGTTAAATTATATATACAAAACATTTGTTATTACTTATTAGTTATTACCTATCTAATAGTTTGTGTATTTAATAAATGGTTATCTTTAACGTTTAATGTTGGTTATGTCTTATGTTGTAAATTAATAGGTATCTAATTGTTAAATACTGGTACTACCTATCAAGTAAATTATTATAATAAGAAAAACTATTATATTAAATATATTAAATGTCATTTGATTGTATCACCACCAATTATTCTGAGTGTTTTTACCAATATATTAAATACCTATCTATGATATATTAATAATAATAATAACAATTAATATTTTATTATTTGTAAATATATCTTGAAAAATTTTCAATACATTATTTATTTGAGTTAAAAATATATTGTGTTTGCATTAATAATTGTCATAGATAAATTTATAATAATATTATATTAATTATGATTGTATAATTAATACTTTGTCAATGCATTATCTTAAAGCATATTATTTTGTAAGTAAGTAATAGCTTATAGTCTATAGGTAACTAAATTGATTATGTTAAGAGGACGCTACATCTGCATGTGTTGTCTCTGTCTTACTAACGTACATCATAGCAAATTTACGTTCAGCAGAACACATTTTATGATGTTAGCTTTAATATTAGAGTAAATTTACCTATTATCAAATTTAAAGCTTAGAATATTATATAGGCAATGTTATATGGCTTTATTGATATTATTATTTTAAGGTGAGTTATGAACATTTTAAAGTTGTAGTAATATTTTACATATGTTCATAACTCACTTTAAAATGATAATATCAATAAAATCATATGACTTTTGCTAAATAATATTTTTACCTTTAAATTTGATAATAGGTGAATTTACTTTAATATTAAAGCTAACATCATAAAATGTGTTTTGTTGAATGAAAATTTGCTATGATGTACATTAGTAAGATAGAGACAACACATGCAGATGTAGTGTCCTCTTAAATGTAATAGGTATTTTAATGATAACAATAATATTTTTACTTAAATTATAATAATTAATGAGTATAACCATTTAATAAATAAAACATCTTATTATTAATAGAATTACATTAAAATAAATTTCATCTGTAGGTAGTTACAATTTATTTTAATATATATATTATCCATAAATATATAAGATGCTTCAAATGTTTGTTCTGTGTAATAAATATTTTGTGCTTTGGAGTTCGTTGACAATTATATATATTAATATAGTAATATAATATTTAATAAGTAACAGGGAAATTTTAATTTATATCATAATAATTGGTATATAAGTACCTTAAAGTCCTATTTTTAAATAGGATATACATAAATTGTTTGTTTTTATAACTTTTATTAACTTGTTAATTAACTAGAAAGAATAAGTATACTTGAAATTTATAATATTTACTTATATCTACTTCAAATATTTGAAAAATTATTGTATTAATAAAACTATAAAATGATTAATAAGTAGGTAAATCATAACTAATCTTTTATTTTGTCTATGCTTAGACCAAGAATAAACTAGATTAATAACAGTTATAAATCGTTAAATGTATTATGTATGATGTTTACATAATTTTAGTTTATGCAGAGTAACTATAGTTTTTGTTAAAAATAAGTATTTAATTATTTAAATTTGTTTTATTGTACATATCTTAAAATTTGTTATTTAAAGTACATAATAAAAAAAAAATGTATCAATTTTTTAAACAATGTTTGTAAGGTAGACCCTATAATAGTTTCAAAGAAAAACATTTTGTTTTTGTATTTAGAAATAAAATTTAAAATTAAAATCCAAAGAAGTTAAAAAATATAACAGAATTATTAAAAAATAGTTGAACTTAAATTATTTATATATTCATAAATCAATAATTCATAGTATTTATTAAAAGATAAATATATTTATGTAAATGTTATAAATTTGCAGTTCAATCTTATACAATTGTATAATAAGGTGATAGAAACATTTGGTGCTTTTTTGTCTTGTGTCTGATTGTTGTATTGTGTAGGAACACCAAATGTAATGTCAACAGATCCGCATTGGTTAAAGGGAGTAATAGCTGTTGCAGTTGGCATTGGAATAACGGTTGGTTCAGTTGGGGTGGTTTTTATAACACGGCTACTAGAAAAAAAAGAAAAACTTTTATTAAAACAGGAAGTTGATGAATTAAATATTGCAATACTTGATCTTCAAGCAGAATTTAAAGCATTAAAGTAAAATGTTTTTAATATTTTATGTTAAATGCTTATATATTTTCCATGTTTATTTTAATTTTAGGAAGAAAATTGTAAAACCAGGAAAAAGATTAACCTTATCTAGTAGTACCAGTGTAACAAGTGAAGCTAGTTTGTATACAGCACTAGGAACTGACGACGAATTTCACGACATGTCATCAGAAAACGAAGAATCCCAAAATTCAAACATTCTTAATGAAAAGTAAGTAATTTTTTTTCTGCTTTGTTGCTAGTAAAAATTATAATTATATTTTGTTTCTATAGTCCAGATGGTAGTTTGTCTTCAGAACATTTTAGTGAACATTATACTGGACCTTCTTTACTCAGTGATGATATTTTTGATCAAGTAGATGAATTATTTGAAGGTTCCGATGAAGATAAACTTAAAGCTTATGAAATATTAGTAAACCTTAATGAAGAAGTAAATCAATTTATTTTCATTCCTCTTCTTAGTTTATATTTACTTATATTCATATAATATTATTTATATATATTTATATATACATATTTCACATAATTTATTTATGTAGCGAACAGACGATATTGAGGTACTTTGGAGGTTAGCAAAATCGTGTCAATTTGTATCAAAATATTATACAGCTGCAAAAAAAAATCCAGAAAAGAGTAAATCTGTTATTGACGAAGGTTAGAAATATTTAAAATATTTTAGGGAAATGTAAATTCTAAAAAAAAAAAAATTATTTTTCAGGAGTAAAATGGGCAAAACATGCTTTAGAAATGTATCCAGGTAATTGCAATGCACATAAATGGTTTGCTATATGTAGCGGTGCTCGTGGTCAGTTAGGTACAACTAAAGAAAAAATTGAAGGAGGTTACGTATTCCAAAATCACATAAATGAAGCAATAAAAATCAATTCTCGTGATCCAACTTTATATTATTTAAAAGGAAAACTTGAATATGAAGTAAAATTTATTGAATTTATTAATTAGTATTCAATTTAATAACAAATCATAATATTCATTTAGGTTGCTGTCTTGTCATCTTTTGACCGGCGTATAGCCAGTTGGTTATATGGAGAAGTACCTAAAGGTACAATACCAGAAGCTATTGAATTATTTTTAAAATTTCAACGTGATTCTCCAATTCAGCTAAAAGACTGTCACCTACATCTTGCCAAGTGTTATCTAGCAAAAAATGAGTATGAAACTGCTGTGCATTGGTTAGAACAAACATTGCAGCTTCCTGCCAAGGATTCTGAGGTCAATAAAATAATAGTCTTACATTAATCTTATTATAGTTGTAATAGATTTAAAATAACATAATCAATTATTTTAGGACAAAGAGACGGATATTGAAGCCAATCAACTTCTCAAGAAATATATAAAATATAAAAAAGTTTAGGTCCATTTTTATTTTCTGAGAATTTATTTTTTTCTTTTATGGCCAAACTATGTGATTTTTAAATTTTCAACTCTATGTATGTTTATTTAATTTATTTTTTGGTGTAATGTAACAGTGGTATATTATTATTTAATTTTAGTTTATTTCTATATTGTGTTATAAACAAAAATTATTTGCATTTATCTAAAATTTTAAAAATTCCAATCATATAATTTTGAAAATATTGGCTCTCAGTTTATTACAGAGTATTAATTATATTTTTGAGACTATTAATTTTATTTATTTAGACCTTTTATGTTCATAATTATTATTTTTACAAATAGTTAACATGAATCAAATAATTTTCGATCAAAGTAATTGCTTTGATTTAATATATACAAGTCTATCTTCTTTTTTTTTTTTGAATTTTATTAAAATTAAACTGCCATGTTACCTCTTAAAATATTTATTAAACATTTCTTTTTTATTGTAACCTTTCATACACCACTTTTGCAATATAACTTGATGAGTAAATATTTATATTACTAATTAATTGGCCTATTAATGTTGGTTTAATTTTAAAATAGTGTAATTAATTACTTATTAGTTGGAGAAGTATAATTATAATTAAAATAAATAGTGATTATAGTATATTAATATTGTAATAAGTAAATCATTAAGTTGTGAAAAATTGATTTCTGTTCTTATGCATTACTTTTTTTGTGCATTTATTATTTAACCATTGAGTATAGTTTAGATAATATAATCTACTCAATGATAATAAAAGATACATATTAAATTTTTAATTGTATAAGAAAAAAAATGTAACTTATTCAATTACATATAATAAAATATAATCTAAAAATATAGTTAAATTTTACCAAACATTCGTATTAAATATTTATTTTAATTTAGTTCTATATTGTCCGTCGTAACCTTTATTAATTTATAACTGCTGGTTGTACTTGGCTTGGTATTTCTTTGTGCATGCTTTTGTACATTTATTGAATCAAATTAATTTTTATGGTTCTATGTTGTTAATTTGTAAATTTGTTTACAGTTAAAAGAAATTGAAAATGGAATGGCGAGGGATTGCATACATCACATTATGGTATCTGAGTATTACAAGTGGATTTCTTGCTCTATGTTGTCCAACAGTACCTTTGATGTTTGTTTGTCCACATGCTTTCCGTTATATTATAGGCATCATATTCTCTGTATGGGAAATGTATCCCACTGTTAGTAATTTACAATATACATTTTTATTCATTGAACTATAGTAATTAATTTTTAGATATTGATGCGTCTATTGTTCAACACTCGTTTTGTAATAACTGGAGATCACATTAATCCATTTGATGGTGCATTGTTAATAATGAATCACCGTAATCGATTGGATTGGAATTTCTTGTGGGGTGGTATGTATTACAGTTCCAAACCACCTGCACATAAGTTAAAAATGGTACTTAAGTCAGCTATTCGACATGTACCTTTTGCTGGTTGGGTGATGCAATTATCGGGATTTTTATACATACATCGTCGTTGGGATCATGACCAATCTTCAATGGAAAAACAGTTAAAATATTTCCGTGACGTAAATGATACTCATCAGGTAAATGGTATTAAAATAGTAGTTAGAAATTTTGAATATCGACTTATTAGAAAATAGTTGAACATTTTTATAACATTTTTCTTAAATTTAATTAAATTTTATAGCTTTAAATATAAAGTTATTTATAAATATAAATATAAGACTACTTATAATGTTATTTTATTATAATTTATAATACTCTTTCATGTATATCAACATATAGTTTAATTAATTGTCGCAGGAATTTTCTAAAATTTTTAATATTAAAAACAAGTATTATATTCTTATAATATTTTTAAAAAGGGTTTATTAGTATATGATAAAAAAAATTACTTAATTATTAACTATAGCCTATAAATTACCCTACAAAATAAAGAAAAATATATTTTTGATAGGAAATTTGAATAAATGCAGTAATTAATCTATCAATAATTTTAGATTCTATTGTTCCCTGAAGGAACAGATCTATCGCCAAGCAATATTATACGTAGCAACAAATATGCTGTAAAAAACAATCTTCCCAGTTATAAATATGTGCTTCACCCAAAAACTACAGGATTTGTCTTCCTTGCTGATACAATGCGAAAAAGTAAAATTTATTATATCTACACTTTTTAAAATAGATTAATATTGATTAATTTTATTTATAGATAATCAAATTAAAGCAGTGTATGATTTGACGATCGGTTACCCAGATTTAATACCACAAAGTGAAATGGATGCTTTACGAGGCGTATTTCCAAAAAGTGTGCATTTTCATATAAAACGGTAAGTTTTAACTAATTCTAATGTATGTGACTATAATTAGGCATCAATAATACATATTTATGGACATTACCTATTTTATTTATTAAATTGTTGCTCCTAAATTGTATAGTGATTAAATTATTAATAAATAAAAAAGAATTTTAATTAAAAGAAATTTCTCATTTGTTTAATATCAGGCAATTAATTTAACATGAAACAATCATAATTTCAAAAACTATTAACATATTTTTTACTTTGATAAATAAATCACAAAAAAATAGATTTTTTTTATAAATATTAAACTATGTTATTTAATCATGTTGAAATTTTACTTTAAAAAAAAAAAAATTTGAACTTACTTTATTTTATTATACTACAATATATTATATTCTAATGTAGTAACGTAATACGTATAATGAATATTAAAACATAAAATTTGTATGTGTGTGACAAAACATTACTCTGAATAATATTGATTTTTAATGCCTCAAGTTTGATGTATTTTATTATTTTTGATTTGTATAGATATGATGAAGCAGATTTACCATTAACCTCAGACGGCTTAAAATCATGGTTAAATGATATTTGGAGGCTGAAAGAAAAAAGGTTAGCTGATTTTACTGTGACTTCATCGTTTTCATCCAATCCTCAAGCTACACTCAATAATAATCAACCCATTGATAATGCTCTTTATTTAGCTCTAATATTTTGGACCCTAATTCAGGTAAATAGTTATCATTAATCACAATTAAAGATTTTAAAGTTTATTTTAATGACAATTTTTTTTTTCTAGAGCATTGTTATTTATGGTTTAATAACATCGTCATTCTTCCAATATTGGTGTTTGTTATGCTGTATAATATTTTTAGGATTCTCATACACTGAAGATGGTTTCCAAATGTTTGAGGTCAAATTTTTTAATTTTACGAGAAATTGAGGAAAAAACATTATATTATGTGTTCATTGTTGGTATTATATAGAAATTATATGTTAGGAATACATATAACTATTAATTATGGATTATTGCATAGTTACCTATACAGACATCTGTAATAGTTATTAATTATGAAGTCTATTTTACAACTTACATTTTGTATACGATAATTATAAACACTTTAAAAGTTATTATTTAAAGGCTTATTTTGTTAGGTAACAAACATAACTCTCAATTTTAAAATTTTAGTTATTGTAGTATATAATGGTAAACTGTGTTTTAAATTTTTAGTTTGAAGTAAAAAAAATATATATTTAAAATAGAAGATCAGATACTTAGCTTATAATTGGACGTTGTCTGCAATAATAACAAGTGAAATGTACAAGTATTATAGCGACCAGTCAACCATTCTTCCAACAGTTCCAACTCTTTAAAAATTCCAACTACTATAATAGGGTGTAATAATGCGACTGGCCGAATGCCTATCATGTCCAACTATGGAATAAGACGGGACGGGGAAATACGTTGGGTACGACATAATGAATATAACATTGGTACAATATAAATACATAGTAATTCTAAGCTTAGTAATAATTTAAAGAGTTTTAACACTTCTATTATCTAAATAAAAAATTACAATATTTTTAAGGGCTTAGCCGTGATGTTGCTTTTTTCCCAAAAAAATTAATTTTATATGAAAAGTTATATGTATTAATTTGGAAACGTTGACAAAAACGTTTCTTCTATACGATATATTGAGCTTTATATTTGAAACAACGAAAATATAATTCACTATAATTTTGTTAATAGGTGTTTTTATTTTAAAACCGTTAAACCATTCTGATGCGATTAATTTTTAACTTAAGTGAATTTATAGTTACGATTTAAACTGTACTTTTTATTCTGTCATTAGCACTGCTCTTAAAGCCCTAACGTTACTATGATTTGAAATTTGATATTTGAGTACTATGTAAGTTGTGGATGTAGAATGTACTCTCCAAGTTACAAAGCAAATAAGTCTTAATTTTAAAAATCGCACCGCCACATCGATGACTGAGTTACGTATGCATTTTTTCAATAACTGGTACTATAGGAAATTTGTCTTTGTGACAATAATATTTGAATGAAATAAAGGGTTTAATTTAGAGCAATGGTGCCCAACCCGTGGCCCGCGAAGGCATTCTGTGTAGCCCGTCATAAATTTATTAATAAAACATGATAATCTAAAAAAAAGTAAAATTATATTTATTTATTTATTTTGTAATAGTTATAATAATAATAATATAAAAAAAAGTTTAATGTGAAACTTGAACTTGTGTTTGCTTTACTACTAATAAAAAATCTGGTTCGAATTTAGTTGTTCTAGTCTTCGTAATTGAATGTGGGTGTTCATCCGTAAGTCGCGATCTATGAACTGATTTTATTTGTTTCATTTGTACTTATATATTTGATGGCCTGCTCGAAGATAATTGTTTTCCATAGTGGCACGCCGAACAAAAATGGTTGGGCATTACTGTTTTAGAGTATAGTATAATGTACAAATGTACGACTAAACAAAAACTGTGTTTCAAAAAATAACCTCGGGCTTTATTTGGGTGTGGCTGATTGGCGCAGTTTAAGAAGTGTCACTTTATTAATAATTAATTAATTTTTATTCTAAAAACACGTACGTATTATATCTAGACTGTTGAGTCTAGCTATAAAAAAAATAGTAATTACTAGTAAGCATTTTGCTACGATTAACACAGTAAATTAATCTGGCCGATCTTTAGAAATGAAAGTTGATAGTTTGAAAATGTATTATTAATTGATGATGAGAGTAATTATTTTAATATCGATTTCAACAAAAATTTATGAGAAAGAGATATCCACAATCGCATACTCAATTATTGTTATAAATAATGTTGATTTAGATTGCGCTCTTTTAATTTATTGTATTATACTACAATATATTATAGATGTTAAATTGGTAAATACGGTGTCCGGTGGGTACTTATCTATTCATAAGCAAATAGTCGGCATGCAGTATACTAACCAGAAAAAGCTGTTGTTTTAAATCCAAATAACATTATCAGATATTCTTCACAAAACACGTATATACAGAAATTTATAGAGTACCTATAAAATATAAATATTACAGGTATAAACTTAATTACTCAATAAAACAATAACATACAATTTACATACTTTTGAGTACTATTGCGAGTATTTAATATAATAATTTCTAAATTGTTCGATCGTCGAGCCGAATTAATGTTAAATTAAATAATAATTATAAATATTTAATAATTATTATAATGCCAAAATAGGAGTAGATGAATTGTATTCCAGTTACAATTAAAAATACGCAAATCAAGACTAAATATTGTTGGTTAATTAGAGCCACTGCGGTATTTATTGTATATTTATTTGTCCACCGCATAGATTGTAAAGGGTCTGTTGAAGTCGTAAGTCGTAGAGATTGAGATGATCAAGGGCTGTTTTATGTTGACACGTTTCAGTTAACAGTGGTTACGTACTATTACGACGAGAGGAACGCGCGTATATAACGTAAACCGGAAATCACGCGTATGATACCTACACGGACGAACGTGCGGAGTGAACCGGGCCTATAATATCGACGTGACATTGATGGAAAATTTACAATAGTTAATGTTGAAATATTTAATTATTATCATCGAATGCGTGTAACGCGTGCGGTGACAAAATATATAACATGGCAATATGCGCACATCTGCTCAATGGAGTGATAGATCATTATTAACATATAGTTATTATTAAAACAGATCGCGCATTGATGATAATATTAAATACTATAATATTACTATTTATAATTATTATTATAATAATATTAATATATAATATTTAATATTATAATTTATAGTTGCGAAGCGGGTCTGGTCGGAGAATTATAATCGTCCGAAAATTCGAAAATTTGCCGAGAGAAAAAACAGAAAAGCCGGTGCACAGTGCACTTACCAATACCATAGACATATTAATTAATATGGACCACTGCCCTTACCCATGCTGCTACGCCACTGTCCAACAATGAATGCGTTATGAACCCATGTATTCCCTTTATTTTTCGTTTTTGATCCGAGAGCATCGAAGGAATAGCTTTCGCAATACTTCCGCATCTATTCTCTGGGATGCTGGACAACCACACTATCTGTTTGCGTTTTGAGACATTATGAACAGGGTTGGGAAAGTTACTTTATTTATTGTAACTGGTTACAAGTTATAAGTTACTCTAAAACTGTGTAACCAGTTGCAAGGTACTAGATATTTTTATATTGTGTAACCGGATACAAGTTACAGTTATGTAACTAAGTTACATTGAAAAATAATAAATAAATATATCCATAAATTAACATTTAATTATTAATGTTATTATTATCTTTATTGACGAAAAAAACTTCATTTATAAAACAATTTATATATATATATATATATATAATTATTGTGTAGTACACAGATACAATAGAATTGGGTACGAATAATATAAAAATTCATATTTAATTTTATAACAATGAACATAATTTGAGGTGCATAATTTTGTAATTTTGTCAATTGTGTAACGTACCTAACGGTCATAAAAATAATAGATAATCTTCTTATGAAGTGAGTGCATGCAATAGGCATAATAATATATTAGTATAAAATTAGTAATATTTATAGTAATTCAAATATAATATAAGTCAATGGTATTTTTAGTTATGTATAGTATAGGAAACTTTTAACTGTAACTGTAACTTTCATATTAAGTTACAGGAAGACGTGTAGCTATTTACAAATTACAAGTTACAAAAGTAACCGAGTTACATAACTTAGTTACATGTAACTATGATATGCCCAACCCTGATTATGAATAATGTTGTTATATATATTATAAATAAAAATTAAACACGATTGCATATAGTGGCCTATAGGCAGTTAATTTCCTGAAATAGAATATTCAATCACCGTGGTTTTAATTTAATTAATATTTATGTTAATTAAGTATATTGTAAAAGCTATATGAAACATGTACCTATACTATTACCATTGATTTTAAAATATACAATTATAAAATCAATGCAATTATTATGAAAAATTGGACAAGTAAAACGATAGGCTTAAATTATTATTAATTATTCCACTTCGCAATCTATATATATATTACTTTCGAAATCTACTCCATTAAAAAGAAACGTTTAATCCCTCAAAAAATAAAAAAAATAATGTGTCGTACGGATATTATTCAAATAATATATTATGCGTGTATAAAGTATAGTGTGAATACCAAAATCAATTTATTATATTATTATGGAATGGTCAGATGTTCTAATATATTCCACGTAATCAGGTTATCGGCATTCTCATTTGTTTGGAAAAACAACATCCGTATTCGTAGGGTAAACACGAGCGAATTGTAATTGTTGTGTAATGTGTAATTTTGATCATCGGTGTTAAACTGTTGGTTTTAATTTGAATTAGTAAAATTTGAAATGAAACGAAATACACTAGATTCTTTTTTTAAGCCACAACAAAAGAAGACGAATATTCATCTGGAAAATGAAGATATAAGTGAAAGAAAGAATTTATATTGTTAAATGTTCTAATTTATAATTATTATAGTAAAAAAATATTTATTATACTATTATTTTTGAACGAAATTTCTTATTGAATTATTGGACATTGGTGTTGAATGTTGATAGTAAGATGGTAATTATTAATGAGTTAAATATCAAAGAATATTTTTTGAAAGTAAATTAAAAATTGAAATTTATTTCAGATTTAATTAGTAATATTCATTATGTTATTGTTATTAACTAAAAATAATGAATAATTGATATTCAGTGTAGAATATAATATATGGTGTATAAAGTGTAAACTGAAGAGTATTTAGTGATCAAGTTTTGAAAACCTGAAGGGGGTGTAGGGGAGGCTAAGCCCCCCACTTTTATGTGTGATATTCAATGGATCATCCCCTCCATATAACAGTTCTTAAATACGCCGCTGTCTAGGTACAATAGTCATTCAAAAATTTGTTTTTTTAAGGTTTCTTCTAATTAATATTTTTGTTTTTGAAAATGATGTATTAATATTAAAGCCGATTTGATGATGTTTTATATTATTCATCGCTTGTTTTTAAAATTTAAATTGAAAAAGACTTGAAATAAACACGCAACAGAACCATATAATATATAAATATAATAAATTTAATTATATTAAAATAAAGCTATTTTCTCTCCGTGCTTGTGAAAATTGGTCCTCGACAGCGGAAATACAAAAAAAAAAACGACAGTTAATTATGTACGATAATATAAAATGTTTTGTACAGGTTCACTTCGTTGTAGTTAATAGATTAATTCAAATAAAATAATTATTAATTTATTAAAAATATTGGCTTTCCCTCTTCCTGGGTAAAGATCCAAAGTCACCACTGTTCACTGGTCGTCTGTTTCTATTTTAGTTTTAAAATAATTGTGGATCAATATAAAGGATGATAATTATTATTTCTTCTTGATCAGAACCGTTATAAAAAATAAATAGTGTAGTGTGTGTAAACCTAAAATATTTAATCAATGTTACGGACGTTACGGCAAGGAAAAACAACATAATATATTATTACATAAAAAAAACACTATAATATTCTTATCAATAGTTTATGCTAGAACTTGTCGGACGCGGCGTTCACACTGTTCACAGCCTCATCACAGGACAACGGCTCAACGACTGTGACTTTATTTAAATACCAAATTTTACTATAATACTATACATAACATTGTTGTGGTGTTACGCTTATCGGCTATCACCCGACAGGTCCGTTATTATTTTATCTTATATTCTTAGGTGTTATTGACTAGCACGACTTAGGCCGTGTTGACTAGTCATTATATTATAAGCCTAGCGGCGTCCGAGCGCGGTTCAGGTAGCTAGGTATACGACGAAATTATTTACAATGTTTTGTTTTTCGGTTAAAATAATGTTGTAAATATTATTAATATACCTACAGTTATAACAATTATCACATAATTTACACCTGTTTATTATTTATTAAAATGATTTCAGTTTTTATAGTTTATTATTATTAGATTACTTTATGTATGAAATATTCGCGATTAATATATGATCGACAAACAAAACGCAACGTAGTAAAAAATCAATTGCAACGCAACATAATATTGTAATAACGTACAAATAGAATAATAAAAGTTACATATGCAATTTATGTGATGAGAATGTAACCAGATACAAATATTAAAATTTCGTTTTCTTCCGGTTGTTCGAATGTCTTTCGAGATCATTTATTCGAGAATTAATCAAATATATCATAAAAATACAATTTTATATGAGATATAGATATACATTATACTTAAACATTTACCTAAATCATAAAATGTATAATTGTATTATTAGGGGATAAAGTATCTTATAACTCGATTCGCAGCTACCTATAGGTTATGATGTAGTAGGGATGTGTTAGGATGAACGGGAAACAAATAATCGACCACTAAAACGGCCGTACACTAAGCGCGGACGAAAAACGATAGCAGCGGTGAATAATTTAGCGATATGACCGACATGTCATGACACGCGCCCGCTAAATGTGGGATGTATAACCACAAACGGTCCATGTCCGGTGTAATCGGTGTATATACACGGTGACATCTGCACGCGGACGAGAAGCGTAAATACAACACCGGAATACGCTTTACAATTTACTACTATAATACTGCAGATGACGGCGGCGGGATGCACTGTCGTTGCAACAACCACGAGACGTGGCCACGTGGGTCACAGCACCGTGCGAACGCGTCGTGAAGGCCAATCACAATACATTTGTATAGCGCGGCATAGACTGCAGCACTCCGCCGGAAGTACGTATACTTAATTATAGGTAATACAAATGATAATTGATTAATCACGAGTGTATCGAATCATATAATAGTTATTATGGTATTATAAATTAATTGTTTATAATAATTACGCGCGTATAAAATAAAATGTCAAGCTAGAATTTTGTGCGATAGTGGCCCGTCTATAAACGCGCATGCCAGGGATATTTGGCGTGTGCATAATATGGACGAGATGAGCGTATGAGATTCGCCGCATGCCCGCATATGATCACTCACATACGACAGTAGTATTACAGTAGATTCGACGAATCCGTGAATATATTTAACGTACATTTCATTTTTATTAACACATGCGATAATTGTTACACGTGGGATTTTATTTTAAACGTATTTAGTATATTCCAATTATTTCTAGCAATCGGTGATTAGATTTATTTTGAATATTTTGAACCACGCTGAGTTACTCCAACCGTCTCGTCTATTTTACAATTAATACTGCTTATAAAACATATATTTTTAAAATACTAGGCATAGATACTTTTGGTTTTTATAAACATTATGTTTTAAATACATGTGAATTAAATTCACAGATTCCTAAATTAAAATGCACGTGAACTAAAAAACACGGGATCTCGTGGATTTAAATTTGCGTTAAAATCCAACAGCTCTAACAAATAGAAACCTCAGCGTTCTCTGCAAAAGAGAGCCAGGTTATAGGTGGACGGGTACTGCTGTTGTTCAGACACGGGTCTACAATAGTTTATGCAGTCATTTGCAGTTGGAATATTCTTAATTTTATGAACCACTTAAATATGTTATTCAGCGGAACTTTGTACCGCAGGTGCTTAAAAATAAATGAAAAATACTTATCGTCATTGAAAATTTCTGTAATGTTAAAAATATAATTTTATAATCCAACAAACTCATTCGGTAGCATACCAGTTTAATTTTGGTCGCCGAGTCAAGTGGTTTATGTATGATTGTTGGAAAAATGTACTTACAATTAATTGTGGTTTTATGATTGTACGAACGGCATAAAAAAACAAACTAAACAAAAACTAGACTCGTATACAACGATATTAGAGGTATACGTCGTGTTGTATGACCGTCGAGCGTCGCTGACCGCGTTCTTTACGTCACTCGCGACTGGAGTATTCTTATTCAAACGACGCTCGTAGCCCGCCGCGTACGACGTAGAACCCGATCGGATAATAAATTATAATATGGTGACGGTCTGTGACGGTCTTTCAGATCCGAATGTCGTACGATATTCTGAAGAACGCGGACGATTCGGATGACAACGATAATCACGACCAGCGGAACGTTCGTGTTATAGGCACTCACTCGGTTGCCGGGCCCGACGTAGCACGACCGACGCGCATCTCATAAACATCGTCATTGGTGGCCAACAGCTCGGCGGTAGTCGTCGCCGCCGTTGCCTTCCGTTTTTGTTGGCCACCAACTGTCTCGCCGTTACTCCGGTCGCTGTGGCCGTGGCCGCCCGGACGACGCGAGACGCAATGGCCAGCGCGGAATATCACCGGTGACGAACATCCTACAGCGCGGTACCACCACGTCGTCCAGCCAACCGTTCATAATGGTGATATGTCCGCTTGGAACTGCGGCAGCCTCGCATATGAAGTGTACCCGGCGGTCAGGTGACGGTACCGGACAAGCAGCGGACAGCGGTCACTGCCTGTCCACGTCGAACAGCCGATTGACCGCTTTTTAACGTTTTAATATACGTACATCACTCACTTGGTCTTCCGCGACAACGCGTGTGATCATTTTTTTTAGTTACTGCCTTAGTCATTGCGCATAGCTCCATGAAGTTGGCCGCCCAAAGTGAAAATTTTTTCTTCAAATTTTGTTAACAATTTGGCACGGCCAACTTCTTTATGGGGAGGGAGAGGGGGTATTTACAAATTTTAAGTTCGTATTTACAAATATTTACAAATTGCGCAGAACAATTTGGCGAGGTTAAAAACTTTGAAATTATTAAACGGCTAAGTTTCACGGAAGTTAGCCGTGATTTAAACTTTTGTGGATAATTGAAAACGGCTAAACTTATAAATTTACAATTTGTGCTTAAATGAACTTAGAAATTATTGACAACATTTTGAAAAAAAATTTTTACTTTAGGTGGCCAATTTCATGAAGTCATTGCGCATGTCGCGTTATATTCTTATTATATTTGGTAAAAATATAAGTTACACTACTTATACTGGTTATATAGTGACTATAGTGTACTACTAGGCTTTATTCTAACCATAATGTTCTATGATATAACTAATCAGTTAGTTATACGTATATGCTTTTAAGTTCTAAATTCAATAGGCAACTCCTTGTATTTATAGTATCTATTATATTTATTCAACATTCAGCGCATTCTACTACTTAACATTTTTGGAAACTTGCAGATAGTGTTGATATTTTTTTTATTGTATTTGGATCTTATGCAATCGCTGTAGTATGAGTAAAAGCGATTGTGTACAATGGAGTATTCAACAAAGAATAAAATATAATTATTATCGTATTATTATTAATCTACAAGCTACAGTGGTATGGACTTGTACAAAATATTATTTTATATTATCGTACATAATGCATCGTTTGAAACTGTTGGTTTTTTTATACTTCTGCTGTTAGGGACCAATTTTTACAAGTCCGGGGGCGTGAATGCTATCTAAATTCCACGGGTCTCCCGTTATAACGGGTTATCAAAGTACTTTCAAAACTATTTTTAAACGTGTACAAGCCCCAGTCGCCACAAATCATATTAAATGGTAAAATATTTGAATAATTTCAAATCAATGATTGAGCATTTGACGTTTTTCCACAAAAATATTCTAAGTGCTTCATAAAATTAAGAATATTCCAACTCCAAATTACGGCATAAAATGTAAATCTAAGTCTGATGAATAACATCAGTTCCTATGGACCTATAACCCAGCTTTCTTTTACAGAGGACGTTGCCGCTTCTATTACTTATTAGAGCTGTTGAATTTGAATGTGATTCTTAGTTGACGAGATTGTATGTTTTCACGTATATATTGAAATTTAATTCACATGTATTTAAAGCATAATATATTATTAGACGTATTAAATTATAATATAATAATTTAAAAAATATAATATGTTTATAATTGCCACAAAAAAATAAAAGTATTTGTCCCTAAAATTTTAAAAATAAATTTTTCAAAATTAGTATTGTCGTCTTTTTTTTTACAATATTTCAATTTTGATGGCAGCTATAAGTATGTAAAATGTTACAATTTAAAAATACACATAATATGAAAACTATTTTCGTTATTTTTTTTTTTATTATTGGATTATCATACTTGTATTAATATAAAATAATACTTGTTAAGTATAAAATATATTAGAAATTGTATGTTATAGTTTTACGAATAAATTATATATAATAATTAATTTATACAATTTTTCAATTTTTGCATTCTTCAATTAAACTTTTGCGCTCGTACATCATAATACAATATATTATTTAAATTCGTAATGGTTATTTCGTGTAAAATATGATAACTGTTTTAATTAAACTGGAAATTGAATTTTCTAATCTATGCATAGGTGAATATATGTATGTAATCGGCAGCTGTTATTAATAATTACTTTGCTAGTTCTGTTGATTATTACAAGTAATAGTACCACGTATCAACTAAATAACCGCCACGTGCATATCGCGACCTAATTTTGTTTGGTTGTCCAATGGTTTGGAATAGTCCAAAAGTATGAACCTAGCTTCTATTCTTTTATAGAAATGTGTTTCATGATATCTATATTTAAAATATTAAAATTTTATTTTGCATATAATTTCATATTTTACCATTTTTTATTTATAAGTGCTTAATTTGTGTTTTTTTTTTTTAATCGCATTTTTAATGGTTTTTAATGCAAAATGATGAAAAATACAGTAATTTTATATTTTATTAACTGAATTTGATATAAGTTTGATTATTTGTTTTTTATAAAGTATTTTACAAATAATCACTTATTTATTGTTGAGAATTCAATATGGTTATACGCAGTAAAGGTACATACTTAAATATAATTTACGATAACCCTCGTAAATTGTCACAATCAAAACTTGTCCTAAAACTGTAAGCCATTACAATTATATCAAATACTTTAACAGATCATTTAATAATTTATAGTTAGTTGCCATCTAGTCTACGACCGATGTAGAGTATATACTGCGAGTTTCGTGTTAGAGATTTTTCTTCTAATAAATTCAAAAACGTATTAGCACCAAATAGACGAAGATTTACAACGAAGCATTTAAAACAAATAATAATTATTCAATGTAACTCTTTTTAAAATGTATTTTTTTTTATATTTTATTTAATTGTGCATAATAAAATAATTAAAAAATGTAAAGACAATAGTTAATATAACGAGCACATAAAAATAGTACCAATCCAATTCGTTTATATTGTATTAATAATCAAATTTGTTTCTATATATTTATTGCATTTTTTTGTCTATATTTCTTTATTTTTAATGCGTATTTTTCAACTTGTTCGTGCATATTTAACTGTTTTTTAATGCATAAGTGCATACATATTCAAGGGTGCCTGCAGAAATTTTCACCGGGGGGAGGGACAAGGTGAATATTATACATATATTTATACATAGCTATAACATATTAGATATAGTATTTTATAGTTTCATTACGAACTTAGTAAACAAACTGATGACAGCATAATATGATTAACTGCATATTTTCATCAAAATATTATATGAGACATCAAGAGCATTGAAAAAAAATCTTATAAATCATTATTAATATTATATTAACTATTAAATTTTATAAAAATATTAAGATTATTGGTCAATAAATAAAAATTGCATGCGCCTAGGCTCCATAGCAAACTGGCCCTTAGACTATGCTTTAGACCAGGGGTTTTCAACCTTTTTTAAATTGTGACAACCCATTTTTATTTGTAATGCGGCTACCTTCAAAAAAAAGTCGTTTATTCATCAACATTTGATTTATACATGTACTACCCAAATGAAACCTAGGTAGGAACTGGTTTTTATAAATATTTGCGACTGAAATTATTCAAATATACCTACTTTTATGATACGAGTTCGGAGTTACAAATAATTAATAATCTATATCCACTATCGATATGATTACGCTCCTCAACATATTATTGTATAGAAATATAGAACAAAATAAAAAATTATACATTTATTTATTTTTAAATAATATTGAAAAATCACTTCGTCTATTATTTTTGGTGATACCCAAACCTATCATTCGCGACCCCCAGGTTGAAAACCACTGCTTAAGATCATGGTCGCGATAACACGTTAACACATAGAACAATTATATTATTAATCACTTAATGATTAATCAATTATTAATTTATTTTATTAAAATACTACGAATCATTTAAAAATATTTATAAAACTATACTGTAATATAATCGTAGAAAAATTGGCAAAGTAGTGGGTGGGATGGCCCATCCCGGCCCCCCGTGTGCGCCTTTGTTCATACATTTTTTAGTACATAAACATCCTAATCCTAGTAATATGGTTTATACATGCGAATATTACGGATGGTTTTTGTTTTAGACGTTATAAAACTACGCGCGGTCATCTAGGCCGTATTACGATTTTACTAGGTACTATAGTGGTGTAATTTGAATAGTTACAAGTAGCTGTTGGCGTTACTGAAACAATAGTAAACGCTATCTCTTAAGAGCGTTGCATACCAATGGAGGTTATAGGGGGGGGGGCGATAGGTGGATCGATATATAAACATTATTATACATTTATATTATACCTATAATCCGTATGTATATTTTATATTATATGTATATACTATAACATATATAATAATGCTATTGGGTGGGGGAGGGTTGGTTTTATTTTCGCCCCTCCCCCCTCCCCCTTGAACAGCATGTATAACCGCCACTGTTGCATACGTAGTACTATGTACTTTGATAGTATTGCGTAATCTTTCCATCTGGATTATAAATAACTGAGGTATTTTAAAAATGAAGTAACACGAGTTACTTGTTGACTCGCGAATATTCAATACGCATCTCTTATTTTTGTCTCGCTTTTTGAGCTATCTACTCCTTGTTGGTTTTGGGATCACGAGTCAAAAGACTTTAATCAACATTTAAATGTAATACATTTATTTTAATTGACCTGAATTCAATTAATACAATATTTAAGTTTAAAGGTTTGCTTGAAAAGCATTTAACGTGTTAAAAAAGTATATTATTTTTTACGGTTCTAATAAACCCGTGAATTCTTGTCGGTATGTTTCCCAATCAATACTACAATCAACGTTTGACGAAAAAACAGGACTTACTTCTATATTTTAGTTTGGTTCTAGTGTAACATTGCATCAATCTAGCTACATTTTGTTTTATTAATTCTTGTGAAGCCAGAGTAGTATCTGCGAGTGTTAAATTATTTAAATTATCTTTTACAGGCATATAGTTACTATGGCAATGTATGGTTGTATAAGCCTCGAGTTTTTAAATGAAATAAATACTCAAATTAATACATTGCAGAAAGATAATATCCGAAGAATGATATTAATATCAGTACGTATACTTTTTTAAGTAAACATGAAAAAAAAATATTTTGTATTTATATTTAATTTTAGAGATTGCAGAAAATGTTTTGTGAAGGATTAGACATAATAGAATTTTATAAACCAAATCCTGATAGATTAGCTGAATATTTGACTATCCTACATTATATATGGATTTCGTTGTATATACAATAAGGGCCACAGTTTAGGAGGTGATTGTTTAATTGTCATGAGTTGTGATTATAGAGTTATGGTTGGACCAAATTATACTATAGGACTTAATGAGACTAAATTAGGAGTTGTTTCTCCAAAATGATAAATTTGGATTTACAAAATAATTTTAACAATAGCTAAAATTTTAATTTTTATATAAATATATGTTGTATTAGTTATTATCTTTTATAGGTTTCAAGATACCATGTTTGCAATTATTGGTCAAAGAAAGGTTAAAGTGTCATTGACAACCGGAAAAATGTATACTACTGACGAAGCATTGAAAATTGGTTTAGTTGATGAAAGTTCTACAGATATAGATGCTCTTAAGAAAGGAACTTAATTTTTGAATTATATCAAAAATATATCTCGTGAGTATCTTCTATTTAATAAATACATTAAAGAAAATTGTATTGTTTAAATATACACTAATAATTAATTTTTACAGCTTGGACTTATAAGATGACTAATAATATTAGCCGTCAACCAACTATTCAATCGTTGATAATTTTATACAAATTCATAAATCAATTTGAATTTTGAAGAAAAAATAATAATACAAATCTCCCAGCTGTAATATTTTAAAAGTGTTAAATAATAAATGTATATCAAATACTATATTATTGAAAATCTGTAATTTGAAAAAATTGAAAATGAACGTATATACTATCAATATTAGTATCTAAGCTACTTATGTAACTCGTTATAATTTAGATAACATTATCTGTATTATTATTATTTTTTTTCTCGGTTATGTACTTATGTATGATATTTACATTATATAGTATAACAGTTATATTATGCAATTGCCAAATTTATAGTTTTAATGAAATTATCTTAATTGTTGAGCCGTAGTAGTTTTATAGTAGTAGCTAATAAAAATAAAATTAAAAAAAAAAAACGGAATGAGCTCATCAGTATATAAGGATTTTGTTTTCGTAGCTTTTTTGAAGTACTGTTATATTATAAAAAAAAATAATATTTAAAGTGACAAACATAAATGTAAACAACTGTATACAACACTTGTTATGCTGAATTGATTTTTTGAAAACAATGACCTTCAAATTATTCCACGAATAAAATTTATTTTTTATGCTAAATAATAATAAGTAATATGAGATTTATTTTAAAGACTTTATTATTTCTAAATAATTTTTTCAAGTAATATAGATAGGTATGTGCCCAATTTAAAATTATTACAACAATATCACTAAAATTGAATAGTAGTTTAAATGCATAATATATAATACATTATACATACCAAACAACCAAGCTACTTCCTAATTATGATTATGATCATTGATCATAATTAGTGTTTGATAATTTATTATATTTTAATATTTTTTAATTGTTCAAGATTTATCAAATTATTTATTAATATTAATAACTATTTATAATTTTTTTAAATTATTAATCGTCTAATGAACCGGTTGCATTCGAAAACCATACACTTTTGATTTCGACCCCAAAAAGGTCGATAGACAAAAACCGCACACTTTATCGGACATTGTATAACAAAATACCGCAAACTTATAGTAGATAAAACAGCATACTATATTTTAGCACTTTTTAAATGTTGTGAAGAACTGTTAATAGACAGAGAGTTGATTTAATTTTTGTTTTCTGTGTATTTATAATTTATATAGAAAAATATAATTTTTAATAATAATTTGGGATTAAATAAATTTTAAAATTTAAAGTTGATTACAACTACTATAATAGCCTAAAGTGGTTATAATATATATCATTAATTATTATATTATACACCACGTTACCACGGCCAAAATCCCAGGCAGCTTGCATTTGTAACGCGTGTAATATAATTGAGAAACATTCAACACTTACTACCGCCGATACCTCGTTTATATCAATGATATAATAAAGTACGCGGAAAGTATTTTCCTCGAAACGTCGCAGTTAACAAGAATGTTATCATTTACGTCGGAAATCCGTTTAATTATCATCGCATATGGTCTATTACGATAATAATCATGATATGTCACACGAATACCGCAGTTTATTGTTTTGATAAATAATTGTATTACGTATTATAAATTATAATAAATCTAAACTCTCCTTGTGTTAACGTGGAGTCATTGCTGTAAAGGGGCAGTGGTGATGTGACTTAGAAGAATATTTACATATTATACTGTACAATCTGTTCACAGGAAATGTATAGATAGGTGATGGGTTTAGTGTTTAGACAGTAGGCCACCTAAATTACTGCAGATGATTCTCGAGTAAGATACATTGCAGGCTACAGCAGCAGTTGTAAACACATTACAATTTTGGCCACTTGTTAAACTGTTCATTTAAAATTTGTTGAATTAGTCCTCCCCCTTAGCTAAATACCAGTATCCTAGCGCAACGTTCAAAAAATATTTTTATGTGTAGATTTGACTTGAGGGTCCTGAGCAGTGAGCACTACTATATTACTATACAAACAACATTTCATTTGTATTGATAATTCATCTTGAATACATATAACAGGCTATCATAGTAATATCATACTTTCGAATATCTATAGGTATATAACATATAATACTATAATATAGGTATTTACTAAATTTAACATTATTTTTTCGTTTTATATTTTGTGGACCTCTTAGATAATTTTGTCTATTTGCACCTACTTGTAATCTGAGATACATCCTATGTCTTCTTTAACCCCTATAAAGTACTTAAAGATAGTAAGTACTGTACATATGTTTATCATTTTTTACTGTAATTTTTAAAATAAATGCAATAATTATTATTTGCAAACAAACCTCTTTGTAATACAATCCAAATTAAGTATACACACAAAGTATATAGTTATATAGTTTATGTTTCTATTAATATTATATGATTTATGAAGGATCTCAGTGTTCAGTCCACGATTTTTTTTCTTTTTAGCTATTGCCTATTTGTGAATATGAATATAATGTAATAATATGCTCACATAGTCACATATCATAACTGTAGTAATTGCATAGCAGTTTAAATATAATAAATTAATAACGATCAAGTTTTTGCACGCAGATAATGGCTTATTTCAATAAACATCTTTCATCACTGATGAAAGGGACGATTTACATTGTAAGGTCATGGAGAAACTCACACGTGTTTGTGACAATGGGACGCAAAACGTGTGAATTTCTCTCGTGCCGCCAGAGACAAGGGATGGGCCCATTCAGGATCTCTGTCATCAGTGCCACCAAGGATAAAGCCAGGTTTTTGGAAACGTAGAGGCCTTTGATGGGGCCGCCTGTGACTCTGGTTGGCATGACCAGATCGTTTCTCTTATTAGCTAGTGCATGCGCACTAGTCTTTTTAATAACATCTCTCGACGCCAAATCAGACGAGCGACAACTTGACCTGTTTTTTGAACCAAATAAGTCAGTGTTATTTTTTATTTGGATTTACGTGCCCAGAAATTTTTATTTGTGTCATCTCACCACGTCACTACATTAAATATAATATATATATATATATATTTTTTTTCCGACGAATCAGGTAAGGTGTATCATGATTATAACATACGGTATGTTACATACCGTATTATATTACTATAATAATTTGGACGTATATTTTGCATACAGTTTACTTGATTAGATTCTTGAGTACACAACCTCTAGAGCCCTCCGACGATCAAGAAGAAGGTAATTGCGTAAAATTAAAATTAATATCTGGTAGGTGGTTTTGTTCTCCAGTACTTTTAAGTTCAGCGAAGAATCCCACATACCTGGTACACCATCACCCCATAAAACTTGTGACCTATTACTATTTTACTTTTAACTTTTATTTAAATTAATTTTATCTTATTTTATTGTTATATTTATTTTATTTCTATTTTTACGTTATTATAATAAAGTATCGTTTCATACTATATTTTTTTAAAGTGTAATTCATTATACAGATAGGGAGGGGGCTTACGTAGATAAGTCACTGAGTTCAAAGTTTGTCCACATGCGCAGTTTAGTTTTACTATAATAATAACAAAATGCACGTGCAATGGCGTTTGGCTGTCGTCGAGCGCGCTTGTCTGTCTGCTTATAAATAAATTAGGAAAATATTGTAACCGTCGTTAATTAAGTCCAATGGACTAAGTTACATAATATCATTTGGCATACTAAATATTAATTCATTAGTATGTATAAATTTCTTTTAAATTCAGCTTCCATCGCAAACGAAGACTATTTATTATTCGTGCAGCACTAAAACATTTAAAATATCAATAATGAATTATGTTATATTATTGATTTAATCATAATAATATAATATAATGTTATTAAATTATTTATTAAACATAGTTCATTAGTCAGTAAATCATTCTCCCCCGTGTGGCTAACATGATTTATCACATACTATCATATTATTATAATAATTATATTTTATGTACGTTATCTGAGTTATTTTTTTAATCTGAAAAACACCAGTTGCACACTATCCGCTGATATATAACATTACAGCTAATAGCTGACATCACACACGCGCCGCTCGTTTAATGTTGCTACTATATTATATATATACATTAAAAATATATAATATGTAGTCCATATATTATATATTATTATATATAGCATATATCGACTATCGAGTATCCAGTATACCGTATAATAACTATATAATTTGCATGTATAATAAAATATTATATTTTATATAAGTTTGTGTAAATCGTATATTGGTGTAATACATTTTATTATAGCATTTTATAAACATATTTATGTACAGAGTATATTATCGCATTTGACTTCGTCGATAATTTTTTTATTCAAATTAATAAGCTAACTACTGCAACGTAGTTATATGTCTAATTTATGCAATTATTGCAAAAGTAGATTTACCAATTACCATTAGACCAATAGAACGTGTTCAAACAACATAATTTAAAGATTTGGCAGGATGTGTCTAGAGGAAACGTTGACTGTGTATAATATGTATATAATACTATAGCTAGTGAGTGCATATTTACGGGGACGACACGTGGTGAGAATGATGAGATACCTAGCCGTATACGGTTTGTTTAACCGCATGTTCGTCCCCACACACGCACTAATAATATTATTATTGATTTCGGAAACATTTTTAGGTATCTATGACTGTAGACAGACATGCATGTTGATGAGGCGTGTGGATATTAACTATTCATAACATAATTTTATTCGCTTACTTAAAATAAAAAGAAATTAAAAATGTTTGTTTTCGGGTTTCTCGATAATTATAATATCAAACAGATCTGGTTTTAGTCTTGACCAATACAAATTTTAAACTTCGGCGTATGTAATACGTCAAGAGTATATACGCAATGCGATGGTCACTCTGTATCATCGTACCGCGGCTGAAGTTCGTCGTCACTAGTCTAGACACTGCAATAGTCGTCGATATTTAATGCAAACTCAATCGGCCTATTATAATGTTAAAATATTATAAAAATTGTTACTGCAACCGTATACACTCGCCGCGCGATAAATTTTTTTAGTTTTTTTTTTTTAAAAAAATTCTAACAATTTTAATATCCTACAACAATTGCACGCGGTCATCGTCGTCGGCGTGCGTAACGATGAACAGCACTGCAAATTTTAAACAAAAATAATTTTATTGCTATTATTAATATTATTGCCGTCACCGTCGTCGTCGTTCGTACGCGTTGCGGTGGTGGTATTGGTGCAATCGCCGGTACGCCGCCGAGTGACGTGTGCGCGCGCGTTTTTTTATTTATCTCTTCGTCGTATGCCCGCCCAGCACGTCCGAGTACGATGCGCGTCGTCCGGTCTCTTCGGTCTCGGAACTAAACGCGATCGGTGTTTGCGCTCGCTTGTGGCGTAAACATTATCACAAACTTTACTATACGGTTGCAATTATTGTGCTCAAACGTCATAATTATAAAACGATTCGTTTTAAAATCCAATTATTAATAATAATATTACCATCGCGTTTTATTGATATTGCACACTGTTAGTATTCCAGTGTCCCGCATGGACGACCAGCGGATCCGCTGACCGACGACGACGACGCCACCGCTGACGCCGCCACCGTTGTCGACCACCTGTGGCGCGCGCATGATCTTCTCCAGGTCTCGTTCAGGTCCAGCTCGTCCGCGAATTCGGTGTGTGCAGCTGTTGCAGAGCCGCCGCGCAGTGCTGCTGCTCGTCGCTCGTCATCCGTCGTCTCCGTTTAACATATTATAATATTATTATTATTATCGTATTATTGTATGATATAATAATAGTATATAATATTATACGCACGTTATAACGGACGACCATCGTCGTCACGATGAGAGGTACGTAGGTATATAATATTATTATATACTGCAGTTTAATACTGCACGCGTACAGTATATTACTATGACGCGTGACCATATATCATACTACTATGACCGACGGTTTTACGGGTGGTGTTTTGTAAGCGCATACGCGCCATACGACGTATCTATTACTATACAAGACTTCGGTCCCAACCCTAAAATATTATCTATTATTATTTTTATATTCTCCGTGGTTGTTAGAATACATAGCTGAACATCGTGAACAGTCAAACAGAAAATTGTGAAATTAAAATTCAGTCTAAACAGTTTTTGATATATTTTCTAAACAGGGTTTGTAATGTTTATACCTAAAATTGTATAGTCGCTTATTATATTATACGTGTAATGACCTAAATAATTTGACGTTTATAATATTATTAATAACAAAGAGAGTAGGAGGTACATTTTTAGAGATATTAGATAATTATTAAATAGTATATATTCGAGTAACCGGATCTCTGATTTAGTACAATGCATGTTGGTAGGCTTAAAAAAAATTAACTTGGCACTACGCCGCTACCAGCACCATCTCATCAACACAGGCTTGACTATACACTGGAGCGATTTTTGTCTATGTTTCCACAAGTTTGAGTTTGTGTGTTTGTACATACAGTCCGATTTTTGTACTCTCGTGTATAAATAATATTATTAGTATAATGGGACACACGCGTTTGCGAAGTTGTTAATCAATGATAGATTTTTTAGGGGCTTGAATAATCTTAAATATAATGCCCGCAGGAAAATATTTTTAACAAAGTTTCAATTTTAAGAGGCTATCACAATTTTTGAGCGACTATACTCCCCACGTTTTTCGTTTATGTTATACATCATAGTGATTGAGGTTTCGAATTTTTTTTTTAGATATACTGATGAAAAGTAAATAGTTTAATAGTATTTATATTGAGTTTTTCAATACAATAATATTACCTTTTATGCATTCATGATTTCGTCACTTAACTATATTAACCATTTAAAAACATTTAAGGAAACTGTTAAAATTAATTTTAATCACGTAGAACATATAGAAATTGTATGTCTATTATTAGTTTGTATTAATAAATAATAATCTATAGTTAGTTTTAATATATTATTAAAATTATATTTAATAAATTATACAGCAATGATTTATCGATTAAACAAATTAATATTGAGTATTTTAATGTGAGTGATGTTTTATTACATTTTCTCACTTATGAATAATGGTATGTTATATACCTATTATACGTTCCTAATTGTACAGGTTTATTTTTAAATTTTATTTACAAACTAATAGATATTATTCAAAACTAAAAATATATCATTAATATAGCTAATATAGATGAGTAATACAATATTAGTCATGTTTGAATATTTTCATATTTAAATGAATAAACTTTTACATTGTCAATGATATAAATATGGTATATTAAATATCATATAGATCGTATAATTTGGTTAAATTCCAATAAAAAACTTAAATTTATACAACTATAATCTATAGGTAATTACCGTGGTAAAAAGCTTACTCGATGATTTATATTGTATTGTTTTCGTAGTCTCTGTCACAATTCCCCCCTCCTTTGCGGAGTCCCACAAGCAAACGGCCTTTACTCGTGACCTTTAATTCAGATTTATATTTAATAAAAGTTAACGTCTTAAAAATAATATATTAAATATATAACCGTATTAACACATTATTATAAATAAATATGTGTCCAAGTTGCAGCAACGTGCTTAGCATAACAATAAATGTACATATCTACTATCTACAATACGTAGGTATATAATAACCAAAACTTGGCCAGTCGCCATAAAATCACATCTGTCGCGCCAAAAGCATGTGCCCCGAAAACGTAATTTAAATGACAATTTAACGTGATAATATTATATTAATAAATAAACACATTGTCCGCTATATTCTCCACTTTTTTTATTCATAGTTTTTCTTTGTTTTATTGTGTTACTCATACTTTTTTAGTTTACTTATTATCATAATATTTAAAAAATTGCTTTTTATTGCTTTTCTATTTTTTTTTATAATGTAACAGTGTATTTTACCATAATTTTGTTAACGTTATTCTTTAGAACTACCAATGCTCATAAAGTCTGACATAGCACAAATACCACTAAAATAAATATTACATAAAATATTATATTTTTTCTTTTCATTTTAATGATTAATGGTGACTAATCACTAAAATACAATGTTGATCTAAATAGGAAAAAATAAAATATTCTAAATAAAGGTTAATAGATCTTTATATTTGATTTATATTGTTTATACAGATAAAAAAAATGAAATATTTATGTAATTAACAAAATAATTTAACTTAAATATAACTGATTAATTATACACGCGTGACTTACCTTTGCTTTTTAAAAATAAATATAATAATTGAATGATGCTTAAAGCTTATTAGAAATTAATATTTTCTTTTAAAAGTTATAAAAATTATGATAATATTTAAAAAAATATAGGTATACTACCAACTTTATTTTTATAAAATCTTAATAAAATATATGTTTTAAATAAACTATAACTTTAAATCGTTATGTTTTAAACGACTTTTTATATTTTCTTCAAAGACTATATTATATTAATTATAAATTTATACATCATTAAATTAGATTTATATTTGTATAATGATAGCTATATTGGCCGTGTTGACTCTACATAATATTTTTCGATTTTGTTTATGAATAACCACAGCATAATTAATAATCATAATAGTTCAAAACAATTTATTTTATCTCGTAAAAGTGACAACATTGTTATCAGTTTTATTATATATAATTGTATATATATTTTTTTTTAGGTAGATATTGTTATATATAATACGTTTTTTAAATTGTATTATAACTTAATACTTTTTATTATTATAAATTTAATTTAGTTTATCTTAAAGTAAAAGTAAAAAGTTTACTTTATTACTTATTTATTAATTAAACCGTTTTCAACTTAGGTATATAAAATGTTTAATTAATTGTTTTAATACTAGGTATTCCATTTCAGTATACCTATACACCCTAATTCATAGTAAAGTATATCGCTTTAATAAATATAATTAATATTGTATATTAATAATCATTAATTAAGTAGGTTCTACTAGATTTAAGGATTATAAAATAATTAAAAATAATCTAATTAAAATCAAGGTGCTATATTAGAACTGTATCCAGAGTTTTATTATGTAGATGATGAGGTGAAAGGCTGGGTGAAATAATAATTACATATATAATACTATTATAGCACTAGTAGATACCAGATGAATACATGATATTAAATATGACAAAAAAAAAATATTATGGTCTATGTTTCCCAACATTTTTGTAATGGCAACGCAAAAATTTACTGTTTGTTGGGTAAGTGACCCCCCAATAAGCAAACAAAAAATTGCCTAGATGTTTTTTATATATTATTATCAAGATAGTTGCCTAATTAGTGTACAAACACCATAAGTCGTGACTCATAGGTTGGGAAACGCTGGTCTATGGGCAAGGGTATCATTAAGATTAGAAAACAAAGTTTCGTTTTCAATTTTTGAAAATAACGAAGTATACTTATTTTTATTTTTTTTTAACCACTATTATGTTTATAATGAAAGACTAATTTATCATACTAAATATACAAGTATGTAAAATTATAAGACACATAATTTCTGCCAACTATGATACCATAATGCTCGGGAGTGTCGACATAATGAAAAATTAGTGTGATACATAATTTAAGGTAAAATGTTTTATTCATTAGCGTATCGTTATATATTTATTTATAATTAAAGTTTTCGCTTGAAAAACAAATTTGGTAAATTATATTTTAAATTTAGGGTTGCTTTTGGTACAAAATCGGATCTAGTTACTAGTATGTACTTAGGTATAATTATTTACGTAACACTGGCTTTTGACAAAGTCGATTGTGTTGCAATTCAAAAATGTATAACTATGTATGAAAATTTGAAATTTTCATCAAATATTTTTATAACCATATTCTAAGAATGAAATAATTTTTAAAATACTTCAAACTTGTTTTGAGTTTTATAGACATTTTAAATTTTCGTATTCTTTAATTTTCGTTCAATTTATTGTGTAAGCATCTTTTATTCATTGTCAAAAACTTTAAAACGTAAAACAAGATTCCTCATAATTTGTTCACATTATAATATAGCAAATAAAAATATTTAATCTTAATTCAAAAATATATTATATACGATAATATAATGATATATTTATTATATATTATATTAATTTAGTCTTTATATAATATGTAGAACTTTTTTTTATTTACCTTATATTTCATAGCGTAGGTTAAATAAAGAAATAATAGTATATAATATACAATAAAGTCAGTTGTGTAAAGAGGATGCATATTATTAGTAAATGTATTATAATAAAATAAAAATATCAATTGTAGAAGAAATTATTGTGAACGACTGTTACTATAGTGCATTGACAAAAATATTTTGGGTAAAGGTATTTTATATTATGCCTAGTTTAATTGTTAATTTTCTATAATATATTTTTTTTGAAATTGATTTAAAATTACATTATGATTCACATTTTTAAGACATGACTCCAACACGTGACATTATATCTCAATAGCTATTCATTAGTTATCAAATAGATAATCCATATTTTTAGTAAATATAACTAAATTTTAACATATTTAAAAGGTAACTATAATTATGCAAGCTTTAGATAAAATATGACTATTAGTTTGAAAGTATGTTGGTTTTTATTGAAAATATTCCTTACATAAAAAAAAATGCATTCTTGCATAATAGATACCTACCTTCAATTATCTTCACTTTTTTTGTTAGTAATAGCGCCGATATCAATTTGACAGATTGAATGCATAGAAATAAAATTCTGAGATAGAAGGTACCAGTAGCAGTAAATTTGTTACACTAAAATACAGTATAAATTTCATATACTTATATCCAAATATCTATAACTTGTATACCTACATTCTAAGAACTACCATCGTCCATTATTCTCCAAAGCACCAACTATTGCCTATATGATCGACACCGGTAAAACATAATTGTATCTGTGTGTTGTCTATAAAAAAAAAATACATGTACATTAATTTACAACCATTATATTGACAAGGTGTGACTTATTATATTATATTTAAGTTAAGGATGAGGTTTGAGGACGTGTGTACTTATATTTGTATTCGTTAATGCATACAGTTATTTATAGTACGGCTAGTAGAATACTTCTGGATTTATAAACTTATACACTTGTCCTTTATAAATCTGATACTGATTAGGGTATAAATTATATGTATAAAATTATATTCGAAATTTCGAAATACACGTACATACAATATTTTAAGTACATTTTGGGTTTTATATTAGTCACATAATTGTGTGGTTGATTATTATAAACCGTGTAAATTGTTTACTTATGGAACTTGTATTTTTGATCTTTTGACCATTCCAAAGTATCAACAAGATCAAATTTTATACCAAAAACCACCACCAAAATATGAAAAATCGAAATAGTTTAAATGTCCCAATATTATATGTCAACAAACAGGAAAATTCACATATATCATTATTTATTATAAATTTGTTTACACAGTGATTGTAATTTTTCTTTTATATTCAATGCTATTGAACATATTAAAGAAAAACGAATTTGATGATACAAAAATATCGTCCAATACGCAAAGCCTTGAGTTAATGGTAATTATTATTATTTAAGTTAATTTTATGTAAATAATGAAAGCAGCTATGATAATATATAGATAGTTACCGTCTACCTAATTATAAGAAGATAAAACAATAAAACAATAGACATAAAAATAATAAATAATTTTGAATAATTTTGAATTCATTATAAAAATAAAAATCGTATATTTGGTTATACTGAATTATTTTATAATGAAACAGTATCGAACTAACAACTATGAATATTAATATACTAAATACTATTGTATGTATTTTAGGCATCTATTTAGATTGTATGTATCATATACAATGACATAAATAGTAAAACAAACAAATATGTATAATGCATTTTATGTCGTTTGATTATATTTATTTTAATAATTCCTATATGACTATAATAATAAAATAATTAAATCTGTTAATCCTTAAAAAAATATCTAATAATTTCATAAATATATAAAATCATTAAATCAGTATCTTTCTATATTTTTATTGGACTAAAACTTAGTTAGGTTAAGATATAGTTATCAAATCCTTTTATTGCTACATATGGTGCAAGAAAAACAAAATGTGATTTATGACCCTTGGCTTATATTATATTAATACTTAAGTGTGTTGAGCGTCCGATTTCTTGAAAAATAGATCGTAATTTAATTTTTTTTATTTTATTAAAAACTGAAGTAACTATTTTTGTACAATGTTTATGACAATTAATTAATTTAGTGATAACTGATTAGTGATTACTAATAACTAACCAGAATATTTTTTAAATTATTGTGAAATATTTCTATTTGATAAACTGGGCGTATAAGATTAAAATTGTTTTTTCACTACGTCCACAAAAACGTCAATATTGTCAATACTAAGAATTCTTGATAAATATATATTATATAAAAAAATGTTTTCGATTTAAAATTATTTTTCACATATTGTATTTACTAAAAATGTTATTAAATATATTTTTATTATTGATTTTTACTAGATATTTTCTCCATAACACAATATAGTTTGTATTTATTATGTTTTTTAAAAATTAAGACAAAAGTTTTAAAATAAAATACATTGCACATTTATTAAATATTTTTGATTCAATAAAAAATAACATAAATATAATAATAATTTTAATATGTTTTAATGTAGGTAAACATAGATAATTGTCCATAAAAAAACAATATTCCACTAATCATATTTGTATGCCATTACTGCATAAATAAAAAATATTTTAAAAAAAATATAAAAATTTTTTTTTAATAAATTATTATATTGCCAATTTATTCATTTTTTATGTATATATAATATATTATGATTTCTACAGTACTTATTACCACAGTATTTGGAACAGTTGGTATGACATTTTGTGTACACTAAACAATTTACAATTTTTTTTAAATGATTCTAAAGCTTCCTATTCAAATAATAAATATATATATTATTTATTATTATTTTAGTAATACAATAATACGTAGTACCAATGTATGTCTTTGGAATATTTCACTAATTATTAAGATGTATTTAATGATTGAAATAAATTACTTATAAAATGTGAATATCACAAATCGTTTAATTTGTATTATTGAAAATAGTTATGATTCTTAATTAAATTTAGAATTAGAAGAATATTTCTGTGTAAGTATACAAGATACCCAATTATATTACCCAATATTACCCACTTATTATTTTTAATTAAACTATTACGTTAACATCATTAAAACATTTGATAAAAATTATTTAACATTATATTATTATAGGTATATAATACCTATCATTAATATATGTAATATATTCTTTATATTAATTTGATTATTTTATATAAAGTCTCCACAAATGCAATACAATTACGTTGTAATTGCGTTTAACCATGTGCGTCTATACATTTATATATATATATATATATTTTTATTAACTGAATAATAAATTTAGATCCCGGATAATCATTACAGTAAAGTCTCGACGTTTTCGAAAGTATTTTTTGAAGTGATCGAATAAAAATTGAATCCCAATAACTTAATTACAAGTGTGATTATGCTTATAACAAGATAATATATACACCAGGTGGCAGATTGGCAGTAATTTATATTCTTTTTATTGGTGGGATGATAATTTGACGGTGAAAAGGCCAAGTAGTATAATCCACAATAATACAATTTTCAGGAGTGACTAAAATGTTAATATTTTTGTAAAAAAATAATAAGCGCAATTGTTCTGTTCAAATTTCAACAAAAATATTATTTGAGGGTGACTTTTTACTTGTAAAAATCATGACGTATTTATTATATCTTATGGGTTAAGTAACTTGGTTTATACACCGTGGTATATGTCGTATGTCTGTATGTTTCGACCATTCTTATTCGTATATAGCAGTGTTTCCCATAAGGAGTTTAAAAAGAGTTAAATATTAATTTTGAAAATCAATTGCGGGACGTATGCAGAAAATCCATTTGAATTGGTGCAAAATTGAACTAAAAAAGGGACTTTATTTAACGTATTTTTTTCCCGGATGTAAAAATTGTTAGCTACATTTTTAACGATAATAATTGAAAAATATACAAATTAAAACATTTTTATTATAATTTAAATTTTAACAAACGATCCATTTAATTAATATAAATCATACTAGCATATTATATTTATTTAAATATTAAATTTATATTGATTATTTAATTTAATATTATTGTTTTAATGTCGGTAGATGAACCACACAAAACTTGTTAAAGGGATCGCTAGTTTATGGTTACTATTTAGTACTTACTATAGTCATTACTGTAATAATATCGGTAGATATTCAGTAGCTCAAAAGCATTTAAAATATTAAAAAGCCGCATTTGAGTACGAAAAATTAAAAATTACACGTCATCAATATGTATATAAATTTATTTAATAAATCAATAATAAAACATACATCATTCATTACTGTTACACAGATATTATATAATAAAACACTGATTAGGTAATGATTATATACATTATCTATGTAGGTACATTAACGACATAAACATATTTTTTTTAGCATGTACTTCAATTATTATAAGTAAGTACTTTTTACATTGATTGCTCAATAAAATCTTGAAAGGTAATTTATATATGTGTATAATACATAGTACATCTATTTTATTCTCTTAATTTTAATAAGAACATGCAATCTATAAATTATTTTTTTTTTTACAATAGCGTATGAGTGCTATATGGTACGGATTACATATATTTAGCTAACAAAAAAAAAGTTAGCCAGCGGTGACAGTTTTTTTTTTTTTACTTAATATTAATTAGTCATTAATTTTATTTATTAGTCTCTGCACCAATGCGCCATTTACGAGAACTAGCTGAGGTTTCTGGGATACTATCAGTACCGGATTAAGTGTTTAACGGGCCTTAAGCAGATAAACAGACGAGCTTAATTGGCCATAAAGAGAAAAAAGGAGCTAACTACAAATTAAAAAAAATTTCATTTTTTTAAATTTTATTTATGAATATAAATAATAATCTTGTCAAACACATTTTTAAATTATAGTTGAATACTAAAACATATGTATATTTATTATAAAATTAGTCACTATCACGTTGTAACTATTCACTTGTCTTCTATCTTCATCCATACACGATTCTTTTTTTCTGGATTTTTCATTTGAAAAAGTTTGAATGACATCAACCAAGTCTAAAGATTTTACAAATTCACTCTCGATGCTCAAAATTTCAAGATAGTGATAGTGTAGATTTAATAATACGGTATTTAACAATTTTAATCGGAAAATAGATCTTTCATCAGAATAGTTGGTACACATATAAGGCCACGGCTATATTCCGCCGCGTTTTCTGTTGCGTTTCATCCACGGCGGAAAACGCAAGCCGACCCACGTTTTCTTAAGCAAAATATTTTTATTCGTAGTAATAATTATTGTTGTTACTTATTAGTATACCCGTATCTGCAGTACCCGTTACAGTATACGGCCAATGACGGATAAAAACGAAATATTTTGTTATATAGAAACAAATGTGTATATAAACTATAATTTTAGCGAATTCAATTGAAATCCGAATGTAATCTGACCATTTATGTTGGCCGAATTTTGTCCCCAATAAATGGTATAATAATTTGGTAAAATATTGAGCCGATGGCGGGTCTAGTCTGACCATCGACTTAGTGTGCAATTTGCAAATCTACAGATTTTAAATTTTTTCGATAAAAAAAAAACGACGGACGTAATTTTTTCGAGGACCTTAAGCAATGCTTAATTTGCTTGTAGGTTAATCCGGCATTGAATACTATTAGAATTAAGATTTCTAATGAGGGGGCTTGAATAGTTAATTAAGCGAGACCGGAATCGTTTATAGAAGGTGAATTCAGTTTAAGATATTGTGTCTGTGTATACGTTTATGTGTAAAGTATGATTGGACGTAAAAAGGGGTATCTGTTTGTATAATCGTTTGGATCCATTTGGTTGATTAAAATAACTGGACTTTTTTGTAAGTCCGATGGATCGGCTGCTCCTCATAATTCAATGGCATAAGATTTGATCGGCATTAATAATGTTTTGTAAATAATTAATTTGTTTTTAAGGTTAATAGTTGATTTTTTTTTATTTAATTTAATAGTAAGTATCAGTTACTGCATCTTTGTTTGAACAGTAATTGTTTTATTTTTACATGGTGGGTTCATCAAGTCGTTCATATAAAAATATATACCTAAGTAATGGTTTTTTGATGTGATAGGAATTATAGAGTTGTTTAGAATTGTACTTATTAAAAAAAAATTTAATAATTTAATTTAAAAAAAATTAACTTTTTAAATATTATTATTTAAAAAATAGAAATTGTGTATTTATAGTAATTATAGATATATATCATTGCGAATAGTACCAATGATATATCTGAAAGTAATGTGTCTTGTTTTGTATAATTGAATTTAAATACTCATTTCGGTTTTGAATTTGAATATATAGTAATAATTTAGTATGGAATATTATTATTGTTCCGACAATATGAATATTTATGATTTTATCGAGTAGAGTACCACATTATTATTAATTCACTCAAACTTAGAACATATACCAAATATTATATATTCTATATGCATTAATCTGGAAAAGCGTGTTAATTGTAGCAATACATTTTCGGTTTAATATTTTTTCTGACTGTAATTAATAGGTCAATACGCATTTTAAAGGTCATTTTTATTAGTTGTTTTAATTGTATATTTTGACCTTAGCTCTAGCCCCTAATTATAAAAATATGTTGTTTAAATATCTATTATTGTAATTGTTACAAAGTTGCAAGATTAAATATTTTAAAACTTGGAATTTAATTTGCTTAATGCAAAATAATAATAACGAAAAATGACCATATAGTTACGATTCAACACTTAAAATACCTATATTGTTTCTCCACAAGTCTACGAATATGAACACGTATTGTTTGTCCAGTAATAACTATTATAGCGAGATATATTATATTAGTTCAACTTACAACTTATAAACAAAATTACAAATTATAAATTATAAGTCAATATTTTAAGCGATTATGATAGCTGTGTACAATCCAATTATTCTGAATAAAATATTTAAGATTTTGAGTGATGTTACGGCCCACCTATAAATGATTTTAATATCACTAACAGTCTATTCATTTGCAATCTCATCATACTTCAAACCGTCTTGTGACGGACCTGTGAATTGCGATGTATGATATTATCGACAAAAGTTGTTTATAACGACTGTACTAGACTTGGCAATAATATTTGGTATGTTAGGCAACCTGTTTCCTTATGCTGTGTCTAACGATTTTAACTTTTTCCCTGTTGAGACGTCACGTCTTAAACGTGTGATTTAAGTTGAATGGTTTTATTAAAATAATACAATAACTACAGCTCTACACTCTTTACACAGGCCTTGGCATGTTTGTATTTGTAATTGGTTGATTAATTGTGTTGTCATACCCATATGGGTAATACGTATATATTATATTGATATTATTATATAAATTTACTGGGTACACAATTATTAATAATATTGTGTAAAACTACACTAATTTAATAAAAAAAATTACTTTAAATATCGTTTTGTCCACTTTTGTGTACGCATAATATACTAATGTTGTGAAAATATTTCTGTTAAAATTTCAGTTTGATAGCTATATACACACGTGTGGTTTGCTTTATATAGTATTACTATTAAACAATAGTGGCGCGACCATGCGTATTATTATAATATCCAAATCATCAAATTTACTAAATTAAATGGCTATAGATTTAATAATAAACATAACGAATCACGTACAAAAACACATTCGTAATAATTACGATTTCAATATCAATATTTTTCAACGGTTATTGTTTATTATGTTGTACTTATATCGTTGCAGCTACCGTTTCACTATGGTTCCTGGTGTTCGCCGGGTTCGCGTGCAACTACATGATACGTATCAATCTTAACATTGCCATAGTGGACATGACCACCGCAAAGAGCCGAGGTCGCAATATACTGATGTGTGCCAATTCAACGGTCAGTTCGAATTTAACCGTTGGAAAAGATTTCGTCGCCAAAAAAGTAATTTAATGACGCCGTTGCAGTTTATCACACGTGCAGTGAAATGCAAGTGTGTAATGCAATCACTGATTTTATTATTATTATTTTAGACAGATTTCGAATGGAATAACAGTGAACGGGCCAGCGTACTCGGGTCGTTTTATTGGTTGCATTGGGCGTTACAGTTACCGGGCGGGTTGCTCGCGCGACAATTTGGCGCTAAGCGCATTTTTGGTTTCAGTAATTTGTTCATGTTCGTTATGTCACTATTAATGCCGGTACTCGCCCGGTGGGACATAAAAGGACTCATCATGGCCCGAGTGTTACAAGGGTTTGTCGGGGTAAGTGTTACACTTTCTTCAATTACGTTTAACAGGTTAAGCGAGGTACCTAAAAACCTAACACACAGGTATCCGTTTTATGATTCACACAGTAGCACTGCTGGCTACAGCACTGGAGCGCATAACGATACATGACCTTGTTCTGAAAGGCCCCATGTTTCATGCCTACTATTGGCGTAATGTTAATGATAGTATTGAAATACATAGATATATACTATAATATAACAATATTTTATAAAAACGAAAAAACGCACCAATATTATTTGTTTTATTTTGTCTACAGTGATAATGAAATCCGGTATAATTTATATCTATATAAATCGATTATTTTAAAATTTATATTCCTTAGACTTATTTTCTATTGATTTTATAATTTAAATCAAATTAAATTATAGCTATTTGATAATATTACAATTTGAGGGTAAAAAAATAACTAATAAAGTTAGAGACGGATTTACGCAATTGCCGTCCCTAGGCAAATTTTGTTTTGCCGCCCCATTAAAATTATCAACAAGAAAACGTATTTTTAAGTACTTATTTAACATAACTACTAAAAAAATAAATCATTAATACTAATACTAAACAATAATTATTGATTATGTTAATAAACTATTCTGATCAAGTAAATAGTATACTAATACAATATTTATTAAAATATAATATATCACCATTTTTTTAATTTGCATCGTCGATATTTTTAACAAATAAAAATTTATCCAGTTTTATGGTTTGATTTATTTTTTTCTCTTTGTTCCTTTCCTCTTGCTGCTTTTTTATATTGTGCTTCGCTCAATCGCTTTCTATGTATTTTTATACGGATAAAAATCAAATTTCAACGGTGAGCATATTTACTTATAAGGCTATAGCACACGAACCGATCGTCACCTGTGTTCGTATAAAATATATCATATATGAATATGTATTGTGTATGTGATATGTACGCTGTGCAATCAAACGACCCACGAGCGATTATTAATAATTTTTATGACTTGGTAAAAAAATAAAATAATGAAATATGTTATCTATGGTTAGTATTTTGATAATAGATATGCTTTCCGGCAGTCGTTCGATAATTTACTTGGACGTTTATTGTTATGTATTATAAAATAAAGAAGAAATGTTAATTATGTTAACAAGAATAATATGTTATACTTAATTATTAAACATTTTTATTTGCCATCCTTCAGAGTAATCACCCTACATTAGAAAATAAAAAAAGACCTAGTATTCTCATTAAAATATTGGCCTAAAATTGCCACTCCTAAAAATTTGCCGCCCTAGGCAACTGCTTACTTTGCCTGACGCTAAATCCACCACTGAATAAAGTATAATTAAGTCTAGGGGCGTATTGGATATTACATGGGCATTACTTTATATACTATTTTGATATATCAATATTCATAAGTATTACTAAGTATCGGCGTAAATAAATTGAATTTTATATGTATTTGGTCAACGGTGGTAAATATGTTTGTTATTTTTTTCTGCTTTAAATCGCATTTGTTTAATAAACTATTTTGTATAACATTGAGAATTTCCCAAGTATTATTGTGCTCATATTTGACTGTATTGAGTTTATATAGACTTAAACATAATATTATACACTATTATATTCTGTAATAATACTATTAATTATGATAAATGCATTTAATAATTATTGTTTTTATTATTATATTGTTTATAATAATAATAGTTGTGTGTTTATTGTTTATAGGGTATGGCATGGCCGTCAGTGCATCATCTAACCGCGCATTGGGTACCGCCGAACAAGAGAAGCAAATTCATTACTGCCTATTTTGGTCATTATTTAAATTAATATTTAATTTTCCTATCGCTTAATACTTTACACCTGCTATTAATGGTTTTTAAAATTATAACTTAACGTGACTGAAATATTAATACATTATTATTATTATATGGTTTTGATTTGTGGTTAAGAGAGTTGTTGCATTACAATAATGTTCTTACGGTTATTTATATTAAATATTTTATACCGTTTCAAAAGTATTAGTTATAGGCTCATCAAATTAAAATTTATTAGAATATTAATATTAGCGCAATATTCAACTAGGTATCTATTATTTACGACCTAGATTTGTGCAATTTAAAGTTACTTTACTTGAAATTTATTTTGAATTTTTTATGGCTAAAACAAAAATGAAAACGTTAAAAATAAAATGTTCTGATTCATAATGTGTTTTTCCAATGATTAGTGCGTATTTCTGAATAAACATTGCGGTTTATTTTAAATAAATCATTTATGCATTATTACTTAATAATTGTTTAACACACATTATGTTTTAGTATAGTTTAGAACTTTTCTTTTAAATTATGTATATTATAAGAACACGATTTAAATTACTTTAATTTAATATATGTCCTAGAATCATATATGTACCTACTGAAAATATACAATAAATTATTGTAATTCTGCTATCTTAGTGCCTATAATAATAATATTATTTAATAATATTATAATGTTACCATCATTTCCTAGAATATCGTATCCTGCAATAATGTATACTATTTTTTTTTTTTTAATTTCAAAGGCAGTTCGATCGGCGTGGCTCTTACGTTCCCGTTCTGTGGATTCATACTGGAAAGATGGGGCTGGTCGTATGTATTCTATACCACGGGGGTGATCGGTATGGTATGGTTTTTGGCATGGTGGCTGTTTGTGTACGACACGCCTGCGCAACATCCTTACATATCTGAAGTTGAACTTGTGCACATTACTAGTAGCCTTACCGACGTTGTGTCCACAAAAAAGGTATTATTTATTTTAACAATATAAAATACGAACCGTTTGGACCGAAATTTTTCACCAAAACATTATCATGGTAATTTCTTAGATATTCAAAAACATTTTCGATGACAACCTTCTATGTTTATATAGGTATAATACATATATATACATATAATATATTTTTACATTTCATAGTGCGAAGAAACAACATAATACTTTTCTAAAATTGTTGACCTTACAACAATTGTTTACTTACATTGGTAGGTAAATATTAAATTATTTATTTTTATTACAAAGTCCTAAAAAAATAAGTGGTTACTCAATAGTATGTATCGACCACAGCTTATTTTTGTCCTTAATACTTTAAAACTATCATCTCAACTATAACGTTACATAATACTTCAAATTATACATAAATATGGATCGTAATCGCGGTTGGGTGCAAAAATAACCAGTTTAAATAATTAATGAGTCTTAAACCGTGGATTGATGTTTAGTCTGACGTTTTCATTCCGTTTTTCGTTTTACAGTTGCCGATACCATGGAAGGCCGTATTGACGTGCGTACCGTTTTGGATCGCATTGTCTATCCAATGGAGTACTGGGTGGGCTCTGCACACGCTCATGACACAGACTCCTACCTACCTGGTACTAATGTTCGGGTGGAATCCAGAAAAGGTAAATATTATTAAACATAATTTTCCTACGTTATTATTCATATAAATCATATGATGATTTCTTTGTCGGCGGGTTTTTTACACATTATTCTGAAATTAGGTACAAGTTAGTCGCGTAGGTACGGGATTATTAAAAATACCAATAATGTTAATAGGATAGGTTCAAAATAAAACAATACTTACATCGTACATTATAATAGTAAAGTAATAACTAATGTTTTTGAAAGAAGTTCTGTATTTATTTATGAAATAAATATCTATTGTATAAATTATTATACTACCCATTATGATTCATTGATTCTGATATTATACATCTTTCTATTTAGTTAAAATATTCTTTATAAGCATAATATTTTTTACGAGAATAGTGCTGTTTGTAACACTTTGGTGACAGATTTGAGTCAATATTACTTAGTTTATTTCAAAATGTATTTTTATTATTACCAAATGTTCAAATACCTAGCAGAGAATCCAGTCTTACTAAGATTTATCGAAACTTGTATTCGAAAACGTATTTTCTGTATAGCGATGGTTATTAATTTTTAGCAATATTGGGAAATTTTACCATTTTCAAAACTTAAAGTAGGTATTTTAAAATGCTAAATAAGATTTTGCGCATAATATAAATATATAATATACAACGCTTGAAAATCATGCTGATTTATTTGGGTTAGTCAATTTGACGAAAAATCGTTTTTATTTTCCAAAGGTCAACCACTATAATATATGTGGCCATATTGGTACGCATATAAATATTTGATAAATCGTATTCCTACAATCGTTTTTCTCCGTAGATCGGCCTTTGGTCGGGCATACCACATTTCACCCGTTTTGTGTTCTCGCTGTGCCTGTCGTTCGCCATCGACTCTCTCATGGCTACCGGCCAGTACAGCCGCACTTGCGTACGTAAAATATCGACCACTATTTGTACGGTGGTCCAAGCCCTTCTCATTGTGGCCATAGTGTATTCGGGTTGTGATCCGGTTTTAGTCAACGGATTTTTGTTGCTGGCCATGACAGCCAGCGGTGCTTCCACGTCCGGACCGCTGTCCATAATGGTCGATCTGTCGCCGAATTTCGCCAGTAAGTGATCATCATCTTAATAACACACTATTACTATTCATTCGTGTATAGTTCGGAATAATTAACCCAAATAAACGAACCGTGTAAGAATGTTTTAAACTTTTTATAAAAATCAAAAATTGTCTAAAAAAAGAAATCTAATCATGTTTTAGGCGTGCTCCAAGGTTTCAGCGGTATTACTGGAGTCATCCCGGGAATGATATCGCCGTTTGTGCTGTCTTATTTTACGAACGACAACGTGAGTCCTATCAACCTATATTTTAATTTTATCATACTACCGAAAAACATTGACTACACATTTACACGTACACTGATCGATTGTCATCGTTTTAGAATACGCTCGAAGCGTGGCAACATTTTTTCGCTTTGAGCGGCGTGTTAATAGCCATCCCGGGGCTCCTATACAATTTCATTGGCTCTAGCGAACTTCAGCCGTGGAATAGTCCTATTCCAGCGTCCGATCCAGAATCGACGTCCATCAACCGCAACACTACTGCCAAAAAATGATTATTTTTTACAACGCGTAGGTAGTAGGTATCTATGTGATTAACAATCAACCGAATGACCAATTTTGTATTTTTTTTTTTTTAAATATTATTACGTATATTATATAACATCTAAAAAATTAGCATTCGTAAAGAATGATAAATATTACTATAGATTTGAAATCGGGTTGAATATACATAACTATAGATACAGAATAAATAGATGTATAGTACAAAAACAATATTGCAGGTTTTTGTACATTAGTAGGTACTTAGCACGATTATAGATATTAGGTACATAATTTCTACATTTTAATATATTATTATCTATAATTACATATTATACAGCCATGGTATTCAGTTATCCCAATCACATTTACAGTTATTAATGATTATTATAAACTAAAAAAAATAACTTAAGTAGACGTGTTTCTACAATATTTTCGCTAATATTATCCATCAAAAAACATTATTTGGGCTTCTAATTAAACCTATAAATGATTTTATTATAGTAGATATTTCAATATAATCAGTCATCAGTCCTCAAATTGTGATGTCTGATTTTATTTTAATAAAAATAACATGTTATCTTAATTATCCCTAGTTTTTCAATAATATTAAATACAAATACAATACAACTATTACTCTCATTAGGTATTTATAAACACCAGATTTTAGTTCATATTCAACCTGCACTATATTAATCACATGACTAGGAATTAGATTTAAGTATATACATAAATGTGACCAAACATCGGTCACCCATCAAAAAAAGTATCTACCTAGTAAATATTTTTGTTTGTGTAATATTTTGGTTGTAAGTATAAGTACAAAACGAATGTGTTTTTAATAAATAGTACAATAACATAATATTATTATATGTGGCAGTGTATAAATTAATTGAAATATGGATCAAATTGATTGGTATATTTTTTTATAAATTATGATTATTATATTTTATTATAATTTGTATGTTGTATATAACAATTTAATATGATTTACAATATTTTTAAATTATAATAAATGAAATATTTTATTAAATGATTTTTCTTTATTAGATATATTTTTTATATATTTCACGTGCTTTTATGCAATAAAAAACAAAATATTTCAAAAGAAATATATTTCAATATTTTAAAAAATTATATTAAATATACATTTTTCTTAAGGAAATTAGATACCGATAGTTTTAAACGAGTTAAATGTAGACAATTTCTATGTATGTACTTGAGGGTCATGTAAATGTGTAAGTGATCATTTTTTAATTTTCATAATTAATTAATATATTTAATAATTTTAAAAATTGTTCTTTTTTCCGAAATTCAGTTATTATAATAGTATAGGTATATTTATATATTGTTATTATTTATAGACTGTTAAATCAATAATAACTGTCTAACTTACTGTAGAACCATGTAAATAGATTTGTGATATAAAATAAATAGGAAATAGCATAAAATTATTCTACATGTTATAAAAATGTCATTGTATACTTTTATAAAATACAATAATATACGTATAAGTTTCAATTTTAAGCAAATAATATTTTAAAGTTATAAAAAAATAACTAAAATCATTATTCTTTGTTTAAATATTTAGTTTTGTACTAATTTAAACAAATTAACATAAAAAGGTTATTTTTTTAATATTTAGAAAATTGATTCATGCTTAGTAAATAATGAATATTTAGTAAAAATTTCTAATTTCTATTATTATTATTTTCAGTAGAAACAAAAAAAAACGGAATTGATTTTTCAAAAATCGGTTTTGAGTAAAAGTTTGATTAATTTTTTTCAGTTAATTTAAAAAATGCTTACTTCAAATTTTATTCCCAAAAGTGCCAATTAAATAAAATTTAGTGAATAAGATTGATAATAGTTTTATCAAAATATATTATAAACTTGTAAACATTAAAAACATTTTGTTATAATGAAAATGTATTTGGACAAACTTTGGTTTAATTTTTAAAAGTATTTTTGATGTTTTTAATGTCTATGTCTTCTTTTAATGAACAAGTTCAACTATATTTTTAAGATAATTCTGGATTATTGTATTTCTTAAATGTCTTTAACCTCCTTAATGTCGAGAAAGCCTTATCTGAAATACATAATAAAAACCTTATAGTAAAAATAATATAAAGGAATTTAAAAAATTCTGATAAAATATCTCTTTAATTTTAAGATTTTTTAAAATTTATAATATCTGGTATATTTGTACATATTTAGATAATACAGACCTGAAAACTGATCATTGTATCAATATTTATTATTCCATTCCAATGTGAACATTTTATCAAATACCAACATGTAATATTTGTAAATGGTTATGTAATCAATAAGTAAATATTACCAGTTTTTTATATTATGATAATAAATATAAATAATATTTTTGACTTTAATTCTATTCCATTGCATATTTCAAGAGGGTCTAAAATATCCGAGCACCCATGTAGTTGATGCCTATACAAGCAAGATGTAATAAATTAGACATAGGCTATGTTTTGTTTAATATGGGGAGGACCAATATTTTATTATACTTATATTCTGTGTATGATTCTTATTCTTTTAAACTTAAAAAATCAAGTGCTTAGTACAATAAACAAATCTAACCAATCTAAAGTAGGATAATGGTAGATGAGCTTGAATAAAAATTAATTATAACTCAATTATTACATTTATTATTTAATAACTAAAAAATATTTTGGTAAATTTTGTTAAAAAAATATAAATATTAATTAAAATAAACAATTAACTAATAAAGATGTGTTAATTAAAAATACAAAATTATACCTATTAGACTTTTTTTTACTAAAAATGTACAAATAAAATTATTTATCACAGATTAAGATAAGTAGAATATTAATACAACATAAAATTCGAGAATCATTAAAAGAGATTTTTTTATAAAAATAATAATAATACTTATTTGATTTTACAAATCAAAAAGTAATAATTGGTATCTAAGAAACAAATTATAAATACAATATGAATAATAAATATGGAAATACTTTTACATTTCCTTTTAATAAAAATAAATACATATGTGTATAAATACATAAGTACCTATAATATATATAATAAATAAATGTTTATAGTTTTAACAAAAATAAATAAAAATTTTAAAAGACTAAAATATTTCTGAATTTGGTATTAATGTCGTAATGTGGTATTAAGTAGATAATTTAGTATCTACTAGTAGAAAATATGATAAAAATATTTTTAAATCATGTTTCAACTAAAAATAAAATATCAAGTTATATCAATAGAAAAATATTTAAATTATTTGAGATCTTATTTTTTTTTTGTGTTTCACATATTAACTAAATTAATTCAAATAAATATAAATACATTTTTAATACTTCATGATACACAATTATTAGTATCAGCTTAACATGTGATTAGCCATTTTTTTATTGATACCATAAATAATGTTTGTATATTGTCATACTGTTTGAAACATAAGCCTCATATTATGTGTAAATATGGGAGCAAGATGTCCACAATTTGTTGAAGTAGTCTCATTCAGTAGACTGGCAGATGCCTCCAAGAGATATTTAACTGGATCACTACCAAGTTGATACTGTAAAAGAAAAAATGCATTTTAGCAAAACAAATTATTTTGTAATGATTTTAAAGCTCATACTTGGGACATGGCATTAAATAATGCTCGAAATGCAGGCTGTTTATTTGTCTGAAATGTAGAACGAGATCCGTGAAGTACTGCTACTCCATCCTCTTCAGCCGACTTGCAGTTACTCATATACATACAATGATCAGAACGATAATTATATCGACACGGATATACATAAACCTTATCTAAAATAAATTATAGGAATAATTTTAAAAGTATACTAAAAAGTAGTTACACAATAGATTTACCTGGATGATCGTGAAAAATAACATTTATAATATCTTGATCTCCCCAAGTAAGGTATAGTCTATATTTTTCTAAGACAGGTGCTAGTCTACTTATCCAATCAAATTCTCTCATACGGGTTAGGTTCATTAACATTACACCCGAATTCAATCCTAAAATGTATATATTGTATATTATTTGGTAACACATTTTGTACAAAACACTAACCTAATTTTCCATAGTATGGATGATTGGCAAATCTATTGTACCACCCAACATTCAAGTCCTCATGTTCAGGTACCATTGCAGCCAACTGGGAAGAATTCATTAGAGAAAAATGTTTCCATACATCTTCCACATTGCTTAAGAATAAGGTATCAGTGTCAACATAGAGAATTGAGTCTAAATGATTTAAAACTGACTGAAATTTTAAATTTAAAAAAAATTAAAAATGTTATAATACATTAATATATAAATTTGAACTATATTTACTGGCAAAAATAGACGTTCAGATGCACATGGTTGAAATAGTTTTCTCCATTCATCAGAGTGTTCTTTAGGAAAGATAATACTATGTATCTCGTATGAAAATGAATCATTAGTTAATAGTCTCCAATCTCGTAGCTAAAACACAAGCCACGGTCCACAAACAATACATATTATATTTTACATTTTATATGATAACAGTAGTACTAATTGTGTTAAACAATACTCACCGTTTCATCAAATTCTTGTTGAATGGTTTTTTCAGCAATCACGACAATTCTCAGATCTGAATTACCTCGAAAGACAATTGCAGATTTAATCATAACTAGTGCTTCAGACGTACGATTTCCACAAATCACAACAGCTATGACCACTTCTTCATTTTTCCTATACATAATACAATTTTAACATGAAATATGTTTACAATACATATCACATAAAATATATAATGATATTTATAATGATTAATGATTATGTAATGTTTGTTAAAATAAAAATACATTGCAATATTGTGTAGTTTGTCTTACTTGGTCTGAAACAGTTGAACTGAATGGCTGCCAAGTAAAATACTGGCATTGAGTGCTGACAACCTACCAATGTTATACGCGATCGGCTTGTCGGGAAGATACAAGCACAGTAGTGTAATAATCGAGAACCCGATAACGCACAGAAACAGACATGACAGCTTCATTTTAACCATCGCAAAAATTGTGGCTCAAACACGTTCACGACAGAGAATACATAGAAACTAATTATATTCCAATCACACACAATTTGTTGTGGAGAAGACTAGCCCGATGATGAACGATAAATTCGAGCGAACAATGACATAACGTATGTATTAGCGAAACCGATAGTTTTCAAACTTTTTTGTACTTGAAATGAGTTTACATTTTAGAAATAACATTGAATATTATAACTTAATACTTAATATTTCAAAAATACTAACATAATTTATAAAACATCAAACATGAAAACTGGAAAATAGTAGGTAAGTAAATATCTAAATAGAAAGTCAAAAACAAAACTACAAAAGGTTAAAGATTGATAACGCTTCTGCTGATAACACGTGTGATTATAAATGTTTATATACATATATGCATATAATGACCGTTTAACCGTTAGATTTGACTGATAAGTGATAGTAAAAACTGTTTAACTGTTGAGACTTAACAAGGATTTTAAAGGTTTTGCACTTTTGGTCGACAATTGCCGTTTGACATTTTCATATTCCATAGTATCATTAGTAATTATAGATAATCTTTATTATTTATAACAGTGTCACCTACAGACATTTCCAGACTAAGGGGAGATTAAATTAAAAAAGTAGGTATTATGTAGTTGTGTATGTTTTTAACGTTTTTACAATATGGCAAATACATTAAAACCCCGTGTTTCAAATTAGTAATTACGTTATAATATATTCTTAAAAGCCACTATAGGTATATGTGTTCATGAAATACTCCTATAGCCTACAGAAAATTGAAGAATTCTGTAACGTAAATTTAATTCTTAATTCAAAAAAATCCTTAAAATGGTCATCGTAATTTATCTGTTATTTTATCAACAATTTTATATTTTAGTAATAGATAATAATAAAATAAAACAAATAATACAATACTGACTACAGTAGGTACTAGGTATTCATGTATTCAACTTAACACTATTAGTTGTATAATATTATGTATTATAATTTATAACATAGTAGGTATACCAGGTACCACATTATGTCACTTTGTCACTTTGATAAAACAGAATATCTTTATTTTGATTATAAACATTTTTGCCTTGATCGAAGCCGTTATAATAAGATAAGTATACGCGTTATTCATATCAAATACAGAATGTCTGTACATATATTTAATGTAATATACATTAAAATTAAAATATAAATAATAGTTACCTACCTACATTCAAGGTGCGCTCAGAAATATTTGGCAGGTAGTGCAAAATCATCAAAGGAGTATTAGTTAACTCTTTATAGAGAACTTTAAGGATATTTTTCTTATTATTATCAGGGCCGCCCCAAGGGGCACAGGCGCACAGCACTAATATTTAGGTCCGCAGTACGCCCGTGTACTACATGATGAGGTGTGTATATTTTATGACTTCAGGATTAAATATACATCATAGATCTATTACCTATACATATTATGTTTGTCTACTACCTTTAATAGATTCTTTGTGGTCATTGGTTGTTTAAGTTGTTTTGTAATGTTGTTGACAGACTAATAGTCATTGACAAGTGATCCGTTTCTTCTTACGAATTTCTCGAATGAGATACAATTTATTATAATTCGTTTTTTAACTGTTGTAAATTATAATAAACTTCATTATACACTATAAATATGTAAAATAAAATACGCATTATGAAAATTGTAAATTTATTGGTCTTATAAAGGTAGTTGGAGAGTCACTGTATTTTTTGCAGTTTTAGAGTAATTTTTACCAATAAGTGAAGGATTAATTTATTACCTACGTTTATGTACTTACCGATGTTAGAATATTATTTTGAATAGGTATATGTTTTAATTTGTTATCCTCTTTTTCAGGTTATATAAGAAATTTTAAATTTAAATTAAACAACCCTTAAAAGTTAAAATAAAAATTATTTTATTAGTATTGTTTTCAATTCTATATATATGTTACATGTTAAGTTGTAAAATTTTTAATATATTACCTATACAGTTTAGTAAAAAGGTTAATAAATACAAGTATTTCAACAAAAATGAAATTCAAAAGAAAAAAAAAATCTTTCATTTTTAGCAATTTTCAGTATTTCCACTAGTTAATTAGTAAGTTTAAATAGAAATTTTAAGAAGTATTTGAAATTATTGAGATTTTTTTAAATGATTAAAGGCTTTATTTCACACATTTTAACATTCAAACATTCATATTATATGGAGTTGGTTTATTTACCGCGTCATATACCTATATTATCGTACTTCAATACTTTACAAAAACGATTATCTATTTATTAGAAGATAAAAAGTAATAAATTAATTTTTATAATTTTTAATACATTTAAAAACACATACTTATAAAAGGATCTTCTTCATTTTTAGAGTAGAATATATTTGTTAATTATGCGCGATCCCGTGTTTATGCCTTGTAATTTTGATACCTTAGTGGCTTAGTCAATAGTCATTATTTGTTCTTTAGTCTTTTATTTTGGTTATATTTACAAATATATATGTCAAAACTCAAAACAATGCAATTTGATTCCATAAAGTCAAGTATGTTAGACGTGAATACTTAATTTTTTTAGTTTTTAGTCGTTATCAGTATAATATGTATTATAAAAAAGGGGAAATTCAATGCTTCCACCTAGTAAAACCTACCCACCGTGGCTTTCGTTATTGCACGAAAACCGTCGAATAAGGATCTTCAACAGTCACATCCTTACATTACATCTTCGGGTCGTATGTGTTATGCAGGTGACTTCGTCATATACGTGAAGTTAACTTATTCGCGTCCTTGAAAATTCCCTAGGTTAGTACAAAGTACAACGTTTGGATAGGTATCCTCCGTGGTATGACGAGAGGCGTGTATAGAACTATATAGACTTATGTGCAAATCTGGAAGTTCTATAAAACCTCAGCCTGTCATAGAATTATGAATAGATAACGCGATTGTAGTCATTGCAACATACTTCAATGTATTTTACACTCAAAACTTGCGCCCGGCTAATGGAATCGAAGAAACGACCTACATCGCGTAGACTGGATGAACAAGTGATTAAATAATAATTATCGTACAGACTTGATGAGGAACTGTACATAATAACAAGTACTGATGATATACAAGTTTTATTTTAATTTCATTCCAGTTTTATTTATCATTATTTAAGATGTGAAACTGATTTTAATTTGTACATAATTTTTTAAAGCGTATAAGATCCTTATAAATGTTTGATGGGTTAGTGTTGAGCGGGGCGTAATGTGTGTGACGACAACTAATTTTTTTTCGAAGAATTTTCAAGAGATTACATACAGAGATTCTACTGTACGAGTATATAAAAGCCAAATACCACTCATATACTCACTCACTAATTCACTTACTCACGACCAAACAAACGAACTTAAAAATTGGAATATCGGTTGTTGTAATGCTCCAGATGTTCAATAATAAATGATTTCAAAATATTTTAAACGTGGTTTAACACGTTCACTGCCAATTCGTATTGAGTATAGTGGTCAGTACACAGTGACTACCTGTGACTCGTCTTATTGGTCCGTCAGTTACATATTGAGGCTGCGTATGGGTTCATTCTCGAGTACCTGATGTTTACCTACACTTATACCGTTTTTGCGGTTTGCCCTGGTCTATAGTCTAAAAATGAGGTGTTAATGCAAACATGTTTAGTAGGACTCATTTTCTTGAAGAATAAATAAAAATAAAACATGGGGATAAGTGCATTGAATCATAATCTTGGATAATTATATGTATATATTATAAAGTATTAGTATCTATTATTTATCACTGACAAATAATAAGTAAATCATACGCTATTTATACAGATACTATAGATAAGACATACAAATCGCATAACACTAAATAATATAAAATTCAAAAATTATCACATTTTATTATTAATGAATAATAGTCATATTATTATTTAAAAGTATATTTTAGATTCTAAGGGGAGTGATACCAACAAAATAATCATTTAGGAAAAACGAGTATTTTTCGAAAAACAATTTTTTTTGTGTAATTCGAAAACGAATACCCAGCGGTAGATAATTTAAATGTTAATATTATAATTATCTAAAAAAACACCTTATGTAATTTTAACAAAATGTATGTCAAAATGCTTGAAAATTTAAATTCCTTCTCAAAAAGTTACTAATTTATTAATTTATTAAAAAATACCAAAAATATAGTCATTATATTCTTCTATAATGTTAAATTTAGAAAATTCCCTAAATTATCTTATAGTTAGAAATATATAAACAATTTTCTTTTTATATTTAAGATTTAAAAATTGAATACGACATTCCCTATACAATTTTTTATCTAAGATTATGAACAAAATTTTACTAGATTTTACATCTCTTATGAGAGTTTAAAATTCAAATTTTTATGACATTTGATATTCATCAGTAAAAAGTTAAATATGTAAATAATTATTTATGTTTGATATTATGTTATACATTATAACTATAATAGCGATACTAATAATAATACACACAATTTTATCTATATACGTACTTATGAATATTGAATTCTTAATCATTTAATTAAATTATATTTGATACCTTACCATAATATATTAAATTATTAAAAAATATCTATATTTAATGTACACAAACAATAAGGTAATGGTCGTAACGAATAACATTTTTAAAACTGTTAATGAGTTGATAGAATTTTATAACTTCCAATCCCATATATTGCCCACCGGTAATCTATTACGTATCTATTCGTTAAGCACTACTGAAATGCGTGTAAGTAATGAGTGATAACTGTTACAGTGTTTCTCAAAAATAAAATCATTAAAATAAATCCAAAGAAAGAGTATTTGGTATTCTTAAGTTAATAAAAAATAATTTACGAACAATTATGACTGATAAGGGATTAGACAATCTGATGGTACTGAACTTTATCTAAAAACATTTTGGACGATATCGATATGATAACAATGATGTAGAGTTGGAAAACTTTTAAAGCATGCTGTGAAAGTATTTAATACACAATTGTAAAAATATTTCTACTATTATTATAATTTATAGAATTTAGAAACTTCAAGGAATTACATCTAAATTATTAGTTTTTTATTTTTTTAATATAATTTTAATAAATCTTATACTTAATTGATAAATATATGATAATATACATAGGTAACTAATTTATTACTTTTCAGGCTAAACGAATATAATATGCATTTGATTTACAGCAAAAAGTTATTTTAAAATTTCATTCATGATTACCCCTCTAATATATTTTAATTATAATTTTAGATTGTGAAATGATTTTTAAGTACCAGTGCTAAATAAAGGAACTATTGCAAGCATTATTATATTTTGAATTTTCTAATAATATTAATTTTAGATAGTATAAATATTAAATATACATATCATTTTCTATATTTCCCAACACATATAGGGCTTTTTATAGAACGATTGGGCATTGTATACAACGCCCAAATTGTATAGTATACATATAAATAAATTCTTGTTTTTATCTTATATACTTTAAGATTACTCAACCAATTTCGACGACAATTTCAAAGATTTCACCATAAGCGGATTGCCCACCTCTGTGAAATTATTTCACAAATGTAAATATATAGTCACTGCACTGACATAGGTTTTTTCGTGAACTGAGTTACACTGAAACCGAAATACCCATACACTGCTGTGTTTTATATTCGTTGTTCATTTTTTCTTAGGCGAAATCTTTTTATACAGTTAGTATTATATAAATTAATACTTTTTCTTGTATAATAGTATATATAGATTATTATCTACGACGTTAATTATTTTTTCCGTAAGCCAAAAACACGCAAAACGCAATAGTCGATTCATAAAAAATTATTATTATATAACTAATTAAAGTAACGGAATGGTCTGTAGATTGTGATAACTATAATTAGCAATTATAGTACGAATACCTATTAATTATTTTGTATAATAGTAAATATAATATATTTTAGATTAAAATAAAAGTATGATACTCGTATATTATAGGTACATTAAAATAGAAAACAAAGGTAATCAACCTTGAATTTTATGATTTAAAATTATTATTACGTAAATTAATCACTGAAGAATAGATTATTAAAATAATGTTTATTGTTGATAAAATCATAAAACTTTTAATGTTACTTTACAAATTATTTACATTGATGTAATTACAATTTTATAAAAAGTTCAAAAATTTATAAATATAAAATATAATCTTATTTTATACATTTATACATATGTATATGTATTTTTTTAAACTACAATAGTACATAATATATTATAATGTATTAATGTTATAACATATACAACAAATTAATTATAAAGAATTATATACATTTTATTTAAAATATTCTTCAATTTCTAATAGTGTTTTATTTTCAGTCTCGGGTAAATATAAATATAAGTAGACTAATCCAATAAACCCAATACCACCAAATAACAGCATAGTGTACTCCAAGGTTAGAAATATTTCAATTGTTAAGTATGATTTTGTTAATACGAACATAAGTAAATACGATAAAGCTGCACTTGATCCAGCAGCAACTCCTCGGCTTCTGTAAAAAAAAAGTTGTTTTAAATACATTTAATAACTATTATCTGTAGTAATATTACTATCAATAGTTTTAAAATTTATTAATTCAAAATAATAATTTAGTATATAATTTTAATAACATAATTATTTCAAGTAGGTATTTGTTTATTGATACTAAAACAAATGAAGGTATTATTTTTTTTCTTATTTTATACACACAATTTTGGAATATATTAATGAGATTTACTTGTTAGGAAAAATTTCGCTAATTAACATCCAAGGTAAAGTACTGATAGAAGTTCCGAATAAGGAAATGCCGCTTAACACCATTGTAGGAATCCAAGGAGTTGATCGAATGTAATTGTTATTAATTGCTATGATGTATAGACCAAATACAATTAGCAAAATAGTGTTTATCGAAACCGACATTACAGTCAAAAATCTTTTTCCCAGGTAATTGATAGAAAAAAATAGTATTATGCATCCGACGTTTTGTAAAATGGCGAAAAAAACCTTAAAACAAAAATATACAATATTAGTTCAATTATTGAAATGGGCGTCATAATAATTATTTGTGTAATGTAAATTTTTTTCATACCAACAATAAGCTTTGATCATTTGATAAATCAACTTGATTCATTATTTGACTAAAATACGGTTTGCAAGGTAAAAGGCAGACTATGTAGGAAATAAAAAAAACAATCATCACTAATCCTAACGGTTTGTATACGGATGGATCTTTAAGTTGGGATAATTTTGAAGATAGACTGTTATATTCAATGTTGACCTTGCCATTTCGAGTTCCAGACAATTCGTTATACCGAATTAGCTCGAGGTGTTCAGTTTTGACTATTTCGGGATTCACCCATCCTCTTAACCAACACAGAGCTTTTTTGGCCTTTTCATTTTTTCCTTTGCCAATTAACCATATAGGAGATTCTGGAATCTAAACAACAAAAACAAAATTTAAAAAAAAACCAAACAATTTATTTGGAAAAATGTGTACCTATTTAATATCATTTAATTAACATACCAACATGACGAGGCATATGCACGTGATTGGACAAAGTGTACTCAGCAAGGCGACGGTTCTCCATTCAAAAAAATATCCCAAAAGATAAATCAAAAACATTCCTATCATGCCAGCTGCAGACGCCAACGAAGCCATCATTCCCCTGAGTCTAGGTTCGGTTATTTCTCCAACGTATGACAATATTGGGGCTTCGCTAAATCCTATGCTCAAGCCCATCAATACGGTTGAAGCGTAAAGTGTAGCCACAGAGTGTGTGTAGTATAGCATTATCCATCCTAAAATACTGGGGATGTTGGCTACAACCATACATCGTTTCCTTCCAAACTTTTCCTGCAGGAATCCCGATAGAAAACTCCCAGTTGGATGAAATACAAATAATATACTTCCTATATATAGTTAAATAAAATAATGTCATATCATATTAGTAAACACGTTTACGCATGTATTTAATAGGCACGTGTACCTCTACTACAATTTGTATTATTTTTTATTTTATTTTTATTCATTATTAAGTTAAAATATTGGTATAATTAAAAAAATAAAGAAAAATTAAGTTTTCTAACGAAAAAGTCAAATTCATTATTTTATTCAAATGGATTATAAAATATTTTATTATATTTATTAATATATCATAAACTGTATTGATATTTCAGTTAAAAAAAGTTATTTATATTTTTAGAATGTTTTAAAAACTAGTGTCAATGTGAAGAAAATTATATACAATAGTAGCAAAAAACGTTTAAGTGTATAACCACGCGTTTGGCTTTAAGTTTTAAAATATAGAATATTGCATATCATATCATATACCTTATAGTTATATCTTAGTAAAGTTTATTGTTTGTCACGAATGCAGATGACAAAACATAGTGTAACCAATAGATAGATTATAAATTATATAAAATATATAAATATAATAATATATAGTTTATTTGTTATTGATAAATTATGTAAACATTTTATTAAAAATTATAGCACATTATTGTTTTTATGATTCAATTGTGTTTAATAAAGGATAATTGGTAAACTAGATTAAAAACAAGTAAATTTACTTAAATAAATTGATTATAAAATAAATTATGAATGCTATCAAATATTGAATAAATTGTATTACATTTGACTACACTAATAGGTTTATTCTTCCAGTTGTTCGTTTTCCGATATGTTAACCACCGAAACAAAAAAATGCTGTCTTATTTTGTTGTTCATAATAAATTGAGCCTTTAAGCATCAACCACCGAAATTATAAAATATTAAAATGGAAATCAAAGCAATAAGTGTGTACATTCTTACCGTACCACGATACTTGAGACGTTGTCAACGAAAATTCACTTTTTGGATTGTTATACAGATCTTGAATTACGATCGTTGACATCGTTAATTCCATGCCTAATCCCACTAATAAAAAACTCTGTGCTATGGTAGCGCACAGCTATAACGTATTTTGAATTTAGATAAAATATCATATTATATTATAATAATATATTATAGGCATATTGCTGTATGTAAATATGATTTTTACTAACTTGTGCTAATGTCGCCATCGGGCCATAGTTTTTGACAGGATTGTCCCCGCCGATGTCAATTTTACTGGACATTGATGGTAGTAGATAATAATATAATAATGTATTCAAATGTATTTATATAAATTTAAAAAGTATCACAAATATGATTAAATTTGTATATTGTGAACACTAAATAATATGTTCAAGTGAAACTAACTACGTAAATAGTATTATGAAACATAGTAACACAACAAAATGTTAATAAAAACTAATTGATTCAACACACAAAAATTATATTATAGTAAGTCAGAAAGCTTGTCGATAAAATGATAGTTTCTACGAAATTACCTACTCCATTCAGATAACATATTAAATATTCGAGATGAAGGTTCACAAATAATGATCATTATCATTATGATTCGTAATGAATCATATTAGTACAACTATATTACTCGTTCATAACACTAATTTATTAAATCTTTAATTTGAATTTATGTTATATTAATTGAATAACTAAAAAATTTAATTATAACAAATAATATATAAACGCTCTGCAATATTGCTTTATAAGAAATTTAATGGCCTAAAAAGGTCATTAACACATATTTAATAACTATAGGGGACAGAATCACAAAAATCCGGATTTTGCTGACATTTTCATGTTATTTTACGGTACTTTCCTAGTTCAAGATGTGTTTCAATAACATGAAAATCTAAATAATTAATTTTAATACATCACTTTTTTATTTTTTATAGCATTTTCATCATTTTAACTATTTTCTAATTTTCACTATAATTGAGAAAAAAATCGTGAATTTTTAACGTTGCCAATAAACGTTTCAGAAATATAGATAAAAAATATAATATTTCATCTTTTGAACTTCATTATTGTGAATATTTACATTTAGTAAGATTAATAGTAGGTACAAATTTAAAAGAAGATTTCAATGTATACTTCAAAACTAGCCGGTAAGATATAATTAAAATCAGCATTATTAAATTTTACCTTCTTAATAAATTGTAAAAAACAGTAAAAGATTAAAAATAGATTTTATTATTTTTTCTAATCTAACACCAGCTTTCAAATTGTAATCTAATTAAATATTGAGTGTTAATTATCATCATAATATTCATAATATACAATATATACGCGCGTGTGTGTGTGTGTGTGTGTGTGTGTGTGTGTGTGTGTGTGTGTGTGTGTGTGTGTGTGTGTGTGTGTGTGTGTGTGTGTGTGTGTGTTTTTTTTAACTGCAGTAATCATTAATTCGATAAAATATAATTAAGAAAACTTAATTTCTCTCTCTAATATTTCCATAGTTAATAATATTTTTAAACGACTATGCATAATATTTTGTGTTGGTCTAGATAAAAAGTTAAAATTAACTTCGTAATGTAAATATAAATTGTGATGATCTATAGTCTTATGAAGTAGTATTTTCGTCTACAATTTTTAATTCATGAAGAAATAGAAGACACATTTTTAAAGAATAAGCTCTACCGTTAGGTACTTATTAACAAAGTAAATAAAAAATAATTACCATAAAATAAAAATACAAAATAGTAAACATTAAAATAAATATAATATGTGATAGATAAATAATTCAGTTAATTTATTAAAATATTTAATAAATATAAGTATATTTATTTTATTAACGTTATCCAAAAATTGACATAGGTAATCTATTACAACTTATTATCTATTAATCTATTAATCATAGATAAATAGTTGTATTTTTCATAAGATTATAGTTTTATAATTTATAACTTTAACTAGAGTATTTTTATCACACATTTTATTTATGTTTTAAAATATTATTTTTTTTAAAACATAAATAATTTTTATTTTTTATAACAATTTTTTTAAAAATTTTTTATTATTTACTCTTTGCATAAACTATTGCAGCTTAATAATTAAAATTTATCATACATAAATTTACTGTTTAAAAAAAAAATCAACGTGAAAATCGCTCAATATCCTATTAAATTATATCATAGAAATGTTGCGGTGTAAATTGGTTCTCGATGGTATTTGTTTTTGGATAAGTGATGAGTTCTTTCATTTTTTGTAAATTTCAAATGTTCTCTATTATTTAGCCAAATATAATTTTAAGAATTAAGAGTAGGCACAGTAGTATACCTAACCTAATTGGTCTATAAACGAACTACGTAGTTATTAAAAATATGGTGAATGTTGTTAAATAAATTTATTAACCTAACCTACGCATACAATTTAAAATAAGAATAATTGTTATAAGTTTAAAAAATAACTATTAAAATAAATCAATAAAAAAATTGGTAGAAGTAGGTATCCGCTCTACTGTGTAGTAAGTTTACCTCGTCATTGAGTAATTCGCTGTATCTATGTGTTAAATACAGTTAAATACAGTTTCATATGTTTAAATTTATTAAATAATATTATTGCATACGAAAAACAATTCTGGGCGAAGACGGTTGATAACACCTTTTTAACAAAATGTATTTCATGATATATATTTTGTATTGCTATTATAGTAATTTATTTTACTTCAAGTAATGTTACATTAAAATACTAAATCATTTTCATCATATTTTAAGTATTATAGTACATATATTTTTCCATATTTTATATTTGTTTTTGTGTATGCTATTAACAACATAATATAGTTAACATAAGAATTTTTTTTTTTAATTTTGAATTATTCTTTCGTATATTATTTTATATTTTTCCATGGATATTTTTCTTTTTTTAACTCCTATAATTTCTTATTATAATATATATAATAATTAACAATTCTACATTTGAACAAAATACAATATTTAATATTTAGTTTTTTTACAATAAAATATTATTTAAATTTAATATATTTACGTATAATATCATAGCTAAAAAGTAAAGATATTTTTTAACTGTATTGATAATTTAAATTAATGATTATTAGAGACTAGAGTTTTATATTATCAGCATATATAAGTGAATAGGTTACCATACTCACATGGCTGCGAAAATTGTCAACTTATTTAAAACGTATAATAATATATTATATTATACGATCTAATTTGGTTTTGTTAGTTTTAATATTATATTTGAGTTAATCAACCTATTATTAAATTACAGAGTATGGACATTATCTGTGTTTATACACTAGTATTTTCACGATATTTTAATTTTTAAATATGTTATGAGGATATTTATATTGTAATATTTTACACACTCACGACTCACTTAAAAATTTAAATATCGCAAAAATATTTTCTCATCTTTGTATTTAATATTTAATAAAAGCTAAATTCACTCATTAAAGTTTACAACAAGAAATTGGTTATACTAAACGCAAATTTGTTATAATTTATAACGTTTGATAAGAAGAAAATCATACACGTGGGTGTGGCGTCCTCTTGAATAAAAATAATATTGTTACATACTTCGAAACTACAATAAAAGTAATTAATTTAACTTAGCCATTTTTATTCGATACAAAAAATTCTTCAATTTCTAACAATGTTTTATTTTCAGTTTCCGGCAAATAAAAATATAAATAAATAAATCCAAAAACGCCAACACAACCAAAGAGAATCATAGTGTACTCCAGACTTAAATACATTTCAATTATTAAGTATGACTTTGTTAATGTGAATAATATTATATAGGCCAATCCTGAGGAAGCAGATGTAGCAACTCCTCGGCTTCTACAGGGAAAAAAATTGAATTAGGAGAAAATTCAAATATTTATCAAGTTAAAATATTTAAAAATATGATATGATAAGCAAGTACAATTTTTAAGTAAACATATTCGTAAACGAAACACAAGTAGGTGTTGCTATAAGCTATAGCTGTAATTTAGCTGTAGTTTATCATACATATCACTAATGCTATATAGCAGTAAAATATACTTTTTTTTTTTATAAAAATAAACATATTAATTATTATGTATATAATATAATATTATACATATTATATTATAGCAGTATTATTTTTAATGGTTTCATATGAAATAATATCCTTTATAATCCCACTACAACACTCAATTATATTGGACGCTGTATTATTTATACTTCATTTTTAATAGAATATTATTATTTATAGTAATTTTTAAGTAAATCTCCAAGAATATATAAGAAAAATTGTTTTTTTAAATTAGTTATTACAGTATAATTATTATATTATTCAACTTACGAATTTTAATAAAACTACTAAATTTTTACTAGCAATGGCATTTTTATAAAAACATTCGAATTATAATAATAGTTTTAATAATATTTTTGAAATTAAAAATGTAACTAATATTTAATTGAAATGAGTTATATACGCTATAAATATACCTAGCTAATAGCAAATAATAATGATTTGACTACAATCATTAGTTTTAATTAATTAAAATAGAAGCCACCTACTCGATAGTAATTTTCGTCTATCAAAAAATATAAAGAAATTAGTAGAAAATATTATTTAAAATAAACCATATTTTGATTAAAAGTATGAAGAAATAATACTCAATCCATAACAATTGTTTCAAAGACAAACTGCGCATTCTGTGGAAATTTTAACCTAAAAAAAACATATATAATAAAAATATAAATATTTTACTTGTTAGGAAACACTTCAATAAGTATCATCCAAGGAATGCATGAAACACCGCATGAGCCAAAAAAATAAATTCCGCACAATAATGTTAATGCAATCAAAGGAGACGATATTAGATATTCGGCTTTGACTGCAATAATATATACACCAAGTGAAAATAATAAAACAGTGTTTATCGTTAATGTCAATAGGGTCAATAATCTTTTTCCAGCTCGATGAACAGTCGCAGTCGCTATAATTGACCCAATGCTCGTCAAGCCTGTCAGTAGAACCTAAAATTATAATAAAATATTATCGATTATTTTTTAATAAAAATTAGCATTACTAAAATAATTATGATTTATAAATCCATACCAACGATTCGTTTTGTTTATCGTATAAACCGATTTCTTTCATTATTTTGGTGATAAACGGTCTTGTAGGAAAAATGCTGACTACGAAAGATACAAAGAAAAAAATCAATATCAATCTCAGAGGTCTATAAACTGCTGGATTTTTGAACTGGGCTAAATTTGAAAATAACTTCTTATCGTCAGTATCAATTTTGCAACCACCCCGTGTTCCAGATACTTCATTGTAATGAACCAGTTCGAGAAATTCTGGTTTAATTTTTTCAGGTTCTACCCATCCCCTTAACCAACACATGGCTTCTTCAGCCTTTTCGTTCCGTCCTTTAGCGATCAACCAAATGGGAGACTCCGGGATCTAGACTCGGAAATAAGATAAAAATCATATATCAATAACACAACACATATATCCAATACTTATTACAATATAAATTGATGAAAATATTTGGGACAAATATTATACACAATAATTTAGAAAGCCAAACATTAATACGTACGAAGATGACAAAGCAGATGCATATAATGGGACAAAACATGCTGAAAAGCGCCGTGGTTCTCCAGTCAAAAAACAATCCCAGAATGTACATAAGTGACGTGCCTATTCTTATCGCCATGCTTCCCAGTGAACCCAGAGATCCTCTGAGCCTGGGTTCCGATATCTCACCGATGTACGATGAGGTTGACCCGGCCCCGAATCCCGTGCTCAATCCCATCAGAAGTGTCGATGCGTACAATAACACCGACGATTGTGCGAAGTACAAAAAGACCCATCCGATAATACTGGGAACGTTTGCAAATATCATACAGCATTTCTTTCCGAATTTATCTTGTAGGATTCCAGATAGTAAACATCCGACCGGGTAGATTATAAACAACAAGCTCCCTGTAAAGTTCCGAATATAAAAAAAATAATGTTGTATATCATAGCAGGTATACCTAATACAGATATGCAGAATGCTATATTGCATTTCTCAAAATTATGATAAGGTGTTGTTTTAGTTCTATTGTGTATACAATATAAAACTATTAATAATATGACTATTAAATAATAATAAAACACAATACAGCAGTTTTTGGTCATATTTTTTATTTCGTAGTGTGTTTCAAAGTATTTACGAGTTATTGTTTTTTTAAACTTAAACATGAAATACTATTAAGCTGATACTCGTACAGATGTGTTTTTCATGTATGTAATAAAAATTTAATATTTCATCACAATAAATTGTTATCAATTGTGCAATATGTACATTGTACAGTGTATATCCATATTGAATTTCAACGTTTCAAATAACAGTCCATTATGAACCGGTACAAGTAAATTCTTCTTATCTATTTTGCAAGGTTTAAACTTTAGGTATTATAATAATAACTTATATTATCACACAGATTAAATTAAAAATAATATATTATATGAAAGTAATATTGTAAGAACGTTAGATGGTACGTTATATATGTAGTATCAAATAAAAATACTGAGAAATATTAAACAAAACATAATTGTGTTAGAAAATGGTTCGTGAAATCTTTTTCAACATTGTATTCAATATTTTAAAATATATGGCGAAAAATGAAAATTCAAACAGTTCAATGAGATCAACTCATTGAAAAATATTGTAAATTAATATTCAATTTGCTTACCGTACCATGAGGCCTCGGTGATAGTTATTGAGAATTCACTGTTTGGGTTTTGATATAAGTCGCGAATAACTATTGCAGATATTGATAAATTCATGCCAAACCCGATAAATAGAAAACTCTGCGCTATTGTCGCCAAACACTATCACAATTTTAATTACATTGGTTAAACATTTTGATTAAAAATGTTTTTATTATAAACAAAACACTTACTTGTGCCAACGTCGCCTTTGGGCCATATTTTTGTGCAGATTTTCGCTCTTGAATTTCTTTCACATCAGACATTGATAATAAAATTAAAACTATATTTAATACAACGAATACAATTTTATTGTTAAACAAAAAATACGTGCATATAAATTTAAATCATGAATAATATATAAAGTTGTATAATCGTCAGTAATACCACTTTCTATTATCAATACCACAGCATATATTAATGTTGAAATACCTACCAGCCGTGATTACAACAAACTGTAAGTAATTTCGCTATAAAAAGTTGTTTAATTAATATTGAATACTGACATTTTATACGAGATCATCATTATTATTGTTCAACAGATAACTACCAACATACTAAACGTTATTACTCTAGGTACATTGCTATTATATTGTTTACAGATTATTTATGTATTTTTTAATTCACGAGGACAGTTCTTAAATAATTAAGCAATTAAAACGATAATTTAAATCTGTATTATAATCTGAATAGTTGATTTAATAACCAATTGACATCGTACTCGTCATATAATTTATTTATGTAAACAATTTAAATAATAACTTCGATTAAATTAATTTTCATCACATTACCTAAACGTCAACACCATACGCCAAACACTTCTAATATAAAAATAGTATCTATTCTGTAATCTATATTGTTTTCTGTCTCTAGTTGGCCTGGCTGATGTGTGGAGTATTATTATTAACTTATGTCTATTATTCAATTATTTATAATCTAACTACTCTTACAACGTAAAATGTGTAAAATATTTTAAACACGCATAAAAACTTTCCAACCTTGCCAATTATTGCTAATAACCCATTTTGTCTATAATACTCTTACTTAGCTTTTCAGATAGTGCTTTCAATATTACCTAAAATTTATTATAGTAACTATATTATTTTTTTAAATATTTAAATTAATCGAAATTTGAGCATTGATAATCACTATAAAAAATATTAGGTACTCATATATTTTTTTATTTTTTTTTTAGATTTCGGGGTTCAGAATAAACAACTTATGAGTAACCTCGTATTATATTTTCAAATCTTAGGTATAAAAATTGAACATTTAAAATTTTTTTTGATTTAATTTTGAACTTAAAATATTTATAAAAAATCGTGCTTATATCTTTAATACTTATAAATAGTTTCAGTAAGAAATTATAAAGAACCTTGTATCAAGTATCTAGGATTATAATTTGTTTTTGAATTACAAAAGAATAAAAAAATCAATTTCATCAAAAACCGGTTTAAAATTTCAGTTTATCTTTATTTTATTTTTCTTCTTAATTATTAAGAAATAAAGTGAGAATTTTTTATTTTTGACCCTTCCAGGCACTAATTAAATAAACTTTAACACCAGAAAATATATCACACACACATTATTATTATTATTATTATTATATTATAAATGTTTATAATGTTGATAGGCATAGGGTACAACTGATCACAATCAATTCCATTCCCTCTCACTGTATCTGGATTAGCAGACGAAGACGTATTTTTTTCAAAAAATATTAAATGTAAATGTATTTTTATTAATATTATCAACATTTAAAACTACGATAATAACATATATACCTACTGCGTCCATTATTTTAAATTGATTAGTATTAAATATATTACTATAATCAAAAGCAATAATAAACCATTACATCTTAGATATGAATATGAAACAGTATTTTTAGTATATCGGCATCACTAATTACAATAATTAGATAAAATACTCAACGTAAATGTGTACTTTAAATTATAATAATTATTATACGAGTGTGTGTTTTTTCGACGGTTCAACTGGCCCTTAAATAGGCTTATAATTAATTCAATATAAATCATGTATACTCATATATATGTATAGATTTTTGTACAATATTACCTATACATAATTATATAATGTAATATTATATTATATAATCTTACATAGATTAGATTATATTTTACAAGTCTCAACTGAATTAGGTAATTTTTTTTTAACTTGTTTTATTTCATATTTGCATTGTAGATATTGAAAAAAACATGTGATCTATATTGATTTAATTAATAAATCATATTTTTTATTTTTTCGAACAAATAAAGAGCACGTATCAAATTGTTCAAGAAGCTCAATTATATATTTCACATTAATGGTCCTAGTAGTACCTAATTAAACATTTGAAAAAATACCAGCAACCAAAGTAAAATATTAAAAATTATAACAATATAAATGGAAATTTAGTTATTAGATTATTATGAGAAAAAAAATTGCTAGAATACCAGGGTATGTCCCATTTCAGTAGCGTAGGTTTGGTTAAATATTATATATAGGATCGGGAGAATCAGCTGACCAGTCTGCGATCCGTAAAATATTCATACATCAATTTGTGAGTAATATTTATTTATTTCAGTTGTTGTAATATTATAGACTAAACACCCTAAAATATTGTAGGTATTTTTAATAGTTCAGCTCTAATAGCTGTCTGTCTAATCTAAATATTTATAATTTAATATTATTATAGCACAGACAGTTATATTTATTATTGATTTATATATTATATTGTATATCTATTACTTATTAGTATATAATAATATTTTATACCTCACACTAAAACACTCATTTAAATTCAAAATTCAACACTAGTAAGCTGGAAATGAACGAATTTTGTGATACGACAAAACTTAAATTATAAATTTAAACCAATTAACACCTTCTTATTAAATGTATTAACTCGATATTTATTTGTTTGTATTACCTATATATTATGTATTGTTTATATAAGTTTATAAAACACATTTTATACGCGAAAAAGTGCAGTTTTTAATCTAGCTATTTATATTATTATTATAGTCGATCGACGTTCGCGCGTTCTCACTTACGATACGGATTAGGCTTACAACTGGCCTACTGGGGACACCACAATAAAATAAGCGCCTCGTGTAGGTGTAATACTTCATAAACAACACGGACGATGGTATTGTATGTCGTTTAACAACAAAGGTGTTGAAGAAAATTACACAACGCTAATATATTAGTATCTTACACAAAGTATTTATTAAACACCAATAATTAAATAATTATTTATAAAAAAAAACGAAAAATATTGACGTATTTTAAAGTATTAAAGTACAATAGTTTTGAAGAAAATATATTCTTTTGCTTGTTAAAAAAGACTCCAAGTAGTTATTATATTATAGTGACTAATAATTAGTCCTATTTTTTATTATTAAAGACACAAACAAAACCTCGTTCAATTTAATACTGACAAAAATATTGTATATACTAGTAATTAAAGCATTACATTTTTAATTATTATGTACCAATATTAATATATTTCTTTTATTTTTATTTCGTGTAAATTTGAAATTTCATATTTTACTCTCTTACTGAATCATTGATTACGTATTTGTGTTAAAATACTCAATTAAAAATGTTTGCATGCGATTGTATACAATTGGATTTTACATATTATGTAACATAGACAACAATTCATCTAAAATCATTTTCCATTCAAAATGATCGGAAATCTGTTTGACCTCTGATAGCTGTTTGACGGGCTAGTGCTAATATCAAAAACATTGTTATCAATATTTTTATTTTAAAATAAAACCATTAAATTTAATTCATAAGTCATTATCATACATATTAAAATATTCATAACGTTGGTCTTAAGTATATTGTATATTAAATTATTTTTTGATGAAAATATCTTATAGTTTACTGGACAATGTAATGCTGTTTACATAGGTTATAAGGTACTTATAAGTTATAACATTATTTAAAAGTCAAATTAAATTTTTTACTGGTAAAATTTGAATTTAATAATTTATCATTATATATAAGAAAAACTATTTTGAGCGGTGACGATTTATTATCGATTTATTAATATGTTTATTGATATTGTTCTTTAAGTAATTTATTTTACTATTATTATTATGGTAGGTTGATTTAATTTTTTTCAATAAAATTTCTTGCGATCTACTATTCACATCTATGTTAATCGCAATTAAAAAAAAGTTATCTACATAATATAACATACTGCGCCCAAATCACCACTTATTCTTTGAAACGTTTGCCACTTTGATACACTGTGTTGTCTGTGTATAATTGTTACTATAACATAGTTTAAAAAAAAATGATTTTCAGGGCTTCGTGTATAACTAAATTAATAATAATAATAATATCAAATAATCTGTTAATTTAATTACATTTTATACACACATACGATATTATGATAATGGGTAAGGAAAATTTAACTCTTCCAGTGTTTGAATTTTCTAACTGTGATTAATTAAAAATTTTTCTATGCATTTATTTCTAATTATAAATGATTATAAATAATTATAATTGTACACATGATTTAAAATAAATTAGCTAAATTACCAGTCGCTGCTGGTTTACAGTAAAAAATAAGATTCTTGAATAATTATATGCATATAAATAAATATAAAAAATGTATTTATCGTAATAATAATGTGTCATTAATGTTTAGGAAAAACATAAAATGGAAGGTAATTTAATTTTTTAAGTTTTAATTACATTTATAGATATAGCAAGAAATTTTCATACGGGAAAACTGCAAATATTTTATCCAAAACAGACAAATTGACAAACAAGTGAAAATTTTAATGAATTTTTGTAATATTATTATAGAATTTCTTTATGAAGTATATTCATTTTATCTGTTTTGTTGTTTGGTATTATTTATATTTTTAATTTTTCATAATATTATTCTAATTCTGGACATGGTAACATTAAGTTGATACAGGTTGAGTAAATACAACTCTATACTTTTTCCAATGCGTGGTTCTGTGTTTTATTTATTGTCATATCAAAGCTATTCTTATCGGAAATTAACATCTAGTAATTATACGATAACGCAGCAGTAGTGGTAGGACGCGTGCGTGTACAAATGTACAATGTATACGCTAAAAGATAGTAACGCAGTAGACGTATAATAGTAAAGTGAGGTTTGTAAAGATGTATATGTGCGCAATTTCCGACAGCTATTTAATTGATGCATTTTTGGACTCTTCTCATTATATGGATCATCTGCTCACTGAGTACTTGCGTTTGAAAAAAAAAGATGAAAATCAGTTTAGTAGAACTTCAGATATAGCTGTCCAAAGAAATCGTCTCACATTTTAATAATATATATATAAAGATGATTAATTTGGCCATTTTACAATTAACTTGCTAACAGACACAATAACCTTTATAAGAATTAATAAAAAAAAATTTAATATTTTCTTTATCATTTCTTTATTTTAATTTATTACGTGAATGTATTTAATTATTTATGACGTAATTATTGATGACATAATATTCAATAGCAATGAAATATTTTTATTACTGACAATAATATCATACAGAGTACAATTCCACCGAGTATTATAAATTTATTTATAAACAAAATAGCAATGAGTTTGAAGTTGTTATTAATTTTTTATTTTCTACGTTAAAATATAACAAAATATTGATTTGTTTTATTTAAGCTAATTGTATTATTTGCTCAAAAACGAAGAATTTTGAATTAATTCTTCTCAAATTATTATATATTGGTATTTTCCATGATAAATTAAAAATATCGTTAAGTTATTATTTTTAAATATTCATGTTAAGACTTATTTAAAATATTTTAATCTTAAAGATTATAAAAAAAAAAAATTAATTTAGAATTTAAAATTAATGAATTTATAAAATACTAAAATTTTTATCTACGTTCGACCTTTTGATTCGATGCAAAAAATTCTTCGATTTCTAATAATGTTTTATTTTCAGTTTCTGGCAAATAAAAATAAAAATATATTAATCCAAAAATACCAATACAACCAAAAAGGAGCATAGAGTACTCCAAACTCAAAAACATTTCAACTGTTAGATATGATTTTGTTAATGCAAACAAAAGTAAATATGACATTCCTGCACATACTCCAGTAGCAATTCCTCGACTTCTGTAAAAATAAAAATAAATAAATAATTATCAATACTTAATAATAATTAATAAGTAAAAATGAAAAATGTTGAGCACAATATTTACATAATACATTGTTAATAATTGTGTATCATGACATATTTTCTCCATAAAACAAAAAAAAAGATAACTAAAGAGCAAAGATACATACCAAGATAAATGCTGAAATTTTATATTGATAAATGATAAAAGTTATACCGAATACAAAACTCAAATACATATTAGCTATAAGACGTATAAAATAATATAAATTGATAATATTATATCTTTATAGGTTATCTATATTCAGAGTCAATGATGGGCTTGAAAATCGATATCTATAGATACTAAATACTTATCTTTAGAGTATCACTATACTATAAATATTAGATAATTTTCTACAGAGTATCATGATATTATATACTTAATACTTGGTATTCAAGACCGATACTCGATACATTAAATTAAATTACAGATTTTTCAAAACTTTTGTAAACATATATGGGTATAGAACAGGTTCGCGGTGCTCTTTGCCCCTGAACCCCTACATATAAATGTTATAATTTTATTGTAACATTTATTATGTAAGATGTGTACCTATAAAAACTTCGAAATTATTTATTTAACTTATGTTACTTATAAGATTGGAAATTTTATCCATTTATGATTATAAAGATTCTTTCTATGTCTCGTAAAAATGTTGATGAATTTATAAAAAACAAAAATTGGATTTTGTACTTTAAAGTTATAAAATCTATTATTTAAAATAAAATGTACTTATTTGTTAAAATCATCCCAGGATGTTTTTAATGTACATCATATTTTCAGAAATAAAAAAAAATTGATCTTCACCCCTCCAATAAAAATTGAAAGTATACTATTGTCATATATTTTTTTATTAAAATATAAACCATATATTTATAATAATTATTAATTTGGTTTAGTTAATAACTAATAAGTAGTAATAAGTAATATCAAAAAAAAAATTATTTTACTTTAAATAATACAATGTGAATTCATTCTTAAAAAAAAAAAAGGCGTTAAAATACTGTACAACTAGTTGTCTAGCGGGTCACTGCCATTGATGTATTAAATTTGTATTCAATATAATATTATCATTATGACATTATGTACAAAATACATTTCTGTGCGGAATCGGAGTATTAGCCTTTATCAATAACACTAAATATATTTCATAGTAATATGTTTTTATTATATTGGTATTAAGGTATTTTATATTGTTATTAATATTTTGGTAAGTTGATCTATTTTTTCCGAAAAAATTGTATTTATTATATTGTTGATATTTAATTATTATAATAATATATTATGTTCATATTATATTATTGTTATTAACTGTTATAGACTTTAGGTAGAAGGACTAATAAGGAATCTTGTAATAAATTTTCAAATTTTTTTTATTTTAACTAAATTTTGTTAAAATTATAATTATAAAAGCTTATAAATAATTATACAATTTTATATTTTCAATATTTATTAGTTATTAAATTAAAAACTTATGAGAAACTTTGTATTATATTTTCAAACTTTTCTAACCTAACCATATTTTTTTTTTAATTAAAAAAAAATTGAAATTTGAAATGTCTACAAATAAATTAAAGAGAATCAAAATATTTATAAAATTTTACTGCGTTTAAAAAATATTGATAAAAAAATTTGGTGAAAATTTCAAGTTTCTATAGTTAATAAATTTGAATAACAAAATTGATTTTGTATAAAATCCCCATTTTTTCTTGTTTCTTTTTTAATTTTTTAATTTTCTTTAAACCCCATGATATCAATTACATTCAATTTTTTTCTAAAAACCACCTCCAAAGTTGAAAATTAAATCATTTTTACTGTCTCAAAAGGCGATGACAGACAGAGAAAAAACACATCTTAGTAAAATCAATACATCAATTCCCGCTCAGCATTTAAAAGAAATTTTACAAATATTTGTAATATGGAGCACGTCTATTTATCGTGAGTCAATTCATTGCGTATTAGTTTATTATGTCCAAATTCATTGCAATGTTAATTCAACGTAGTAACCAACAACCACTGAACTGGACATTTCAAACTCAGCAAACACTGATAAAAAAAAAAAAAAAAAAACACTCAATATTATACTTAAATAAATAGCGACTAATGACACTAATATAAGTGTTAATTGGAACTGCACTTCGACAAATCCCTATAGAATCTAAATTAATTACGGGATTATAGTAATTTTAAATAATATGCTTAATATAAATGTATGCTTTATGCACGACGGTTTATTATTACAAGATAATGTACGCGATGAATTAATATTTGATAAATTGACAGGCTTTTAATTGATGTAATATGTAATATGTATATCCGATTATATATTTATACATATATTATATTGTATACAACAAAAGGGTTAGGTTAACTATTCTGCCAACAATGTTGTTAAATTAAATTTGTTATATACGTTTTACCTACAGACACGTTATATAATAAATATGTTATACCTATGAATTTATATAAATTATATTTACTTGTTCGGGAACACTTCACCAATTAACATCCAGGGTATGCATGCTACACCACAACCGGCGGATAGGTAAATACCGCCGATTAATGTTAAAGGAATCCATTGCGTCGATTTAATATATTCGTTTTTCATGGCTACGATATATACGCAAAATAATAATAATAAAACAGAGTTTATTGATATCGTTACTAACGTCAAAAATCTTTTCCGGAAACGGCGTATAGTTAAAATCAGTATTACACTCCCAAACATTTGCAAAATGGAAAAAATAATCTAAAAATAAATTTATCTTAATTATTTATTCATAATATGCGTAGGTATATACTATTATTGTTTATATCACTGCAGTATTTATACCAAATATATATTTTGGTTATTTCGCAAACCAACTTCTGTCATTATTTTACCAATGAATGGTTTGCCAGGAGTAAGGTTAATTACATACGACGTGAAAAAATAGATCATTATTAACTCCATCGGCTTATAAATCGATGGTTCCTTGAATTGGGCTATTTTTGTCAGCAAACTCTTATTATCGTTTGTAACAACATTACTACATTGAGTTCCAATCGTTCCAGGTACATCGTTATAATGTAATAGTTTAAATAATTCAGGTTTAACCGTATCAGAGTCTACCCATCCTCTTAGCCAACACAGTGCCTTTTCGGCTTTTTTGTTTTTACCTTTGGAAATTAACCAAATAGGAGATTCTGGAATCTAAACAAAGAAGATAAAAAATTCTATCATTTAACTTAAACGTAAATTAAAACTGGTAAATAATAAATATATACAAAATGATTCACCAAACCCGCTCACCTTTATTTTTATTTAATAATGAACTTATAAAAATGTTGATTTTTGGAGTGTTTAAACATACTTAAAGATCATGTTTTCAAATTTTTGAAACTTTTTTTATTATAAACTATAAGTTTCCTAAAGATACAAACTTCTATTTTTCAAATAGTAACCTCATTTTGTATAGTAAATTAGCATATATATATATATTTTTAAATTTTATGTACTTGGTTTAAAATTCAAAGAGTAATTTTTCAGTTATTAAAATATTTATGTTAAAGATAATAGCCCTTGAAAATGGTTTTACATAATTATAAAATTGATATAATGTTAGATCTAGTATTTTTTTTTCTAAGTGTACCATTTTTATTAATTATAAATATTTATAGTTTAATATATATTACTATTATTTTCAAATTACGTTAATACTTGTCCATCTTCCAACCATATTATATCCATGTAATTATTATCCTTAGTACAAAAAGTTAAACAATTTAAAAAGTGCTTGTTTAAATTTTGATTTTGGTAAATCCAAGTTTTCAGAAAAATTATTTGCTAAATAATTTAAGGTGTAACAGGGGGATTGCTATTTGAAAAATAGATATTTGGATCCCCATTGGACACTTCTTAAATAGTTCATAAAATCTCAAGAATTTGAAAATATGATCTATAATTATATTTAAAAAATTCAATAATTAGGTTTTGAATAACTGGATTATTGAAGAAGAATATAGAGATGACCATTATTGATGAATCACTTGATGATATTTGTAATATAAAATTGTACGTACAAAAATGATTAACAATATACAAATTATTGGACAACAAGTACTCAATAGTGCAACAGTTCGCCAGTCAAACAATGAACTCAAAGTAAAAGTTATCATTATTCCAAATAAAGCTGCAGTATTCGTTAGCGAAGCCATGACTCCTCTGAGTCTTGGTTCTGTTATTTCCCCGACGTAGGCGTGTACTGCACCAGTGGCAACGCCCATACTGAATCCCATCAGAAGTGTCGATGCGTAGAGAAAAAACGACGAATGAGCTAAATACAGTAAAGTCCACCCGATGATGCTAGGAATGTTTGCAAAAATCATACAACGCTTTTTTCCGAACCTCTCTTGTAGGATCCCCGATAGAAAACATCCGAATGGGTGAATTATAAACAATATACTTCCTATATAGTTTTAAATAAAATAACAATACATATTACATTACATAATATAATAAATGTAATATTTATTATATAGTAAACATAGTACACATATATATATATATATATATATAGATGATATAATAATATAAAATACATTATTTGGTTATTTATATTATTTTTATACCTGATTTATAATTATACATCGCAAAAAAAACAAAAAATAATACTTTTAAATTTCATTATTATTGTAGTTTCGATATTGAATATTTTTTAAGTTGATCTGTTTTAAATAAATTTACAGCCTAACGAGTTGAATTGTGACATATATATATATATACGCAATAAGTCCATAACAAGATACGAAATTACATTTAAGTTTCAATGTTCAATAATGAAAAATGATACTGATAAGTATTTACTTACCGTACCAAGAAGCTTCGTTTAGTGATATTGAGAAATCGCTTTTAGTATTTCCGTATAAGTGACGAATAACAATTGCTGATATTGCTAATTGCATGCCCAAACCGATTGATAGAAAACTCTGTGCTATAGTAGCCAACAACTAAAATGTTTAAATGTTAATGTTTAAATTGAACATAAAATATGTTTGAGAATAAAAAATTTACTTGAGCCAACGTCGCCATCGAACTATATTTTATTGGTGTGTATTCATTAGCTGTTTTACTTTTATCAACCATTGTTCTACTCACTATTCACTTGAGATTATAATATATTAATTTAAGTTTAAAAATAAAAGATATATTACAGTATAATATGTATAGTTTAAAATCATATGAATTACAATAAAATTTCGTTTGTATTGATACTGTGATAATTGGTTACTATATGTAAATACAACCTTTGATTGTAAATTCACTTCTGTAAGACGGAAATTCAAGTTACGAGTAAAACATATTATTGTTTGCGTTTATCGTTTTATACATAGCATTAACCGTAAAAAAATAAAAACTATGTAATATTATTATATTACATTACTTACTGTAGTACAAAAACATTTATACTAATTACTAGTCTAGATTTATAGAAGGTTATAGTAAGTTTTTATCGATATTTTAATACTTTCGACGAATAGATAAAACCTTTAAGACAAACGTAAACATTTTTATACATACTGTCCATTATTTTTATCATAAATTAAGTTTAAATGGTAACTGGTAGACTTAAAAATTATAAGATAACCATAATAAAAAGTGGACTATAAATTAACCAATATAGTGTATTTACAATAAGTTCGACTGTATCTCTCAATCAAGTAAGTCTCCGTAATAGATGTATTAAACTTTAATTAAATAATTAAACGATTCTGATTGGAAACGGTCAATACGATGATGTAACACACGTTTATTACTAAGCATATTTTATGATATAAATCATAATATTGTTATTACAGTAGGTAAAATGTTCTACAATTAGTTATATGGCTGCTTGAAATATTTTTTAAATATTTTTAAATAACAGTTCTAATTACTCAAGGTCAATATATTCGATTGGAATTGATCCATTTTATGTTCACTACTGGACAAATCACCAAATTAGTATGTATAAGAATATTGCAAATTATCGGTGGATGCATATGGCGAATTTATGAAAAGCTTAAACGAAAGTCATTCGGTTTGTTATTAGCAAGTATATTTTTATACGAAGGTATAGTTAGTACTCTTTTTGGTAATATATCTGTTACTCAAATGATATCGGGAAAACATGATACACTGTTTATTTTTCAATGGATATAAGTTTGAATGTCGTCGGGGATACAACCTCCAAATGAAGATTTACGACAGTATACAATTTAGTGTAGTCGATTTAAATTATTTTACTATAAGCTAGGCAATACAACTAACATAACTGTAATACATTAAAACAATATCATAATATAATATTATGATTCATGACAATTACTTTTAATTTCTGTAAATTATAGGTGTTTAGCAATCTTCTTTCTCCAACTGACATAATATTTTATACAGTTGCGAATAGTATGATTATTAAATTATATTCACGACACTCTCACACTATCAAACATCTAAGTACTCATGTACTAAAGTGAAATTTGTGTTAACCACTATGCATTAATTGCGCTAACAGTCATTATATTATATTTACTGTTTTAAAACAGCTCATACTTTATCTATGGAGTACAGACTTTACTCAAATTCGGTTTACTTTATATTTTGTAGTGCACACATATTGGATAATACACATGGTTTGCTTGATATTTTAATAGTAGTATTAAAAAAATCATTAGAACAAAACTACACTACTTTTTTAAAACAAGAAACCGTTTGGTAAATAAATTCACTGGACTCATTCGAGGCCCACGGCTAGGACTAGGAATAGAGGTATACATAGGTATTTACAATGTTTTATAATATACGATATGGTTCGACGTCCAACCGAAATAATAACATACATGCCCGTAGGCGTAGTAGACACACCATTGCTCATATAAAAAAAATCTAATTTTACGACCGCGGAATAACATCAGAAAACACAATTACCTACACAATAACATCATCATGTATAGTGTATGGATGCGTTCTTCTACAAAAGGCAATTTATTCTTAAAAATGAAATCAAACTTAGGTATATATTGTGACATTAAATTATACATTTGAAATCGACTCACCTAAAATACATAGGTATAGGTAATTAAATTGTTATTGTAGGCTCAACATTTTTTCTCAATCAGATAGAAAACATCATCGTCGGTGTTATCATATTATTAATTCTAATAATAAAAATCAAATATCAAAATGTTAAATACAAAATCCCTGACGTTTATTACACGTGATTGTATATGTATAATTAGTATACAATTTATCCAAAGGTGATAGTATATATAGGTCTATCCACTTATCATACATAGGTATTACATTATATTAAAATATTATTATATAATTTTAGTAGATAAAATAAATAGTGAACTTCATTAAACGTACAAAATAAAAATTGTAAAACTAACAAAAATGAAAAAATTACATGTTTATTATATATAATAATAATAATAATGATAATATATATTATATACTATTGTATTATACTATATAATATGTAGTCATACTTTAATACTTTATGATAATTTTGATCTTTCTGTGGTATTATTTTGTTGGTTCATGTTTATGTACATGTCATACGAATAAACAAACAAAAAAAAAATATCACCAAAAAGTGTTAATAGCAATAGGATACAGTTTATATAAAAATAAATAATAGTGTACAGTCGTGTAAAAATATAAAAAAAAATCTAAACAAAACGTTTGGCATTAAATTAACTAATTTATGTATATACGTGTTATTGTAATATTATAATAGTCTATTCCACGTGTTGTTAGTATACAACTTTTTGTACTGCGATACCGTTTATCAATAGTCATATATAGTCATGCATTGTTACATTGACGTGTTTTGAGAAATACCCGTTTTTATTCAATAAATTACGAAAAAAATCTTAATATTAAATTAAAATTAAAACTTCCTAATACGTAGGTAGGTAATGAAAAAAAATAATAAATAAATGAAAAACAGCTTCAGATTTTTATTGAAACCAGGTTTTAAAACGAAAAAATAAATAAATAAATCGCCCCGGCAATGTAATATTATAATAATATATAACGCATATTATAAAGACATAATTTGAACACCAATTGTGATAGTGATGATGATGATTATGATACCGGATCGTTTGCGAATATCCAACCGGCAGTCGTCGCGTCCATCAGTTGTCGGCTTTTTTCGCAATCTCGCGCACCACTTCCCTGTAAATGATCGGATCGATGTTTTTGCCCAGCATGTACAGCACCCACCAGTCACCCAACGAAACTTTGTTCGTCACGGCTTTGGCGACGTCGTCGGTTATCAACCTGTAGTGGCGGTACCGCAACGCGTTCTTCCTTGCGGTCGCGTTGTACATGATCAACACCCTATACAGTGAAAAAAAAAAAAACACCGAACCAATAAATAAATATATATGTTACAACCATCAGCCGAACGTTGTTTATTGACTGGTCGGGTTGTCGCGGGTATAGGCGTATATCGTATATTATACGATTTTATACTCTATACATATAAAAAAGACCAAGATTATGTCTGAGGTGTTTTCTATATACTATACTTTCAGTTACGGCCGTCGAACCCCGCGGGACGGGTTTTAACGCGAGCGCGCGTGAGAAACCATCGAGATCCAAACGGAAAAAAAATATACTCTTCCGAACGGATTTCTCATACGAACCGCTTTTATATACATCGTGATATTATATATTATCGTTATTATTATGGTCTTAGCGCGTCGACCGGGCTGGTTATTCTCTATGCCATTATGCGCGGCGGTAATCGATTGCATACCAATATAATATAATTATTATTATTATTCAGTGTGTAATGTGAAGTATACCGCGATCCTTATGCGTTATAATATCCCAGTTTGTTTAGAAATCGAATTGAAAATATTGAAGAGAAAATTTAAAACGGATTTTGTAAAAGTTTTACGTTGAATATGGAGGTTCTAAAAATTATAGAAATATAGTGGAGAGCATAAAAATTTAAAAACGGTAAAAGTATACGGTATAATATTGTAGGTACGACTTATAGAATAATTAAGTGCATTTGACTACGCTCGTCGTTCGTTAATGTTGCTGTTCAATCGTATTACTGATATTTTTTTATTTTTTACGCCCGGATATAAGTGTTAAAATATTAGATACATATCAAAACGTATGATTGCTTTAATTAAGACTTATAAAAATTGTACAGATTTTTACAGTTATAACTCGTGATAGTATACATAATTAGGTATATGTATATATTTTATTCTCGAATAGATTATAAACGATCTCATAATACGCAATGCTAATCATCGCAGTATTTTTAAATAATATTTTTTATAATTCTAACATAACTTAACTAATCACCTAAACTGGTACTATTAGTTAAAAATGTAATCAATTATTGCTTATTTGTACATAAAAGTAAATATTATTAATATGTTACGATGTAATAATATAAGTAATTTTAGAAGTGTAGATCATATTTGTTTAAAATTATCGAGTGCACTTGAGCTGAGAAGTGTGAAAAATAATGTATACAACAACGTATACTAAATTCTCAACATAATAATGAACTGTTAGTCAAATTTATATCTGTTTTTACCATGTATAGTCATGTCAACGATACGATAATTAAACGATATTATTATGACGTCTAGTTCATATTACTGTAATATATACAGTTAATAACGTTAAAGAGATATATTTTTTTATTTCCTAAGTTAAATCATCTTATTGTTGCTGCTTTAATTTTGTAACAAAATTTTTATATAAAATCAATAAAAAATGGCCTGATCATGCTCGAAAAATATAACATATTAATAAAGAGATTTGAAACATTTTGATTTGCTTGAAGTACTTTTCATTTTGTTACGTTTAAAAAACAAAAACATTGTTATTTAGAGATTATATGAATTATGATTTATATTTTTATAGTTTAACCACACAATAAATTACTTATGTAAGAAGGAAATGTAAAATATTTATAAATTTTTATCATCGCCTAGCTGATTTGTATTAGTTATATAAAATCAAAATCATTAAATTATAATATTAATTTCAATATGAATTTCGATTCAAAATTTATTTTATCGCGACGCACACTCATATACAATATTATCATCAAAATAATGTTAGATTATAATTGTAGGTACCTGTGACAGATCATTAGGACCAACGCCACCAACAGCAGTAGATACCAAAACCATATGAATATGTAAGTCTTTTCGTTTACGATATTCAATGGTAATACACACAGCGAATCATGCTTTTGTACGGTTCCTGACGGTCCAAACTTGTGGAATGTGCACTTGGTCACCCGAGGAAATATGAAGACCATCGGGTCCACCCGGTTTTCTTGATGTTCGGTGGACATGCCGATGACACGCAGCCCGTAAGTAATGAACTCTCCGCCAAAAAATCTGTTCATCCAGTATATTTGCAGCACAATGTTAGCCAAGCACATGAACTCGCATATCCAATACTTGGCGGCATACCAAGTATGTTTCTGAAAAAATATACATTTTTGTATATTTTACAATATTTTAAAACATAATTTTCATTTAAATTTCTCAATTCTACCACCAATGGGAAGTCTCTTAAATCTGTTATTCCTGATCTATTTATTATTATATAAATTAAGCTTATTGTTCAAATTTGTAACAGATTGCTAAATAAAGAAGTTAAAAAATAAAAAAAATTTCTCAATTTGTTATTTGGACCGATTTTATTATGAAATATGCTAGGTAGATATTTAATTACATTAATATTTTAATATGATTTGTATATTTTTGACATTTTTTTTCTGTAATTAAATCGGACTTAACGTTATAAGTGGATATCTTTTTCTACTTACAGTTATGGATAGACAATGTTTTTATGGATGTACCTACTTAAAATTCACAATTATTAATTTACAGTAATTTCTACACAATGTCATTATAAATACTCGATTAAAAATATATATTATGTGCAATATATACACAGATATCGTTATAGATGTGTTGTAATGGAGCCACTACCTATGATTTGAATTAACAGAAATTACAATAGCGACCTAATACCAGTTAATAGTTATTAAATATTACTTGTGAGCCATTAAATCATACATTAAATATTATGATTTAATGTCATTATACTGTCTTCAGTAGTTAAGATGCATGTATGTATATACTATATGTACGAGTGATTAAGAGCGTAATAATTGTGTTATTACAATAATTTATAGGTAATTGTATTACCTAAAATTTACTTTCATATAAATCAGTTATTTACAAGGCTATATATATGTATATATATATATATTTTTTTTTTTTCTTGAGCGAGAGAGTCCAAAATATGTATTTTATCTAACACTGAAAGTTTTGAAATTTCATTAAAAATATGACAAAAAAAATATTTTTATGAGTTATGTCTATCCATGTCTTATGACTGAAACATATAGTGAATGTTAAAAATTATTTAGGACATTTTGGAGAGTCCGAACCCCATAAAATCAGATACCACCTTGATTATATCAATATAATATATAGGTATAGGTACAGTCAAATTCTAGTAAATTGCATTTCACGTGTTAATATGATATATATATATATAAATTGTTTTATAATAATAATCTATTATTTCTATCTAGTTATGTGCAGAGTTTGGCTATTAACTGAGCATAGTATTGATGTATTTTACAAAATTAATTTATCAACTTTGTCAGCTTTTTCCTAAAGTGTGAAAAAACCCCACAGAAAATATAGTACCGAAGAGATTAAAAAAAATTCTAGTACGAATTGTTTTTTGAATACGATAATTAATGCAATATAATTAATGATTTTTTCAAAATATTATCGGGATATCGCTTTGTATCAACACAGGTCACCAAATACAAAAGAACCGATACGTAGATACTTATCGAAATCAAGACCGTGGTATAATGTCCAAATTTCTAAAATGTTGTAAAGGAAACATTCATAAAGTAACTAAACTGACAACAAAAGAATTGCGTCATACACTATTGTTTTTAAATCGTACAGTATTGACCGTTCGAGTAACAACACTAACAACTCGTTAATACGTACAGAAAAAAATCAAAGCAAGTTGTTTTAAACGTTAGTGTGACAAAACTAAAAAAATCTACACACACACACGTCCAACCATTTTAACTTATAATGCATATTATACAATATAGATTTTTGAAACGTGTAATAATATATTATTATATTAACCGCGAACCCAGAATGTAAATTGTCGAAAATGAACAATTGGTTGATAAATACCAATGTCAAAAATTCTGCACGTTAACCGACCAAACAATGTGCACGAAAATAATAATATTTTTAAATAATTCACTGTTAAGAGTATACCTCCTAATATACAAATTTCTGTGACTTGTCGGTATGTTAATATTGTATACAATACATACATATCGTTTTAGGCTCTCTCGACTCGTCGTCGTATATATTATTTATATTATTTTCATTTTATACGACGTATACGATCGAGACTAGGACGAGTTACATTATGTACGGCGGCCTCTTAAATTTCAACAAGAATACCTGCTATAATGCCTATAGGGGATCATGTTATTAGTGAGTGAAATTATAGTGCTTAGAAACGAATACGCGACACACTATACACAAGCTCTTATCAATGTCCAAACCACACTTATGGGCATATTATATCATACACGTAATATGTAATATGTGTCGTACGCGTTTGTATTCTCGTGATTTCTGTATAATTATCGTGTTGATGTACTGTTGCTGGTATACCTATATACCACTATAATACGATGTATAATAATTATTATGTTAAACTTTCGTAGGCGTTCATACAAAATACATAATATTATCTCTAGGTGTACCTATATTATACAATGTATCTTTACAGTTTCGTCGGTTTGAATAATTTCCACGCAGCAGCTCGTATTATATAATATGCATGGAAAGACACGATATTGCAGTGTGTATTTATTTTATATGCTCAATATTATAATGATATACAATAGACCGAACAAAGAAAGTGATATATCTACGGTGTAGTGGTGTGTTTTTATAATGTTCTATAAATTACGATATTATTGAGTTGGTAATAACATCGGAGAGGTTAAAGTTTGCGTATATCACCGATTTATTAATTAAACATTAATTTTAAAATATCCAAACAATACACTAGGCGTATGGTGTTATACTGTGATTTTAATAATAGCCCGCTGGTCTCTATATATGTTTGAAGAATACACTTGGTATTTATTTTTTATGACACATACTTCAGGTTCAAGCCACTTAGAAAAAGTCATTTCAATGTCACATGAACGTTAAAAATCAATTTCATCGAGTTTCTAACTGCCGCCAAACACTACAATGCGCAACGTGGTATGCTTACACATATATAACGTTTCTATGAGAAATCTAATTGATGTAATTAAATAAAAAAAAACCAAATCCCTGGCACTGTCAAATGAAAAACGTTAAACAATGTGGTCTACGTGCAATACAACTACGATTCTCGCTAAATCGAATGAATCATAATGATCACGAAAGTTTTGTGTACAAAAATATATTATATTAATATATTATTAGGTACCTATTATTACCGAAATCATATTCACCATATTTTTGGACATAAAAATGCATATTATAACTGTTTTTTTTAATGTTTTAAAAAAATATGGATTTCGTGTTTTATTTCACTATGCATAATATTTGAATATGATACTTATATTTGTTTATTTTTATTACTTTTTAAATTTATTTATTTTTATATTTTTTTGATGATCTTCTACTATAAAAGGTTTAAGTTTCATAAAATCTTTTAAATTAAATTTTTTTGGGAAGATAATCTATTTACTTATTTTTGATGTATTTAAATATTAATTAAAAATATATTAAAATGCTATGATTACCAATTCTAAATAGACTTTTTTCCTTTTAATATTTTAATAATTATTTGTAGTTATAACTGTTTGCTTAATTGAACCACATATGGGCGATACATCGTGGTATTGTTGTATAGTGTATATATATTTTGTAGTATTTTGAACATGAAAATTGTAAGCAATCATATTATAAGATTACAATTTTTCATAGGGACATGCGTTATTAGTTATTACTGAAAAATAGAGGGAGAATGAAAAATTAAAACTAAAATGTATTAGGACGAACCACTCGGGCCAAGATTATAATATGCGACACAACAGCGTTATTGTACATCTGCTTCAACTTTCTTCTGATTGAAAAATACAAAAATAATGACTTTGACCGTGGTAAATTATAAGAAATTTCTAAACAACGAAACAGTTTCCTTTCGTTATTGTAATACGCTACAATAATACAGTTTTTTAACCGCACAACTATACATTGTTTATATATATATTTAGGTGTAATTTTTTATATCATTTTCCGACCGAACGAAAAACTCCTTGACCCGTGACATTTTCCAATATTACTGCAGTGCAGCTTGTCGAATCGTTTGTAAAACATTTCTTATCGACTACGACGATTTGGAAGAATACACCGTTATATTATACGAGTGTATCTTATAATATTATATACAATCGACACAATGCGTTCTATTATTTTGATAGAACAGACATACTTTATATTTTGTCATAAGACAAACATTGTAAGTAAACACGATAAGCATATTAGCGTGACCGTACGTATTTATATAACAATGATTTCTTATAATACTTATATAAGGAATAATTTAAACAATAATATTTGAGTATTGAAATAATTTTGTAACAATTTGTACTATATTCTTTTTCGTAGATCTTACAAATGTTACCAACACCGACTCTTTCATTTTTACGCACGTAAAACAGTCACAACTAAACAACATAATATATCATCACAATACTGCAGTGATCTGACAGCCAAAAGGCAGCTGCAGAAAATCCTCTCGCCGGACCGCCGTCTAAAAACGGTCTCGGGGTAGAAAAAAGTTGAAGAAGAGACGCAAAAGTTGTACAGTGACATCTGCAAAGGTCGACCGTAAACGGCTGCCACGTGTACGTAATATATATACTGCGCATGCGTGTGCAAATGGTAGATACTCACTCTGATGTGGGTAAGCATGTAGTGGACGAGTATTTTCTTCTGCTTTTCGCGCTCCTTCTCGGCGCCCAGTCCGAATTGCAGGCCCATGACCAGCGTGGACATTAACGAGCCCTCCTGCATGTCCCACACCCACTTGGGGAAGTAGCACAACATGGCCTGGAAGAACAGAGCGAAGCACACCCACTGGTAGTACGTGTAATACTTTGGCGGTTCACCGTTTTCGGGCCCAACACCCGGGTGCGCGGCGCCCACGCCCTGTTCCCGTTGGAACGCGTCCGGCATGGTGAAAGTGGACGTGATCCAGCAGTATGTGTTTACCGGCCTGGTGGGCAGCCCATCCACAATGCACTGGATCGGATTGCCCACGTACTGAGTGGCCGTCACCATTATGGAGCATGCGAGCAGCACGACCGTGGTGAACGTGACGTGCACCCGGAAAACCGTGCCATCGATGGTCACCGGTTGCCGCTTGACGAACTCTTTGAGCCCGCCTAACAGCTTCAACATGTTGCAAACGTCGACTACTGCTGCAAATACTACAACGACTACGGAAACGAATACTACTACAGTTACGGTGGTGGCGGTGCACCGGCCGCTTTTGTCATGGCACGTCGATACGACGCACCGCGAGCGGACTTCCGGCGGGAAACGGCGGAAACGACGAAAAGAAATATGCAACGACGTTAATGAACACAATCGCTACGATGGCGGGCGAGTGATTTTTAAATTAATATTATATGGTGCGAGTTATATACGCGACGGAAGCGACACTGACTGAACGACGTGAACACCACAGCTGTCCGTTACTATAATACTGCTACTACTGCTGCCGCCGCCGCCGACTACCGTACGCGTAGCCATCCTCCCCCTTTCGTGATCGCGGGACGCGACAGGGCCACCGTATATACGCGCGCACGTCCAGTACTACCAACGACAACAACAATAACAACAACAATAACTTCGACGGTGTTACGCGTATTATTATTTTCAAACTGTCAGTTTTTCCGTCCGGTCAATTGTTATTTTTCAAAGATCTTTAATATGGTTTTTGTGTGCGTGGAGGTGGGGAAAGAGCTAAGTGAATGTGTTTCATTTCCTCAAAATTCACCGTTGGTGTTTACGAGAACTGCCTAGTCTTCCAGGTGAATATTGGGAGGGGGGAGTGCTTGACTTTGGCCTCTCCACCAAAAAAAAAAAAAATATTCAAAAATCTTCCATTCCTCATGATTAAAATGATAATAATTTTTTTTCAACGTTTATTAATTGCCCACTTTTGCGTTAAGATATCTTATCCCTCCCACCACCGTCAATGATCCGATATCTGCTCTCTGCACATTTTCAGTCGCATATAAAATATTTATCGCGTATACTGTAGCTATTATGATGGCGTGTTACGCGCCACGACTGAGAACCCCTGGACCGGCGTGGCGTCGTCGTTAAACGAAAAGGGGTCGGTCCCGCCGTCGCGACGGGAAACGCGCGCGTCAGTCTTACCGATCCCAAACAAAATCACCCCGAACGGCTCGGTTATGTACGCTCGTACGCATAAAATAAGATACCTATACATACCTGTGTGTATATTATATTTATATAACTTCTATGCGATCGGCCCTACGTGAAAACTGTTGGTCTCGATTTCGTTTTTTAACACACATTCGACTATTGCGGTAGGAAAACCTCACGACATTCGACGCCCGTGCAACAATGATATACGTATAATAGTATACGGTGACTTTCACTCGGTCGCCGCCGACGCAGAGACGGAAAAATAGTTATTTAATGATGATGATAATAATAATACGTATTTGTAGACAAACGTTGCGCCCAAAATGTGGCGGTATTTGAAGCGAATAGTTTCGACGGGCCGGCCGGCCGTACGATGTAATTATTATATACAACATTATTATATTATATATCGTTGGCCGAGAGACGACCCCGAATGATATTTAATCATAGGTTTTGTTGGACGGCGGCGGGAGAACGCTCAGAGAACGTTGTACATTACACACACACACACACACACACACACACACCCACACCCACGCGCACACATACACATACGCATACATATATACACGTATATATATATCATATCGTCAGTATTTTTTTTTCTTTTATATTACATTTATGATAGGTGTACAGTGTTTTTTTACACACGACAATACTCCCGCAAATTCCGAAAACGCGCATTCTGTACACTTGAGTGGCACAGTTGTATATTATATAAAATATCATATTATACTTCAGCCGTGCTACTCGCGTAGTGTCAATGTCGTTGCTTCTAAATTATATTATTAACATAATTTTCTCAGTCCCCGCGGAAAGTGTACGACGGAAACAGCGAAATAAATTATTATTGCTCCGAATTGGCACCCTTTTTGTTAATCGGTCAAACGCGGATCATGAGCTATTCCTCGAAATACATCACCACCGGACAGAACGGAATTCGAGAGTACAACACGACACGATACTTCAAACACATACACGCACACACGGCTGTATAGCTAAGGGGATTAGAATTCTACCCCCCTCCCCAAATGTCTTCGACTTTTTTCCTTTAATTAAGTTGTATATGCGATGTTCGTAAAGTGAGGAATTTAGTGACTATATTTTCCTAGTTACGCCACTATATGACATATAGTATAAATATATTATAATATGCCCGTGGAACGCTGTGTAGTTATTATTTAAGAAACGCGTAAACACACCTACCCCGTTGCGCGAGATGGATGTATTTTTACCCGCATATTATTATCATCGTAGTCATCATCATTGGTGTGGCGATACGAAGTATATATATACCATTACACACGATTCGTAGTCACATGATAGGTGTGTTGTTTTTATTATTATTCTTTTTTTGATTTCACCGCGATTTTTATTTAATTTTTATTAGCCCATCATTATACCTACACGAGTGTAGTGTTAATAAGTATATTATATATATATATATATATATATATATATATATAAATAGATAGATACATATACTAGCATATATTATGTATGATATGCCTTTATAGAATGTACATATATCTGGTATACGTCTATCTGATACGATGCAGTTACTGCTCGCACGATTGCGGCCGTGAACTCGGGACCGCGTGCTTTTTGTTCCGTGTGGTCGTCGGATACTCGGATCTGGATGAATTCTCGACTTCTCGTTAAGTGCTCATGCTCTCCCCCTCAAATACACAATATACGAACCCCTTCCACCCTGAAAACCGGTTTTTCCAGCAATCATATCGTTCCGTATGCGGTGTGTGAATGCATATTGCGTCATGTATGTATAATCTATATATATATATATATATTATGTATTAATGTGCACCAGAAATTCGAATTTTTCGGCTTATATATATATATATATATATATGCAAGCCATGCACGTGATGCATACACATAGACAGCGGAATCCAAATCAAAATATAAAACATAGTCCGAGGTCCAGACGTATACACAACTATTATATGTACCGTATCGTCCGTGTCATAGTATTGTACACGTGGCATAAATATCCTTCGGAACGATCTTCTCCTTCGTCCTAGTCTCGAGTGATTTATCACGAGGTCGAGGTCTGCTGCAATCGTCCGTCTAGAATTATCGGTGGTGTATTACAATAAAGTCTATCCATATGATAAATTAATATTATGACGCGCGCGCGTTTGGACTAGATCGTTTTTTCCCCTTGACAGCAGGAAAACGTTTTTCTATATACTCGCAAAAATAATTATGAATAATTCTATACCTATCTATACATGTAAAAATAAAAAACAACACTTCAAACTATATTGATATTATGGCTTTCACAGTCGAATTTGTTTTTATATTTGGTAAACAATACATTTTCTTAAGGTCGAACGATGGACATATTAGATGAGATGGTGTGCGTACGTAATTGTCGTGCGATGTCTTGAGTATAATACGGTGTTTGACTTTGAGAAAACAACATATAAAAGAGTTGACGAATTTTATTCAAAAGATCTAATTTTTTATTAACGTTTATTATCAAAGAAAAAATAAGGTTAAACATTATATTGTATACATTATACTAATGTTTGACGTCCGGAACGAAACTTCCTATAAAAATAAACACCATACCGTATAATAAATATAATATAATTTAACAGGGTATAAAAACAAATCTATATTTATTCGTCTTTTTATAACAAATATATCGTCAAAAAAGTTGAAATAACGTTTACGTATCAACTAAAATCAAAAAGGAAATAACGCGTACCTATATAATAAAACGGTACCTAAAACGAATGTTTGTTGTCATCGAAACAATAATATATTACGACAGGTGAGGTATACACTATATAGTAAAAAGTATAAACAATTATAAGTCGTAACAGTAAATCTTTTTGTCCCATCTGGAGTGCATTTGGAAATTTATTGAAGGTCCTTTCATTAATGACTTGACATTTTAGAGTAAACGAAAAACGTGGTTATAAATTTATGGGAAGAAACGAAAACAAAAAACCAACAGGAATTCGGTCTAATCTTAAGACAACATCAAGAACATATTTTTAATTTTATGGACATGTTACATCTTATATACGTATAATATAAGTGCTGGCGGTGTTGCAACTCAGTTTTCTCTATCAGTCACAGTTCATAACAATAATAACAACTATAGCAATGCTCCGGCTATTGTGTTGTTTTTGTTATTTTGCTTTAAATATATATATCACTTAATTTTTACAGTTTTACCACTGTCATTTGGCTTCCTCCTAATGTTAATTATGCTGCTCCACAGTTGACTTCTAACTGTGTATTGTAATGATGATATGTTATCCGGCACGAAATTGACATTTCGTACTAGTATACAGTATAAGTTACCAAACAAAAACACTCAAATGCTTTGTACCAATATTGTGATTTGTGATCTATTTTAACGGTCGACACGATTTTTACGCTTATTTCAACAACTAGTTTTTATTACCCTTAGATAACTGCGTCCGGTTTAAATTTAATTTACGAATGTGATTCGCGACGTGATCGTTGAACACCATGTCAAACCTATTGTCAAATAATTTTTATTGGAACGTCCTGAATATTTATTACCATAATAATAATCATTAATGATCCTACAAATAGTCTCGTCATAGTTGACACGTACGCAAGATGTCATTGAAAGGAGGAAGGCTGACACAGATTTTTTTATAGACGAACTTTAATATGAAACTCTTTATTTGAATTAAATATAAATATAGATTCAATACATTTAATCATCTGAAAAGTATTTATTTAGGAATGAATTAAAATACTTGGGACGCATTTATAAATACAAAATCATTTTTTATTAAGATTTATTATATAATACAATTTTAAATTATCATCAATATTAATAATTAATAAAATTGTATTTATTAACATTTTAAATAAATCTTAATAGATATAAATTCATCGTTTATATGGTAAGTGTTTTATACAAATTTTGATTATCTAACAATTTTTTTTAAATCGTTTATAACATATTATATTTTAGTCGTTTATTTTCATTATTCATCTATTATTTTAAAACATTAAGATTAGTAATTTTTTTTTGTTTATAAATATTTAATTACAAAATTTCAAATACTTATAAAATAGTATTAGTAATACTGTAAAACTATTTACGGATGCCGATTTCATTTACGCAACACTGCCGTCATAGTTTTATAAGCATTATTCACTGGTCGTTAGACCAACCGTTCATTACTACAAACCTAGCATAATATTTTATCACTTTTTATTTTTTAATATATTTTATTAGCAAATTAATTATTAACACATACTTGAAATCGATTTTTGTATTAATCAAATGAAACTTGATCAACAATAATTGCTATACTAAGAGACTATTACTTATACATATAGGTCTCTATAGGTAATATTAATCCAAACCTTCAAGTGGTAAACAGAGAATATACATCTATATTTTTGTTGGTGTATTACTTAGACATCGATCATATTAATATATTTTCATACAATATGTATGTGTCCAAGTACTAGGACTACGGTATTATTAGCAGTAACTAAATACAATAATCGTACCCATTATTCATACCATTGTTGAGCCGGATGTCCGAATAAAAACATTTAACTATGTATAATACAAGTATATATATATATAATGTATATTATACTTGTCTCGTTCATTTATTATATTATATTCGTATTGAACACCTTATTATTTTTATAACCCTGCGCTCATGATTTGACGCATTCGTTAAACGTGATTCTGCATTTGGATGGCAGATTATTGTATCGTTGACCAGATTTCACAGACTATAAGAATAAATTCATAAAGATCCTACATAAGAATAGTTTTTTATCAAACGACGACACGTTTACAGATGGTCTCAAAAATTTAATGTAGTAAGAGCTTAATATAGTTTTGTACAATTTTCAATCATTGCTAATATATATCACGAGAGTGTCTTATATTTGCTATTAATATTAACATTTTTGAATTGTTTAATACTAAAATACTAAAATAAGTTTAACTGGTTAACAAAAAAAAAAAAAAAAAAAAAATGAATAAAAACATTATTCAATAATAATATATTCTCCGTAATTTACAGTATCAAATAAATACATTTCTAATAGAAAAAGCAAAAAATTACAAAAAAAAAAAAAAAATCAATGGATATAAAAGTATTATATTTTGTGCAACTATGAATAATCAATACAATATATTGTTTTATATAAGGTTGTAGGTATACTTGAAAAACGTTTATGTTTAACGTCCGATAAAACATTTGGAATTTACGAGGACTATAACGATTTGACAATTTAAGTAATTAATATAAAATATATATTTCAACTTTATAATTTATAAAAACTATTTGAAATAATGATTTGAAAATATAATAACTAAATGTAAATAAAATTATATTAGGCACTTATAAATGTTACTATTTAATATTTATTTAAAGTAATTTTAAAATAAGGTTATTATTCTTAGGACCAGTTATAGTAGAATGAAACTCAAGATTATTTAAACTTAGTTTAAGAATTAAACCAATTTTAAAATTTGCTATATTGTTCAACGGTAGCTTAAACTATGAATAGTTAAACTAGAATTATTTGTGCGTGGTCAGTGAACTTTATGAACTTAATACATCTACACCACGTTAATGTGATTAATATTATTCATTATTACTTTTGTTTAAAAATAAAAGTATCAATAACTATTAATTAATTATTTAATATTTTAGTATATTACATTTTAATATATAAATAGGTACAATAATTTTTTTTTAATTATTATTTATTTAGTTTGCTCATATTATATATTATATATATATAATCTATTTATAGACACCACAGTGTACAATATAAAATATGCATTGTAAAACTGGCTTATTAATGTGTCACACCTTATATATCATTAGTAGACATATATGGTTACTATTAGGTTATTAGGTACCTAGATAAGTAATTGATGTGCATACAGAAATATTGAGATAAAACGTTGTACGTAAATTTAATTAACTTTCTGTTTAATTCTCGATTTTTTGTTGGGATAGATCATGTACATGCAAAGTTTAACTCTGAAACTACTCATTTTAATTTTGTTTTAATCGACATTGAAAAAAAACTACGTGTTCAATAATTTTCAATGGTATAATTATCATTAGAAAAAGTTTATTTATATTATCACAGGGCATTCTTACTCATATAACTAATAATATAATAAATGCAATATTATCGAAAAAAATATATTAAATTTCTGTAATACTAAAAGTAAAATAAATTACTCTATATAGGTATAAAAAATACATATTATAAAATATACTTAATGATATATGCTCTGCTCAGAATCGTTTTTTGCATAAAATGATAATATATCATTGAATTCAAATTTAACACATCTATAATAGTAAATAGTGATCCACTTATTAACACCTAATGTATATAACAATGTAGTACCACTTACTTAATTTCTTATTTTTTATATTCAAATTATTTGGAATTGTATTATCTATATTGTATTTATGTGTAATATGTATACCATTCGCATTATGAATTTAAAGTTTCAAATAATATTCATCTCATAATAGATATGAGTTAAAAGAGTGAAGAAAATACACATCATTGTAAAATTAATAAATTCCGTTTAATTTTTAAAGTAAAAAAAAAACTGTTACAGACAGTCAGTTTTGTATACATCAAATTGATAATATTTAAAAAAAATAATAGGAATGTATGAGAATATTATAATAATATTTTTAATAATATTTCTAAAAGATATATTGAAATAAAAGGTACAATAAATCAAAAATTCTATTACGTTTAATAAATTTCATGATTATAATGTACGTAAAAGTTTTAAATTCCATGAAAAAATCGTTTAAATTATAACATCATTATTCATCATTTTAAAAAGTAAATTTGTCAAATTGCTAACTTCAAATGTACCTATATAAAAAAAATTGTGACTATGTATTTATAATATTTTTTTTACAGATACAAGAATATCTTATGTTGAATTTTATATTAAGTTTTCAAGAATTTTGACTCTACGACTAGATTTTACCGCCATTTAATGAAAAAAAAAGGCGGCATACGAATTTTATCGCTAAAACGAAAATATATATCGTGACAACCGAATTGCGTTTGTGATTATTTAGCGACTGTTCCGATTTGCTTCCGCAATAATAATTGTTTTTCTATTTCTATATATTTGTTGAAAAGCTCGTAGATATAATCTCGATTATCGGTACCTTGTAAATACTGTCTTGCAATTTATTGTTGGAAATTAATCTTGTTCGTGTTATTAGCATCAGTTACAATGTGAAATTTACTTAATAATTATTATAAATTAATTTTTAAAATAAATGTAATATACTAAAGAAATTTCATAACAAACAATGTGGTATAAACCAAAGTATAAAAATAATATAAAAATTGAACTTTTTATTTATCGTAATACATAAAAAAGAATTAGTTACAAATATGTTCACAATTTTAGAAGTTACCCCAACAATAGTCAATTTATTACTTACCGCATCACGAAATAAAATAAATTTGATTTGGTAATGAATATTTTCTTGTGAATTTTAAATTTAGGATTAAATCTATACTAAAATCTCATTGGAACAAAAAAAGGATTGTCAAAACTATTTGTAATATTTGCATGATGACAAGAATGGCGTACATTCAATTAAAAAAAAAAAAACTATTCCGAATAATTGTATTTATTTCTAGCATAAGACTGTAAATGTTCCTAAAATCTTTATGAAAAGAGTATAAATAGTATAATATAAATATTGAAACTAAGTTATATGCTCACAGAAAGTATGTTTTATATATTCAAAAAAAAAAAAAAATAAAAAACTAAACATACATTTTCAGATTAATGGGCTTGGAATACTTATTGTTGGCTATTCTATTTTATACTTAATTTAACATAATTTTTCTATCAAAGGATTGTCGTAAAACACTTAAAACTATACTTGAACATCGACACGAATGGCACCTATGGCCATGCAAGTACTTGGGGTTTATGCCATGTTATGAAATTTAATTTTTTATAAAATCGTGTAAAATAACGATATATCACATTATAAATATAGTTAATAATATATTATATCCTAAACTGACAAATCATCGCCGTCCCGAATCGTTTTTCGTAAATAATGATCCCTGTCATTGCATTCAAATTTAACACATCCAATATAAAGATTTACTCTCCATTTCTACTATACAGCTGATTAATATCACTTGCCGACCCCTCTTTTATTTTTGAAATTTCTATAAAAAAAAATTTCTAAAATTCTTTAAAATTTAATACATGGTTTATTATTACTTTTACTTATCGTATTAAAAAAAAAAATCAAAAATCGTTAGTTACAATTTTTGTTATAAATATTTAAATTTCAAATGTTTACGAAAAATGTCATAATCGCGAAAATTTGCAAGGAATTTCGATATTGAAAATTCATATCATTTTTGTGATTTTTACTTATGGTTGAAAAATCCAATACAAGGTTCTCTATAACTTTTCTTCAAATAATTGTAAAAAAAATTCTTGTGTCAATATAGAAAAAATTTTATGAGCATATAAAATTAAATTTTTTATGAAATCGCGTGAAATAACCATATATTATTATTTAAATATAGGTAATAATATAATACCTATATTAATCTCCTATTAATTATCCTTGACTGACAAATCATCTCTGTTCCGAATCGTTGTTCATAGACAATGATACATATCATTGCATTCAAATTAACCACATCCATTATAGTTACCTACGCTTCATCTCTACTATATACGTAGCAGAATGATACCCACTTGTTCACCCTTTTTTATAGTTTCAATTATTTTCAATTATTTATAAATATTATTTATTATTTAGTTCAAGAATATTTCATTATTGAAGTGGTATGAATAATTAAATTGAACCATCCGATATTACTATAACAATATTTAATATTATATCTAAAGAAAACGAAAAGTTAAAAAATAAAATTATTTCAGTGCCTATAATATATACTTTGAAAATTGGCAAGAGAGGAACATAATAATTATTGTTATTATAAAAGTCTTAAGGATTATTAACAAATAAATTCTAAATATAATGGATATTTTAATAGTTTTTAATTATTAACATTTGCTGTAAATTGTTTAACGATAAGGTTCCTAAAAAGTTGTTTTTATTAAAATTTTTAAATATCAAAATAATTATACTTGCGCAATTTAATTTTTACAATACACATGTACAATATATTGGTACATACCTAATATGAATATTGACAAAACTGGATATTTTAACGAAAATTAACGATTATAGTTATCTATTTTGTTGTAAGTTATTACAAAAATATTACTTAAAGATACCATTTCATGTATTACTGTATAACATCAACAGAGAAATATTAAAAATATTATGTAGATTAGTTTTTAACTGTTCATTTTGTAAACTTATTAACAAAGATCGGTGGCATCGATTTACACGTTAATAACAGCTAGTAAAAATACATGAATCAATATTAAAATATAACTGTACTAGATAATATATGCGATTTTTTTTGGAAATAAATAAATTATTAGTTGTTGTTTAAATGTTTAAATGTCTGGCTATTATTAATATTACAATATGATAATCCAGTATAATATGGTATATTGATCTATCATATATGGCAATCATCAATCATCGGTATTCGTCGCAGACGATTAACGGCTGTAATAATTTCAACGGAGAAATAAAATATACGTACAAATCGTTAAACCGTACTTTAATATATATAACATTTTACAAGCATATGTCGTTTTGTTAAGCTTATTTTTATGAAATATTTCAACATCTTCAATCCAAACCACGGTAGAGACGGATGAGGAAAGCTGTTTCTACGTCGGCGATGTGCAGGTTACTGCATGTTTGAACATTAAATACAATACAACTAAGTTTCACCAAAAAATCGATATTTGCGTGAGTTTAATTTTCTATGCTTTTGGAGCTTTAATTAATTTTTTTAGACATAAAATAAATATATACTATTGCCCCAGACAATCTGCTACACGTCGGTTGACGTAACTATTATGCATATTTTATTCCCGAACGGGCGATGCGTAAGATACACGAGACCGAAAATACGTAATCGTCTATTTTGTATATTAATATATTAATAATTTATATTTATATTAATTGTATAAATTAACGGTTTAAAGTTCTAACCGGGCGAGTACCCGACTAATATAAGTTTACTCATTAGTTTTTTTTTTATCCCTAACAAAAATAAAAAATTTTCCAAAAAGTCACATTAATTGTTTTATTTATTAATTCTTATGACATTGGATATTTATTTCACAATTCTGTGATAACTGATAACGATTTCTCCTCAACCGATTTTTGTTTTTTTTTTGTATAATTTAAAAACGAATAACTGTAGTTTTATGAAAATTTTACCAAATGTTAATGTTTGCATTTTTTATACATATTATAATTTTCAAAATATTTTGACTATATACTTATAGGACAAAAAAAACATATTATAATAGCAAATAGTATAAATAGATGCATTTAATATATATATATATATATTAGTATCACAAACTTTCTGAATATATTCATTAGAACCTATCGATTAATTTTAAAATCAGTAAAAAATAGTATGAGTGTGTATTATTCCTAAACTGGACGATACCGAACGGGAATGGTAAAGTCACTTGTGTGTAAAGAGTCGAAAATGAATAACTGTTTGTATTTAGAAATTAATTTTATTGATTTTGTAAGTCCTTCTTTATTATACGTAGATCATAATATATTAAATATTTGGTATGTAATATTGATTTAATTATTAAACTTTTCAACATTTTTAAAACTATTCATCATTTAATTCAGTCAAACCATAAACTAATAGAAAAATAAAAATAAAGCCTTCAAGTAAGTTATCTGTCTGCTGTAAAGTAGGTGACTACATGTATACCATGTTAAGTATGTCACTATAACGAATTTTTTTGATTTGAATTCAATGTATAACCATTGAGTACAACGTAAAATTATGCTGGTCGAAGATGATCTTATTTTTTGGTGATAAAGTTTACCAGACAACTATTGTAATAATAACCTAATAATTTAAAAAAAAATTCGGATATACAATTATTATAATTTTACATGTGAAATTAATTAGATACCAAAAGTTTTGTATGTAAGAATTGTAAGACAGCTGAAATAGAAAAATAAATCTTATAATATCACAAAGAGTTCTATAAAAAAAAAAAACATATGATTTATCATATTATTATAGTATTATTATCATCCGTGGCAAACAACAATCGTCATAATTTGTAGCAGACGATTAACAATATTCTAATAATTTTATCGAACAGTAGTCAAACAACAGCTTTCATTAAATGACAAGTACTGTCATTTTCATAAAATATTTCAATAATTCCATTCCGAAGCGTAAAGAAGACGAATGAAGAAATAAGGTAGCTGTTTCTTCGGCGGCGGTGAACGTTTGAACTTTAATTTGACACAGCTTGATTTCGCCGAAAAGCATTGAAGGATACTTACGTAAGTTTATTTTCCTATAACTTTGGGGTAGTCATAAATTTACATTTTATACTTAAAATAAATGTTTATTGATTTGCACAAGCTGCTACCCCGATGACTTAGATCTATATTTTATTTCCGATCGTCCAATGCAGTAGTCGGCAACCGGCGGGCTATTGTATACCACCTATTTTAAATTCTAAAACGATGATGTCTCTTTTTTAAATATTTTATGATTTTAAAGTTCTAGACAATAGAATATATATATTTATTTATTTTTCATAGTAAATAATTTAAGAATAAAAAATTTTTAAGTTTGTCTGGCCCGCAAAGTGTTTTTTATTTGTGAATGCGGCCTGAGAGTCCAAAAAGATTATAGACTACTGGTCCAATGCATAAAATTGCCAAGTATAAAATAAAGTCTTCAAGTATACCTGGATCCTGAATGTAGCAATAAATATATATATATTGACTTTACAATTATGTAGTTTTATTCTGTCTATCATGAATTATTGTAGCAAATTACAAGTATGATCTATTTATTACTTTGGCTGGTTAATAATAAAATAAAATAAAAAATTTCAAATCTTGTCATTACATCGGAAAAAAAATTAAGAAAAACTGGAGTTATTAGCCATAATACTTGTTTAATTTCAGTAAAATTAATTTATTAATTTAGTTTTAACTCAAAAATGCTAATTATAGAATGTTGACAATTTTATCAACTGTCAACATTATGATTTCCTGTACATTGTATAATTTTAAAAATATTTTCACTATTTAAAACAATTAAAATTTTTATTTTTTTTTTAAATCAAAAAAATTATCGATAGGCAAATATGATTTAAAATTTAATACAGGGTTCCTCATCAGTTGTTTACTAAATTACTGTAATCAAAAATCTATTGTCCCGATATATTTTTAGGTATAAAGTTTTAAATTAAAATGTTGACAAATTTTTTCTAAATCTATAAAATGTTTAAATTATTTTTTCATTAAATGTTCGTAATGTCTTTTTATATAAAAATTTAAAAATTTAATATAGGTAATACCTAATAATTTTTATACATTTTTTCTACCTATAAAAAAAAAAATGTTTACTGGAAAGTTACATTATTTTTATGACTGTTCGAACTTCAATATTTTATTACTTATTGTGTGTTAATTATTCATCCCAAAAAAAAATTAATTCTTCTAAAACGATTTTTATATTGTGTTATAGTTTAAAAACAAATAATTTTATACTCTGATAATTTAAAGTTTTAATCAATTTTTTATGAGAGTATTTCTTACTTAAATTATTATTTTAAAAATATTTTGAAATTATATATATTAACGATGTTTATTTTTTTTTTTATTATTTAAAAATAACATTATTCTTGGAAACATAAGACTTTTACGTGTTTGTTATAATATACGCAATGATATTTTTGACATAGAATGTAAATTAATCTTAAGCTATTATTGATTCTAATAGTTTATTCACATTATTTTACGGAATAGTTGTACTTCTTGGATTAAAAGTTAATAGCAAGAATATAATACGGTATAAATTATACTTATTATTTATATAATAATTATAATAAATTCAATGTTTCCAGAAAAAATGTAACCCGTCAAACTTAATACAAAAAATAAAATAAATTACTTAGCAATATCAATAAACATATAATATTATGAGACACAATACATCATACTTATACTAAGTAGATATATACTGACCGTCTCAGTATCGTTTTTCTAATTTAAATTTAACACTCTAATTACAGTAATCTACTTAATACCTAATGTATAAAGCAGCGGAAACCACTACCTTAACTATAATTCAATACAATTTTTGATTATTTTGTAAAATGTTACTGAAAATTGAATCCCCCAAAACACTGATTAGGTACTATTTGTTACATGAAACCACAATAAAAGAAATGTATGAATTTGTTTCTATTATGATAAGTGTCTTCAGACACAAAAGCTACAAAGAAAGGCAATTGTATCTAATGTAAAATGTAAGGTCAAGTTAAAACACTGCGTAGTTAGAATCAAAATAATACAGAAACAATAATTCAGAAACATACCATTATTGATCATAATTCTTTTTTTTAAATATTTAATAATATAATTATTTTTATGTAGCTTACTATTTTCATAGATTAAATAAAATAATTTGTAATCATTTACATTAGAATAAAATATTAATACTGTACAATATCTATAAAGATTTGGTCTATTTTATGTTTCAATTTTACGTGTGTCAAACAGCTAAAATAGAAAAATAGATCGTATAATATTACAAAGAGTACTATAAAAAAAATAACCATATGATTTATTATATAATAATATTCGTCATCCATGGCAATCTACAATCGACGACATTCGTCGTAGACGATTAACAATTCTATACTAGTCTTAAATCTTAATGAATAGTCGTTAAACAACAGTCTTCAGTACATGACAAGTACTCTAATTTTCATTTCGTGTAGTTCATTTTCATAAAATACTCTTTGTACTCTCATTTAGAATCACGTTGAAGATCGACGTTAAGAAAATTAGTAGTTTCTTTGTATAGACTGTAGATTGACACAACTCGGTTTTCCGGGAAGAGTCGGCGACTACGTAAGTTTTTTTTCTTATTCTTTTTTGGTTTTAAATTTACTTTTTAAACTTAAAATAAAATATATTCATTTATATGAACAATACGCTACCTGGACGATGTAATCGATGTAAACGCATATTTTATTCTTCTGGGTTCAATGAAAAAATAGTACACAATGCCTGCTTATTTTATTCATTTGTTATAGTAGACAAAAAATGTGCGAGCTAACAACGATGTATTCATATCAATCGCGATTATATTTTATAAGAATAGAATATTATTAGCAAGTATTAATATGCGCTATACGGCTGTGCCTTAATTTAACGGTTATTCTCTGTGAAATGTACACAGTCGTGTATGTATGAGTACTTTGTATATTGATTACTAGCATTGATAAATAGTTTTATCGTTTCAATTATTAAATACAACTTAAAAAATTCGTATTGTTAAATTTTATTTTTTTAAATTATATAAAACTATAATTATTAAAAAGCCTTATAAAAATTATTCTAAATAAATTCCAGGGTGCGTCGAAAGCACTATTACCTGAACTATGCGTGGCCTATGAAGTGTATAGATCATTTCAAAAGTCGTTATTATATAATCTTAGATAATTCATTGATATACATTTAGTTAAATACATTTTTGCCAGAATTAGTATGGTAACGACTATAAAATTGTATCATAATATGTTATTTTTGTACATTTTAAATCAATACTGATGTATCGAATAAACATAATGCTATAAATTAAATGCTTTTAAATATTTTTAAAATTATATTAAAATTATTAATTAAATATAATATATATATTATGAGAAATATTGTATTAGATTTCAGTTTTTGAAAAAATACATTTGTTTAGCAATAAATTTTAGAAATAAATTATACAAATTAAAAACTAACTACTAATATCAAAAAATAATAAAATACAAAATTTAATAATATTATAATTTATAATTTTTAGATTTTAATCAGTGTAACGATTGCATTGATTTTACAATCATGTGTGTTTTTCTTTTATTATGATTAGGTTGAACGTTCAACTTTGAGGGTGTTTATAGATAGTAAATTTAAAATAATTTGTACTTTAGGAAGGTCAAATACAAAATGTATATTTCAAAATTTATAAGTGTCAATGAAAAAATATTCGTTGGGTCAAAATTTCAACAATTTAAAACGAGACATTTAAGGTTTTCTGGATAATATAAAGTTATAGTAAAACAAAATGATGTATATAAACGATAAATATCGATACTTAATACTAAATTTATCAATATTATTTATTTTGTTAAAATTTTAACATATTATTCGTGAGAACTTAAGACTTAAACGTATAGGTATATATTGCTATAGATTATACAATACACAATGAATTTATGGTTCATTTAAAAAATTATATCATATCAACTTACTGATATACTAAAAGTATTACAAACGATTTTAATAGTAATATTAAAAAAAATACTACCAAATATACTTAGTGATAAATATCAGTAGATAGTCACCGCTCTGAATCGTTTTTCTTAAACAGTCATTTTAAATATTATAGTATTGAACTAAAATTCATTATTTAATACACCAATAATATATGTAGTCTACTTTACAATAAATGCACAAAACAGTATCTACTCTGCTTTCCAAGTGTCTTACCTTTTTTATGCTTAAGATTTTACAAATAAGATTGAAGCCTCAAAATGTTTAGGGTTTTAATTGTTTTAAATTAAATTATATTGCAATCACCTATTTATACTAAATATATAATTGTATTTAGTTTTCATTAAATTCTCTGATGCAAGTAAATAAAAAAAAAAATTGAGGTTTAAATTAGATGGTCACTGATTTGATGTTGTAACTTCAGCACTGATATGGTATGACAAATGCTCTAAAATCTTATATTAATATTATAGATAAAATTCTATAAGGTTTTTATGAAACTGTTTTTATTTTCATTCGTGGAATCATTATAGGTAATAATTTTTGGACTGATGTCTTCAATTTCAATTTCCACTTATGTATAATAAAAAATAATAGTTTAATTCGTATTAATAAGTAGTATTTTCTAACATATTATAATGTTATATGTTGTCTTAAAAATAAGACTTAAGGTCACAAAATCCCAATGGACTGAATTCTTCAAAATATAAAACTACTTAAATAATTAATAATATATTTTAATATATTATATAAAAAATCAATTAAAATCCATGAATATTGTGGTCAAGTTAGTTACAAATCCCAAAACTACACGACGATCTTGATATAGGATACAAAATACTACAAGAAACCCAAAAAATTCCTCAATTATCTTTGAAAAATCCCAAATATTCATTAATAATCATTGAAAATACATAAAAAAAAAAGCTAAAACTCTTTAAAAAATCCATATAACTCATCATTAATTTATTGAAAATCGAAATAAAATCTTATAAAACCTTAAAATGTATTAATGACTCCATTAAAATCATTTAATATAGTGGTCAAGTTACTTATGAGTCCAAAAACTCCACCTTGCTCCTTGGGTATAATAAGAAGTTCCTTAAAATACCCTTAAAAATCCATAAACATACCTAAAAAACCTGAAAATTCTTGGAATTCTTAAAATAATCCAATGAAATCCATGAATATCGTGATAAAATTACTTATAAAACCCAAAAATCCAAAAGGCCATCGGTTTTTAATGAGAAAATCCTTAGAATAACCTTAAAATCCCTAAACATACCTAAAAATCCTAAAAATTCTTAAAAAAATCTAATGAAATCCATGAATATTGTGGTCACTTTCATCAAAAATCCCAAAAATCTACGTTTCTTCTAGTTTATTATAAGTAATACCTTAAATTATCCTTAAAAGTTTCTATTAATCATTAAAAACCTATAAATCCTTAAAATATCCTTAAAAATCTCTAAACATACCTAAAAAACCTTAAAATCCATGATATTCTTTAAAAAATCCAATGAAATCCATGAATATTGTGGTAACATTCATAAAAAATCCCAAAATTCCACGATTCTTCTAGTATTTAAAGAACGATTCCTTAAATTATCCTTAAAAGTCTCTATAAATCTTTAAAATCCTATAAATCCTTGAAATTCTATGAAATCACCATTAAAGTCCAATTTTATCGTGTCCAAGTTACTTAAAAATCCACAAACTTCAAATGGCTTGTGTGCAATGAAAAATTCCTTAAAATAACCTGAAAAATCCATAAACATACATAAAAATCCTTGAAATTCTTAAAGAAAATTCAATGATATCCATGAATATTGTGGTCACTTTCATCAAAAATCCCAAAAATCTACGTTTCTTCTAGTTTATTTTAAGTAATACCTTAAAATACCCTTATAAATCTCTTTAAATCTTTAAAAACCTATAAATCCTTGAAATTCTTTACAAAACTCCATAAAAATCCAATTATATCGTGGTCAAGTTACTTAATAATCCCAAAACTCCACATTGCTCCTTGGGTATAATAAAAAATTCCTTAAAATACACTAAAAAATCCTTAATATTCTTTAAAAAATCCAATGAAATCCATAAATATCGTGATCACTTTAATAAAAAATTCCAAAACTCTACGACTTTTCTAGTTTATTATAATTAATTCCTTAAAATATCCTTAAAAGTCTCTGAAAATCTTTAAAAACCTAAAATTCATTGAAATTCTTTAATAACTCCATTCAAATTCATTAATAGGATATTCAAGAATATCGTGGTCAAATCACATATAAATCCCAAAACTCCAAATTGCTTCATATGTATAATGAGCAATTTCTTGAAATACCCTTAAAAATCCATAAACATACCATAAAATCCTTGGAATTCTTAGAAAAATCCAATGAAATCCATGAATATCGTGGTAAAATTACTTATAAAACCCAAAATTCCAAACAGCCTTCGGTTTATTATGAGAAAATCCATAAAATAACATTAAAATCCCTAAACATACCTAAAAATCCTTGAAATTCTTAAAAAAAATCTAATGAAATCCATGAATATTGTAGTCACTTTCATAAAAAATCACATAACTCAACGATTCTACTACTTTATTAGGGGCAATTCCTTAAAATATCCTTAAAAATCTCTTCAAATCTTTAAAATCCAATAAATCCTTGAAATTCTTTAATAACTCTATTATAATTCATTAATATCATGGTAATATTACTTATAAATCCACAAACTCCAAATAGCTTCTTGGGTATAATGAGAAATTCCTTAAAATACCCTTAAAAATCCCTAATCATACCTACAAATCCTTGAAATTCTTTAAAAAACCCATTACATATATGAATATCGTGGTCCAGTTAATAAAAAATCCCCAAATTCCATAGTGATATTGATGTCGGATACAAAACTCTTCAAAAAACCTTTAAAATACATTAATGTTCTTTGAAAAATACAAAATATTCCTTAATTTTCTTTGAGAATCTTAAACTATATCTAAATTTCTTAGAAAAGTCCATGAATTTTCACAAATATTAAGTTAAAGATAAATAAGAAACCAAAAAATCTAAGAATATTCTATTGTAGAACATAATCTCTTCTGAAAATCATAAGAAACACTATAAATTCCACATTTATCATTGAATATCCATAAAAAAAATAAAACATCCTCAAAATTCTTTAAAAATACATTATTTTCTATGAGTATCGTGATTGAATTATTTATAAAACTCAAAACTCCGCGATGCTCCTAGTGTATAATAAGAAATTCCCTAATATATCCTTAAAAATCTCTATAAATCCTTAAAATCTAAAATCCTTAAAAGTCTTTAAAAAATCTATTTTAATAACTAAATATCGTATTCAGCTGACATAAAAATTCCAATTCTTCATGATATCATGATGTATGATACAAAATTCTTCAAAAAACCCTTTAAATTCCTTAATTTTCTTTAAATAATCCCAAATATTCTTTAATAATCTTTGAGAATCTATAAAAAAATTCTAAAATTCTCTGAAAAATCCATAAATCTTCACGAATATGATGTTAATGATGCAGCACTTTAATCGTATATTCATCACCACTGTCATCCCGCACAATAACATCGCACGCATCACATCCGCTCGCCGTCCGTTACTATATCATTACGCATAGCTAAAAACGCTCGCGATGTTCTTCCGTTCCCGACCGTCCACGAGAAAATATTTCAATGAGATGACTAGCGCCATATACTTCAAGCTTATCTCGTATGTGTATACTACATTACGCCATAGATTTTTTTGATTTTTAGTAATAAACATTTAATTTTTGATATTCGTTATTAGTTGTTTTTTATTTAATAAGATGACTCGTTCGAAGACTAATCAAAGTTTTACTGATTATGCGCCACGTAGAGTCGTTGACCCTATAAAACGACTTACAAAATTGTTATTCTCTGTAGATATAGAACGTTAGCTTAAAAATATTTGAAAATAAAGAATGCAATTATCAATTTTTATCACAAATTATTAAGGCCGTAATACTATTATTCTCGAACCACAAGGGTTACATTTACTATTATTTTACGTATTCTAATTATTTATTATAATATTGTTATATTGTTATACAGCTACACTTATTGTAAATATTATTTTTATGGAATAAAAACGACGGTTCGACGTCAGTATAAATGTATAGGTGTATATAAACGACTAAGTATAAAATACTAATATTAATAATAATCTATTATTATACTATTATTATACTTTGCACAAACATAGAGTGTTGTATAGTATCCTGGTGTATAGTATAGGCAAAGTAGGTTACGTTACTGTTGTGTTCTGAGTATTCAATATTTTTAATAATTACCATTTTGTCCATTGCAACTTCGTTCAATGAGAGAATGTATATTAATAATAACGTCCATAACACACCGGTCCCCGCCTTACAAAATTCAAAATCCCCACTCTTCAGCACCAATAATAGTCGCAAATTTCATTCTCTCGGAGAATGGAATATAGTACATACATTCATCCGATATTTTGTGCACACAGTCAAAATATCTAAAATTCTGAATACGATGAAAGATCGATAAGACAATGAATTGTAATTCTATAAAAAATGTTTAAATTAAAATAAAATGTACAAAAAATCAACACATAATTTCAAAAATATAGTCATAAAAACTATTAGTTAGTATAGTGATGTTCATATATCCAAATAATTCAAATTTTCACATATCTCGATATGTCATAGTTATAAAGGATGGTTTTAAAAATATGTAAAATGTACCTATAATTTCAAGTTTTACTGACTTAAATAAAATATAGTCTAAAACAGGAGTGTCCAACCCGCGGCCTGTGGTAAATTTTTATAAGGCTCTCACTTCAATTTAAAAAATTTTAAATTTCAATAAATTTCAATTTATTTTTTTTTTTATTATAAATAAATCAATTTTTACCGTAAAAACTAACCTTCCACGATAGATAGCGATTTTGAATACTGTTTAAAACCGTTAAAAAGCAAGCAAAATCGATATTAAAACCAAAATCAAAATAGGAAAAAATAATTACTAATAACCGAAATCGAAACCGAGATTGAAAAAAATAAATACCGATATCCAAAACCAAAATCAGAATCGAAAAAAAAAATTTCAGATTCAAACACTGGTTATAATATTGTATTCTGTATCGTATATATTATAAATTTGGTTTCAAATATTAGTACTTTTTTTTATATAATTAATTTTGTTATCATGCAACACTAACAAATGCAAAAAAAGTATAAGACTATAGGTACTTCTTACACAGGTTATTTACTTGAAGTGACTTTATTTTTTTTTGTTTTGTATACATTTTGAGTATTTGTGGCGTGAAGCAGTAAGTTTCCGACTCTAAAACTTTGCAAACACAATTAGGTGTGTTACCAAAACAATATGAGCACGTAAAAACGAAAAATTGTCAATTTTATTTTTTTTTCATATTGGTTAAGGCTGGTTTTTCATATAAAAACTCATTTGTCATCGTTTTGAGAGTGAACTCACGAAACACTTAGAAATAGTCTAGAACAATTAAAGGAACTTCGCTTTACCTTTTATATCAATTATAGTTGCGATTATCTAAAATTTTACCACTAAAGGCCTCGAAAAAAAGTTTTTTTGTAAAAACTTCATTTTGAACATTTTCGGGGTGAACGAGTAAGTTATTCGACTCTGAATCTTCGCATCAATCGCATCCTTGATGAAGTGTGGATTGTCGCCCTATATTTTATAACATAACGAACAATTTGGACGTCCCCACCCCCTTTTGTAAATCCATTTCCGTCTTTTTTAAACGGTATTCTTATGTTTTTCCCTCAACCCTTTTTAAAAAAAAAAATTTTTTGGTACTTTTCCATTAATTTGGGTTTTATTTGGTTATTATTTTTTAATTTGTATCTATTGAATTAAAAATTCAAGTACTCGGAGGACCACCGGATTTATACGGCTCTTATCGAAGTACTAAAATACAATTATAATTTTGTTTATTATATTGTGAAGAATTAGCTAAGATTGTTGTTCATTTTTGTCGCTAGATAGCACTGCAATAAATGATTTTTATTTTTATTTGAATATACTTTTTAATTGTTTTATATTGTATTATTGTTTTGTCATAAATAACAATATCATCTAATCCATACAATACATATAACATTAACATATTATATTTTTTTTTTTACATGAATTGCTAACACTGACCAATGTTTATATAGATTTTAGTGAAAAATGATAACTCTAAATCACATACTACCTACATTCTCGTACAAATCACACAAAAACAATATTTTTTAATAATTTTTATACTTTAAAATTGTTTTATGAAAGGTTTACTCGTAAATTTCAAAATGTACATGAATAAATAGGTAAATGGAAATCATTTTTTTTTTTTTGCCATTAAATATATCTAAAATTTTTATTTTTGTTATAAAGAGGGCTTAGGCATCTGTTGCATCTTGCATATATTACTGTTATTTTTCCTTTTACTTTGTTTTAAGCACATAAAAATGCTATAAGAGTTCCAGCAACTGTAATGTATGTTGTATAGAATGTGGTATTTTTTATTAAAATAACAATAATTCCAGAATTGTAAATATGAACTAGTAAAAAATTTAAATACAAATAGTTTTGAATCATGCATGTACTTTAAATATGCAAGGTAAAGGATTTATTTACAAGTGTTAATAACAAAACATCGAAAAAAAGAGTGTCGATAAAATTAATTTTTATCTTCTATAACTGCCTTAGACAAAAGTTTTTAACAGTTATCTTTTTTTCGTGTTTAAAGAATTCTTTATATTAGGCGCGTTCTCTAGTGACCTCTTTTACCGCGATCCTTAAGTTTATTTGAACTCATGTAGATGGCTCTGATTATTCATTCATGGCCAATGATTGATTTTTTCAAAATCTTCTAAGATCATTCTAAATTTAAATACTTATTCCAATATACACTATTCTTAAAATTTAATTTACTAGCAAATCATTATAATTCAGTTTAATTAAATTATATAAGTATTAAGTATTTTTGATTTATCTGAAAATCAATCTCTAATAATGGTTGTTTGAAATAGACAGTAAGAGTTTATAATTTTCAAAACAAATTACTCGCTTAGTCAGGATGCCACAACCGATTAGGCCGGGTTCATTCAGAAAAGTCAATGGCCAATGGCTTAAATAAATATATCATTCTTAAATAAACATGGTCAGCATTGTATATTTGAATGGAAATATATTCTGGTTTTTTTAATTTCTTTTTTACAGTTATTGTTAGTGAATATTATATAGTATTTATATGTTTATGTAAATATAAAATATCCTACAGATTATTAAAATTTAAAACATTAAACTTTGTTTGAAACTGGTGTGGGATGAGAGAGGTATTATCCAATCAAATTTTGCTAAAATAAGATTGTCCTTTGTGAAATAATATTCTTAAAAAATAAAGCAATAGTTATAATTATGAAATGTAAAATATTATGTCACCAAAAAGGCGATAACTAAACGTCTAAACTAACAAAGTTATTAAAATTACGATATTTAAAAGTAAATAAATAAACAATAATTACATTATATGGACCACAAATTTAATGAAAAAGACATTTTTCCTTATCCTTATTATAATTAATAATAACTGGTTAGTGGTTACTGACAAGCTTTATAGTGATAAAATAGTTCATGGTTTTTAATTTTAATATATTTGACATTTTGTATCCATATATCATTTCAAATAAACTACCTTGCAATATGCTATTTGTATAGATTCTATACTAAATTTAATTCTGCTAAATTAATAATTTTTGTAATTTACCACTTTTAACCCGAATTTATCTACATTCCTTAGTCCCTTCCGATATACAGTTGAAGATTGCAGCTGTGCATGTGCGATTATTTGATCCAAATTTTAATTGACAGCAATAATCATTAAATAGGGTAATGTTAAAGCTTTAGAATTATGGTTTTATTCATTTGTTTCGCGTATTAATTTAAATAAATAATACATTCTGATGATGTTATACGAAAAATATCAAAAATTCTAAAATATTTATCATTTAGATTTTATATTTTTAAGTCGGACTAAATTCGCCTGACTTTCCTTCTGTTATATACTTATATACCTGTACATAATACATTCAATAATAAATTGACATATTATTATGTAAAATATATATACTAGTGTAGTAGTATGTATGTCACCATATCGGATTTCCTAAATTAATAAATAATAACAGTTAACTAATGATAATATTATTTTGTAAACTTTAGAACTTGGTAATTTTATTAATAAAATATATATCTATTGTTATATATATTTTAATAGAATTTGTATTGTCAGCAGTATGTATGAGTGCGTATAAGCTTAAACAGTTTAAGTTTTTTTTTTTTTTTTGACAACCTTAATTCATTTATTGTCTTTATGAGTAAACATTTCCTGACTAAACATTTCTAATGTCACCACAACTTACACGTTATTTATATTATATAAGTTTTATGTTGTATAAATAATATCCTATGTTTGCAACATGAACCAAAAACTTTGAAGATATTATATTAAGTGATTAAATTATTATGATTTATATTCAAGCAAAGGACGATTTAACTGACGTTTAATACTTATAAGTGTAATAATAAAAGGTTAAAGCTACGCATTGAAAGAATGATCGATTTTTGCATGTCATTGGTATTTATACAAAAAACTAATAATAATAATAATAAATAATATTCGTTAGCTATGTACTACGCATATGCTAATGAACCGAAACTTGAAATTACCAACAAGTCAATAATAACATGGTTATTGATGATACGTTTTATTCCCTACACGTATAAATGTATAATTTATATTCAACTAATGCTACCTATAAACTTTAAAAATACAAAAGATGCTCTCACTCATTATACAGCCACGTGATCAAATTTGCTTTGAAAATTTGAATACTACACATTACTATACATATTTAGTGGGAAAATATAGCATTTTATGTGTACATATACTATATAGGTGTTTAAACTTATTTCCAAACCAAATGTTTTAATCAAACAACTGTAAGTATTGAACTATAATTGCACAGTTGAACATGTTATTTTATGTACATAAATACATGAGTATTACATTAAATTACGGATTTACCTCCGATATTATGTGTTAAAATTTAAAAAATATTACCGCAAAAATTACTCAAAACTCGTTATTAGTTACAACCTATTTATAATAGAATTAGGTATCTATTTAATTATTAATCATAGTAAATAAAACAACATAGTTCGTAATTAAATTTTATGGAAAGTCTTCGGACTAAGTACACCTATTTAAGAACATTTTGGAAGTTTGAAAATATCAAGATCGTAACAATAAGATAGTAAAGGTAAATGAGAATTATTATTGACTATCGAGTTTATTCGCAATCTTTAATACCATGATAGTTGATAGTAAATCAAAAACAGGTAACAACTTATCCTACTTTTGTTGTATACATTACCTATTTATAAAAGTAATAAACCAAAATATAAAATTATTAATAAATTTTAGTAGATTTTAAATTTTTGTACAACTCAACATTTTTGGCTTGCACAAATACCTCCTTAATAATATAATGTATGTTTTTTTTTTTATTTAAAAAAGTTCAAATTACTCGCAATAAATCGTTTATTCAATAAATTTCACAAACTTTCTATTTAAATACCCAGTCAATATGTATAAAAAATATTTAAATAATTATTTTTATAGTCCAAAAATGCCTGGGCAACGTATAGAATTCTCTGATTTTCCACATTGACCGAAACATACGCACCAAAAATAACAAAACTCAAACATGACGTTCATTAAATCACGAACTCTCATCACACTCTAAACATATGGTGGTGCTACTAGACCATATTAGTACACCATATGTGTTTTTATCCTTCCACGTGCATGAGAGCTGTGACTTAGTTCGTTTAAATTATCGGTCGTCTGACATATAATATGTTATTATTGTATATCATTTGTTGTAGTATATACATAATCGTAATTTTTTCAAGCACTTCGCTCCTAGCCACAGAATTCGAATCATTCAGTATATTATCATGAATAAATCACACAATCAAAATTATAATACAAAATAGAAATAATAAGTATAGTCAATCGGACAAAAATCAAAACCGAGCAAAACACTGAAGTTTAAAACATAATATATTAAGACTTGTGTATAATATGTATAACAATATAGCGTAGCGTGAGTTTTTACTTAATGATGTGTTCAAAGTTTTAAGACAATGAATTTGTGGAGGGCACACCGACAAAATATCGAAATGTATAATATTTATATGTAATCAAAAAATCTACCTACATTTTAATAATTAAATGTTTTTATTCTCGTATTATTTATTCATTTATTTACCCATAGATTCCACTAAAAACTAATTTAATCTGAAACGTTTGTTCTTTGTGTACGTTTATTATATTTTGTTACACAACGTCACAAAACAATGGGACACCCCGAGTAAATACAATTTAAAATCTTACAATTTAAAAAAAAATCGTTTTGCTTCCGAAGTTATAATTGAATTTTATGCTCGAACGAGTGTATTTACGTCTGGCGTCAGGCAAAACGTACTGAGCGAATGTTTTTTTGCACTAAGTAACGAGGTAAAAATATAAATTATTATATTATTATAATCAACACAATTTGTTTTCGAAAAACCGCTTCAGTTCGAGTAGGTGAAATTGGTCAAGTCAAGATTTAATGACGTGCCATTATAAACATGTACCTACGCCGCATATTATGGTACGTATGTACTATATGTAGTATGCACGCAATCTCATAGTAAGAATTTTTTTCTCTTACACCGTTTGTAATAATAACAAAGATCGCTTGTCGGTCGTCTGTGGTAAAGGAGTGGTCGTAAAAAGTCGTGTGAACGAAATCGTAAAATAATTTTTCTTCGGTTACAAAAAAAAAAAATTATATTAGATTCGATTAAACTATATATAAGTTTCAATCGTTTTAACCGTTTTAATAATTATATACACGAGACCATAATATTATATTATTTTACAGATGTTTCCGACGGTTTAATCAGATCGTTACTTTCACGACGATTACAGATAATATAAGTGCAAAGATAATATTGTATATCCTATAAAAAAAATATAAAATATTAATTAGCTCGACGATCCGACGCATCAAACCCTTAAAAAAAAAAAAAAAAGAAAAAAACCAAAAATCTACGCGAGTAACGTTTAGTGTTTACCCTACTTTTCCCCGTCGACATCGTTACAGTAAATCATAGTATTATTAATTATTAAACTGATTAAATGTTAGGTCGTTATTAATAAATGACAATTTTCTAATATTACACATATATAATAATATTATTATCACTGAAAAAATATTTGAATCGATCATTATAAAAGTTATAACTTTATAAGTATACCTATTAATATATTATAACGTCATGTTGTACTTAAACTTAATTCGTACTTGATCGGCTGAGTAAAATAAATCACATTGTTATAACATTAATCATCGATCGGACGATACGATCATCATTATCAATAATGAAATACTATATTATATTTATAATCGAGATTAGATCGGATATAGGTTACCTAACGTAATAATATTATTGCCGAACTATCGATATCATATAGTCATATTAATAATAGACATGTATTTTTGTGTGGACACGGTTTCGCCAAATGGCGTATTGTTAGATATGATATTATTACAACGAAGATAATAGTATTATGTGCTTATTGTTTGTAATGATTTCGTTCTGTTGGCCTAGCTCGTTTGATTAAGAATATCGTCCATGCTGTCCAAAAACCGTTTATAATTTTAAAGGTCACAACACTCACAACAGTTAAAGGTCAAATAGTTTTGTCGTGTACGAAATTAATGGCGATAAGATTTATTTCTTGCGCAGTCTGCGTTTAATCTTTAATAGCGTATGTATGCAGTCATGGCGGATCGCCATTATCAATTTGATATTTTAAATCCAATTCCTGCGACCGTAGCGTTGTGCGGGCATTATAACACCGTTGTTGTGTGCTCGACCACTAACGCTACAACTCACGGATAACAGGAATGAAAAATAATATGATTGTCCCGACACGCGTCTGCGTCCGGAATACAAAAGTTAATAACAATTATTATCGAGAGAGAGAAATAAAAAGGGTAGACCGGTTTAAACACGAAGCGAGGGGATGTCGTGGTATTGCACCTGGCCTTATAACGCGTAACCCAGCCGTGTATAATGTATTCATCGTACGTAATGTTGTGCCGGAGCAGTGTTTACGAGGGGAAACACAGCCGGGGCCTGTAAGGTACTCGCGGCGGTACGCATCTCTATTGTGAACGCACAAAACGTAACGTCTGCCGCGGCCGCGTGTACGTTTTGTACTCGTAAGTCGTAAGTATGTACTGGGTGGGTAGGTGTACGTAGTAAATGCGATGTAAAACGTTTAAAAAGCGTTTCAAACCGAAACCGCGTTTATAATCATTATTAACGATGCGAGTATCACAGCGTTGTCGTGCGTTTTACGCGCACGATTGGAACCCATCAGAGAGAGGTCCCGTACATAATTCAAATCGCGTCTCCGTCGTATCATTTCTTAGATCGTACGGTACGCCGTGTATTATGATTATAGTAGCTAATAGTAGAGGTACACGGAAACCGTACAAGTGTATTGCGCGTATATATACGAAAGTGGTGAAACGATTTGAAAAAAACGTCTGACGTGCGAGGGGAGGATGAAAAATAACAAACCGAACTACAGTTAAAATTGTTTTTTTTTATGAAGCTTGTATAGTTATTCTAACATATTAACACTGTAATACGTCGTGTATCATATTGTCGGACGTATTATTGTTTTTTTTTTTTTAATTTTTTGTTTTTCACTTAGTGGCTATTGCCTATAATAAATAATGTCTAAAAAAATGTTTCGTCGAGGTAAAGAATGTGTACGGGGATTTAGTCCTCGGTCGAACCTAACGAACACTAATCGTTTAAAGGAAAAACCAAACAATAATATAATACTACGCATATATTACACGGTGGTGTAGGCCTGTTATTTTGGACGATTCGGAATGCTCTGCGCGATGTTCTGTTATTTACGAACGTATTAATATGTTATTTTTAATAATATAATATTATTATGTGTGGCTGAATGCAACGATTCAAATTAAACCGTTTAATTATACAACAAACCGGTTTATCGAGGAAGTTTATCAGTTAGTTACCGTTGTTTACGATTAAACAATTTATTAGAATTTCTAGATTCTGTTGTGCTAATTAAGTGCTAATTTTTTCTTTCGTTTTTTATTAAATATTACACTTTTTTATGTCGGTTAGTAAGTGTATAGTATAACAACAAACTACAAGTAAACCAACAGCTAACCAAAACTTTAATAATAATTATACGTATATAAATTGCACACAAATCCATTGTACTCGACGAATTAACGGATGACTAAAACGCTATCGACCAAAATCAATGACGGTTTAAAATGTTTTATTCCGTAAGATTTGTAAAACGAAACAATATTCAATGCCACTCCAATTAGACGGTTGCTAAATTAACGTCTGTCAAAGTATTTGTTTTAAAAACTTCTGACGAGTAATCGTATGGGAATTTCGAAATCAGAAAACACCCGTTTAATGAGGACACGTCACGGTATAGTACGTAATATTGTAATCATTTTTTTTTTTTTTTTTATAACAAGTTCGTGATTATTTTATCGACGAAAAATTTAATAAACGATAGTAGTGATATAAAAAATGACGTAGCGCCGTAGTCGCCCGGCAACTCGGTTAGGTCGACACTCGACGAGTAAACCGAACGCTGGCTGCATCATTGGATTTTATGAAATCTGTCATATAAATATTAAATATTATCGCGTTATTGGTGATACCGTTACAAGTACCCGTACAGCTAGGCGATGTATATATAGATACGCCGGGTGACTAGCTGCAGCAGTAGTGCAGGTAAAATATTACACTGTGAAAACCTGCGAAGCGTCGGTGGCGCAGCAGGCCTACGCCGTCGACAAAAATAATATTTAAGCCGCGTCGTAATATTTTTATTTATCTATATATCGACGACGACGACGACGATTATTACGAGTCGACGAACCGCACACGTGTAAATGGATTCTTTTATTATAATATTCGTATACTGTGCATACACTCGTGTGTAAGCTGCACACGCTGCACGTCTCTTTCGTCCCACGGGTTAAATAATATAACAACACAACAACAACAACAACAACAACAACAACAACAACACTATAACCGAATTATACATATTATTATATCACACGACACATTGCAGGCGATGCGTGTCGTAATTGGACTGGCGCGCATCTGACCGGCGGGGGAGGCCCGGCGACTTACTACGTTTTAATAACGAACGACGACGGTGATAATACAACATCGCGACATTATTAAGCGACAATGCGACGCGGCTAGACGAGCACCGAGTTTCGGACCATAGCAAAATAATTATTAGCTATGGTTTGGACGACGTCTCTCGTCGCGGGCGGGCGGTCGGTCGTCGAGAACAGAACGAGATAAACAACGAAACAATACGATAATTTGATCCGGCCGACACCCCATCGCCGTTGTGTACGGGACGCCCCCCTAAAAACGACAAGTCACGGAGGGGGCGCGCGTTAGGGGTAGTTTTCACGATTCGAATATCACTCTAAAAGTCTAAAATATTCGTTCCCAAACGCGGCGATCGCGCCAGTACACGTACGTCATATTAACATTTTCATCAGCACAGCACAGCACATATCTCATAGGGTTGAAACGATATACTGTAATATATATATATGCATTTAAATGGTAGAAAATGTTACACGAAAACATTCGCACGTTATAAAAAGAATTCGTTTCAATCGACAAAAATCTGACGCACGTGCAGGTATACAAGTGAATTTCAAAAAATGTTAACGCCAACGATCAAGTATGATACAACGATGTTGGTCAGAGATGAGATATTTTATGCGCGTAAGAACGACGTGTTTAAATTTAAGTAAAAACGCAGATAAGTGTGTACCAAAAAAAAAAAAAAACGTGTAGCACATAATTAATTTACCTACGATAATGCATCGTGTTTTACCGAGAGTACAATAAAGTGTTTCGGGGGAATGACAAAAAAAAACCTTTTCCAATGGGAATATCATTCTTAACATACGACGAGGCCTTTCGATGCGCAAAAATCACGTTTCCACAGAAGTATGCATTTTCGGGATATATTAATATAATTTGTTATTGCACCACCGCTCCGCCATCGACACCACCACCACCGACGGGCGGACCACGTGCGCCTCACAACCGGACGAGACGAGTGGTGCGCACGGCCGCTAGAAAAACGGATCGCCGCCGCAGCCACAGCCGCGCCGCCATCCTCGTCGGGGCTGAGCGCGGTGGGGGTCGCCGCCGCCGCCGCCACCGTTGCAACCGGTGCGGTGTGCGTCGTCGGTTCGCGCGCGCCAGTCGTAGTGTTACGCGCGCGACAGCGTCTACGCGTGTTTTGTGTATTATTTTTTCTGTTTTCTCGTGCCGGTGCGTGCGGCCGCGCTATCGAACGTTTCACGTTTTATCGCGTTCTCTGTACTCGGCAGGCGGACGGAACCAGTTCGTAGCCCAATCTCGCCATGATCGGCGTGTTCAGCACGGTCGTCAGCCAGTCCCGGCTCACCCGGATCAGGCTGGTGACCATCGACAATCCGGCGTTCCGCGTCCACTATCGCTTAACGTTCGCCATACTGTTGGCGTGCACTACGCTGGTATGCAGCCGCCAGTACATCGGCGAGCACATCCGGTGCATCGCCACCGGCGTGCCCAACAACGTCGTCAACACGTACTGCTTCTTCACCGCCACGTACACGGTGCCGGACACCAACCACTCGGCCCACCCGGGCGTTGGTCCCGTGCACTGGGATTCGCGCACCGTCCGCCACTCGTACTACCAGTGGGTGCCGTTCGTGCTGTTCGGACAGGCGCTGCTGTTCTACCTGCCTCATCTCATGTGGCGTTCGTACGAGGCGGGCACCATCAAGCTGCTCGTCAACGGGTTGCAACGGCTGTACCTGAAAACGGACGGTGACCAGGACGTGGCTGTGCCCGGTGTCAGGACCATACCGTCCGAGGCGACCAGGTGGGCCAAAATGCGGGAGGTCATGAACCACCTTGACACGGTCACCCGGTTCCGGTTGAATAGGAACTGGGCCGCGGTGCTCATCGGGTGCGAGGTGCTCAACCTGGTCAACGTCGTGTTCCAGATGAAGCTCATGGACAAATTCCTGGGCGGCCAGTTCTACGGTTACGGGCTGCACGCGTTCGACGACGACAACGGCGACAGGCTGTTCGACCGGGTGTTCCCCAAGATGACCAAGTGTGACTTCCACAAGTTCGGTCCGTCCGGCACCATGCAGACGCACGACGCCATGTGCGTGATGGCGCTCAACATCATCAACGAGAAGATCTACGCCGTCCTGTGGTTCTGGTTCGTGCTCGTCCTGCTGCCCGTCAGCGTGGCCGCTCTCGTGTGGCGCGGTGTCCAGTATGTGCTCCACTCGCGCGAATCGTTCAACCGGCTGCTGCTGCGCGAGGCGTCTCCGGGCGCCCGCCTCGATCCCGTCGACCTGGCCGTCATCGCTAGACAGACCACGTACTCCGACTGGCTGTTTATGTACTACCTGTCAGGAAACATGGATGGCGCCGTCTTCCGGGATCTGTTGCACAGCTACGCCACCGGACTCCGGAAGGAACCGGGTTCTCAGGATAGCGATGACGACGACACAGCGCCGCTGGGCAAGGCCATCTAATCGACGCCACTGCCATGTCAACAACGCCGCTTCCGCCACGCGCATGACGATCATATTTCATAATTTAATACAAGATTATTAATGTATATTATAATATGTAAGACTTAGTCCTGCAAAGGCGTCCCTCATATCGTTTTCACAAAAAACCGATCGTGTGCGTGTGCGCATCCCCTCGTATGTTTTTCCATTCCACCACCCCCTCGTCCCAAATTTGACCGCAATTTGTGGTTAGTTTACGTTTTTCACTGTCATTCTAAACCCACCACAACACAACCCATCATCCATCCACAACCCCTGCTGTAATCCTACGAGGACAAATTTTATTACTTATTTATTAGAATTTTTTTTTATTTGTAATGTCACGATGTCACTCGTGTTCGTCTGACCCGATAATTTTCGATTTTTTTTTTACATTTGTAATTTCTTCTGAATACGTACGTTCCGAGTCCAAAATTAAACCGATAAAAAGTCAATGTCGCGTGCGTATGTGTACAATACAACAATGGTCGGAAAAAAAAATATAGTAAAATAATAATGGCAATTAAATTTTTATCATTCGTGTACTTAATTTATGTAATAGACGACTGATTGGAGGTACACAGGTACACGTTTCGAAGGTCGTCGTTACACATATTATAATATATTTATAGTTTATTAAATATACGCATGTGTTATGATGCATATATATTATTATTATTATTATATTTGTACGATTATAATATAAAATGGACTTTATACTCATGATGATAACTTGTATATAATATATGTAAAACTCTGTACGTCTCACTATTATTATTATTTTTTTCTAATATTTTTAAGTACATAAATTTTATTATAATATATTTTAGTTAAACAAAATTAAAGAAAAATTATATTCAAAAAAAAAAAAAATATGACAATTTTGAAATTTTGAACGAAATACATTATACATTATTACATTATATTATGTATACTATGTGCGTCATAAACTTTTTAATGGTAATTAATATAATAATATTAATATGTTTTGTTCTCTGTAGTAAATTATTATTTATATATATTTTAATAATTGCTGACATGGTTACACACATCACGTTTTGTGATAAGCTATTCCAATGATTATTGTTCCTATATCGTTGTTGTACAGACCAGACTTGCATAATGTTTTAATAACATCAATATATACGCAGTGTTTTTGAATACACACGGCGTATACACAACTGCGTATAATATTCACGTATTGGAACGACTGGGATACAATTCGAGTGGTAATAAATATTGGAACTCCGCGTATATGCGTAATAATTATAATATTTGTATACAATATTATTGTATACAGGTATGATTTACTAAACCTACTAAAATGGTGTGAACAAATTATCTCTATCATTTTCAACTTTTAATAATAATCGCGTAACGTTTCCGTACAACGTTATTATAATAATAGCGATGATCATAAATATTAAGTCGATGTTTCTTGTGTGTTATATTTTTGCCGTTTTAAGGCACGATTGTACAGAAAGATTTCAGCGTCCTCTAAAGTCCAAACCTTAGAATTTTTTTATAGTATTTTTGAACTTAAAACGTTATTTTACAATTATCTGTTGTGTTTACTGAACACGGATAGCTTTTTTTTCCCTTTAATAATATCATTTTTATATTGTACTCCAGGAATTGAATATCATTCATCTTTATAAATTTGTCGACCTCAAAACGTTAGCTCTAACTACGCCTATACGTCAAGTAGACTCGATAGAACGGGCTTTAAATAATAAAATTATTATCTCTACCACTGTGTCCGGCACGCGGATGATGTTTATGACGATTATTAAATACGATTATTGCTGCAACTGTAGTCATGTAAACAAACGCCACCGATGCTGCAACGATCGTATTTTAATAAATATTATTATAATATATATTATTTATGTCTAGTCACGACGATCGTTTCTTGTATACGAAATTGCTGGTATTATACTAGTACGATATATTATATTAGTGGAATATATTATACGGGTATGTCGACCGAGTCCAGCACAACATTAGTACATTACGACGATAATTGTACTCCAGAGGAGAACCGCACGACGATGACATTTTAAAACCTACAATAGCAGTTGACTAATGGTCCGGACTTCGATGTGACATGTTTCAGTCGTATTTTTTTTATCTTCGCCCATTCTTCATTAGACCAAAAAATAAACATCGTTTTTGACAAACGAAAATTAATATAAGATCTACTTCTAAAGTGCGAGATACTTAGATTTGTCGATGAGATATGTGATGACTTTACTTGTCTATCTATGATTTTTGCTGCAACACTTTACAACATATATGATGTACATTTGTGCATATTATAATTAATAACACGATTGTACAGTAAATAGTAAAGACTAAATAGGCAGCACCTAAACTTAAATCAAATGCAGTTTCCTATGAGATTCCATAATGCAGAAAACTTATTCTATATTTTACTTATAAATATTATGACGATAAGAATGAAAATAGTGTAAACGACAAAACATTGTCGAAGAGTAAATACAAAAATAATGTAGATACCTATACAATTTAAAAAGTAACATACTTGGTAAAATATATTACTATAAATATATATACTTGATTATTAATTAAAATCGTAACTTACTCGTGATATTAATATTGTTAAGCTCAAATTAAACCTAAAATTATATAAGTGTAACTTCTTATAATATGAAATATATTTTAAAAGTAAAAAAAAAGCTAGTAATATTCTATCGTTAACCAAATTTCTAATATTTATATAGAGTCCTTTTCATAAGCGCAATTTGAGGGGAGCTTGGCGGGGCTAAGCCCCCTCAAAATCAATCATAACCCCCCCCCCTCAAACGTTTTGTATATATCCCCTTCCACCTTTATATAGCTCAGGGAATATACACACAGTACATACATGCAAATTGTAATAGCCCTGCCCCAAATTTAAAACTCAAATTGCGCCTATGATCGTTTTTCATATTGTGTTCTAAGCTTCAAATTACCTCTACATTTTTCCTGTAAAATTCTTACGTAATATGTTTTTGTATAAATGACAAATCAACTTTTTGTCTATCTATAGCAATGCAGTAGCTAGGATTATTTTTCGAGGGGGGCTTAATTTTTAATGGCCAATTATGACAACAAATTAAGTTTACACTGTATTTTTGACAATATAATTCATATAATTATAGCTATTATCAAATCAAGATCAAGTAAGTGTGATGAGAGTGGCGTTGGTTTATCGCCACAAACGGTAATTAAATTAATAAAATTATTGTCATCTGACATTTCGGAGATGGGGGGGCTTGAGCCCAAAAGCCCTCCTCCCCTGGCTACGACACTGATCTATAGTGCAAGTATAAGTTTACAAGCAAATTTTATTTTAATTTTTGCCCCTGTATAACCTGCAACTTAACGTAATACGATTAACATATTACTTATACAAGGAATACGAAAAAATATTTGTGCCCATAATGAAAATAATATTTTTTACTTTTTACTTTATGAAAGAAGTTTCAGTTCGAAATTTATATGTAAGAGTATTGTTGATGCGTGGCATACATAATATAATCATAATACAATTATAATATACGCCTATTAATATTATATAATATATTGCGTATTTATGTAACAGGTATATTCGGTATACAGCGACTACTGTAAAAAGTAAATTGATTCGCGGTGAACGGTAGCAATGAAGACATACTTATAAGTTGTAAATTATAATATTGTTATTTTATAATTTACTCGAAAGACGTAAAAACATAAAGACACTGTAGTGTATTTAAATAATATATAATAATACTAATATAGTTTGTACATATTGTGTAGTGCTTATAGTAGTATAGTTAATAGTATCTATATAATCTTTATTCTAAGGTTCCGACCGCGCGAGATTCAAAGATACAATTTAGATATTTGATTTTGACAACCTAGTTAACCTATATTTTATAATAATATTATCAATACCATTCGTTTTCTACTTTTCTTTCTTTGTGGCACATACCAATATTACTATAGTAATATATTTTTAAAGATTTTTTCCGTCGTCATCACTACTTCCTTTCATTTTTCTCGGTCTATATAAAAATAATATATTCATACTATCTTTCTTCGTAACATTCAGTGCCATAGTCACAATTTGGTAAATGCTTTTACTCTGGACTGTTTAGCATCCCCATTTTTTTTTTTAATTAGGACCCTAATTCTTTATGCGATTTATAATTATACATATAATTAATTTTAGTTCTTATATATTATATTATCAACTTAGTGCAGTACAAATTCATTATTAAATATATAATTTATTGTTGTACGCTTAGGGGTAGTGAAGGAAAGAGCAAACTTGCTTATTGTGTAATCCACGAGAATAAGACTAACGACCTTAGCATCCTCATTTTTTTAATTAAAATTGCACTCGTGTACATGTCAATATTGTAGACCGCGGTAGTCATTACATTGTGGCCGTATGTGCTTATGTGATGCTTATAGGCACGTGATATGCACGATAACCGTATGGCGCAGGATCGTGTCGCGTAAACAGTTTTCGCGACATATATAACAACTAGTATAAATAATATATATTGCAGTCAAAACAAAATTCTGATACAGTTTTGTTTTTTTATTTTTTTGCTTATTCTATGCATGGAAAATGTGCGAATTTAACATTTTATTATAATATGTATACACTTTACATGCTGCAGTTACGACACTGTGCATAAATTATTATCTGTACCTATAACGCGTGTACAATAATATTATTATATTTTTAAAATGAGCGCCGCCGCCACGACAAATGCTAATAACTCTTATGCAGAATAAAATAATATATTGAACTCGAGTGCTCGACAGTCCTCAGAACACGGTATAATAATAATAATTAATAATTAATACCTTAACAATAATATACTATTAAAAAGAATAGCATAGGTATTTTTCTTTGCAGTGTCAGAATTAAACCCGCGAGCGTCCTTCTGCTGTTGTTCGTCCTACGACCCGCGATGAGGTCAATAATTGAAGACTAGCAGAGAGACGGACAAAGGATTTAAGGGGAAAAATGTTCAATCAAACATACTCATATAATGTAAAATGTATATTACCTACACCCATCATTATTATGTGTATACATACGTTTTGACTGCGCTATACTGTTGTTTTGTGTAATTTCGCGCTAACACTTCATTCATCTCCGGAGCTATACATCAGAACGAAAAAAACAACTATTCATAACGATATAAACCTTGTTAATGGAAAAAATTCCCGCCATGAGTTCAAGTCTCAAGTAGCACATTCTTTTACAAAAACAATACGATACACATAATATCTTTATTGTTATTATTTTTATTTTTTTATTTTATTCAACCGGTTCGTAACTCGTAAATTCACTGAGTCTAGTGTATAATATTAAGTGTATTTTATAGTATTATATTATAATATATGTATAGTATGCATTGTATTTCTAACCTAGTCGGTAATATACTAATATCAACATAACAATACAATGCCAGATAAGTATTCGAATATAATATTATACTAGACAAAACTATTTAAATACTTTTCTGAAGCGCAAAAACAAAATACGCGATGTCATCTAAGTAAATAACGCTGAGCTCGATAACGCTCATATTAGTATAATGAACGATCGAGAAAGTCACTAGCACGTATATTAATATAATATACTATTCAGTTTTTACGCCTAACACCTGGAAACGCCATATGAAGGATTCCGACTGAGTCGTTTCCAGTCGTGAAAGCCTTAAAGTCTTCGGTGGACAGTGTCGGTATACACATATATATATATATATCATACACACGTAATATTATAATAATAAATCTTCAATGGAGTTGTAAAAAAAGGTTTCATTAAAACATTAATGATTTCAGTATGGTTTTAAAAATATTTTTAAATTTTATGTAAGTAGATGATATGATAAAATGTAAATTTTATGATAATAAAGAATTAAAGTTGACTTAATTAAAACGTTTATCAAAAAAACTTTTGATCGTACACTATATACATATATATTAATAATTGCAGGACTACATACTTTTTAAAGGCCTTAACAAGTCGATATTGCTATGACACTATTTGTTTTGATTCTGAGCGTTTATGGATCTGTGAGTACTAAATAGCATCGTTGCAGTAAGGTTTTGATAAACTGCACTTTTCAGTGTTGTATAAGAAGACTCAAAAAATTCCAAAAATACTTATATATTATTATATAACATAACTATATTCATATATTAGTATATTAGAAATGTGGTTCGATCTAATCGATTATTATACTTTTGGACGAGAGTTTTACAAATGTAAAGTCCCACAACCGATGTAAAAAAAAATATTAACTCTTTATATTTTTTACAAATATTATGGCTTTGAATAAACCGTAAATTACGTTCTCGATATTTAGAACACTGTTATTCTAATACACATGGCTCAGATTCTAGTCTAAGTCTAATCCAATTTGTATATATAATGTGTAGACAATGCAAAAATTGTATCTCCCCAATATCATGGGATAGGTATATCGGTATATGTTATAATAATAATATATAATGTAATGTTATTAATTTCGAGACCTTTCGAAAATTTATTCAAACGAGACTCGCGTATGCGGACAACGATAATAAAAAATATTTAACTAGACAATATTATATTCAATGCAACAGCGATTATGTTATAACTAACTACATACTTTCGATTATTTTTCAGTTAAATTTAACGTTAAGTTATGGGGTACGAGAAAAATACAGAAATGAGGTTTTCATGCATTGGCAAATTTGAAATTGCATTTACAGGATATTACGATGTAGTTATCACAGCTCTGCATGCTGCAAGATTAGGTCGCGATAAGTTGCACGGCAAAACATAAAAGCCTTCTTAATACTTGATCTTAGGACGACTGTTCGCGAAAACCACCGTGAGAAATTCTATGACCGGTTGCTGAAAATGCATAATTGACAGCATAAATGCAAACGACTCAAGTATATAAATAAGTGCTATGTAACATGGGAATTATTAATAGAATTTTTTTATTTTTGAGAGATATTACATTTACAAGAATAATATTTTTCAAAACCATATTATATTATATAATTAAATATATATTACGTATATATTGTATATTATACTGCTTTACTAATTCATCACGTAGTATAACATATCAAAACATTAAGCGTATATTATAAGTATCTTTGAAGCTGGGCTAACAAGTTACATAATTAAAAAAATATATATATTACAAATCCTAAACTTCTGCGAACAATAATTATAAATATTATAAGTATAATAATCTTCTTAATATTCAAAGAATTAATTTTATGTTCTGTTCTTTTTTTTTTATAATCAGTGGTATGGAATTAAGCTTGTCCATAACCTAAATAATTTAAACATTTACACAGTGGTATTAATGGTTCGTATTCGCTAAAATACTCATTTAAATTTTAAGGTGTAAATTATTGTTATGGAATTATTATACATTTATACCTATATGTATTGTCAAACATCATGAATATGCAATAAAATGACAAAATACAATCAATTGACGCGGTTTTAACTAAAATTTGTATACCTAGAAAAATTATTAAAAATAGACAATTTCGTAAATTCTTGGTATTAAATATTTACTGTGGTTAAAAACAATAAAATAAATCAGTTAAGTATATAGGAAGTGGACCAAAAACAACGATGTGAGATAATTGTAAGTATTTTAAAAATATATTAATTACGTGAATGACTCAATAATGATTAGTTGAAACTTGATAGTTAATTAAGATTAAATTAAAATTATATTTTTACAAAAATAAAATATATAATCATAAATTCATAAGACATAGTTAGACAATTAACCTATACACGGTCGGACACGTCTGAACCTGACTAGATGATATAATATACGATTATGAATTATATATGTTTTCGAACAAATATACCATTCGCGAAACATCGAAATTATGCATTAACGTGACCGAGTACAATTATTTAAAAACATAACTCAACAGAAAGGATATAAAAATAACAATAACAATAATAACAATAAAATCCATGGATTTATTGTATTATATATATATATTAAACGGCGGGATGCACGCGGCGGGCGGTTATCTTTTGTAGAAATATAATAATATTTTATGAGCTTCAAACCGTCGTGGACGTTGTGTCGGTGTACCACCCACTTGGTTCGAGGGTTGTACGTTTTTCACGAGACCTCTGCAACGACCGTACAATAACTAATAAGGGTTTGACGTTTTGTCGACCACCATAAAGAGTTTGGCCGAACAACACATGGAATTCCGATCGGATCCGAGATCGGATTTTGTATCCGTAATGAACCGAAGAGATGTGTCTACAGGCCGGTTTACGGTCCCTAGCCGGTATATACGCGTATAATAAGATCTACGTTATAGCAATAATAATAATAATAATAGGGTCGGCTGACGTTTTTATGTATTATCCTTCGCGACGGCGTGATACATTATGGTGTATATATATGTGTGTGTGTGTGTGTGTGTGTGCGCGTGTGTGTGTATTCAGAGTTTGGTTACTTTTAAAATGTACGTTTAAAAATATAAGAATACCGGTCGATGTGTGCTGCAACCATATGACGGTTAATCGGGTGTGTTCCCGGATCCGGAATTAATGGTCCAAGAGATTCGAGATGGCTTGTGCAGCTCTTGTCTCGTCGATCCGTACACCAGCGGTCGGGTTCCTATTTTTAACAGGAGTGCATGTATAACTGCAACATTATACACATTGTACTGCACTTTAAACGAGATAGTGCGCATAATATGTGTCTGTTTTGAGCGGCAACTACATAATGATCGGTTTATTTAAATTTTAACAGTGCTACACGCGCGCTATAGCTGTCTAATTATATTCTGAGCCCGCCAAAAATAAAATATCATTATAAAGTCTAAAATGCTGCGGCACGTGAACCCGTGCGGTACACACAATCGACGAACATTCGGGTCATAAAATTAAGAAAATAATATTTATAATTCATTGACAAAATATAATATTATATAAGTATTAATGCATGCGCGTATTTTTAAATGTGACATGAATGTATATAGTACTCGAATCTGGAAAAGACGTTTTATTATTTTCTAGTAACTGCCAACACTAGCTAATTCTTACTCTGTCACTACATTATTACAAATTAGGAGATTGTTAATTTAGTCAACTTACCAAGTCTTCATCAAGCCATTATCAATTAGTTACGTTTTATATAGCTATAATTTTTTCCTTCAATTTATTAAATAAACTCAATTGCTTGATTTTTATTATTTGTGTCTCCATACGCATCGAGGAAGATTTAATGAATAATATAGACCTATAGTCATCCAGATCATATTATAAAATTATGAATGTTGTATTTTACTCAAATAAAAATATACTTATACAATAATGTTTGTTTCGATTTTGTTTAAATCACTATTATAACGATATGGATAGGGTGCTCCCCACGAGTTATTTATTCGATCGCATTATCGATATATCGCTTTCGAAGTGGCGCACATTCGTATAACGTACGTACCAATATATTATACAGACACTTATAATAATGTTCAAATATGTTTAGCCTGTATATTATATCGTCATAATTATTGCGTGTATTGTTTGCGCACATAATCGTTGACTCCGTTACGGTGTACGGATTTTGAATGAATTAGAAAAATAAAATAGAGTCGTCTAAACGCATAGGTATTGTTTCATTAGCCGACTGCAGCATAAGCTGTGATTCCCGATGTAATTCAGTACCTATCGTCTGCGCCAGGGTAATGCTGCACGGAAACAACACAATGCTCACACGCGCGCACGCTCGGGAAACAGTGACTTTAACGGTTGGACGACCATTATTGTAAATAATGAAATAAAATTCTCGTTTTGTGGATCGTTGTAGTAATACTCATTTTTATTATATATTTTTTCTATGCATATATATATATTATATGTGTACAAAACGACAAAGGAAATGCGTGCTCTGTACACGAACCAACTTCCTGGTTACTATATACTCGTATATATATGTCATACTTGTCATACAAGTACGCATCTCCTAATAGTTAATGTAAATGATCGAAGAACATACAACATACAACTAATGAAATATATAATATTATATTATACATGTTGTACAAAAGTACGCTGGGTCAAAAGTGCCGTTAAATAATATTTATTTATGTAGTTGTTTTTTTTTTTTTTTTTATCAACAATGGCGATGAAAGTACTAAACGATGGGCATAGTGTACGTATAAGGTGTTGTCCGAATAGTATAGCGATACTGACTACTTTGAATTTTTAATTGCTATTACACGTTTTCGTTGTAAGTTTCTGCAAGGTCTAATACATCGACTAGGTATTTAAACTATAATTAGACAAAACCGTAAAAAAATAACGTATATTCATGATATTTTTATTCTCATTCACATATACATACATACTTAAGATTTTTTTTTTGCGTTATACGCATCCATAAGTAATCTAAGTAGGCTATGTTTAATTTTATAATTTACAATCCTTTAACAATGACGCACTAAAGCACTATAAGAGCACATACAATTATCAATAATGTATCCTTCCGCCTATCATTTTTGTCAAAAAAGTTGTTTTGCTGTGCTTTACAATCATACAATAATGATTATGTTAACAATACATTTATTTAAAATTATATTTTAAAAATAAAATACATCAGAATTACCTAATGTCTCAATGATTACATATTTAAATAAATCAATAATCTATCACTATAGTCCGCAGAAACTAATTATTATTATAATTTATAAATGAGCTTTACCGTGACACTAACAATTTATACATGTAGTTGCAATACTTGGTAATATGCCTGGGCGCCACTGCAGTATAACATACATTATAATAGTTATAGTTAAATGTTAAAAAAACTAAACGGTAATAATTATAAGGACTATATTTTATTCTATGTTGTTAATTTATTATTCAACTGGCTTCACATTAAGTATATATTATATTATATTATGTGTTTTTATTTTATTTAAATTAGACGATGTTGAAACGGGGAAAGAAGAAAACAAATAATTTCTTAAAATCTCCATATGGTCATCCGGTCCAGCCTCGTCTGATGCATAAAGCATGCATCTTCAACTATTCAATACAATATTAATTCAACATGTTACATTCTAATGTGTACGACTCGAAGAAAAAATCGTCCACTTCATTTCGTCAGCGATGTTTTAAAAGTATTGTAGAATCAAATCAATCGTTAGTGTCGTTCAGTAACCAAATAGTTATTTATGTCAATACGAATAAACTTATTTTCGTTTAAGTATATTGTGAACGTATCTAAAAACCACTATTGAATTTCAATAAAGATAATTTTATAACTCATAATCTGTGTTTGTTTATGATTGAAACGAGTACGTGACATATTGAATCATACAATATAATATGTATATACTTATAGATATTATTATAGGTATATTATTCGTTTTAACTAAAATTATCTCAGTACTGCACTGACGTTAAAACCAAAACAATATCAATTGCACATGACGTGGGTATAAGAATAAAAAATATTTTGATATTGTTTGACTATATTTGCATTTTGCATTGTCTTATGATATTCCTTATGGGACTTATAAGGAACAACGAAATCGCGTCAAAAGTTATGTGTATTAGGTCATTCTCAAAATATTTACAATTTGGTTTGCTTTTATCATGTTTCCTCGTATCAACATATAATTATTGTTTGGCATTTAAAAAATCACTACGATAAATGTTATATAGTTTTAAACTGAATCTGTGTAGTAGATTATCAGAAAAACTCATAACTATAACAATACTGAATGTTAAACATTAAACAAATTAATATCAACCGGGTTATAATATTTTTATGAGTCGAAAAAAAAATGATTATTTTTAGAACCAGACCATTTATACGTATAACGTATTAATACATTATTTTGCTGTCGGATTGTTCAAACTGAAACTGATGCGATTATTATATAGAAATACCTATTATTCAAGTAGGTACATTTCCGTTCTTTGTTATACGCACCGTTTAATAGATTTACTCAAGACGTGTCCTATAATAGTAGCGCCTGTCAAAATTTCACCGTCTGACCTTACTACTAACTCCCAAGAAATCCTTGTTCACGATGTGGGAATCGATTTTTTTAGATTTTTTTTTTTTGTTTTGTTTTCGTGGGCATGGCACATGTTTATATGTACGTATTATGGTCTATGTACGATACCACTTATCTCGTCTCCCTTGGAGACGCGCGCGTCACGCAAAACGAGAAAAATTACGTTTTCCAGAAAAAAGTATAATATATACCTATGCATATTTGAATACCAATGGTTAAGGTATACTACTGTCGTCCATCTCACGTACATTATTAACACGCATCACGAGTTTTCCAGAAAATAGTTTGTGTCACGGTCTAAAATGTGTAACCGAAGGTTGTCACAAATACTATATAAATATATATATATATAATATATATATAGGTACCTCCCTCCGATGCGAATGGGTAATGAAAAAAAAATGCCGCCTCAGACGAACCAACTTATTTTGTATACACACGCGTAGATTATTATCCTTGAGGACACCGAAATCGGCAGTCATCTGTATACGTCAAGGGGAAGTGAAAGTCTGCCTCTCCAAAAGCCGGTGTAGATCAAAAAGTGTCGCATTAATACGATTACATAGAGTCATAGAGGTACTCGAATCGCCTATAACAGCTGTACCCATCTACACGATTTTTGCAAAACATTTACTGCCGTCGCGATATAATACGTTTCGCGAATAACTATCGCCACGTGTTGTAACAATTGTAGGACCCGTTAAGGGCAAAGAATTGCATTGCCAAAATGAGAACGTGCAATGATTTAATTACACTACAACGTAGTCTAATAATAACATTGGATACATGTTATATTTTATACTATAATAGTATAATTTATTATATATATATTTGTACGTATGTTTATTTTTTTCCTTATATACACTTTTATTATTGCTCCGCAGTTCTTTGATTTCCCTAAAACAAAAATTCATAAGTATATTATATTTTACGGACAATAGCCCAATAGCCGTTTAGGTATAACTGAAAATTATATACCAATTATATACCAGAAGTATACTAATATTTGATGTATAGCTTATAGGTATATATTATTTATATATAATAAGAATCTGAAATATAAAACATTGAAAAAGTCATCAGTTGCATATTATGGTGAAAGTATAAAACTTTGATTTATTAAAAATAAAATTTAATATTTGTGTAAAAACTGGTTATTACTTCGCAATCGTAGTGTTTTAATCTTTGATAAGGTTTTCTTAGAAATTTAAAAAATTTAAATATGAAATTGTTTTTGTATTTTGCATTAATTTCTAATTTATTTTTACTGCATAGTGCATAATATGACTTATTTAACTCAAGGTTTTCTTATAAAATGGACATTATTACACATTCAAATTATAATTGTGTTAAATTATATGTAAATGAATAGCTTACATTTTTTTTATATACTTAAAACTAATATCTGACTGTTGATACTATAAATATATGGATTTATAAAGTTTTACACTGAATCACATAGTATGTTTTATTTTGGTAATAAAATTAAAATATCGCATCGAAAAACAATAAGTGTAAAATGGTAATATTATGTTAAATCCTTAAAAAGTCATAAACACTACAACTTACAAGCGGTTCTGTATTTTTTTTTGGTTTTTATTTTTATCATCGACTGACTCATTATATTTTGCATAAAACTACAATGTCAATCATCAAGCTAGTAACGTCCGTGACTCGTAATTTAATATTACGTGGTTATATAATATACGATATACGCTTCGAATATTATACTTTCCGTATGTTATTAATTATTAAATATAAGAAGATAGACGTTTCCACAGAAAACGAAAAATGCCAATCTTATGAAATAAATGGTCAGTGCGTTATTAATGCTTATACAAAATTACAACGACATTTTACATGATACATAAACAATTGATCAATTTGGATTTCTTAAAGCGTGGGTGTCACTCTATATAGAATAACAATATAAAAATGTATTTATTTAAATATTTGAATTGTCGTAAATATAATGGTAAGATTAAATGCAGGAAAATTCAAGCACGGAAAAGTCCTATACACTAGGGAAAAAATCGATTAAATAAAAAAATTCATATTCTATTTTTCTAGTTTACTCCTATCTTCACTCTTCATATTTAGATTTGATGTGAAGTAATAATATAGAGGGATGAAGCAAAATTGCCTAAAAAACAAAAATATTTTTTTATTTAAATATTATACTGACTGTTTGTGTATTTATACATTTGTATTAATTGAGAATTTTTTAATGATGAATTTATAATAAAATATAACATATTATATTCACCAAGATATAGCAAAAACTGCGTTATAAAATTATGATAACCTAATTAAATAGAATTTATATTGAAAAAATTTCAAAAATAGGTGATTAATAGAATTATAGAAACTATAATTTTAGTCTTCCAGTTATTACTTTGCAAAGAAAAATGAACGGACACTTGTTGTAGGCCGTACGCGTAAACTAATTAAGTACAAGAGAAAAAAACCAAATAGAACACACGTGATCAAATACAAAGCACAAATCACAATATGTGTGAAAAAAAAACAAAACAAAAATAATTATTATGTCAAAATATATGTGTGATGAAACTATGATTCTACGTCCTGTTTTTTCGTTTATTTAAATTTTTCACCTGCAATGACGTATTAAATAACTAATTTAGTCTAATTATATATACAACTTGTATAACACAAGTTTTTTTTCAAAAATACTGGATTTTCTATACTACCATAATTGTTATTTATTGTTTAATGTTTTGCAGTACATAATATATCAAATTAGTTTTTATTTGTGGACTGTTGAATACGTTTACACATTTTTAATTTTAATCAAATATAGATGCGTAAATAATCTAAAATGTAACTTCTACATATATATGATTTAAAAATTAGAATATCAAAAAATTTTATCTTATATATCAATTACATGATACAAATGATAAAATTAAACAAATTATTACCTAGAACGTGATATTAAAATTAGGAAATTATTAAATATAATTTGTTTATTGATTTTTTAGAAATCTAACTAGTCGTTTATCTGAAAGCGTTTGATTTTACATATATGTATTTAAATTATTTAAAGATATTTCACTAACTGCCATAATTTAAGTATATATAAAAAGGTAACACAAAACTTTCACATTTGTCTTTCTTATTTAAAAAGCACAAGAATATGATTGATTTACATAAATAATTATTATTTAAAGTGTTGTATAAACTCGAACGCACTTGAATTAGTTAAATGATACGGTTTATTCGGTATGTTAAAATCAATACGGTAACGTTCTCAAAACCATTTCGATTATTATGTAGGTAAAAAAAAAACGAACTAACGCGTAAGCTAACAACAAAATTACGATTAAGAGGATGTCGCCAGTTGCCACGCCCGCGTTTTAATCTTGATAGTATGTCAATTCATTGTAATATTAAAAAGCTAACAAAGTAACAACAGAAAATTGGTAATCCAGAACGAAAATTTGTCATGTTGTTAAGATTGTAAGACGGAGACAACCTGCAGTGCGGGTGCGGCGTCCAATTATTATATCACAATACAACGATCATTCAGATTATCGTTAAAAATCGTATGCGACTGCAGTGCAGTCGGTCGTAAATCATATTTGTTAAGTAGCATACAGCCATTAATCCTGTGCACGTACACGTGTCGTTGTTACTATTTTGGCATTGTATTCGTATATTGCAGAGGACGTCTGCTGCAGCCATGATACGGAAGAAAAAAACCAACAACGAAAAAGACCTCGTAAAAAAAAAAAAAAACGTTACCACATAAAGGTATGAAAGGAGGTATCATGTATCTGCCTCGAGGGCCTGCGTCACCCGTGTATCAGAGATAATTTAAAAAAATACACACACAAACACTACGAAAACGAACAATAATTATAAGACCCGCGCGATGCAATGATATTCTACATTGATAGTAGATATTGTGAACGACATGATTATTTCGACGGAACGAAAAATAGATACACCGATGAACGATATAATAATATTTTAATGACGTTAAAAAAATACATTATACTAGTATGTGTTGTACGATCCGAATCCGATGGAAAATCTCGTGCCAGGGTCGGTTTCGATCCCCGCTCGTCCAATCATCCAATAAAACAACATATATATATATTATATAATAGATATACACATCTACTATATATGTATATATATACGGTGGCGTACTATGCCGGCGGGAAAGCGGACTGCGATTGGTAGTGGGCAGCGAGCTGTTAATTATTATTATAATTAATAATCAGAGGCATTCCTGCCTTATGGCTGTAAAGAAAAAAAATATTGAATACAATTCATGTTAAAGGCATTATATTGTTACTATTAAAAATAAAAGTGATTTATTAGATAAAAAAAACTATGTATTTACATTTTTTTTAAATTTAATATCATATTCTGTTTTTATAAATCAAGTGTAATATATGAATCATCTTGTTTAGTATAATTACTTATTTGAGAGTAATATGTTCTATAAAGCTTCAAAATAACCGCATACATTTTATTTATATATCCAAAAAAATCACTTAATAAAGACGAAACGAATTTGCGGGTCAGTAAAATAGTTTTCTGGAGCCAAATTTTTTTCATAGTTCACCACTGCCTATAATATATTGCAGACTTAATACCGTCGAATGTCAGCGGTCTACACACATTAAACTATAGTGTGCATTTAAGTATATATTATATGATTGTAATTATTCGTCGAAAGACCTTTCGTCAGGTGCTTATATTGTATACTTCCCGTTTCGCCGATTTCTAGGCCACATCGTCATTTGAACATAATAATATAATTATAATATATAGGTAGGTGTGCATGTAATGCCGTCCGCTCACGTTTTGCATTGTCGCTGCAGTATTTAAACGCACGTCCAATACCGTATTGTACCCGTTACCGCATATTATTATTTACGTGCAGGTAAGTACAATACGAGTGTAGTTTTATTCATTAAACATTGCACGGGCATGGCGTACGAGGTGCGTTATAATTTATCTATACTACCTCGTATACCTGTAAATACCTATTATATCATTACCTCTTTCGACTTTGAAAACCGTTCGATTACAACTGTGTGCCGTGACTGTCCTAGTCGACGTTTACGCGCGCGCACGATCAAATATGATAATAATAATATTGTTATATGCTGCGTGCCCGAAGGGTGCGAGTCATTCGCGCGCACGATCCGAAAAAAAGCCCCATTATACGTGGGCATTCGCCCCGGGGACACGTCTGTCATTGATCTCGCGATATGTAGCCTCGAGTATATCGCATCGCATTATAGAGGTGTACCTATATATGTGTTATTCCGCGACGCGATAATTATTTTGTCGACCGCAAAACGTGTGACCTATCACGTTGTTCTAGCAAAAAAAAGAATCGCGAGACCAGATCCGCCGTGGCGAGACTGTACGCGTTTTAAAAAGTATTAAATTTAGCGAGTAGTGGAAATTGCAAATTGAGACAATTTTAAAATGTTAAAAATGTATTATATTAAATAGAATTATATGCACGATAATATGTATTGTAGGTGGTTTGTACGATAATTTTGATAAAATTTGCACAAGTTCAAAGTTGTTATAGTATATACAATTAAATAACAAACTTTATTGTAACGTGATGTACCTACACTTATTACTTGCTCGAAATAATTAAAAACTACGCATATTACGATTTATCAATAAAAAGATATAGTAAATTCAAGCACGTAATGTTATAGGATTCTAACATATAGGACTGGTGCTGGTGATAAGAACGTAGGTGTTACACAGATATCAGATTTCCCTACTATTATTATACATATAAAACATAAGAGTCGACTTGGAACTGAGTATCACGAGTTCAGGAAATCGCCTTGAATATTATTGTACTTAGCTTAACAATAATATTGTTATATATTATATGCGCAAACACATCGCAATGTTATTGTAATTGCGTCCGATAATAATATAGATCGCGGCATTACGTATACACCGAAGATGTAATATTATCGTTAATCAATATATCGTTTCGGCGAGCCTTGGACTTATAATATCATTACACAGATTCGGCCAGAGTTCGCTATGGGGCTCGCTTTATATAACATTGGACATAAAGGTGTAATGATAGGAAAAATTGTGAAATACAATTATATCCAATATAGTATACGTATCGCGTGTTGTGCTTACATGATCGACTGCTATAGTAATAATACGTATAACTACTGTTGTACCTTGTCGTATCTACGTACAGAATCATGTCTATAATAATTACATCTGACGCTATACGATACTTATTCTAGATCGTTTTTGCATCGTATTTTTGTCATTTCAAACGATTGTTAATCGCGTTGTACATCAATTTGCCTCGTTAACTGGAAATTATATTTATTCTTTTATACTTAGACCGATCTTATACGCACCACACGTTCAAAGAAGAAAATATTCAAACCCACACATGCACGTTACAATAGTTAGTTGTTAGCTGGTATACAATAGTACTTTTTTATCACGTTGATCTAAGAAATCGTCTAATAACCGCGCGATGAACTGCTATAATGCACGAAACTCGTTTCATTGCATCCGCAGCGTCACTTATAGAACTTTGTGCTATGTTATACATCATAATAGTGTTTCGTCAAACGCCATTCAAATGGATAGCTTGGTGGGATCCATTTGACGTAACGGTGCAACAGCTATATGATTGTACTCCAAACTCGACACTATAATACGCGTATACTTTCGCTTCGCACACTCTTTGTCGTTGAATCAATAGAAAACCATTACACTATAGTCGCTTTATTATTATTATAGGTATAGTCGAGAAAACAACAACGGGCGGACTGACGTCGCGGCAGCAACCATCGAGCCGATCGACACGAAAGTGTTAAGAGAACAACAACGTAATCTCGCGTAGTTGTATAATATTTAGTATACATTATGAAAGTCAAAATAATGAAATACTCGACTATAATGAGTGTAGACGCGTCATCCTCTTAGAATTTGAATTATTAATGCGTTTTATTCGATGGATATACAAACGTTCGAGTTCGAGTTCATCAGATAACGAATCAAACGGTCAAGTTATTGTAACAATAAAATAGGTATAGTCATTTATTGATGTGATTTCGAACGGATTGGACCGTCTCGCTGTAAATTAACCGAATGGGTTGGAAAAACTGCGAGTGTTTACCTAATTACCCGACAACAAGTTTTTTTTCAGAAGGAAAATAATTTATGTATACAATATTTTTAAGTTAGTTATAGTGACACCATTCTCATAATTAATATAATTACCAAATACTTTAGGTTAAGTATTATGAGACTATTAGACATAATATATATTATGTAATTTTAAACGAACCCATTAATATTTAATATTATTAAGTTGTGAGTGAACGCTACTCTTTCTAAATATAGATTTAGGTACCTACCGCATTAATCGATGTGACCTGGAACGCCATAAACTGTGAATTAATGTTTATTTTATCACTCTATTGATTTCAAGAATGCATATACGTCCATCTTATCAATTAAAGTCGAAAAATTTAATATTTTTTCTTAATTGATATCTATAGTAAGTTGTTTTTGACTTGAAGTCCTCAAATAGTTACACCTATTCATCAATTTAAATCTCATATAACATCGCAATAAATACAATACATATGTCAATATGCACAATACAAATTATAATAATAAATTACTCGGCACACATAACTACGAATTTCATTGGCTTAACGTAAAAACTCGCGTTCTATTCAAAATTATTTTAAAATAGATAATATATGACTCCGGCCAAAGTTTGACGAGATCTTGAATAGTTACAATGTGCAATAATGAAGTTGTCGTAACCACGTGTATTTCATCTCTATCTTACAACGCATAAAATAGTTTATGTTAAAAAAAAATCAATTTTACTCTGTTTTTAATGTATTAAAATTGGTCTATAACAAACTTAAGAACAAAGATATTGTTAAGAATCCCATTAAAGCTTTTTTAATATTTTAATTTTTAAATAAGTTATGAGTATTTTAAAATTTTAAGTTTTTTGTAAATAATATATGTAATTTATGCGTACTGGTATAATTCAAGTATAATACACATTATTATCATTTATCGCCAAGACGCATACTCGTGGGCGATGGTGATTTTCGTTCAATATCGTGTTCATAACAGGATTGGCGTATTGAACTAATTGCAGACCAATAAAATAGTACACTACTACCGACAAAACGTGTTTTATGATTCTGAACTTTCCCTCGACAAATAGGTATAATATGTAGTACATGTACTATGCACTATTTAGTTTGATTCAATAACATTAAATAAGAATAAGGATTATAGTGACAGGCGTGTGTAATACATATGTATTCACTATATTATTTACCTTATACAGAAAACGAAGGCATACACGTATTATTAATTTATATATATATATGGCACAACATATCTGCATTCGTTTTTATGCATTCAAATCTACAACGAGCCACGTGACATATTTTTTGAAATCCTATTAAAAATATATTTCACACGGTGAATAAAAATTCATATTTACCGACTTGACGCTTTCCACGACAACCCGATGACCATGAATTGTAGAATTATTATTTGCTTATACGCAAACAAAAATAGCTATCCAGTCCATCTTTTTATCGGCGTGTTGACTTGACTCTTAATTACGTTTTATTATTATTATTATTATAATGTTACCATCATTATACTTATATTAATTTATCGTATCTGTTTATTCTAGTACAGTGTCAAATTTATTCGTTTATATTAGACTTATTAAGAATATTCAAATGTAATAGTGAAGATTTAAAACGTGCGTACTCATCGTATTTTTGAATATCTACTTATTTCGTAATATATCATAGTTTCTAACAACTTAAAAATTAAGATAATAAATCATCTATAAATATTATAAGTTATTGAATAGTGACATTTTTGCAAACGAATATTTTGTTTTTGAATAATAACTTAATACATTTTAATATGTAATTAAACTGTTTTTAATACATAGTTAATTATAAGCATATTATACTATTGGTACCTGCCTAATGCATATATCGAGTATCAGATAAAATATGTTTTGAAACATTACGTCAGAGTTTTAGATAAAATAAAATTCATAGAAAATTAAAAATGATAAAAATATGATAGTAGACATAACAGGGAAAACTTATTTTTTATTTTATTTTAAGTATATATATTATGTGTTAAATAGATTATATTTTTATTAGAATAAAAACAACAATAATATGTATTTATATTTTTGTATAATCCCGAATTGTATCAATACATTTTTATAATAATCTACACTCTGCAAGCTCAAACCAAACAAGAAAAGTAAGTTTTTATTACAACATTCAAAGAACATCGTTTTTAAAATATATTTTATTTCAAATAGATAAATATATTATTCACAATCTGTAAAACTAAAAACATAAAATAAATGTAGTAATTTAAGTAACCCTATTCGAGAAAATTGTTATATATTTTTTCAAAAACTAAAATATTCTTAAAAAAAAGTAGTACATTTTTTAATTCTAATTTTTAACAGTTTTAAATCGTTCAATGAAAAATGCATTCATTCCATTCGTGTTCATTAATCTCTATTATAAACTTATTTTAGTCATAATTTTTTAACGTCTATACATAATATATTACATACAATTTAATATTATAGGTTTAGATTTATTATTATGACCTAATAAAACGTTACGATAAAATATAGGTTTAAACACGATTAAATATATGAGATGGCAATTGACAATATTCAACAATAATAGTATTGACTACTTATTATTTCCTTAATATTAACACATTTATCTATTAATATATTATATTAATTTTACTATTTTCCAAACAAATATAATTATTATTTCGTATTCTATAATTTATATATATATAATATAGAATATGTAATAATATATATATTAATATATTGTACATCTTTTAAGTTATAAATTATAATTATACACTTTAATTGTAATATACGAACAACAAATTGACCTCAAACCCGACCTATATAATTTTGTAAGCAATCAAATAGAAGGGGATTCTAAATGGTGTTTATTATAATATAATACTGGTGTAGACTTTCTTCGCTAGCTCTACAATGAAACGATTAAAACGAATAATATACTTGTTTAAAAAATATCTTTAGAAATTTCTACAATCGGTTCACTATTATATATATTTGACGGTTTTGTTCAGAAATGCTGCTTATATGCAGTGCATTTACTTTTTAATTGATAGCTGATCTAGGATAGGACAAATATTTAAACAATTTTCACAAAATATAAAATAAAAACACGTATAATAATTATTATTACATACTCATTGAGAGATTCTATACATAGCGAGTGACAACATAGCTAATGTGTTTCATTTTAAACAAAATTAAACGTACATAGCCATCACATAGGTATAGTATATGATCACTCTACAGTCTACAGAATGTTATTAAATTTATCATATGATTCATATGTTAGTTAAGTATTATAATATTATAACATAATATAAAATCCCAAGTTGTACAACAATCGATATTTGAAACGAGACAACGTTGAAGAATTTTGTTTATATACATTTAATCAAAAGTAAGTAGTAGTTACGTTAATTTATGTTGTATATCAATATAGTAATATATAAATTATAACTAAACTTCTAAATTCATTTAGATAATCATTTACAATGAAATTAACTTTCTATTGATTACACAAAAACACAAAATTGTGTACCAAGGTATACTTGAAAATTTAAAATTGTTATACTTAAATCCAGTAAATTGTTTTTTTATTCAAACTCTACAATATTATATTTTTTATATTAATTGTACATATTTGACACTTTAATAAATATTCTATTGTTTAGGACATAATATAATATAAAAATATTATTTTTTTGTATAGATTTTCTATGGTTTTATATTTTGAAAGTAAATGCAATAGCAGCATAACAATAATATTCTTTAAGCTTCTTCTATAACTATTGGTATTAAAAAATTGTGCTGACAGATCAGCGTAGATTAGTTGCATACACTTGTTGCCTCGTATAAGCAATGGGTGGTTAAAAATAAAATCTATCCTGACAGTAGAAATATGTATATGGACACCTTGATGCATATTGTTTTGTATATATTTTTAAGCTTAAATTAAATATTTATTAAAATAAATTTTTACGTTATACCTAAGCTAGGTAATTATTAATTAGGAACAGTACAGTTATTATCATTATTTACATACGTGCATGTTAATAGATATTATATGTATCGATATGATACGTTTGTACGTATAGTTTTTAACGACAAAAATTTATATAAATACACGATATAACAAAAAATATAGAATAACACATTATTGATATCTACTGGCTACTCCTTGATTATTAATAAAGCAATAAATTAATTATAAGGTGTGGCGACTGATACACCTTGGAAAATAGGGGTGGGCAGATAATTCAATGATATTGTATATAGATAATAATTATCAATGTTTTAATAATTAACTTGAAAAACGTAATAACGAATATTGTTGTAGTGGGTAGTGAAAAGCTAGAACCACATTTTTAAAACTAAAAATCATTAAAAATCGACTCGATCATATAAATTTGTAATTAATGAATGTCGTTTCAAATGTTCTATACTAATTAAAATTTAAAAGTTTACATTTTATTGACTCTTATGTATGTTAATAAAATTACGATTATTAATTATAGACTTATAGGTAGTATAATTAATTGTTTGACGTGTAGATGATGTGAAACTAATAATTCGGTAAAGTTGCAATACTAATAATCAATTGTATTGCTATTATTTTTGTCGAGAAGTGGGCCGATAAAAAATGCCTCGTAGCTTGTCTCTGGCACAACTAGAGAGTGAGTCCCAAAATCAAAAATATTTTATATTTATAAATAATATTTATTCAATATCCAGCAATCGATATAATACATATTATGAAATATAAAGCACAGTCATCTAGCTATATGGATTACATAATTATTTTCACATTATCGTATAAAAAAAAATATTATTACAGACCGATACTCTGTATATTATAGTTTATATAGAAATATGTCATGGTTTTGATTTATTCACGTCTTTGACGATCTTGAAAACAAAAACAATAACTATCATGTTCGCGACTTTTCACATAAGTGCCCTTAATCATAATTAATAATTATGCATAACGACGTTCGCGTACTGATAGGTACATAATATACGACATAGGTATACTGTGTGTTGTCATCGTCCAGTGATTTATTCCGACCAAGATTTATGGTTATTTACGGTTTATCTACAACGTATCACTAAATAGGATACTATACCACGAAGGAGGTGCTCTCGATGATTGAAAAATATTAAATAACCATGCTGGGGTATACCGTGTGTTCAATTTTAAAGGTGACAGCAAAATTTCGAACGCATGACTTTGAGTTTGATTCGGGATTTTTTTTACTGCGTACAGGACATACAACACAACTATTTTTGATGAATTATAATTTTTAACTATTTTTATCTACCCATGCGCAGTAAAATAAAAATTTCTTAAATAGGAACCACTATTTTTGATACTGAATTTGAATTGTTTTATTTATTCTGAGCAACTTTGATCTTTACAGATTTTTTTACATCTTAAAAATTGACATTTTTAGGACAGTCAAGTTTTAAATTAGGTAATTCGTTATTATAATAGGTATTATTATACAGTCGAGTCGCGGTAACTCGAAAAACTTGACAACTTGAATTTTTTTTATTCCCTAAGACATATAAATTAATAAAAATTCGAATAATACATATATCAAAGCGAATTTTTATCTCTCTTCAACTTCGAGTTATCAACTGTTATAATATACTTTAATTAAAACTACAAGGTGTATTTATTATTATTACATCGAATTTATAAAAAAATATCGTTGGAATTTATCGATAAATTATACCTATAAATGTATGATAAAGATGAAGCGTTGAAAAATGCAATAATTACAAATTATCTAAATTTAAAACGTTCGGCTGTCCTAAAAATGTTAATTTGTATGATATAAAAAAAAACTGTTGAGATCAAAATTGCTCAGAAAAAATAAATCAATCCAAATCCAGTATCAAAAATAGTTATTCATATTTAAGACATTTTTATTTTATTATGTATGCGCAGATAAAAATTAGAATTTATCAAAAACAGATGTGTTTATATGTCCTGCATGCAGCAAAAAATCTCCGAATCAAACTCAAAGTCATGCGTTCGAAATATTTCCTGTTACCTTTAAAATTGAACACACGGTATATATGTTGGTGCCGAAATGAAAACGATTTTTCGCAACGATTGTAGACGATTTTAATATTATAGTATAGAGGAATCAAAATGTTTTTGAGATAAATTAAAATGTCCCTGTTTTTATTTCGACATTTAAATTCGATAGGAGTCCGAAAACTCAAAAAATATAAGAAAAGAATAAATGTGATACAAAAAAATCTGTACAGTATATACCCGATATATTATATAATATATATAGTTGTGCTTTAATACGATACTATGCTCATAGTCATATGAACATTGCACAGCTGTACAATGTGTTTTTTGATTTATTTTAAAACATTCGATTGTTAAAAATATAACTTCTTTGTTTTTCGTGTAAGTTGCAGATCGGTTACATCGCGCACGGTTGGTAATTTTCGAGTCATTAATCAAACAAAAAAAAAAAAACTACTGGAAAACCAAATAAAAAATCAATGTCAAATCTTACGATATGTGAGCTACTAAAACATTTCGCGTTTGAAACGAAACAAAGTGTAAACGATCAATGAACTTTGTCATCACGTTCGTCCTGTATACACTGCGTAGTACTGTACACGACACATCGCGACGACGACGACAACGATATGCTACATCGTCCACCACGGGCACCACGCATAACATACCATAATGCAAGTATAAGTACGTGAGGTAAACGCGCGTTGTATACAACACACAACTACACAAGTACCACCTATCTTATATCAACGTCGTAAGCGATTTTTATACATTTTTTTTTACCCCGTACACGACGCTCAGCCCCTCTCGGCTGCGACGAAAACAATGCGACCGGTCCGGACGATAGCGCGGCGGCGGAACGAGAAAACAAAAAGGCGTACGGCGGTCGACTCGGTCGTAAATCAATCCTCCGAGTATGTATACCTATATATGTTGAGTGTAGTTATATATATATATATACGAGTATATATATATGTGTGTGTGTGTGTGTGTGTGTGTGTGTGTGTATGCTTACATACAGAGTGCGTATACACATATTATACATATAGACCGGAGCACAACCATTATACGCACTGGACACGCTGCACAATGGTGGAGATAACGGCAGACCAGCGAGCTTAAAAGGACTCGAAACGCGAAACAGGTTGACGGCGGTGGAAAGGAGGTGAAAAAAACCAGCCTAGACGGAGGGAAAAGAAACGCGACGCCGACTGAATTTTTTCTTATTCTCGTGTATAGTAAGTTGTATAATGTATATACATATATAATGGAAACTGCAACGCCGCAGAGGTGGATACCACGACGGAATAACATTACGCCGTACACGCAGTCAATACACTATTATATTATTGTAAGTCGGTACACAATTATCTCCTATATATGGCCAATGTATTAAAACTCCGGTCCATACCAGGACCCGAGCCCGAAAAAACGTGTGACTGCGGAATAACGGGGTTGGCATCTTGGGTGAACGCAAGAACTTTTCGGTTAAAATATATCCTGCGGACAGTCCTGGAGATAGGACGCTGCAGCCAAATCTGGCACATTCGTATCGATCCGCCAGCAACTTGATTGTATTGAGACTATATTATATGACTGCTGCAAACTATATAATATAGGCGAACCTTTTTTTGTTTTCCTCGGTTCCGATAAGATTTAGTTTGTTTTTTAACACTTCGATACAAACTCGATCTCATTTTCGTCACTCATGTGTTAAAATCCAAATAACCCGCATTCTAAAAATTATAAATTACGAAATATTTTAAAATAAAAATGCTAAAAATAAATTACCAATTTCAATTATTTAAAAACCAGGCATTTTTTATTGAATGCAATAAAGGGTTTCTCTAATCCACAGGTCTTGTTTATTTGATTTTAGTCCTTGCATAGTCATATTAAATTTGTGCAGGCGTAAACCGAGGATTGATTAAAATAGCATTTACTGGCATTTCTGTAAAATCATAGAGCATATATTATATTAAACTATTAAAGGCATTCAATTATCGATCAATTTTTGCACAACAAGTAAATACGTGATATAATAATACGCATGTATATGATAATAGATAACTATTCGATCTTCGGAACATAATATTTCTGTATAATTATTGATTATATTATTATATGAGTGTATATAAAAATATTTGCTAAGATTTTGTGATCCACGACGTACACATTAATGGTACCATAATTATTGGCGTTCTATATATACACTCTAAATATGTTTGCATAGTACTTATATAATATATAGTATACATAGTTATATACATAATACATACCGCATACTATTATATGATTAAACAAGCTTCCGCGGACTTGAAAAAATTGTCTATGGATAACTATTATAATTATCAACCTTGTCGAATACGAATAATACAATTGTAATTATTACTTTATGAGGTACCTATTATATAGTATACGAGGATTCGATTACAATAATTTCACAACTTATTCCTATGACTGACTATACATATCCAATATTTATTATACACGAAAGGTACACATAATTATTATTATTTTCTCAATGTTACATGTGGTACATTGTAGCTGCAAGTGTATAGATAGGCACTTTACGAGATAATCCCAATGACCAATGTCGATACAATTTCAATAACAACTCTAAACGAATTCCTATTAAATGAATATCATGTTAGGTGTTGGTGCGATATGTGTAGTGAGTACATATATAGCTATTACATATCTATGGATAAAATATCTGGCTGAATATTTTTCATAGACTTACCACAATATTAGTTACATATTTATAACTAAGTTGTATCGTATATCCTATTTTTTTTAATGTTTTTTTACCATTGAGTGTGTGTTAACACAAAATCATAATTGAAGCGTTCTGAACTAGACGTATTTATATCACTCGATTAAAGGTTATCAATATCCATTCTTATTTCTTTGAGTTGGTAACTGACACAGACGTACAGACGTACATATTTCGATCACAATAAATTAAAATATATTGTATTCGTAAATATTATACAATAAACTATATTATATGTAAACCAAAAATAAATTTTTAAATCTTAAAAAATTAAATATTTGTCAATTTAAACATAAAAATACTATATATTTTTTATTCCACGTCTTTTAATGTTTTTACATTAGTTTTACCATATATGTATCTAATATAAGAACTTTCTAACATATATTTTAAAACATCCTCCTAGTTTTACTTATTTTCCAAAAACCACTGCTGAGTGCTGGCAGTATTATAAATTTAACAGAATGGTCTTACACTTTTATTTATATATATATTTACGACATTCCTATAAACTGCTGTGAATAATTTAAAAAAAAAATGCTTAGATATATTTATTAGTTTAGAATCTATAAACACTAATTTCACTTTAAATATACTAATAGGCATAATAGCTTGTTAAATATGCAGTATATATACAATACATCGCATAACAAAATATGACAATTTATATTACAAATCTTACACAAACGTCAAAAAATAAGCAACTCGCTAACGATACATACGTTATTATTTATAAGATTCGACGCCTGTCGACAGACAGATAAGTATCTAACTGTGGACTGTGCTAAACACGATTTTTCCATTTTATAGTGTCTCCTCGTGGTTATCTTAATCCGGTCACAAAAAAATGTAGATTTTTAATCGATTACTGAAACCTATCGTGAATCAGAATATTGTATGGGCCTAATCAGTACAGATTTACTTATTATAATATAATATAAAATATGAAAAAGTACCTAGATCAATATCATACATAGGTAACCATTTATTATTTAAATACCTGTACACTGCATAAATGTTCAAATCGCTTAATTGGTTTTGTATAAATATACGGTTCAATAAACAAGTAAAAGATTAAATATGTTTTTATAAGTACATATTTATGGCATATATAATGACCTGAACATAAAATCATCGTTATTAATAAATTTATTTGTATTATCATAAATACTGTAGTGGCAATGCAATAAGAATTAAGGAGAATGGGATACTTATTGCTTCATTACTATAATTAAAGTTAGATGTGTGTGTGTTGTGTCGGTAAAGTGGCGCATGCATAAAGGATATAAGTTAAAGGCATAAAACAGTTTTATGTATTAGATGCTGCATCTGATTTGTTTATCCCACGAATCTGTCATTAGTGTTTTGAGTATGTGGGGATAGTATAGTCTTTGACAATTCTTAAAGCATATACTCAACTCATGATTTAAAAATGTCTGTTCACTGATTAAATTAAACTAATAGGAGAGGGTCTTGGAAAGGCTTAATATATACCCTAAACATTTTTTTTTATTTGATAACAAATGCCTCGGCGACTGGGGCCATTGGCTATGAATACATAATTTTTACAATAAAAAGAGGGCTGTTACGATATATATACACTTATAAGTTATAACTAAAGTAATACAAATAGAGGCTGCATATAGACTTAACAGAGATGCATTACAGGTGAGTACATTATACATTTATAATACATATTATTTGGATACATTATTTTTTTTTTTTTTATGATGTTCTACTGAGGAAGTCTTTGAGAAATTTCCTTAACAGTTTTATGAGCCCCTCAAAAAGTACATGAGCTGTGAAAACAAACATTAAATCTAAATTAAATACATTCTTATTTACCTGCAAAGATAATAATATAATTTTAAAAAAATAAGTAATCAGCTATATGGGTCTGAAATCTTACCGAGCATTTTATCTATTTTCGCTACTTCATTGGCTCCTCCAAATACATACTGCTTCTCGGCCCAATAGATAAATACACTATTAATAACACTTTGTAACATTATATTGGTAGATCCATAATATACTAAATGTATAATAATCATTATCATTTATCATCATTCGACACCATATATATGATAATTTATAACGTGACGTATCTGTTATAGGTAAAGTTTATACCCGATTTTTGAAGGGTGTTCTGTAATCGAGGTATACTGATAGTTTAACAATCGTAGAAAGGTTTATTCCTATAATGGCCAATTGTCTCGACTCACAAATTAAATAAAAAATCCATTAAAACTGAATCTTGAGGTTGTTATTATTATTTGTGAACTATAAAAAATCAATAAATACCTCGAGGTTAAAAATCGAATAAAAAATTCGAAATTTATTTGAATATATTTTTTTAAATTTTGATGAAATAACAAGCGCGTTAAACTAAATACACTATTAAATATAATAAATTATAACTTAGCAATTAAAATTAATAAAATCTTACATTTTATACATTGTTTTTAAAAAAAAAATAAGCATTATAAATTATAGATTTTAAAATATATATCATAAATTATAGTTATAAATATAGGTTAGTGATTTTAATCGCTTTATTGTTATTATCACTAAACTATGAATATAAGGTCAAATTGTTAATATTGATAGAATAAACGCGAAAACCAATGAAAAAAAGAATGATTGGTAATTGGTATTATTAAAATATGGCTATTATGACATTTGATTAACAATTGCGTTTTCTACATAATCAGATAACTCGTTAAATTTAGCTGTTCGATGGATTATTATTTGTCCGTAGTTTATAGTAAAAGTTCGTACTTAAATATTAAAACATACGATTTATTCGATGTAATATAATTAGTTAAACGAATAAAAGTTCAACCTTCAGTACAAAGGTGTGCGCGTCAAAAATACGAAAAGTAATTATACTGCAGATTATAAATCAAAAGACAATGCGAAGTAACAAAACATAAAACAAAAATAAATAATTGTTTGTAACAGATAATTACGATTAGGTTTTCAATTCAGACAAAGCTGTGCTTATGTTGCGAAATGAAGTAATGAAATGTTTTTTTAATTTTTACGGTAATAATTACGTTTCATTAATTTTAGAACGATAATAATAATAATATGCGTTACAATTTTCATAAATAATATTATTACGTTTTATGAAGCAATACATTGAAAATTGTATTCAAATCGTAAAACAATTGTTGTTTTATTGAAATTTATAGATAACATTTTTTTTTTAAAAAAGGCTTGATATAAAGTCTACGTCTAAAGTGAATGACTTGGGGTTATAAACCAATTATAATATGGTCATATCAAGTATAATTTTCAAATTGTATTAACAAAACAAAGGCCATACTCCTCCAACAACACATCCGTTTTTTACTGCTTGAGTACACCCAAACATAAAATAACGAAATTTCTATAGTACAAATTAGTATACGATACAACATAGACGATATTCGAATGTATACGTATTATAGTACATTTGTAGCCAGGATGATTGCAGAAGCAGAACGGCGTGAAGTGACCTAACAATAACTATAACGTCTATAACCCAACTAATATATTATCACAACACATCGCTGTAGTTCACCTTGTCCGATGAAAAACAGTTTAATTAATTATGACTTAGGTACATATTAAATTGTATGTAAGTATATCTACCTATTATAATATATACCATCCTATAAATAAAGTCGGGTTATTTGATAAAACCATACATCCTATCAAATTATATAAAATTTAATTAATGCTCTTATCAAAGTATTTAAAGTATCATAATATAATCACTCGATTAAAATCGTAAAATGAATATTTTTTTTGCCATCGTATTCTCAACAGTATTATTTTTTAACCCGGTGAACAGATGCAACTATAAGATTATAAGAATATTGGATTGGAAAACCGTAGCTCGTTAAATGTTAAAAAATAAATACAAAAACAGATAAGTGGGTAAATGAGTACCGGTATGCTGTACATTAGGTGTCGAGTGGGTCACTATTATAGGTGTGTTAAATTTGAATTCAATGATGTATCGTATCGTTGTACACGAACAACGATTCTGAGCGGAAATGATCCATCAGCTTATATCACCAAATGATATGTTTATTTTATTTAGCTATTAGTCATTTATTTTACTTCCAGTAGGTTCAAGTTTGATATATTTGTTTCCGAAAATATTGCATTTATTATATAATATATTTTTAGTATTTAATTATTTTAATAAAATATATTTATACCATATTATATCAATTTATTTAACACAACATTCAACCTTTGATTAAAATTTGAAGTATCTATTGTTATTTTTGTATTAATAATCATTTTATAGGTAAATATGAAATGTCGTAAATATTTAAACTTGAAATGCTCATACAAAATGAATTTGACTTTTGATAATTTTTTTTTTCATACATAGGTTGAACAACTAATAAAGAACCTTGTATTATTAAATCTTTGGTATACAAATAAACAATTTTATGAATTTCCAACAACAAAATAATTCACTAATTTTCACGATTTTTATGAACTTTGACTGAAAAATTCCAACTTTATACGCTTATAAAAAAATATTGTGATTATAGATTTTCGACATTTTTTAATTGAGTAAATAACAATTTATAAGGAGCATTGTATTAAATTTTCAAGAATTTTTACACTGTAATCAATTTTTAATTGATATTTATAAAAAAAAACTAAAAAAATTAAAAAAATTCTTATGCTTATAAATAACTCAAAAATAATTGAAATATTTTAAAAATTTTATTGTAAATATAAAATAATAAAATAAGCATTTGATAAAAATTTCAAATATTTATGGTTATTTGTTTTGAGTTAGGTACATCAAAAAACAAATGATTTTGTAGAAAATTGAATTTGCATACAAATTCCAGTTTTATTCGATTATAAAAATAAGAACTATTAATTTTTAAATTGGATCTCTTCAAAGTACAAACTAGACAATCTAGATCATATTGTATATCCAAAACACCCCTATATTATACAATCGTAGTATTTTATCGATAACTTATTGTGTACTCATCGACAAAAAAAAACGCATAATTGTAAAATTAATATATTCATAGCTTGGCTCAAAATCTAAAAATCGTATAAATTGTAGCCATAAATTACAATTAACGTATAGGTTAACGCACATAATACGTAGGCACGTATATAGTATATATTATTATAATATTATATAGCGTACGCGTAATATAGCCTCACATAGTCACATGAATAACTTATATAGTATAATATAACTCGTACCTATAAATTATAATTTATAATTATATAGTTCGCGGTTTTAGTTCGTGAACAATACGATGAATTTATTCGAATGTGAAAGTTACCACATTGTGGTCGAGAAAAAAATTTAAAACATGGTACTGCTGCGCCCTGTGATATATAACAATAAACATATTTTTACCGAATATAGACTAATTCCGACACGGGCAATAAGATCACTACACTACTGCAGTACACGTCTGCAGACTGCAATTTTATAGCTAATTTGTATGATATGAATTGTATGTTTTGTGTTGTAAATTTGTTCGCTGATATTTACTAGCTAATTCAATGGCTTGGTAATTTTTCTCAGTACTCGGGATTCCAAAGATACAACAAAGCTTCCATCTATATTCTCGGGATGGTTTTGGGGGGAGGGAGGGGTTGCTAGACTAATATTTGTGTTTAGATTAGCGTTGAATAGACAAATTTTACATTTCATAACATAAATAAAACAATAATTAACCTACATAAAACATTTAATAGGTCAAATATTATATATGTATTAAGCGTACACGTCATTCGCTTTAGACAGTCGTCTGCGCAGACGACCGACTTGTCTGGTATATTATGTGCATTATATATCTTATATTATGTGAATAAGTTGCAGTACACGCGTAATAGACAAGTAGGTGGACATATTATTATTTCGAGTATTTCGAGAAAAATCGCTCTCTAACCTTGTGGACCCCGTCACCCACAGCGGACTGCAGTCGCCGATCACAACAGTCCTACTCACAATCCAAAACTCCGCACGTGATAGTATACAGGGTGTCTATCATCGTATCCGTCAATGAATCTTTGGTTTCTTTTTCCACAAAGATGAATGGGTATATGATTTTGGATAATATTGTTTATTATAGCTATACTCGTGCGATCGCAGTTCACAGAAGTTTTTGCCATTTTTGATTTATACTCAAAATAAAATAAAACATGTGGTAATCATTTATTATATTATTTAGTTTATGGGCAAACAACGTGTCTTGAAAATCTGAGACGGGGTCGGTTTATGTACGGCGTTGCCTATTTGTGTAAACATTTTATCGTCGAATTGCCGCCGATTTCCTTGTTCAAATCGCTAGACGTATTTACTTCAATATTTATAGCTGTCTGCCCGCGGAAACGGGTAGAAAATACGCGTATATCGTATGATTAATATTATAGAATATGTGGGTGATCACGAGTGCGTGGAAGGCGTCGAGACACCCTGTATACATCGCAATATATGTGCGGGTATGTACACAAACTGAACGATGGTGTATATAATTAAAATATACATATTATATATAGTTCATCGGCACAACCGGCCGGAGACGGACTTGTTTTCGAACGGTTTTCTGGACACGGCGACGGGCCCAAAGGCTATATTTACGTACAACCTATTTATATGCGTATCGTACGTATTGTATATTATTATTATTATTATTATTATTGGGTACGTCACGTCAAATCTCGATCGTATATTATAGCATCGTAAATGGCATTATAGATATATACCAACTACACACGCATGCACGAAAACCCGTACCGGCCGAAGGCAAATTATGTGCCATCGTCTGTATCGCGCGCGCAACCTGTCCCGTAAATTACGTGACCATGTTATATTATGGTACTTGCCGGCCACGTCCGAATCGGACGATGCTGCGATCCCTGGAACTGACGGGGCCAGGGGCGAAATTTTTGTGAAACTGCGACGGTATGCGTTATTATTGAATTTTTTCGGTCTCGGTACAAAAATAAATGTACCATAAACCCGACGTGTATAAATGTATAATACGCCAAATATATTAATATAATATTTGAATAATGTATTGTATAAATTAAAATTCATATTGTCCAAATTAATTGACAACGCGTACACTGCAGGCGAGTTTAGTGCTGAACCGTCCCGTCTGAAACATCATCGAGAATAATAACATTATAAAATATTATTACACATTATTCGGTAAACTCGGTCAAGTAGGTACCTATTTTGTTTGCGTTAACGATTATTATTTATTTATTATATGATATCACACTAACCTTATATTATAACTTATAACTGTTGCTTAGAAAATCGTCGGACAATGATGTGTACCTGGTCTTGTATGTATATATAAACATATAAATGATTTATATATATAATATGTACACTGCGCAGCACAAATAATTACGCGCATCTGCATATACGTCGCAGACGGATGAAGAAACTATCACGACTTTTATGATCATATTTATCGAATACCAATACATCAATGAACACTTACTTACTGTAAAATGTTCGATATTTCACGGATAACTATTTTCCGTATACGTAAGTCCATAAAAATGTCATAGACCATTCTCAATTTCATATGTGAAAATACATGTTTGAAATTATAATTTATGCATCTCAGAATAATACACTTTATCGGAAGCGTAAAGATAGAATGGAGGACAAAAATCACATACAAGTTCACTGCAGAGAGTATGAGCCATGGGTCATCACTAAATATAAAAACATTTAAGTTGATACAAATTTTACTAAAATAATGTATTGTTTTCATTGAAAAATAATGGTTTTATTTCAATACGATTATTTTTTTGCTTCAAAGTTATAAGAAAATACGTTTGAACTCATTTTCCGAATAGCTATGGTATTTATCTTTGGGATAAGGTGATTAAATCGATAACGGGTGTCGTATATTTATTATAATAATAAAAAAATATATTTATGTCTTACAGTAACGTTTAAAGTGGTCACCCCCCCCCCCTGAAATTTATTGTTGGTATGGCACACGTACGAATTTATTTAATCAATGTATTAATTAAAACCCAACAGCCCAACACGAGATAATCAAAAATAAAAATGAAAATTGTAGGCGTATAAACAAAAATAGTTAATTACATTTCATTTCTATAAAGTAATAAAAATAATGATGGACCATCGTGCGTCGTCGATGGTCATATTTATATCTATATCTCAGAACTCATCGCAATATTTTAATAGACACTGAAGAAGTGGTTTATAATTTTGCGAATCTGCCTTGCAAATTGGATTTTTTGTTTTAATTTAATTTATATAATGTTCTAGTTTTCATAATTTATTATTAAAATAAAGCAAATTTTATAATATTTTTATAACCCTCCCCCTCCCGAAATTAATTCCTATTTACGGCACTGATGTTTTGTATTCATATATATGTACGTATATATCTTATTATGACTTATACATTTTATAATGTTAAAATGTTAAAAAAAAAATCGAGTGCGTATTAGAATTAAGGTCCGTTCACCTTTATTTTACCACGAACCGTGTAAATGTTAGTTGCACCATTGCGCTTTATAATATGGATATATATAATAATATTAATATATATATATAGTGATAACTGCAAGTAAATGATAGCTATAACATTTTACGAATAATTAACACTGTTTGATTAATGATTATATTCGGTATAAAGGTTTTCCTATTATTGTGATTTTATTGTGTTTGAAAACCGATGCTCCAAAACTTCGTCGAGATAGCACTGGCGCCATATAAGACAAACTGTAAACACTAGTCGACATTCGGTTCTTACTATTATATTATGAACAATATGTCGATCAAACAGACATCAGATAATAGCAATTAGTTTTCTTGGTTTTTGTAAACTTATACAATTTTATCAATGGTCTCTCATCACAATATAACCTTATTCTTAGCGTAAGTGTATAAAAAAATATATTACATCTATCTATAATATACAAGAATAAGAGCATATCATGTCATATCAATTCATTATTTTATGTCTTAAATTTTACTTGATAAATATTGTATAAAAATACTCATAAAATATATATTTACTCATAATAATTAATAATCAGTTATGCAATTTCTGAAATTTAGAATGATTGTACAATATATTACATAAAATATATTACGTTTACCTATACATGCACATAAATATATAATTGACTATATAATATAAAATTAATTTGGAATAGTCAACGTTTTTAAATTAATGTTTTTTATGATTTATTTAATTGTTTTGATCTTTATCTGGCGCAGCTATACATATTATATATTAAACAACTTAATATTTCGTAATATCTTGGCACGTCCGATGTCTCTTGAAAATAACAAAATAATTATTTATAATTTTTTTTAAACTATATGTATATAATACAAAATATATTTTATATGTTAACTATATCCAGGTGGTGATGGTTCCTCTTTTCAAAATGTACATCCCCAATCTAACCAAATGGAAGCTAGGAGGTCCCCTACTCGTAGTAACCTATAATTTAAAAATAGGGGTCGTACCCTTATCCGACGAGCAGCTGCAGTGGATTTGTGTGGATCGAATGAGTAGTATACGCACATTTTAAGTCTAAAATTTGTTTCCAAAACTATGCCAGTGGTATAACATAAAATATATAACTAAACATTTAAGGACGATGTATAATTTAAAAAAAATATACTATAGATACGCGATTTGGTTACTTTTTACAAGCGCTTTAGTACTCACGTAATCCGTATGATTCATCTATATTACTGCTGTGGCAGGTGTCTGATAAAAAAATATGAATAAACAATTCTTGTATCAAATATAATAACCATTTTATTATGTATAATACATAGCAAGTTGGGCATGATTTTTAAGTTTTGAGTCTATACATCAAAATATGACATAAACAGTAGATAAAAAACAAATAATCTGATATAACAATAGATAATTAAAATAGTATGTAGGTAGGTATTAATAATTATATTAATAACACTCTATATCAGTCATGACAGTTAGGTTATAATATTTAATGTTACGTACCTTATATATCAATAATCAATATTTCATAATAAATATATATATATATATCAGGGTCTACTTTGAGGGTTTTTGTTAACAACGCTTTAAATTCTCTCTACCCCTAGCTATATCAAAAGTTACATTTATAACTCTACTCTAAATGTAAAAATATCATTATTCTTATAAATATACTAAAATAACAATTAGTTAATAAACGTTGCAAAAATGAATATATTTTGACTAAAACATTTTCAATATAGTTTTTATTATACAATTTTATCGTATATAATATAATTATAAAAATAAATTTTAATAGTTTTAGTTATATCTAAGAATTCAATATAATGTAGTATATTAAATATAAAAGTACAAAAAAATGTTTTTCTTTAATAAAATTTAAAATATCAAAACTATTCAAAATCTTAACTTTAACTAAAAATGTTTAATTTTTTTCTTGTTGTATTTCTTCTTCGTGTATGCTGTAGTACTGCAGGTACATGGGAACTATGTCTATGTTCGATGCAAGCAAGTATAGTTAATCGACTTCTGAAAAATAATCTTCAAAATAATACATACAACTGGTATAATAATTTAATATGTAATATTTAAAATTTGAAAATCACTCGACTAACATACTCCCACAAAATTATGGCATAGGTGGTTTTTGAAAAATGTAGTTTTCAATCCATTTCACTAACGACTCGTAATATCATTATATAGCTACTAGCTAGAGTCCGGATTTATATGCAAATTCATATATGTTTTGGAATAATCTTATTGTAATCTGATGAGAATTGTCACCAATTTAGATCATTCTTATTAAAATAACACTAATTTTGTTTTGCATATTTCAATGTTTTTACCTATATTAAATGCATATATTTTGTAGTTTTATAGTACATATTATTATTTATAGCATATATTATATTTGTTTTTCTTCGGATTTTCACGTTTACAGCTACATATTGATAAAAATACTTCTGGTCGTTATTACCAAAGATTTGATAAAAGATCCTAACTTGAAGATTAGGACATTATCAATAACATAAAAATGCACTTCCAACATTTCAACAGCGTAAAATTTTTCTCAATATTGCAAACAATGCTCAACAGCGTCTTACATTATACCCTGATACGTATATACTCGTATATACCCATGATGTATTATTTGCAGACAAACTCATCAATAACAATATTTTAAATTCTAAATATTTAAATTGGTGACTATTCATCAACTTGACTCCTTAAAATATAATTGGCACTCTGTAGATTATAGAGTAATTATATTGTATTCATACTCGTCTATTTGACATAAGTAAAAAATTTGATATAATTTCTATTAGAAGCTAAGATTTAACATAAGTAAATTTAAACTTCTATCAAAGCTAAACAATACAAAAAAAAATAAAAATAAGAATTACTTTTGCTATTATGCAACCTTATCCACTTTATACACCGTCTGAGTTATTTAACTTTATATACTAAGGATACTAATGAATAACGATAAATAAAAGTCCGTAATAAAAATTTATATATAAAATATAAAATGGATCTAATATTTAATCTTTTTTCTATTATATAGGTACTTAGATTTATTTTAGAAATAATAAAGTTGAAAAATTATTTAATAACTTAAAATAAATTACTATAATTTTCAAATCACTATTGCCTCCATATTTATTCTAAAGCTATTATTTAAATACTTATTATCCTTAAAGTTAAATAAATAAAAAATTACTTATTCGGTTATTCGAATTTGTATTTATAACTATCAACATTTAAAAAGAAATTTCCTTCTAATCTATTTACAATACAAAAAAGTGATTCTCGTTTGAACAACAAAATTTTACCACAGAACACTCCTTAAAATACATAAAAATAATTAAAGATTTGAAAATATGATTCTTATACTTCTTAATTCCCAACATTTTTTTGGAATTATTAAAGCACGATTGGTGAATCACCTTATATATAGCAATTGCAATAGTACTTAAATAAATGCATTAATTTTCTTTTTAATTACAGTAGGTTACCTTATTTTTTACGCTGTTTACTATTACATGTTTTTACAGCTTCCTCTATAAGAACTAAACTTTAAATTAATGTAATTTTGCATGTTTCTAGTTATTTAATTGTATTAATGTATTCTATAAAAACCATAAGTAAGTAAACGATGTATAAATTAATATATTTAATATATGTTTTTTTTGTTGATACCTATTTTACTCTACTTTCATTTATATTCTATAGTAATCAATGGTTCTGACAACTCATATATGATACATTTCTTTCAACTTTTCTAGACAACTATTGTAAAAGCTTTAATTTTTTTTTTTACATCAACAATTAAAATATTGTCCACTCCAATGAAATGAAGTACATTAATGACCATTTTTCTATATAGTATAAATTATTCCAAGATAATTACATAAAAAAATATAAAAATTGTATTGATTTAATTTAACCTCTAAGTTATTTATGTTACAATACTGAATGACGTATTAATTAAAATAATCTCGTGTTATTGTATTTTTTTTTACTCTCTTCACATATGCTTATTATTGTGTTATTATTCTATACAAATTTTATATATTTATCTTAAAAATATAAAATATAAAATTTAATTTGAAATTATTGAAGAAAATAACAAATTATGTGTAAAGAAAAAGATTAAAAACGTTTATAATATTATGACGAAATATATAAAATAAAATATAATTTATATTTGATTTAATGTGATACCTCTAAAATTCCCCCCTCCCACACTTAACTGACTTAACTACGTCACTAGTCTCCCCTTCCCAAAAACTGTTTCCTGTAATTTGTGATTTTGACCTATGTGATACTGTGGTGTACATACATAGTTTCATACGATTGTGAAATAACCGATAACCGTTTCAACGATTTGATGACTAAAATTGTACAATAAAATATTAATTTATAGTTCTAAACATTAATGCATTTGATTAAATAATTTATATGGAATAAAAAATTATTTAAGATAACTATTCCCAATGACATGTTTGTTTTATGGGACTAGACTATTAGAATATACAATAATATAATAATCATAATACAACGAATAGGTACTTTTATCTCGCATATAAAATCATGCGACGACTTAAAACAAATTAAATATTACACAACTTTATTCAGCAAAAATGTTTGGTTAGCTTAATCTAAACAATAATATTTTAATGAGTTATAATTTATAATTTAAATACAATACGTAACGCACTATTGTAAGTATATACTAACGACTCACGACCAACACGAATATTATTATAATATGAACAGTAAAGTAGATTAGATATATTTAGATGGAAATATTCAATCGCGTGATTTCTTTTATTATATTACATTAAATTTATTTGAACGAAACGATTGAGATTTATATAATGATTTTAACAAACAAGAAACAATAATTGACGTCTGCGAAAAAATTCAAAATGTTAAGCACCTATTCGAATATACAATAATATTACCTAGTGCTAGTGCAGACGTGTATACCTAGTACAAAGAGTTAAGAGTAAAGACCTAAGTTTATTATTAACGCAATACTTCTGTAAATATTTTTTGTATAAACTTCAGCCTTCGGGTAAAGGTCGTATACCTTCAGTTTTTGTAACTTATTTTGGTGACGCAAGATTTTTTGAAATCGTAAACAATTATCCCGATAAATTATAAGTTCACGTAAAATAATTTTATACCACAAATTCATTATACAAGTTGACATAACAGCTAACTAAACATATTAAATCCTGCAGCCAGTGCTACTATTATAAGGCTAATATTTTATATCACGCAAGAAATTGAAACTATTTTAATCTTATTATTCAATATTTAATTTATATGAATATAATAATAACAATTATTATTATTATTATAAATTATAATATGATACGATAATAATTAATGTGTCGTACGTGATATGTGGAAATATATTTTATACAGTGATATGTAGACACTGTGTAGTAACGGTATGGGCCGAAGGCTGTAGCTACAACCAACTACTAAGAATTAATATTTAAATATTATGAAGGCATTCCAGCACTATCTCATACAATGTATATATAAAAATTAGAAGTTTTTTTTATTATTCACGAAAACGATAAAGGGATTATTACAAGCCAATTCCAATAACTAACACTATTCTTCGAAAAATCGCTTTCAACGGAACGTATACATATTATATTTTACCTACAAACAACATATAAAATTGTAATTTTAAAGTTTAATACTCGAAAAATAACAGGAATCAGTTGTACTAACGTGTATAAGCACGTGACCTGTAATTGGGATTGCTCACAGAGAATCAGCTACAGAATATTACATATAATGACGCACAAAAATGTACGTTTATGTTTCAAAATCTTGTGTAACTGTAGTAAAGTTTATTCTACGTGTTATAATACAGTGACTGCAGATGACTTAAATATAAAAATAAAGAATAATACAAAATGTATTTTCTAATAACAATTTTCACCGACCTATATGGCTATATGGTTATCTTAATAATATATTATATATTCAATATTGTTTAAATGTATTATAATAATATAATATGTATACTATACATTTTTTAAGTGTATGCTACAGGACTGTAGTGCATCTATTATTTAAATGTGGATTTGAATTAACGAATAGTGAAATATACATCTGATTTAAGTTACAACCATTCTAAATAGGGTATTTAATTGTATATATTTAGATAGTATATAGACTCGTACAGTCGTATTTTATAGTACAAAAAATTACATATAAATGGTTATTTATATTTTTATTTCATTTATTTTTTTTTATACTTTTTATTGTATGTATAAATATAAAATATGTGTTATGTAACTAAATTTGGTCATGCACTCACACCTCATACAATAAATTATATTAAATAAAACAAGCAATACATTTTTATTTTTTAAATTCAATCATCAATACAGTTACAAAACTATTATTAGTCATTATCATCGAAGAACAAAAAAATGAATATTTTTACAGCATATTTTAAGGATATTTAAATAATTTATAAATTCATAATTCTGTTCTTAAAATATATATTATGATATGTATAACTAACTAATAATAACGTTAATCGTTAGTTTATAAGATATAAATGATTTAGAAAACTGCAGGTATAATAGTGTCATCAAAGAAGAAAAAAGCTAAAAGGGCTTGAAATCAACTCGAAACAACTATAAAACAAAACTATACAACCTAACCTTTTAAATTTATCTCACTTTTGAAATTTGAATACTCGTTTATGGTATATATTATATGGGTAATAAACTTTTCTATTTACTTAGAAATGCATCTCTATTGAGTATAGTATAGTTTACTCGATTTACATCGACTGTTAAATTTAATGTGTACACACTATACACAGTACACATTTTATTATGCATAGACGCGTGTATAAAGTTACCTAGTGAGAATAGGTAAAAATGCATGGGCACATAATACGTATCGTATACCTACGTAATAATTAGCTGCAATTTGTTCAGTCGTTGTTTGCAGAGTTGGTAGCCCATCCCGAAATGTCAAGTTCAATATAAATTCTTAACTCTAAACCGTTATTACCGATATAATATTATCATTAATAATGCTTATAATTTTCCTATCTATATTTATTCTGTTATTTACGAAGATTTATATAAGATTTATGTGCTACACTAGAATTTTGGGGAAAATGCATATATTATACTTCATCGCCCCAAGCATCGCTTAAAAATTAAAATCAATAAATCATCGTGGTTAGTGATATTTACATTTACAGTAAGACAATATATTTCATAGTTATTTCACGCTTAATAATAGTAACGTTGGTATGTGTATTATTCAGCATTTAATATGGTGTTATAAGGGGACACTAAACCGACAGTATTTATTTAAGTTCCTCGAACGCGTGTAATACATATTATGTCACATTACCGTGTATCTAATACATATAATAAATAGTAAATTTATATCATTATAATATACGAATTGAGTTATGTTTAATACCTTACATACTCATGCATGTGTGTGTTTGTGTGTGTATATATATAATATGAATATCGATAATAAATTAGTGAATAATATAGAAAACAATTATAAAGCTAAAACAACAATTCCAAAAATTAAATTTTAAAAATCATTTTATTATAGCCTTCCAAATGTCCATGCTTAAAAAGTTACTTTGGCCTAATACAACTTAAGTTATTTGTTAGTTAGACTCCTCTTCCACTCCTAAGTATGTAAGGATGACCTATAACAATTTTTTTTAAAAAAATAAAAAGTAATTTTTAATGATTTTCTGTGAAATTAAAAGACTTAGTACAATTCATACAATTTACAAACTACATCATATAATATGTTTATGTATAATAGGCTGATTCTGTACTATTGTTATTATCATATACTTACATATTCAATTTAATCACTTCAAATTCTAATGATTTTTTTTTATAGGATTTTTTTAATTACGATTTAATAATTTTTCTTGTTAATCGTTCATAAAAAAAACTATTATAATTAGATAAAATACATACACATATAAATCGAAATGATCGAATATTGTACAATTATTATTGATATATTATAACTTATAAGTATTAACCGATAGTCGATGACGGCTGACCACTGACGGTTGATATTATGGTCTTTATAATATTATAAATATACAAATCCCAATTATAACTATCGAAATATTCGAAACCGAATAAACCAACATGATATACGTCTATAAAAATACAAATTTAATTTTCCATAAATATATCATATAATATATTATATGCACATGCCTAATATAATAATATATTAATATGGGCTATGGAGGTTATTAATACTTACTAAGTAAACTATTGATATACCAATTACCTACCGATATATTATACTTAATTGAAAGAATAATTGACCGTATTTTTATATTAAATAAATATCAAATACATTACCTATATAGTATATAATATTATAAAGTACATGATATATCATCATACATTCATACATCATACGAATAAGTGCATATTATTAATAAGCCTATTACGAAAAATATATGCCTATGTAGTAGCCAGTATATACCGTCTAAACAGTATTTTTGCTATTTTGTTTTTTTCTTGAATGAATTTTTATTAGCAGATAATAGATATAGACAGTACTATAATATATTATACCTACCTATTAAGGTAAGTTCAGAAATGGTTCAATTTATTAATCATTATTTATTAGATTTGCAGTTTCCAATTGCCATCAGTTATATAATACCTATACGGCTATACTCTATAGGCTATCGTGATAATAGGTTCAACAGTGGTACGTTTAGAATTTCCTTTTAAGAAACTTTTAAGCGTTTTTGAGAATCTTATTGAGCTGTATAGAGCGGAAGGACTTATCTTTTGTCCAAAGTTCCTTACTCTTATTATATAACTATAAAAGAGTTAACAAAGGAACTGTGGTTTCACCCACGTATTTAAATCACACTAAATACTAAAGATGAACAAAAGATGAGTTCTTTCGCTCTATTGCTCAATAAGATTCTCAAAAACGCTTAAAAGTTTCTAAAAAATTATCGCCGCGTATTAAATTCTACAATCTAAAGCCTCTGTTGAACCTATTATAACTATACTTTATAGTTATATAATCAAACATGTAAAATTAAAATATGAACTAATACAAACCAATTCTTGTTGGAGTGAAGGATCAAATTCATAAATGATTATCAAGCAAATTGATATAATAGTTTGAAAATACGTCAAAAAATTTGTAAATATTATAATAAAAATACAAACAAATTGTAAAAAAAAAAAACATTATTTCAATATAAAGTTCAATTAATTATATTTGCGAACATATATATTTAAATAAGGATGTTTTACCCATTTGACTCAACAGCCCGGATAGCTCAGTCGGTAGAGCATTAGGCTTTTAACCTAAGGGTCCAGGGTTCGAGTCCCTGTCCGGGCGAATCTTTTTTGCATGTTTTCTTCATGCAATAATTTTTCTTTTTTTTTTCTAATTCCATTTGAATCGATTGTACTCAAAAACCTATTTTGTTCGTATTATCATGTACATTTTACGCCGACTTAAGAAAACGTACAAAACCACGAAATTTTCGAAATCACGTCTAATGACCGTGTTCAACAGATGGCGCACCTCGTACCGCATCGGCTAAACAATTACCTCGATCGAATATAATTTTTAGTAATAATCACTACTATTATTTCATGTTAATAATGATTTCGATTTTATGATTTAATCGTTATATTACATGGTATTATTACTACGAAAATAATTCTTAAACGAAAATTACCTACACAATCTACAATTCCGCGATACTCTTTATACACATATGATTTCTGTGTTTAATTAAAAAAAAAATTAAAATGTAAAAAGAGATTAATTTATTAAAAAGATTGTCACTTGTTTGCAATTTGAGTTTCCTGTTCGTTTCAGAACAACCGTTTCTGATGACCGATGAATAACGAAATCGCTACCGCACGCTGTAGTTCGTATGAAATAAAATATACAAAACATTTTTATTGTAGGAATCAAATAGAACAATAAGCTTACATTATTGATTGACTGTTGTATCAAGTATACAGTTTTATATATATGCGATGAAATAAAAAAATTAAATAAGAGCAAGATATTTAAATTTAAGGCAAAGATTAAAAACGATTCTGAGCGGACATCTTTTCTTCGATGTTTTTTGATGGCCAAAAATTGGCCATCAATATTCATCTTATTTTACTTAATTTTTATTATTAGAGAAATAAGAAAAATTATCTTTTAGAAGTATCGTCCAAAATCCATTTTCTATACAAGTGTTGCCAAAATCTAAATGACATATTTTTCGAAAAATACGTTTACAGAAAAATTGACATATTTTAGATCATGCAATCTTTTTGTGCATTTTGTCAAATAAAATTAAGTAAAATAAAAGTAGTTTTTATTAGTTATTACAACCTATTTGGTTGTTACCTACTTATTGAATATTATAGAATGAATATCCGAATTGACAATAATAATATGTATAGTTATTATATAGTTATAGTATATACTCAATACTCATTTTATAAGTATATATAAGTTTGATTGGTTATAATTTAATAATATGTTCTTTTTAATAATAATATGATTAATTAGGTAAGAAGTTACTAATTTGCTATGATAAATTAATATTAAAACAACGTTGGGGATTTGTTGGAAATTTAGTCCGAGTAATGAGTAATGCAGTGATGAGGGAACTATGTTTTAAGATAAGTTCTGACTCTCGAATGAGTTTGCGGAATTGCGTATTAAAAAAGTACTATATTATGATAAACAGGATGTGATAGACCGAAAGTATAATATGTATTATATAATGATAATTTATTGGTGCATTATGGTATAATTATTACTTTTATTCGGGTATTATATAGTAAAACGCCCGATTGTTCTTAGATTACGATAATATGTCAAATTACTTTTTATAATTTAAATTTCATTTGAACGTCCTAGTTTTTGGCATTTTTTTTTTTGCACTTTTTGCATCGAATCACGCCAAAACTCAAAAAATCGTATTAATTAACACAAGTGCATTGCAGTTTTGCAGTAAACGGTTCGTTCGAAATCGAAACAATCGTTATAATATTATACAAAGTCGAAAGAATAATAGCTAATTTTCGATACTTAGGTACACTACCTAAATTATAAATTTATAATATTATTATAAAGCCCATATAAGCACGCGATCCGGCAACAAGCCCGTCAGTGGGTTTCGCGTGTACATTGGATTTAATAGGTATACTTACACGTAATTATGTCGAACGCGGTCGTATGTGTACCTATAAAAATGTACCTCCTAGTGTATAATTATACATGTAAATCGACGTAAACGACCGACCGTGCACCATCGCCGTGGATATAGACGAGCAATTAATATTTCCTCTATCTATATTTAATACCATTCGTCGTGGTCGTCGCCGCCAATGTTATTTTTTACCTCAAATATAATATAATATGAAGTCGATGGACGATATAGAGACACCACTATACAGCAGCAGTGCTAGCGAGTGATAGAGAGGCACAGAGTTAGGCGCTTCGTCGTCACCGGAGGAGATAATAACGATTCCAGTTTTGTTTTTTTTACTTGTATGTGTATGTGGTGGTGGGGGGAGGGGTGCGTGATGTGTAATCCGATCGAAAATCGTTTGTATACGAGATTCGAAAACCTACGTTTTAAGGGCATCATATAAATCGAGTATTCCTTGATTAGTGACTTATACGCCCCAAGTATAAAGTCGAAACGGATTGGGAAAAAGCGTTTTCTCTACATAGATACGATAATATGTAAAAAAGCCCACCCGCCGTCTGTAACTATTTATAATAATATGATTATTATGTAATATAAGCGGGGTGGTCCATTTAATTGGATATACTCATTTTCTCGATCAGTTGTGGTACCTATTCTTCTTATATAAAAACGGTTTTTATGTACTGTCGAAAGCACTTAAATAGTTTCATATTACATAATATATACATTTCACAATTTTTTAGATTTTTAAAATTATTTAAAATTAGATTAATGGTTGGATGATATAAATTGGAAGTATATGTTCTGTGAAATGTATCGTCTATATGATTTATATATATATATATACGCACTATTCCTACAATCTTCTGACCTTTAAATAATTAAACGACAATTAAGTAAGAAAATTATTTTTCAACAATCAATAATAAACCTTTACACCAAGATGGGTATTAAAATATTTTAATATAAATTATATTTTATTCTACTAAAAATTTTGTATTTATTGTTTAAAAATATTTAAAACTTAAAAATCCAAGCTATGCCATTATAGTTTTGGCTCGAGGTTTGCCGTGAGGCTCCCGTCATGCATCATTACGCATTATAATCATGTTATTTATTACTCAGCTTGTCGATTTACCGATTTTGATCTACGGCAGCCGCCATATTATTATATTACAATATTATTTCGAAAAAAACTCCGCGTCAGTAACATAGCGTATGAGCTCATGGTATCACGCACGGATGAAATATAGACATGTAGTAAATAATAGTATATTAAGTTACTAATAAACAATATAACTTATAACTCATATATAAATATAATTTCATGTATATACATTTGGGACTATGCTCACTATCCCCCCTTTTTCGAGTTCTATGGGACAATTTTATATTATAGTTAATTATAGCTATATTGAGTATTGATATAGTTAATTATTATTTACGTTGGCCGCGTAATATGTCATTCTGTATCTATGTACCTATATGGTAAACACTCGTATGTCATAGATATAATCACCTGACACCTTAAAAATGTAATAGTAAAAAATATGCGCCACTGGTTATGTAACTTAATTGTATAAACTATAAACTATAGTTGAGTAACATAAAATATACGGATAATAAATCTATGTTGATAACACTAACACTTAATAGTTTCATACAATAAATAATAATGTATTATAAATGAATGATATCTTTAGTTGATGGTGGCTTATGGCATTGATGTTAAAAAAAGAAATTAAAATTATTGTTAATTATCTACTACTATATATTATAAAAAAAAAAAATGAATATAATATAAAATTATATTAGTTTTAGTAGATGATTTACCCTCCCCCCCTCTATAATCTTACATAAAGGTATGTTAAAAATATTAGTCATCCTGAAATTGTAATGGATTTCCGCGCCTAATGGGTATATACGTATCTAGTAACCAGTAAGTAATTTACGAGTATATTGTGCGAGTAATTGTAAACGATTAGAGTCGGTGTTGAACGGATATCCCGCGCATTCCCGCCCCAGACAACAACGTTTCGGGTCGTCGTCGGACGTACGGGCGAAGGCCATCGCAACCACCGCAATGCGGTCCACCGCCAAAGATTTTAATAAGACTTATTCCCGAACATTTCTTCTCTCGGTTATCTTTTTTATTAATCGTTTCTAATTTTTTTATTCTTATTTTTACCTCTATCCGCGCATCGAGTCTGTTCTCACGTATTTGCCGCCGCGCGCATAGTTTAGCGTTTCGACTTGAAATATATAAGTAAATATACACACCAAAATTTACAAACAATCTCCGCTTTAACCGATTCCGATACGATGCAATATTCTTCCCGCGAATGTCAATTTTCCGGTTTACGCACACATACGATGTACGATTCGGAAAAAAAACGCTCGACTACGAGACCTGCAGCAGCAGCTGACAAATGTTATACAATAATGTCATTATAATATATATTATATATTGTTATACGTACACTGTACACTTTCCACGTCACTGCGTCACTCATTGTTGTGTTGTTTCTCATGATATTGCAACAACTATGTGCCTACGCGCTTTCTTATTAAATTAATTAACTACCAAAACTTTGGTGAAATTGCGCATTTACGCCGCGCCGTGGGACTTTTGTATACGATATAAAATGTTAATGTATTGTTGTTGTGCATAGGAAATCCGTTGACGCGGATAAAAATGTGTTTAGGTTTTTGATTATAAATTAATAGTTTCAAACTGTTAATACAATGTCGACCTGCATTATGCGGGCCGCCACTGCATAATTCAACGCAATAGGTAATAGGATTTGATATACCTATGTCCGCACGCGATGGACGAATATTATAATAATGTACAAGCGCAATAAGTTTTTTATAGCTATAAATATTGTTGGCTCATGATGAGTACAAAAAAACGAATTTAAGCATGAAAACTGACATCAACAGGTTATTATTTTTAATTCGTAGTAATTTTTGAAAACGTTTTTTGTCAACATTGACAACAATATAGAAAGCGTGAATATTGACATAAGCGCAGGCACAAAGGCAAACAGCGACAAACATAATATTACGAGTACCAACATTACTATTTAGTATTTATAATTATTATTCAGAATATTTAGGTGAAGATTATTTGAACATTCATTATAAAAACAGGGCCAGTTTAATACTTTAAACTAAGCATGCTATGATTAATATACAACAATAAATGCGGGTTAACAGATTTGTCCATAGTATAATGAATATTTTAACACTGTAATTTAAAACAATAAATTTAAAAAATAAAGTACTGACAAGTAACAAAGCATTAAGAATCCTGAAAAAACGTTAAAAACTGTTTCAAAAAATGTGTAATAATTAAAACACTTTTGTTTCTCTGATTTTTATATTATTAATTAAAATAAATTAAAACATACAATAAGTGTATTGAAATAATAATTCAAATGTGTTTTAACATTGTCTCTTAATTCCTTGATATCTTTCATATTGGTATAATACAAAGCATACAAGATTAAATAAACAGCACTGTTGAGACCGATTTTAGCCATTGTACACATTAAACAAACAAATACAGCACATTAACATATTTTCAAATATTTAAAATAAACATAGAACGCATTTCGTGAAAAATACATAAAAGAGAAAAGGCAAATATGATTCGAAAGTTTATACGAATTGAATTTATACGCAACTTCACATTAGAGCGATAAAAAATAAACACAAATACCCATTCAACATCCAAACTCTTACTTACTAACTATTTACTACCTAGTAACCCACCCATGTAATAATATTATAATCAACATCATTCAACGCTGGTTTGCCCGTGTCGAAGTGTTAAGCTCGCGTACGTTCGTTCGGCCTCGCGATGTATAACTCGACATACGGATTTTTATTTACTTAATAGGTATAAACGTTTAAAACATTTTGAACACAAACCATTATCATTATAATATTTGCATCGCGTCGTTGCGGTGCACGCGCCTATAAAAACCGAGTGCCGACATAGAATTATAATATATTATTATAGTAATAAATAGTAATATATTATGTATAATATTGTTCGTACAATACATAATATTATTATCATATTATGTACATGATGTATCTGTATAATGTATATATACCTACGTATACTTGTGCGGCGGCACTCATCTCGTAATAATTTGTCGTCTCAGCTATAGCACTCGCGCCGCCGTTCCATCCGTGGGCGAAGTTCCTATTGTCAATTGAAACAAATACGGTCAAATTCATCAATGCGATCATTATATACATAAGTAATAAATGTATTATACTTAAATTGACTTTCCGTGTAGGTTTCGGATGAATTCAAAAAATTTTTTTGCGTTCCATGAATGTGTACTTGTAGTCAGTCTTGTTTTTTGTACCTAAAATATATTTGAATAAAAGTATTCTAATAATTTTAAAATACTCGAATACGTATTTCAAATATTTTAAATAATTGTAATATAAGATATATCCTTTTTTTGTATAATTTAAACACAACTTTTGGCTAACTGTTAATTTTTACATGTGCCTATAGTTTTGAGAAAGTTGCCACTCATTAACAACACTTTCATCTGTTAAATTTTACTGAAATAATTCGATACACCTATCTTTTTAAAGACCATTATGAGCAGTGTCAAACCGAGAAGTATACGTAACCCAGTATTCTTCAATAATATAATAAGCGGCCCAAACCCATTTTATAACAGACTTTTTATCTATTGATTTAACAAAGATATGTTTTTTCTACGGATACGTCTAGTAGCACCTCTGAAAATGTGCTAAACACCTCTAAGAGTCTTAGCGATTACATAAGTGATTAGGACATTTAAAACCATATTATATACCTATATTCAAAATTGTAATCATTATATTTTGTATACGAACAGAAACTTTAAATATTAAGAATTATAATTTTTAAATAAATAAATAATTACAAAATATTTAATACTTACTACAGTATACAATAATTACATATATTTTCCTCAATATTGGTACATATTTTATTATTTTTATGAGATACTTTATTATATTACTATTATCATTTATTTAAAAATTTGATCACGAGCTTACTGTATTACTTTATACTTATACCTACTGGCTACTGGCCCGTGATTTGAAACTATTTTAAAATTCAAATAAACTTATTAGTTATGTCATCAATTGTTCACTGGTCTGCAATTCAAGTCCTACGTATTATTTGAGCCGGACCTGTATGGTCCGGCTGCAGGTACTACACTGCTATAGTTAGTTCATTAGTACACCGTGATACCGGAATGATTCTGATGCGGAGGATTCTCGGGCATAGATTTTGTAACTATACAATCGGATTTTAATAGTTTATAGGAATTTATATAGTGGTAATGATAATTTAAATAAATATAATTATTTTCGTTATTTATACTTTCAAGTATTTAATTCCAAATGTCACTATAGGCAAGTAGCTGTAGCTAAGTAAAACTTAGTACATCTATTGGTGCACATTGTCCCCAATTGATTTTATGATTTTATAGTAAAAATTGGAAATACGTAATTATGAAAATAAACATTTCATAGTATCCCGTTATATAGTACAATACCCAATCGAAATAATTTTAAATAATAAAAACAAATTAATATAGCCGTATTTTAATTTTAAAGGTAGAAAAAATTAATTTGACAAATGTTTTTGAACTCCATCATTCGGCTAATTTTTATAGTAATAACGCTATACATATATGATATGTACAGCGTACCAGTGTATTTATTTGGGTAAGTAAATAAAATATAAATTAATAATAATAAGCGTTTGATATGATTTCATTATACATACTCATGCAATAAAATCATCAGCAGTTTGGGAAAACAATAAACTTAGTTTGTAAACCTTTCAAACGCTCTTGGCCTCTGTATAATTTAATACTTTTATACTATTGCAAAAATGGAATAGCCAATAATCCACCTTTTCGTAAAAATACAACATAGCTTGCGACATTTACACAATAATTATTATTTAGGTAGAATATCACTTACAAATAATATTACGCAGACGTCGTGGTGTAGATACCCATAATATAATATGTTTGTCCTGTCATACGATATATATATTGTGGGGATACACGCGGATCGGTGTACATGGCAGTAATAATTTTATGCTGAAACAACTGCAGTAATATTGTCATTGGTGGGTATATTATTATATACAATTATATGTTATTCAGTAAAAGCCACCGCAAAATATGTTACAAGTTGTGATTGTATCTGGCACGATTTGATCATAATATTTACAACTATTAAAGTATTACGCGATCGTGGCCATAAATATGCCTGTTGGTCGCGATATATTATACAGGAAATTCCGACACTACGGAGATATACGTAGAACGTAGATATAGCTTTCAAAGGTCGCGCGGAAAACGAAGTCGTACAAAGTCTGGTTTTGTCATCAAGCATCGCGAGTCCGTAAAGACGTATAATAATAATATAATACCTACTATTGCTATTTAACCATTATAATATTAAATATTACTCAATAATATTATAATACTTATAAGAATACATTATTATAATATACAAGGATAATATATTTATTATTTTAATTACCGGTGGTTGAATAAGTTACAATAAGATTTTCTTAATAAATTAATAATATATGACGATACGTCTTACACTACCTACGTGAATATTGAATGACCAAAAATCGAGTATTGGGTAGTATTTGATAATATACATAATATATTTAAAAGCATGTACACGGGATAGTCACGGTCGTGGCGTAATTTCAGGGGTGAGAATTTATGTGTCGTTACCCCCTCCATAACTTTTTTTAAAGGTTGTCACACCGTTTATTTATATACTTATTTATAACGGTACTAGTTCGCTTCACAAAAAAAAGTCTGAATTCGGCACCACTGATACCTGTCTATAATAATTATGAAAATATTATTTCATAACAAACACTATAGGTATTGCACAAAATATAATATTATATTGTATTGTGCGCACAAAAATTAACCACTGGACACTGAGCGGTCGAATCGACGACGCATATCAGCATTCAGCAATATTGTCGTATAACTATATCAATATTGTATGTTATGTAAATATTCAAATAATATGTAATATCTGTTCCCGCATGTGCATATAAATTTATTCACGTATTTATAATTTATATTATACATATCATAATAGTAGTAACGAGAAGTGCATATGAGTTATGATACAATTTTTTGAAGGTAAATGTTCAACAATTTTATCCCTCCCACAAATATGACCAAATTACACCAATGATATCAGGGTAGGCCGTTAACTATACTTAATTTTTAGGTGTACACAATTATACATGTATGATAGCCGATTCTGGTACCATACCCTGCTGATAGCTTATGGATATATTATTATCTACTTCGAAGAGAGTTTTTCAAATTATCGTGGACATGCTGCAGAAACACATAAGTATAAACGTGTATAATCGTCGTAAAATTTAAAAATGTACTTTGATAAAAAACACGATGCGTGATGTAATCGTTCGTCGTTCAGTTCAGTATTCAGAACAAAAAATTATTCAATACAACTTTTATATAGAAAGACATTGGTGATTTATATTATGTTTCATAATAGTTCGTAACTCTAATTCGTAAACAAGTTGTAATAAAGAATTCGCGGAGTACTGCGCTGACTCACTTCGTTGTTACTATACATTGATTCTTCGAAATTGTTTTAACTCTTTCGTCGCCATTCGTAGTTGCGGTCTCTCGGATGAATTTTGTCGACTGTTTTTTACACTATTTGCCGGTACCGATTCTTTATTATTTTCTCTCTCTTCTCTTTCACCACAAAGCCCAGAAGTCGTCAGGGTACCGATTATATATATAGGTATAGACGTACCGCAACGATGGTTTTTCGATCGATCTCATCTGCAATGGCATTGCTATTTATTCGAAAGAGATAGAGAATTTGATACAGTGGTGGTAAAGCGAAACGAATAATTAAATTAAAAAAAAAACAATATAAATACCATCCGACTGAAACCGGTATATAAGTATATTACGTGCATGCCTGTGCGGGCGGCCGACAGATGGCTCTGCGCGTTACCGGTACAGCCATATCGAAGCCGTTGACCGACAATTAGCGTTTTTCTCTTTTACCCGGTAAACCAACAGAATTTAAATAAAAATAATATTTTATGGTAACATATTACATTCTTATTGAGACGACCAGACGGCTACCTAGGTCTCTCGCTCGGTTCAGCCGTATCCTCGAACTATTGTTGGCGATCGCTTATCAAAACGCTATACACAAACCATACCTCCAATGCAGCTGCAAACAACTTTCAGAATCGTGTACTTATTAATTCACGAGTGGATTTAGGAAATCTCTGTACTCTATTATTTTGGTTTTTGATTAAATAGCGTTTAAGGTGTTACACTTTTTCATAAATTAACTTTTAAACAAGAAATGCGTCTTTGAAATAGTTTATTTATTTTAATGGTAAGATATTATCTCATCAGACCTCGTACCCTCCTATGGACTTTACCTCTTTGTATTATAGATGAACAATATCAACATATTATGGTTTTACCCTTTTACGCCTTAATCATACACACGTGCCATTTTTTGAAGTCCACTGCCCGCACGAAAAGAATATTATCTCATAGCTCCTCAGTAGCGATTTGAATCTTCAAAACTTTAGGAGCAAGCTTCATAAGCTCCCACATACTCACCAACTAAATTTACTTGGATCAATGCAATATTTTTAATTTTTTTAAAGTTATATTGTTCATGTACTTTTACAATTAGCTATAGATAAACTTATTTTAACTTTATTGTATCTATAATGATTAAGCCTGGCCAAGGACCGGAATTTTAAAAAAAATGAATGATATTGATTAATTAATATTTAATATGTTATTATAACTTAAAACAGGTGGGTGAATAGGACGAATAGGTACCACTATACTGTATCGTATAGGATTTAGATTAATTTTCATATTAGTTCAACATACCACCCATGGTAGATATTAGATACATACTACCATTTTCAGGCTAATATCAGTCGTTCCTAGCACTCTTATAACAAACTACCTGTGTATATACCCAATCGTAAACCCGTCACTGCTCTCTTTAACAAATTATAAATACAATGTTAAACAATCTTATGGTTCTTTCATAAGAATATTGCGTATTAAGCATTTAAATACAGTACGGAATTATAAAAATTAAATAAGAAGTTTGGTTTGTATTTCAATGTGCACCCGAGTAAGTTTATGATGGGGTAAAAAAAACCTATAATACACGGGTTTTGTCTTGATGTCGTCTCGATTTCTATATCGTACATTATCGCATTATTAAATGCCTATTTTATACAATCTAATACAATATAAAAATGTAAAGGTATCAAATATCAATTACACATTTACACAACGTGCACAACAGTGATAAAATCTGATGAAAATAATTATTGGATAGACGAAAGAAATAGTAACCATCACGTACTTAACAACGACAAACACGTGGAATGTTATCGAAAAACAATAATATTTCATTATATAGGTAAGTATCGAAGAAACTAGAAAATATGTATGGTATACCTTTTTTGATTTATCTCCTATGACCTATAGCATATTATTTCCTAAATAGTGTTCATTATCTATTTATAATTTTATAATTATAAATATAAAAAATCGAAATTATTATTCGCTATAAGAAGCAATGCAGTGTTACTCATATTTTATATTTAACAAAATAATATATTTTTATTTAATGACTAAACACAAAAAAATCATGACGATTTAGTTTATCTTTATTATATTTTTTATTTATAAGTTATAACCAATACATTTTAATAATTCATTGTATTGTGTATTATGTACTGAAATTTAGTGTTAAATCAATTAGGTATTATTGAATTAGTATCTTATCGTAGTAGATCATCTGCTTCTCTAAATCAACAATTTAAACTCAAAAACAACCATACGGACATGGATATCTAATAGCTTTAAATTCCTAAATAGTATTAATTATTGTTTGTATAAATAAAATAGTTTGAAATTTAAATAAAATTCCATTTATATTATTATTAATAATAACTGTTACATGAACGCATACGTACTAAGTATGTATTTTAAAATTATATTACATATTAATAGGCCAAGGAAACTCTTACTTGTATACAGTTGAATAATTATGCCTTTAAGCACATTTGTTCTCTAAAGTATTTGAGCTCACTTATTTAAACCAGACACTGTGCACAATTAAAAACGACTAATTTGCAAGTGTGCTTTGAAAACAAATACCTGAGCACTTGATATAAAAATAATTATTTTTACTTTTGTATCATAATGAATTAATACAAAACATGCATTTAAAAAAGTTTCATAATTATTATTCATACATTTTATTTAAAATTACATAATTTAATGCATAGTATTTTAAATTGTTATAAAATAAATAAATTTTATATTTTGTTTTTAAAATGGAGTACAGTTGTCCATATGTTTTGCTCGATAAATAATAAATATTAAATTAATTAGTTAAACTGGTAGTCTGCATAAATGCATATTATATAGGAGTTGTGGAATTCGATCTTTTTTTACTTCCTTTAAAGTTATCATAAATAGTAAACTAGGCAATAGTAACCTATACATTTTTAAATTTATTAAGCACCTTAATAATTGTTAACCTTGACAATATGTGCTGCATTTTATCAAACCTCTCTACACTCGATATTATGTACAACACTATACGATTTAATTGAAAATCCGTGAGAAATATAATACTCATTAAATAAAAAGTGGCCACATAACTAGCCTCGGCACAAGAGTTCTGTCTTATAAGTTATTATTATTTTAAATTTGAAAAGTAATATAATGATCTATTAACCATACTGATCGATTCCAAAATTACTAGTCTGATGCTTTATAGGACGTGGTATCCGTTCAGTTCAATTTCCAATTGAGAGTAGTTCGGAGAACTATAATAATATAATATCGATTATATATACATTTATATCTAAATATCTTATACGAGAAAATTTAAGTATAATCAAACGTTTTAACATCAGTAATGTCACTATGTGTTCACAAAACGTTTTCACTGATAAAAACTTAAATAACATACGTTATTTTGTATATTATCATTTATCATAATATCCGATGTCGTAAACAGCTGTGCTTCGCCAGTTCCGTTCGATATCTACTCATCTAAACTTGTTAAAATGTCGATTTTGTATTCTCTCGCTATATATCATAATATTATACTAACTAATGCGGTCCATCCTAATTTAAATAGTAACGCTGGTGCAGTGCGTCGTCATTTACATTATACTTTGTATTATGACTTATGAGTATGGACGTTGTAATTAATTATTAACTTTCGATACGTATAACGTATATTATATATATATATATATACAGCTATTATAGTTGTATAAAAATGAATTGTGTACAGCACATTTTAGTCTTTCACTATATCAATTATATCTTTGTTCGGTTCACATTATTGTGCTCTTTCGTCGGACGCTTATAATAGACAAAGATATCGTCAATACACATTTTTAAATCGTGTATAATAATATTAATATATTGCACCACACCCGTACATTGTACACTGCACGTACTTCGGATGTATAAATAAAAACTATATGTATTAAATGGATACAATTTACACACGATGCTATATGTTATTAACTATTAGAATGTTATTATATTATTATTATTATTATATAAACATGGTCGGCATGGGTTTTGTAGGCTGTGCAGTTAAAATAAAGTAAAATGCATTATTATTATCAAAAATTATAAAATATAATTAATATTTAATGAATTAATGACAATAAAAAATGCGTGTCAATAATCGGCCGTTGAACTGTATGTCATATACGTATATTACTTTACTCATTTCAAGTTATCAGTTGTTTGGAAATTTAAAACTGCTGAACTTCAGATCATTTTTGTTTTAATTATACTAGGACTATATACATTGGTTATGTCATTTTAAAATTATCTTTTACGCATATTTATTCAGTCGTTTATGTATAAATTTCAATTTTTTTTCCATATATACTACAATATAATGACTGTTCAAAGAGGAAATAAAATTAAAACAATATTAACACGACGATTGGATAATAACTATTATATTTTATACTTAGGACACGTGCAATAATGTTTCTATATTTTTGTGAAGAAAAAATAAACACATAATTTGATATCTTAAGACATAAAAACAAAATTAAATGAACCGACAAAAGTTCGAAAAAAATATTATAACTATAAGGAGAAATAACATTTAAAAAAACATTTATGGTGGTACATAATAATTAACAATTACAGTTAAATTTACAAAACAATACTTGGTTTAATTTGTACAACAATTAAACAAAACAAATCTTAATCTAAAACAATTAAATGTACATCAACCTGTGACAACACTAACCTACTATTTAGTTGCAAATTATATTATCATTCATAATAATGCAAGTATTAGGTATTAAGTAGTAATACTTCACACACGTCCACAAGATCACTAAAAAACACGTTAAAATCATAAATCAAAATATTTTAAATTTAAAAATAATCCAGTAAATATTATCCGTATAATTTAAATTTAGTAGAATTAATATAAGGTAAATCCCTAAATACGATATTATAATTCATTATTATTAAAAAAATTTGTAAGTTTGTATGCAAATCAAAATCAAAATTTTTAATTTACTGAGATTATTATATTACCTACAGTTTAAAAAGATGTATATTGTATAAAAACTCGTGCACATATTTTGTTATGATTGGGAATTTATTTTGATTATTTATTTATTTTTCTTTTTTTTCATTAATAAACATTAACAGCAATATATAACTATAACAGCTCTACGATAATACAATTATAAAACAATAACGGATTTAATTGTATATACACTTTAAATTGAATTAAATAAACATACAAAGTATGTATTATAGGATTAAAGATAATTAAATATAGAATGTCATTGTGTTTAATCTTAATGTGAAGTGATAAAAACTTACTGTTTTGTTATTATAGTTAGATTAATTTATTATAATTGTGGTCTAGACGGAAAGTGTTAGTATAATAATTAATATTTACTAATATAATAAATGATGTACCTTATAAAATATATAATTTGGTCTCTAAATATTTTAATAGCTTAACGCTTAACACATCAAACTTCAAATCACAAAATTCTACCTTACCTGACCATTATGTTCAGTCATCATCGGACAACGTATTAACATATAACTATCATAATTAACTAATTCGTCATTTATTGTATCAAATGATATTAGTAATCGGAACGATCTTTACACTAAAACGCAACAAACAAATTGTTGATACAATATTATATTTTTTCCATAGTGGTATTATTAATTATACAAAAATTAAAAAAAATGTAAACTATTTTTTTTCTTTTGTAACAAATTATTAAATCAAATAATGGAAGTGAAAAAAGAGTTACTGTCTCGTTCCCAGCGTTTATTTACATTAAAAAAAAATTACAATACAAGTACTCACTTGTCCCACAAAATTTAAACACTGATGTCACGTCGTTCCATGTAGTACTAATAATATGTGACGGGAAATTGAGCAATATTAAAATAAAAAAAAAAAAGTTAAAAATCATATCACTGACGGTTGAGATAAAATTTAAAAAAACAGACTTAACACTCGACATACTTACGTCATATTATACACTATATTACTTGGGAGTCATTTTCTCCGATTATAAGACCCTCGTGTGATCCTTCAATGAAAAATGATATATACACTTATTAGGCATTAGCTACTTAAAACCAAATGTTACCATTATAATATAGAATATTAATAATATTATGACTAATAAGGATAGTTATTTTAAACTGAGTATATAATAAAAGTTATTATAGGTATACTTGCTATTACACATTTACACGTTATTATGACAATAAGTACAACCTACACTACAACCGATTCGAAATTTCGAAATATATTATACTAAACTATAAACACTCAATATGTATTTAAGATAATATTGGTGTAGCTGATACTTACCTAAAACCTTCGGTATTTAATAAATGTACGTGTCAAAATGATTATTTCTACAACGAAACCATATCTATATTTCATTTGTAAGTAATTGTTTTTTTTTTTAATTATTATAAATAAATATTATTATATTTTTTATACTAACAATAGGTATCTAGCAACAATACGATCTCGCAATGTTAAACATTGCAATAATACAAGCATTTTACAATAAAAGATGAATTATTTGGATTTAGATAATAGATCTATGTCCAATATATGATACCATTATTCTAATACACATAATCGATCATTCATGTATTATATATACGCGAAGATAATATTATATAACAAAATATAACACAGAGATCACTATAATATATAATTCACATTATATTATGTAGATCATTTAGCGAATTGCGTGTTGAAAGTTGTGTACCTATATATATAATTTATTCACGTCATGGGAGTTTGAACTTTGTACCAAATCAATAAAGGATTTTAGATTCAACGGTTTAACACGAGTTCTACGCGAGATAATGTCTGAAAACGTTTAATTATAGGTTTAAGTATCTAAATAAATAAAAATAACTTAAGAAATTGTTATACATGTTGAACAGCTGAAATTTTCTAAAATAATATTTAAAATATATTTACTATATTATAGTTAATTGACCATACAAATTATTTTAAGAATAAATACGATAATACGCACTGTATATATTACATGTATATGATTATATGAATATAATGCTGATAACCCTTTAAAAGATGAACGTGATAATAGATGTTCTTGCCTACGAACAAACAACATTGCGGTTAATGATTATACTATACCATTATACTTAACTATATATACCTATTGTATAACGATGCATCCAAAACACTGCAAATTACATATTATAATTTAAATCCTTAGACTTTAGTGTCATACTATCTTACACAAGTTGTGTTTGGTATATTTCTCTTAAATTACAATTAGAAAAATTGTTGCCGATATTAGATTTGTTTCTTATTAAAATATTGAGAAAAAGAGTATAAAATGAAAATAATTCATTGCGATAACGGTGCCAAGATTTTTATTCGGGTTGGGTAAATAATAATGTGATTTCGCTTTTGTATTTTTTATCTCTTTCGAATGTTTTAAGATAGTATAACAAGTAAGTACTTTATTAGATTTTTAATTACTGTTAAAAGTATCATATTATGTATGTTCAAGATACTATATACGTTCAAAAATGTCAAAAATATTTTTTTAAATATTAGGTATATTTATTTAGAATAAATATTTTGAAACGTGTCAAAGATGATAATTTATATCGTACGTTGTACGTATATTGAGAAAAATGTAACTACGTCTATAAATTATCCACTCCCGCAGATAGGTATATAATAATATAAGGTATACCTACAATTTTTTAACATACACACATCAATATGACTATTCGCGCGCGTTCAAATATAATGCTTATACATTAAACTACCCACGTTATATCTCGGTATTTTTTTTGTTTTTATTAAAACAATATATTTATACATCGTTTATAGACCTATAGTGCATTCAATATTTGCGACAATTGATTCATGGTTCTGAGATCCCATATATCCATATTATATCGTGCAGTGCGAATTGCGATGACACACTGCTGTTGTTGTACAAGTTATAATATAATAGTATAGCTGTAGTTAATATAGTTTGTTGATTGCAAAATATCTTTAGCCAAATAAACATTTTACATGTTTATAGTTCAACACGACATAATCCGCACGTTTTAGTGTAAATCTAAGTTTATCAACTCGATCGAAACATTAACAAATCCAAGTTAATGTCTTCACACGTAATTTGGTTGTTACACTTATAAGTACCATACCCATTAAAGCACACTATAGTACGCAAGTACGCTTATATTATTTAAATATTCAGTGACTAATTTATAGATTTACTAGTGTGAGGAGCGATTACACTTTCTAAATGTAACTCTTAATACAAAGGGCTTATGATAACCAACATTTTTTTTTAAGATATAACATTTTTTAATTTTATTTAATGCTAATTTGAAAGCCTTGTTAGTGTTATTACTATCGATACAGTTATAAACTAAAACTAAATCCTTCATGATACACTTCAACGAGTTATATAATATGCAATATGTACGTTTATAATTAAAGTACTATCTACTGATGAATTTTCTCGGCGTATTCTCGTGGATTATCTACATATTACAAAATCGAATGTGTTCAAGAAAATCACTGACTTTTGACATCATCCCAAACTACCAATAGACAATAAGCAAGTCAAATTGAAGGGTTGGTCAGGTATTTCAGAATATGTGGTAGCAGCTGGCCAATGAGTACAACCAATCAAAAAATACAGTATAATGATCGGCGTTGATAAAAGGGAGAGTTTACAATGGTCGCGACCGATTAGGAAGGGAAACATATCACACTTAATGCATTACGCTGTACCCGCGACTGTGATGATATCATTAGCGCGGACGACCATGATGATAATCATCATATTACAATTAATAAAGCCGACGAACGATCCTAGAAATAATAACAATATTAACGGTCTCAGCACTTGTCTATTTATACCTCGGTACATTTATCATAATACGCATTATAATATGAAGACGACGAACTGTTCGGTCGGTTCCCACGATTTCCTCCGCGAGATTACATACAAAGCATATAATACATATATACACTACACCCCCTCGATATTGTCGGCGTGCTATAATATTATTATTACCTATCAAATATATTATACGATCGCGTTTAACATCATCGTATGAACGAATTTGCCCTCCGGCGTTGTACGCGTGTGACCTGCACGGTTTATTGGTCAAATCGGCCGCGGAAAACCATCATGATGACCCATCGTATGATGGGGTACATTATTATGAAATATTACACACATAATAATATCGTACGCGTTAGTCGTGGACCGTGTGTATAGTATTCAAAGCCGATATTTACCTATATTATGATGCTAAGGTAATAATGATAAATGTATACGCACGCTTATATATATATATATATATATATAATGAGATTTACCGAAACGTCCGATAACCCGAGTTGCGATCCTGTTCGCGAGAAGATATTTTCGAAAGGGTGCAGGTCGTGGAAGGTATAATCTACCCCAGACGTGAATTAACGACTCTTAAGTAAGTTTTTGCTGTTGACAAATTCGTCTTAAGAGAACGCCTCACTCGCATGTGTTGTCTCCGTCTAACAAATGTACTACATGTCAAATTTTTCAGTAGAATTAATTTTGTGTGTTTAGTTTCAATATTAGAGTGAAATGACTTATTATCAAGTTTAAAGGCGAGAACATTATGTGTGTTCTATCGTTAGAGTTTTACGGTATTTTAATTTTTGAGCAAGCTGTGAATATGTAAAATATTTATATTTAAAAATACTCATAATTCATTTAAAAATTAAAATATTGTAAAAAACCAACGAAATAACATAGATAATATTCTCAACTTTTAGTTTGATAATAGGCTATTTCATTCTGATATTCAAGCTTTAACACATAAAATTGATTCTACTGAACGAAAATTGTCCATATAGTATACATACGTTTGTAAGACGGCGACAATACATGCGGATGCGTCGTCTTCTCAAGTCTAAAATAGAGAAGCAATTATAAAAGTCGAAATAGGTTGAACACATCAAACGATGAGTCTCATTATTTAAAAAAATGTACGAGATTTTGTACGTGAATTGACAGCTTTGAAGTCCCTATCCTTCCTCAATTCAACCGTTTTATGGTGTAATGCATATTTTTAAAACGTTCTCGACCAAACGAGGCGGCGCGCACGTGACAGAATACGACTATTTAATATTATATTATAAATTATAACAAAAAGAAATAAGCAATAAGAATATAATTCAGCTGTTTTTGCTACACTGTCCGTCCGATCAATTTGTTGGCAGCGACGTAATCCGCGCGCGTAAGCAAGCAACCGGTCGTGAATAATACCGTTTTAATAATATTGTAGTGCATATATTATTTATTATTTAGTGATTATGTTTATGCGAACGACGACAAGACCAACATCACGTCCGTGAGACTAGCCACCGAGACATTAAAACGCTCGACTTGAAGAAAACGGAAACATTTGATTTTCTGCTGACTGCGTCGCATATTCTCATATAATATAATTTACTGACATAATAAACTATATACGTAACACGGATACGTACACAAGTGTTAAGTCGTTAAGAGGAAAATTTGACGAAATAACTGTCTTTCAACCATATAGACTTATGTACATCGTACTCCAAACCGGAAATCGGACGTCGTTCCTCGGGATTTCAATATACATACTTTCGGCATAAGCATAATATATAATATTAAATACTTCGCTTACAATCGTGATCTTCGAACATCGATTCTACACTGCAGTTTAACTAAACACGAGAAAATTATAATACATACAATTTTACGCGTATCAAGGTAGAGGCCTTGGCAATATTGTTTGATTTATTAAGACATAGTCTATACGCCCGTGTAATTGAAAATGTATACTACATTTTACGCTATAATTATTTTAATAGTACTTATAGTACTATATATTCTAGTTGTATTCTTCACTATTATTATTATTATTATTATCATTTAGGAGTCATAATTGAGTGTTCATCGGTAACGGCTACAATATAAGACAATATTAACTTGTAACGCTGTACACTACTCGTCTTACACGTCACGTGATATCTACAGATTTATATATATTTGTGTACATCACGGATCGACACAACTACGAGGCCGCTTTGAAGAACTTAGTTGACTTTCAAAAATAAATTTTAGTTTGAGGGTACTAAAACCTCTCTTTAATATGTGCCTATAATATTCAAACTGTAGATAAAAATATAAAATATCCCATACACAGACATAGATGACTAAAATGTATTTATAGCCCTCTTGAGGTCTTGAAGGATGAATGGCTTTGTGGCCATACAAAAGTTTGGAAAAGTTATTAAAAATGTGATACTTCCATTCTTCACCACTCTGTATATAGTATACATATATGTATAACTATTATACAACAATATCTACTAAAAAACTGATAGAAGATTCAATTTCCATCCATCAGTGCATCAGTCATTCGTAAAACAATGATATAATATTATAGTAATTTTAGTGTTGATAATTATAAACGTAAACAATTTATAATTTATAAACCTGCAGCAAATCATGGAAATTATAGTTATCTCTGCTTCGGTGGATTATAGTCATTACTTATTATAGCCATTAGTCCGCTTTACTCTTTACGATTGTTAAATATACATAATATTTCTATTCACGTGACTATTCGTATGGCTACTAAACAAACAAAATAAATAAAATATAGATTTTATTGCGATATCACATTCTAATAAAACGAAATTGCAAAAACGCAAATTTATTTTTTATTAAAACATACGTTATTAATTATTATTTGTAAGTAATTAACGGTTGGACCTTAAGGAAAACTTTTATTCACAAACAGTCCATTAAGCTACATTGCAACTGCTGTAGTCTTCGGTATACGTATATTGTATAGTACTCATTTACCGTAATAGGTATACGATGAAAGAATTGTGATCGAATTTAATTCGCTCCCAATCTTAGGACGACGGTTGTATTGTGTTAAAATGTATACGATGTGTAATATATTGATCGAAAAAAATCATTAATTTATTTATTGGACAATTAAAAAATTCTAACAACACAATCAGGAATCCTTGTCCGATTGTTGTGTTTCCGTATCGATTCAAAAAATGGTACAACGATTTTACTCTTATAGTATGTTTTATATTCATCCGTTTTCGAATATTATAAACGTCCGCGATTCCGTACAGACGATGAAATACGCAGTACCTACAATATTGTAATTTAAACGTTTTGTTATTTTATTGTAAACTGATCTACTTTTACCATACACGTATACCGGTGACCAAATGGCAAATAAACTATGGTGAATTATTATTATTTATTATTATTGTTATTTACTACAGGCCCGTGGTACGACGTTATTGTTAGACTTGAGTACTTGACAATGTAATGATATATACTCGGATGAATAAAAATATTAATTCACAGTTCGATTGTGTTTGAATGTGATATACTTATGACTGTTGTGAAATTTCTATTTCAATTTTAAATCGAGTTCCTTAAATGTAACAAAATATGTAGAATTTAGGTATTATTTGTGTACAGCTAGTGTATTAAATATTTGTTTATGAAATTGTAATCGTAATTGATCCATAAATAAAAATGAATCCATATAAAAGTAAATTAATGATTAAATTCAACACACCTACAGATAACAATTATCAATTGCATAAACCATTGTACAGCACTATAATATTGTATGGATTACGATAGTTGATAACGACGAAAATTATTAATATTCTTAAGTTCTTCAGTTATATTTATTTTATTTTGCATAATATGATGATTATATACTTATTAAATTTATGTAATATAATGAATAATATACAACGTTGTAATGCATGTTGGAGCTATTTATTTTTTAAGATATTGAATTAGTACGATCTCTATTCTTTACAGTGCCTTCTATAGTTAGTGTCACATTTTTGGTGAAATGTATTGAATTCAAACATTTTAAAAACGTTTTAATTTTTTGATTCTGAAAATTATTTGAAATAGATAACGTTCTCTGAAATTGGTCTTCACTGTCTTGAAATAAAATAATCGTATCAATGTATACTTATTTTTATTGTATACTGATTTTTCCAGCATGTTCATATCAATCAAGAATTATAATAAATTATCAAACAATTCAATGAACTATAAAAAATCATTTTTAAATTTTAAATGAACAATCATTATATAAATTATTATTATAGATCATTAAAACGAAAACATTATAATATAGGTGAAGGATAAAGTACAACTAATTGGCGTAAGATAATTTATTAAGTAATGGTTTTTATTGTAAAAAAATAACTTATTTTTATTGAAATATGTAAAAAAAAATCAAAATATGTGCCTACCTAACCAAATATTTGTTGTTGTTTTGATTTTAGAACAAAAATAAAAATAATTTTTCATATTTTACATCTAAAAATTATAATTAATTCATTGAATCATTAAATAACTTAATTGGTTTTATTATATGATGACTGCAATTTCCATTTATCTAACTCCTTCCTATTAAAAGGAATGAAATACTAGGCTCAAAATTATCGTTACCCTTGAATCTATCACCCTCCTCTCTATTTTGTTAATGATAATTTGGTTTTTGAAATATGTTAATTTAATGGAAAATACTGAACTATTAATATAGATTTTCACAATATTTGCATTATAGAACTTATTCGTAGCTAAAATTTTTCATTAAGAAATTATTTTTAATATTCGGATAGCTTATAAACTGAATTTTCAACTTTAAGTATTATAATCAATTTTATAAAAAAATGGCACTAATTTTGATACACATTTTTCTAATAATATCTAAAGTTAGGTGTATGAAGAAAATAATAAGAAGTTCGATAAAACAACATTTAAAAACAAATCGATCATTTTAAAATATTCTCCAAATTTTACAAAACAGGTAAAAATATATGTATTTATAACCAAGTATGTAAACATATTAAATATGTAGTCTATTATATCTTTTAAGCAGTAGGTTAAAAAATATAACTAATCACACGGCCTCGAAAATGAAAACAAATAATGAAGAAAATAATTTAAGTACCAATTTCGCGGTAGAGGACCGAAGGACGAAATTTGTTTTTACATACATTATATTATTATTATGCTATTGTGTATTTCTGAACAAGTTAAGGTTTTTTTAACCTGACCTACCCTTCCCGCAGCACTTGCCACCTTCACCGGTTTTTATTTTTTTGACATTAAAATAATATATTATCTTCACGTGTTGTATGCGCGTGTATATAATATAACATCGTTGAATATTGTTATAAAATAAACCGTTTTCGTGCGCGCAATCGTTTTCCCCCTAAGGTTAAAAAAAAATTTCCCCATCCTTTGGTCGACCGTAGTCCACCGACTGCATATAACTGCACGCACATACACTACAGATATATTATGAAAATCCGGTTTTGGTCGAGTCTGATTGCTTTGCTCGACGACAACAACGAAGAGAGAGAAAAGGTGAGAGGCGGAGTTTTACATTTTGTCCACGTCGATTTGTGCCGTTTCTTGTACACATACACGTACAATGCTATGCTGGTCGCACCTATAAATATTATAATATTATACAGAGTGGTTCACTTACAGCTTACCCCATTTTCCTCCAATAATACAGTTATTAAAATCTGATTTATTTAATTTTTAAATAAACTTAAAGAACATAATATTTTAAAATTCATTAATCTTTAGTACATATATGATATTACATAATATTATGGATAAAAATTGATACACATTTTGTTTATATTTTTAAATTATGGTTAAGACATAAATTATTTATTATATAAATAAATATTATGTATACATTTTCCAAATAGAAACGAACAAAACCCCTAACCTTCTATCGTCATGGATAAAAAAAAAAAAAAGTTTATAACGTTACAGCTAGGATACTCTTCAAGTTTCAAAATTCTGATTTTTTACAAATTCTTTATCAAGGAAAATAATGGGAGTAAGGACTGAAGATAATTGTTGAAGCATCCTGTGCACATACGGTGAGTATTGTCTTTATATGAGAGGTTCATTTTAAACTGACCGACCGGCTGAATTCCCATGGATGAGCACAGTCGATCATAATAATACCACTCTCGTAGAGGTCCGTCGATGAGTCCACGGTGACATTTCATCTGCTACACATATCGAAAATCGATCGACAGCTGCGGATACAGCATAAAACGATTAGAGGCCGGATGTCAACGCCTTAAAAGAAATGCATTTTATGGCATAGAAAATATTATTTTATGACCTGAAACAAACAAAAAATGGTCAACGATTTAAAAAAAAAAGCCTTTGAAGTTTGAATACAATATAAGTTATTTAAATATTTTTATAATAAGTTTTAATATAAAAAATGTACAGCCAAATGTGTAGGATAGCCGCGATTATTCATAAATCGTAAGGTTTTGTGCAGCGGTAACCAATAACTCCGTGATGCTGTAACGCCGAGCTGTCATCTCCAATTCAAATTTTTTGCAGTTTATGCACTCACGGTTTTGTTGTTAACGTTGTTAACTAAACGCGAATTATTCTATCAAGTTAGCCGATGCTATGTGTATTAGTGTATTACTATTTATTAGTGATTATTACTTATATAGTTATATCTGTAAAATGTTAAGGCGCATTTTTTCGCAGTTGTCCAAGAAACGTGAAATAATATGCGTGTTGCGTGTGTCTCTCCGTCACATGAGTTATAATAGACGTGCCTATAAAAGTAATTGATCAACGTATAGTCTGACGTTTTTAATTTCGTGCCCGATTTTATTTTTGATTTTTACACAATAAGGTAAATTGTGAAACTAGATTTTTCAAAAAACTTGATTGGTTACTACTGCTTACTACTGCACCTAATAATACTTGTTTACTCTAAATACGCCTGGTAAAGTTTTTATAATGTAATTCTTTAAAGAGCAACATTATAATATATGGTAATATGATAATGTTAGTATAATTATTGTATTTTTATAAATTTGAATTTAATTTGACTACAACGGGTAAAGACGTATAGTGTGTATACGTATACATAAGAAGTATAATGCAATTATTATTATTGACCACATTATTATATACACCATGTTTTGATTTTTATAATTTATACATAAAAACAATCTAAACACCGAGTGAATTTTTAACAAGTGACTGTAGAATAATTTCGAAAGAATATTTCATGCGTTAACGTTCCGATTGTTTCATTTTTGTTTGTGTAAGACGGATTTATTGGTGCGATTAAAAGTCAATTTAGAAAGTATTTTCCTGTGCACTATCGTCTATCATTGATTTTATCGATTCACACTAAACCCTGATCGCATTATAATTTCAACATAAATCTATACAAATAATTAATCAGCCTTATTCAAATGGCAATAGATGCATTTTTGTGTTTTTTTTTCAGGGGGAAGTTAAATATGTTTTGGAGGACCACGAGTTGTCTTCGCGAAATATGTGGAACCATACAGCTTACGTCTCAGTATATTATTATAACAGTACTTAAATATATATTTATAATCATAGCCCTGGTAATGCGCAATAATAAATTAATCGTATCACACGCGCAGTATACCGCAATTGTATATAGTTATATAAGTAATATAGTTAGACAGTTATATCGTATGCGCGCCATGGGCAGAATTTATTAACAAAAAATGTCATTCTACGTTCGGAGTGAAAAAAAACCTTAGGCGGAGTTCAGATTTATTCACTACCTGAATATTATCCGTACACGACGTTTATACTAATAATTATTTGTATACTGAACAACCAACTCTATAAAATGGGTTTAACACTTAATAATATAGCCATTGTTTAATAATAATAATAATAATTGAATATACGCACTAAACACTTACACTTTCATACGTATACAACATGTAATAATTATTGGCAACAGGTAGCCGAGATCGTTTTTAGTGGAATGAAAAAAAAAGTAAATTTAATAACGATACAAACGAAATAAAAACGTCCGATTCAATGTGCTGAAACCAGTCTGCGCACCGGCAGACGCATTTTTTTACGCGTATAGAACACTATTGTATCCTACTGCAACAAACCTCTGCGGTATACCTATTAAACAATATTCTACAGTATAATGTATGACCAGACAGGCACCTATGTATTATTATTATATTCTTTTTACCGAAAATTCCTGCGTGTTGCGTTCCAGGATCCCCGATAGTGTTACCGCAGCCCGAACGTATATATTATATAAAATCGGATGAGCATAAAAAACTATGATATATACGAAGATCGATGATCAAAAACGATGATAAAGTATTTGTAAACAAGCTCATCAAATTGTACGAACTCTAAACCTATACTGTGCCGTTATAATGGTCTTGAAATAATTTTAACTTATTTTCACAAAACATTTTTTTTTCTTCACGTGCAGAGTAATTTTTGGAAAAAAAAAGTTGAGCCACTCATTTATACTTGTTGTATAATTTATCACTGCACTATTGCCTATAATGGCTGTACTTATATACTTGTTAAAAATTATTCTGACGTACGTATCAAGTACCATTATATAAATAGTGAATACATTTACAAACATATTTCAAATACTTTAAATACTATGTCGAAGATCCTCAAAAATGAATTTTATTTAGGTAAGTTTATTTTTTTTATTTAAATTTTTATAATACGAATATGATGGTTACATTTTTTTTAGTCGATTGAAGACACGTTGAATTATAGAATTCCCACGTCGGATTTATAGCATAAATACATGGCCGTTTTTGTATTTTTATATTTTTAAATGTATTGTTATTATAACATACTATTTAGCGGGTATATAGTTATCTTACATGCGGGAAAAAAAATCATAAAATAATAAACAAAAACGCCGGCCACCGAGATGCCGTGTGAATGTGTGATCCACGAGTCTCGGGGCCAAAGTTTATATTTTGGAGTTGTATATAACAAACGGTTATCAGGGCGAAAAGGATGACGTACCCTGGATCCGAACAACTGTTGCACAAAAATATACAAGCCTAAAAATGTAACCGGATTCAGATTTCTCAGCGTTTTGGCGATCGCGAAAACATATGATGACGTTATGACGTTACCGCGGTGTAAACAAAAACAAACGTCGTGTTTGTTAGTCTGCGTGTACCTACTGCGTCAGTATACGTCGCAGATTTTGAGACCATACACGCTTATCGGTGGATATACAAAAACTGAATTGTTGATGGATCTGGTAATATTATGATAGGTACTTACGTACTCGTGCCAAATTGAGCAATCTTGATAATAACTCATGTGCGGCTATGTCGTTGTGATGTAATCGTTGTAAACATAATAATAATGATGATAAATAATAATAATATTGTGATTGTAACGATAAAATAAATGTGTCGTAGAAACAAGTAAAAATTGCTGATGAATACATTATCATCATATGTGAATTGGATGTTTTACATTTTTACAAGGTTAAACGCGTTGAAATATATACGTATATACAAATACATGTATATATGGTATATATATAATAATTTTAGATTCATATATTCAATTCGAATACCAGGTACAATGTCGTCTCATTAGACGCATAGAAGAGGTAGAGATCTAGAGAGATTTTAGCTCACCCCACCAAAAAAAAAAAAAAAAAACAAGCCCTAAGCTCCTAGGTTATCTATAATCTATAACCTTCACATTACCAAAATCAATAGATAATTTTGTTAAAATTAATTATGAAAATATTTCTCAAATAATCCAAATATTATTTAGTGAACTCGTAAAGAGTAGAAATGGCTAAATAGCAACAAAATGTTTATTGCGATTGTTCAATTCCGTTTTCAAATCGATGACAATGACGTAAAAAAGAGAGTGGACGTTGTGTGTACGTAATCGTAATAATAAATGTTAGTTATTACAGCGCAAGTCCTGGTAACTAATCCTATATGAGTTCTGATACTTGAATCTTGCATTCTTACTTATTCCATAAACGTCATTTTTATAACTGAGACATATAAAAAATATGCTGTATATTACTATTATATATGTTTTAAGATGGGATTTTGGATTTAAGTAATTGGAAACCATAGAAATTTATTGTAAAATAAATAGCATAAGATAATTAGAGAACTGATTTAAAAATAAATAAATTACATTTAACGTTTTTATTACTTAAAAATGCATAATTTATACGATGGAGAATATAAAACAAATGACCTAAATAACTCTAGCCCCCCTCTTAAAAAATAAATAAAATAGCGCTCTGTATAATTGAGACTATACAATATGATCATTGATCATCTGTCATAGAGTCACGAACGGCGACTGCGGGCATAAAATGTTTTTTTTAAAGTAATTATGTTAAAAAATCTAGAAATACTTACCATTGTCAGCTATACCATTCGACGGTGGTTATAATTTTGATAAGTTCTGTCATTGTTTTATACGGTAAATTGTAATGATTTTCTATATATGGTATATGGTTGATGATGACACAAGTCACCGAATCGTATTTTATAATTTTGTATAACACATAGACATCATTACATGAAATGGTGTAATATACTATATAGTATATTTGAATTAAATACAAAGATTGGAAGTGGTGATTTTCCGTCTTTGTGTAAACTCTAGGATACGTGTTACATAAATGTATTTGGATGTGTTTTTGTTCCAGTGGATATCGGTTGATCTAGTAACCAATAAGAATTTTAAAAGCAGGTATGAAGTTTTCCTTAAATTTGTTTGAAATTAACTTCCCTAATTTTTTTATTTACTCCACTAAATACTAAAAAAAAAAAATTAAAATTAAAACGGTGAAAATAGTATAAATTAAAAGTAGATCAAAATTATTCAATTTTTGGAAATACTCGTAAGTTGTTATCCAATATAAGGGAAAAGTTGATCTCTAGGGGTAGACTTTACAATAAATTAAAATATATGTTTTCAGGATTATTATTGATTTACTAGATTAACCGGACACCGGTTAGTTGGAATGAAAATACTTCTAAATTCCCATGTCGCACGTATGAAAAAACAAAGACAGAAAATCATGTCTTCCTATCGTCTTGATAAACATTATATCGTGAGACTATAGAACATTGTTTCATATTTTTGCGATAGTGTATTTCCAGTGTATGCGTCAAAATATTTGTACTACAGTTTTCCATTAGTATATAAAAGAATTGAATATATTTTATAAAAAATTAAACTTAAAATTTAATGAATTATTTTAAACCTATAAATAATTATTAAATGTATCTTATTGACAGTCAACACACAAACTTGTTTGAGTTTGACCAATATTGTAATCTATCACATACAAATATATTTATGTAAAATTATTAAAATTAAAAATATCCCAATAATATAATCTCTGTTATAGATATCTGTTATTTTAATAATATAAAAATCGACTACCTATGGCTACTTCGTTTGGAAAATTTAATTTCGACGTTATACCGATTACATACCAGCATTGCCCTCTCAATACACATTATACTCTAAACATTTGTTTTTGCTTATCTCCTGCAGTCTTTAAATAATTTTTTCCTCCACACGATCATTTCTTAATGTGGTAATGATAGATAACGTCGAATTTTCTATTTACTACTCAAAAATATTTATATTATTACGCAATCATGAACAGATAATTTTTTAATAAATCTATAGCTATAGGTTATATCTCAAATTTGTTTAATGTTAAAAGTTTAAGAACAATCAAATGTGATAATCGCTATAAAAAATCACTAGATAAAATTTATTACTATAATTTTATATAATTAATAAAAATAAAAAATAAAATTTAGTTAATACAAATTAAAAAGGTATTCTAGGTACATATAATAATAATTAGATACGATACGTAGAGCCGGCAGCGTTGCGTTACGAACAATAGTGGGCGGCGAGGGAAAACTGTTGGCCACAAACGCGTAAAAAATTAATAAATACACATCGATACTGAGTTGCGTGATAATGGAAAATTGGTGGATTTCTGTTTTTTGTTTCTATCGCTATTAGATACGTTTTATATTATTTCGTGACATTTGGAGTGAGTACAATCGGAACTGAAAACGCAAGATCAATCTTTATATATATATTATATTATTATTATAAATGACAACGACGGCGTTACTCCACTGATGCTGCAATCGAATGGGGCGCAGCGTTTTCACCAGCGGCTGATCCAGAACTTGATATTTTCTTATTTTTATCTGGCCTGTAAGAGAAGTAGAAGATATTTTTGAATTTCTGAAGATTTAAAACTTTATCATAATATTAAATAATATCATTTTGATATCTTGAGGATTAGTTTATTATACTAACTGATTTCACAATAAACTTAATAATCACACCTTATCTCCCAAATGTATTCTCTAACTATTTCAGGAAATCCCTCTAGAAGACAAAACTGAAATTGACCAAGGAACGTCTTAAGAAATATATTATTATAATAATTACTTCTTAAAATATATATTAATATATAATATTATATAAGGTTTGTAAACTTGTCTATTAAATTGTTTATCAAAATATAATATAATCAAATAACAACGAGTGACAACCACAACTCTGGATGGTATTCTATACTGGTTCAAACTTCGAACGACACAAAAACATGTATAACAGCGTTTTATAATATTATTTATACTTCATAATGTGTAGTATTAATAAAGTGTAAGTACGGTTGTTATTTCTCTTCTCCTCATGACGCTGAAACCTCTGACCAATAAATTATATAATTTTATTCTAATGATTCATCAAAACTATTCGCGAATAATTATAAAAATCGTCGATATTTCCGACAATTTATAAACAAGTGGTTAATAAACCATCTCTTGTACAAGACAATGTAACCCACAGCGTTTCATCAACGATCCGGTTATCCGGTGTTCCGGTGTTCGTATTGAATCGAATCGTTGCACTGTTGCAGTATACAACTCGTCAGTAGTACACTATACAGATTTTTATTTCACTTGGGATTTCTATTTTTTTATCAAACACAACGGATGGTCGGGAAAAATTGAAGATCGATAGTATTATATTATAATTTTCAATTGAAAAAAAAGTCAGCAACAAATCGCTCTCCACCAATAACTTATTGTGCTTTTCCATATACATGCCATATAACGATGGCAACACATACACATTAATTATTATTACAGTACCTATAATTAAGAATTTTCAGCTTTTCAACTTTGATGGTTTAAAATACTAATCATTAAATTTCAACTATTCGTTGGTATTATAGTAGGACATTTTGCAGAAATTATTAAATAATAACTTACAACGCATTGGCGTTTTAGCTCGTGAATGGTACGACGACAGTCTTCCGTATACCGGAAAATATATTCATAATTTATATTATACGACCAAAAATAATAATATGGTTCATCAGAAGCTCTATCAAACGTTTAACTTATGCATAATATTTAATTAAAAATAAAATAATAAAAAAATTTTAAATGCATACAAAATATTTAGTATGAGGTCAGATAACCGGACATTTAGAAATTAATATAATACGTTCAAGTGAGAAAAAAACATAAAAATTATTTTAGGAGCTCTATATTATTATGAAAATCGATCCGATGTCACTGAAAATATCAAATAGTGGGCAATATATAGCACACAATGATTATGGTTTTGAGAAAAATAAAACGGTATATTTGAAATTCCATTAGGTAAAAATAATTTGTACCTAGAATTACAATCTTAACAGATATCGATCTATGGTAGACTTTACTCTAAAAAAATAACAATTAAACAATACAGTTGGTAACCTAACGGTTAATCGATTGTATAATGTAATGACTATATTGGCATTTTTACCATGATTTATTTTACTGTTTTTATATTCGTGTGTACCAATATAAAAGTATAAAACATATATACAAACATATACTTTCAAATTATACTAAAAAAGTCAAATTTAACTAAATCATATTGTTGCAATGATGGTTTTTGTTAACGTTTTACGTTTTGATGGTATAAATTATGTATATATACTAGACACTATAGTTATAGTCTATGGAGTTATATTACACTTCAATATAAATGTGTAAAATCTAACATAATATTTTGTATTTTATTTATGTTTAACATCTGTCTAAAACAAACAAATATTACATTTTTAAATACCATGGTTTTCAACGCCTATTAAAAAAAAAAAAAATTGTAAGTTAATATATATTTTAACGTAAATTTCAACAAGCAGTCACCTTCGTTTATAATAATAGAGACATTATAGATGCAACAATAGAATGGCCGACGGTAAATATATATTTTATAAGTATAGCTAATATAGGCACCACATTGTACTAATATTTGTATGTACTTACTGCGTATAAATACTATAAAATAATATATTATGATCCGTTAAACCTTTCCCGACGACGGAAGAATTCTGATTAAATTCTATAGTATAAGTAAGTAGGTACTGACAAGAAGGTAAATAATTTGATTCGACGCGCGCGTTGTTGTATATATATATATATATATGTATATATATATTTGTTATACTGATATCGGTATGTCGTGTAAGCACAGGAAATCCGAAATTTATCAACCGGCGTCTTGGTTGTCTAACCGTATTTAGGTGTCATCGTAGAATAACATAATAATGTCAAGGATTGAAAACGTTATTAAATGGAAAAAAAAAACTTTAAAACAATAACAAAAAAGTATTATAATCCAAAAATATATAATAAAGAAATAAAAAACAAAAATGGAAATGAATAATAAATTTTGTACAGTATACTATCATATTATTATTATTTTTTATTGAATCTATATTTTATTATAAAAGAAAAATAATAGTAATACATGTTCTATTATCGAAAAAGTGGTAATTTTGATAAATAATTGTTATTAATAATTAATAATAGTAATATTTATAATTATAAAATATAAAGCTCTGTGAACTTAATATTTAAATGCATTTTTACTTTTATATAAATTGTAATTAACTATTAAAACTTAAACTTAAAATTTGAGAATACTTATATTTCTTAATAAAATATTTACTTAGTATACTAATCATTTTTAAATTTAAAATTGTTTTGTTTAATGTAAGAATTAAAAAATGAAAACTCCTTGGTAAATTATTTCTTTGTTAGGATAGGTTTTTCTAAATTTTTTTTTATTATATGAAAATGAAAAATACAAATACTTATACAATATAGAATTATAAACAATAAATAATCAATCACAATTACATAATATATGTTAAAAATGAAAAGCTATAAAAATGCACTATATAACAGATTTGACATTAAGTAGGTTTGTGAGATAAACTTCAATCCTAAATGCCTATTATTAGATTAAATGTCGTTCCTAGGTTTTCATGTATCTGCATATAATACAACCAAAGATACTAAACCACTAAAGTCTTATAATTAATACAACTAGTTCTATGGCTAATAATTTCTGTAACCAAATTTTCCATTTTGATTTTTATTAAGGACAAACCCACAAACTGTCCGTAAATCAAACTTATGACATGGATGAAGTACGAACTGTGAATACAGCCGTACGAATCACGACTCACCGCTTCCAGCGTGCCTATCAATCTTAAGGAAATATGTTGATAAAGATTAGTAGTTAAGTTTTGTGCGGGCGACTTTACCTCTATGACCTATGCGATAGAATCGGAAACAAAAGAGGTAAACTTTTATAGAAATTAAAGAAAAATTAGACGAATAGTTATTGAATATTGATTTAAGAAATTATATTAAAATGTTTTTGTCATAATGTCATCTATTAGAGCCGTGATATACCTACAAAACTACATCAGCCTTTTACTAAATCGAAAACGTCGAAATTTCTCTGCGTCATCTCTGCAGGCTTGGAATTGATAATAGTAGAATTGTAAATCTGCACTGATGAATGATGGATACATCATACACGCCTATGTATATACATCTAAGCGTATTGTTGTTCGATATTTTATAGACCAGCTGTTGCACCAGTGTCCTGCAGATACGAACGATAGAGATGTCTTCGACGAAAAGAGATATTATATTACATCAATTTATGTGGGTACCTTATACGTATACGAAAAGAGATGTACGCGTTCGAGACTTTGCTCCACTGTGGTGGATATAGGCGGGGAATAACCCACCGCAGAGCGAACGCCAGTGCCCGGGGTGTGAACGTATCCCAAACATCCGATTTGACCAAACCGACATGGAAATTAATTTTTTTCATTTGGGTTTGTTCATCGATCGATCCCTTTTTTTTTTCAAAGCAGTGACCGTTGTTGGTTGTTGTAAATTCCTAAATAACAAGTCAACAACAACAACAACGCGTACCTACATGTCATGGACAGGATTTTTACCGTCCTTACCCACTGTAATGATTTCGTGGAACGCGCTAGGTCTGTAAGATATAATTCATATATTTTATAACACCGTATAACACCATACACACACAATCGTCGAGGTCGCGTACGTCCCTATGGCCGTGTTTTCGAAGGAGAAAGAAAAAAGGGCAACGATATCATAATACATAATGCATCTTATTGTTATAATAATATACACACATAGGTACCACCTACACAACGACGACGGCATTCACACGGACACAGCGCCAAGTCCGCAGTACCTGCGGCTGTTGTTCGTTCTTCGTTTGCCCGTAGCACTGTAGCACATATTATATGTTTATGGAGTGCACATCGATAACTATTGTCACCGTGTTTGTCAACAAGATTTCCAATACGTTGTTGAACACTAACCTGACCGTACTCGTGTTCGAGGTTCACAGATTGATATTAAATTATATCACATAGAAGGTGTACAATAAACGGATCTAAGTCAATATTGCCACCCATCGGCGTTTAGGAATGGCGTCGTAGCGAACAAAATTACCATTTGTATGCGGACAATTCCCAGCCACTGTTTATTACGATGTTGATACTTTATTTTTAAGTTCCAATAATAAGATTAACTTATGAGGAATACTGTTTTGCATTTTCAAGCCTTAAGGATTAAAATTAAAAATGTTATGAATATTGAAATTGAAAACGAATTTGTACGTCATAAAATGTTTACTTAAGATTCCACGAACGACTTTTCGTATTTATTTATCTGAAAATCGTAATTAATTGTTGGATTTACAAAAATGTATACCAACATTACCAACAACATATCTACATTTTTTAAGTCAAATTTTGATAAATAAATTAATAAATTTGGTTATAAATTGTTAACAATTGCTAAAAGGATCACGAGAACAGATAAAACAATACGATTTAAACTAGTTTTAAAAATGCATGTCGTGTAAGAAGATCAGTATGTATCAATGTAGCACGTTGGGGTGAATATATGTCCTTAGCTTAAAAAACAGCCCATTTCGAATCCTCGTTCTAATAAGTGTAATTTTAAAGTATATTTTTCAGGTGGAAACTAATGTTGGTATACCACTTACCACTCTATAGAAGTTATCTCAATATAAAAATATCAGGTTTGATTAATTGTTGAATGATAATGTAAAGATGGCAATCGTGTTCGCAAATATCTGAGATGATCACATTATTATCGGCTTACGTAAGCGTTTTAAAAAACCGGAATTAACGATTTCCGCCGAGTGCTTGACTAATTCAAGATAGTTATATCATAGATTATAGTCGGAGACTCGGAGCGTGCTCAACAACAAAAATCGTCTATAATGATGGACTTTAATTAAATTAAACACATATAGTTGACGATTGATTAATATTATACCCAACACACATGATAAGGTTAAGCAAATATTTAAGTATTGCGTGATGTAATAAAGTATGTATAGGTTACGTTTTTCAAAAAGTCTAACAATTTTCGAAGTGCAGTGACTGTTCGCTGTTGAAATAATATTGACCTGTAATATTAAAACATTTATTCCGAGACGCATAAACAGAAAACACCACAATGTCAAAGGAACGTATCACCGAAGATAATAACGTTGTGATAGGTATGCGTATGGGGTCCGCGGTGGTGCTGGCTCTAGAATTCCGGGAGCTAAGCACACCTGCGATCTGCGCCTACGCGGGTAAGTGTTTCGGTAAGTTTCTTCGGGTGTGGCGGCGAGGCGGGTACAACAGGTCGACGGGAGTAACACACGTTAAACAACGGGCGAGACGTATTATAACACACGCGCACCTATGGTACTCACGAGGTCGTATACCTACCTATCTGCTGTCCAACGTACATTTTATTATATCTCTCACACGACAACGACGACGCGCGTTTTAATACGTTATATTGTTATTACCATTACAAACGCACTCCGACGAAAATGAAGTCGTCACTCACGTCCCTTCACGTGCCGAGTCGCACACGACGGTCACCAAGAACCGGCCGGAATTTATTTATTTTGAGCCGCGTGACTCACGCACAAATATCTTATGTACGCTCACATAATACGTATATAATATTATAACATAATATATCGTATAGGTTTGTACCGGTGCAGGTAATATACATGGCTGCACACGGAGGTTGTAGTGTACCTCCTATACAACAACACAGATGAGAGGACGCCGCCGCCGGGTTCATTCGTCTGGACAGGTTTCATTATGCATAAATACACGCACGCGCACGTCCTATCCACCACATCGGTCTTTCTCTTAACCCCTTTTCCCCTCTTACCGCACGACAATCGGTGCCCGTGCACACACGCACACGGTAGGTACCTACCTATCTCGCCGCGTATGACGTACACGCGCGCGCGCACGCACACACGCGCACACCGTAAGTCCGCATTATAATAATATCGTACGAACCGGTTTACGAAGACTTCACGGGCCGCTGCTGCTGTCGCTGCGGTCGTAATGTGCATGTATATAGATAGGCACGGTTCCCATTAAAGGAACGACAAGGTATTTTTCACTGGCTCCGTCTCTGTCCCTCCGCGCACGGTCTCTGTCTCGCCCACACCGCCGTCACCGTTTGTCCGTCTCCCGCTCGCGCGCGTTTGACGACTTTCCGTCGTTGTAACAATATGATGTGTACGACTGCTGTGCACCGCACGACGCGATAATAATATTATAACCCATCGCAGGACGCGACCACCGTACGAGACGTCGGAAACGTTCTCTCTTTCGTTCTATCCACATATGTATACTGTGCCATGCACACTGCGCGTACCCACGTTACACGTCGTCGAAACACAATGGACGCGTTACGACGTTATTGTGCGATTGTAAAATCCCTACAGCCTCCGATATCGGTCGATCGGCGAACGCATAGAGACGACGGGCAACGAGATTCGAGACCGAGCCTGGCCGCTTGGGTGTGCCAGGGCCCCTCGGTTTTGAAATCAGACGAACCTCCTGGTCTCGCGTTTTATGTTCTTTTGCCGTTTACGGTTAATTAGTTCTTATTTACGCAGAGACGTTAATAAATATGCTGTCAGGCACGAATGCACGGTTAAAGGTAGGCACACCGAGCTATGACTATATATCTTTAACCGTGACCATGACGTCCGATACGGTTGGGAGGGGGCGAAGCTGCTCGTTATGTAACACGCTAATCTATGATGGTCGCACCAGGCTAACAGACTAGGTAACTTAAAAAATAAACGCTTCATTATGCCCCGCGTTTTTTCATTGAAATTCTGACCCTCTGGACGAATTCAACCAGTATGAAGGCTTGATGGTCTATGAGAGAAAACGGTCCGTTTACAAACCCAAGTCAACACGGCGGCAACACGTGCGGACCCCCGGCAAAATAGGCAGATGATATCGCGGACGATCGTCTAACGAGTGCGTTGTTGCGTTTAATTCGTTCGACAAGAGTTTCAGCAGCTCGTTCCTCCGTCGAAAGACGTCTTGCTCTCCGATCACGTTGTACCGGTCGACCGCACACGATCGGTCGTTGCATTAAGAGTACGTCGTACCCGCAATACACGTTACTGTACTGGTGTTGACTGTTGATATTTTGAAAATTAATGTTTGAGTCTTGGAAATGATTATTTTTATTAGTTCATAATTTACTACCTACCGATTTGTAATGTTTATATCTATCATATGTATTAGTGGTGTATGGACACATAGTATACTTTAGTATACTAAATACTAATAGATAAATTGCATGTTAAGACCGAAGTGTTTGCCAAAAGGAGATAATAATGCTTTAAATGTGTATTCTATGACGCGGTGACATACACGCGATATTACGATACATGAATTCAATAATGATATCGAAAATAACTGAAAATTGTATTCCAATATTGATAACGTTGTGCGACATTATATTTTATTATCATATTCTAGTGTTATATATTACATAGGTATTCTAACAGCAGGCTGTGCTTACCAACGGGCGCGAAGATTTATACTGGAACGAATTCGGAGGTCGATTCCGGGCATACAAACTGTATAACATTATAAGTACAAGGCCTTGTTGTTTATTGGATGCGTATTGAGGACCAAAGACGAATACAAAACCAAATTATCTAGGTACTGCACACACAATAATCTAATATATACCGAGTGGTTCACGGTAATTTCCCGTTTTCTTGTATAAAACTGACACAGGGAAACAGGAAAACGCGGTGTATAATATGCAAATGTTATTCAGATAATATACTGACCATGTGGATTTATAATAATAACATATAAAAAAATATATAGAATACAAGGAAAACTGTACCGACCGGAACTACCTTTCAGAGCAAACGTGTGGACGGAGACAATAATGTAGGCCTTTGTATTATAATATGTACATAGTATATTATACGTGCGTCGGTGGCCGTGAACGACAACAATAAAACTGTTTTTTAAATAAAAATATGTCCACTTTAAATCACGATGTTTAAACAATATGAGGAGTTTCCGTATTCCGTTGAAAAGTGAACCGTAACAGAAAATTTGATCTATCCTCGTCGAATTGGAATATCTATATGTATTTTATGATGATTTTTGTTTTTAATATTCAAGGGTTTTCCGTTCACAAATAATGACTTAAATATATAAATAGAAGTTTGTAACTGTATCCATGTCGTTGGAAAATGTTATCATCGTAGTATTATAATTTTGGTAAAATTTCCATTATATTTAAAGAGATTATTGAAAAAAATTTCCGAAACTTGGTTATATATATATATCATAAGACTTATTGACTATTATATGTCGAGCCCTACATAAGATTAACAATGTATTTTGTCTTATGAACTAAAGTTTTTCACTACGAATTAACTTCAATCTATAATCATACATCCGGTCTCGGAATTTTGTATGAATTTTCACTAGATAATTTCAATTTCTTATAAACCCAATCAAGAATATTAGTTACTGCAATTTGTTAACTGTATCACTACTAACACTAAACAAAAAAGAAGGCAGAAAACAGTTTGAACTCTTTAATGTTTTCAATAGACAAAAAATACCATATCTTATGTAAAAAAAATAAATGTTTTTATAATTTTTTTACTAATATTATATTTGTATATTACTAATAACTTCACTCTTCACAGCTTTACTTTTTTTCTTTACTGTACATAGAAAATATTTTTCGTATATAAAGTTGTATAAAAACTTTCAAGTGCAGCGAGACATTTAAACAAAATTATGGCCTTTTCTTCTTTTTGATTAGACCCTCCTCGAAGACCGACTGACTAATTATAAAATACAGAGCAAGCTGAACTATTCTATTATGGTACCAGACAATCGTTTACCGGTTATGACGATTAAGATAAATATTTGAAATGTGGGTAAGTAGGTAACAGCATCTTTAATTTTAATAGATTAACACGGAATTTGTTTGATTGCCTTTGGATACTATATAAATGATAAATACCCACATACATATAAACGTGCTCACGAGGTAGTTAAGACTATAACCATATTTCGTGAACATTTATTTTGCGTCATAGGTAAAATTATACTACTATAGGCATATTGTAGTCTCAGTGCTTTTTTTTTATTAAAACTGCCATGTGTTATGATTATCCTTGTAAACAAAATATGAGGTTGATATATTATAATAATTGATTATTAGAATAAAACATTCTAACATTTTTTATAATAACATAAAATTAATAAAACTACTTTTTTTAGAATATTTATAGAATAATAGTTCGACAACACAATACCCATTCCGGATAATAAATAATATACAATAAACATAATAAACTCGTGATAATTTTATTTTATTATTATTAAAGGTATATTGGACCGTTTTAGATGAAAATATTATGATATTGATAACCTCTCAATAGACGATAGTTCAGCCAATATATTTTATACATCACGTGAAATAATAGTTATATATTATATTATTATACATAATTATCTAATTGTTAACATTCAATTTGAAAAAAATATGCAAGTTTTAAGTTATATTAGATAAATATTATATTTTCTTATTATGGGAATGTGAACTATTATTAGTAGTTACATATAAGGAATTAAGCTATATTATGCAGTGCATTAGAATGGTTATTTTTAAGTTTTTAAATAAAACATTAAAGAATAAAGGTACTTACCTGTTACCTACAAATTGCTATGATTGTCCTATGTGAATGTATGGTTATCAAATATATATACAATGATAACAGTGGTTAAAAGTGTTGCCTAGGAATATAATTTAAGTTTAAATCTAAATACCTACTTATATTAATTATGATTATCATGTCAATAATAATAATGATATTATTGTTATTTATTAGGTAATATTATATAATAGTTTATTTTTATAATATAATATAGTATATTATTATTATATTAACAGAAATTTGTTTCCTTAAAAAAATTATTCTCATCACACTTACTTTACTAACACAATGTGTAGCCATTTTTTTTTGTTGCTACTTCAAAATATGTGTATGAAATAGTTTCTAATGTTTTTAACTACGAGTAATGTAACAAAAAATAAACCAGTATCTACCGAATGCTCCATAACGAAACGTAGATTTATATACTTCTAATCTCTATATCACAATAATTGCAGCACAATTGGTTGGCTGGTGTTATGCCAAGTAGTTGACCGATCTCATAATTGCTTACAATAGTCTGGGTCATTGAAGGAAATAGAACATTTTATGTAAGTGCTCTAAACGGTACCTAAGACCAATGTTTAATCAGTGTCGTTAGTATGGTAATATATGTATAATATTTAACGCATGCATGTTGTTTTACGCTATTTTAATCATTATTTTAAATGAAAATAATAAAAAATATTGTTCATATAAATAATTCTAAACGTCATCATGCAATGAATATATTTTCATCATCGTATATATATATATAAATAAATAATTATTATAAGTACCATACTGTTAAATTTTCAACATGGGCATAAATAAACTCAATATTTTGAAAGAGTAAGGGGTTAGGTTATTTTAATGGAATCCATAAAATACCTTTCTTATGGTATATATTATTTTTACATCATTATCTGATCAGTTTTTGATAACTTAAAATCTTCCCCTAGTCTTCTCCTATCTGTGTTTAACATACTTACCACATCTCATTCTGCAACGATTTACAATGGTTTTATTAAAAATTAAAATACATTAAGCATTACGATTTCTACAAAAATGATTAAATATTATTATTATTATTACCTCGATGTTATTGAATATTTGTCCGGCGTACGATTTTGAAAAATTAATTTTACAAGTAAATCGTGAAGAAAATGTATTTAATGTAAGCAACATTGGTACTTTAACTATAATTTATTGTATAACTGATAAAAGCCGTGATGGCGCAATGGACATGCATTTTTCGAGGTCATTTATTAAATTACACACATGTTCCCCCTTTGTTAGATGGAATGTATATAATATAATAGATTATAATATGGCGACTAATAAAAATATTGTTCCTTCCGGGGAAACTTCTCAATTTTATATCGAATGATAAATTATAGTGTTGTTTGTTTTGTACATAAAACATAAATAGTTTTCGTCGTTTAATAATTAATTTTATTAACTCGAAAAAATGATAAGTAAGATTTCGATACCATATTTTAAAGTTCAGACGGAAATGGTTGAATGTAAACAACCGATGAAAACTTATATACATTTATAAATTTGTTTGATAATTATGTCAATCAATAGCCATTAGCTAATATCCAACAGTTTACTAAATAAATAATATTAATTACATACGAAATAAAATGTCTGATACTATCATTGACCATAAATACCAATAGTTATCAGCAATAATAGAATTTTCAAAGTGATAAGTACGTAATTTTTATTAAATCACAAATGCGCTGAAATTTTCCTAAAACTAGCGAGCTATCTTGTGAAAACGGAAGTCTTTCTTACCTACCTTAGGTTAGTTGTCTTCTATCACAGGAATAAAAATTACTGTGGTCGCAGATCAATGACTGTTGAATTAACGGTTGTTTGCAAACCACAACATTCACCTGATGTAGTTACTAGTTAACTATAATGGCAAATCACTAACAATGTATAACCATCGACATCGTCGTGGCAATAATAATAATATTATAATCCCAAATAGATTCACCGATTTCTGTTTTTAAAGTTAATATTTTTTTTATTTATTTATTTCTATGCCTAGTTACACAAAATTACAGTATGTGTCGACGGATTCAAAAGGACCTGATTGATTAGGTTAGAACATGACTGATCAATAAAATGTTTTCACTCAATACAGTTTTCACCTATAACAATTACACAAAAATAAAAATAATAGATAAAAAAAATAAAATAAATATTATTAAACGGATTTAGTTTATTAGGTTTCAAATACAAATATATATATCAAAAATATGGTGTACAAGTTGATAGTTTATATAATATCTTTACAGTAAGTCATTATGATCCCTGCAAACAATTACATATATAAATAATAGAAGAAAAAAATCACCAGTCATATTAAATACTTATAAAATGTCTTTTTTTCTTAAATTTTTTATTGTCTTGAATAAAACAGTATCTAATAGTCTTATATTGGCAGTCAATTTGGACTTAATTGACATAGCAGCTGTGTGCGCGTTTTTTTTTTTAATACACTCAGGAGTGTGTATACCAAGTGGTCATCGTACAGTTAAATATCAATATGGAATGTTGAATAATTAATTTTGAGCGTACATGATAATTCGTCGAGATATGCACATCAATAATATTACTATATATATATATATAGTACAAAAAGGCACTTATGGAATTTCATTGTTAACATACATATTTAAATAATATATAGCTAATAATAATAATAATATAATATAAATGTATTATATTATAAGAACTTAACAACTAGACAAAAAAAAAAAAAAAGTCAGTATTAAAACTAAATCTAAAATAATAATTATTATAGCTAATTAGCATCACATATATGTTTCATGATTATCTTTATATAATTCATAAATTACATTCACGAGGCCCAATTTTTTTTACGTATTTACACATTTATTAAGAAAGAATAAGACAATTTTGTACAATGTTTGTGCGAAATTCGTTAATTTTACTTAGTTTGTTGTATATGTAGATTATAAAAAAAAGGTTTCATTACCTGAATATGTATGATTGTGGAATGTTAATGAAAAATTAATATTAATTAAAATTAATATAAATACATAAAACGCATGAACACATAGTTTGCTCAAAATGGAAGACTCGAAAAATGTTTCGATTATTGCAAAATATATCAATAGTTGAGTAGTGTAACTAGTAACACTATTATGAAACTTTATGAAATAGCACTACTACTGTAATAGTTAGAGACAATGATGTATCTTAAAATAATTTATAATATTTAGATGAATACATATATTGTACTTAATAATGAGTGAATAGTTTAAATTATAAGTAATCTGCTAAGATGAATTATTAATATACAAGTAAATATTTTTAATGGCCAATCATTGTGTTCATAAGAATTAGGTAGCATGAAACCATAGGTTATCAATGCTCCAAATATTATGTTAATGTTAGGTGTCTTAATGAATGCAACTAAATATCACATTCGCATCACATGCCTGTAGTCTGTGTGAACACAGATATAAAGTTATATTTTACGTTATGTAGAAGAAAATGAGACCAACAATAATTTATCTTGATATAAAAATATGAATATAAAAAGAAAATATTGTAAAAATTATAGTTCAAAATTGTCAATCATATTTTAAAAACCGAGAAGGTTATTCATGAACACATTTTTTAACTGCACAACCCCTGTGTTTTCCGATAAAAGCAATCAGAAATTAATTTTAAAAACATCATGAATAGATAGCGCCATGCTTCTATGGGGTGATAAAAATTATAATGAAAAAAATAAAACAAATTGTCTAAAATTATTGCTTATCCATTCTTTGATTACCCTAAGCTAACAATTTTTTGTTTAATTTAGTATTTAAATACATATTTGAAGTTGAATCAAGTCATATTTATACGCTCTGCTTACCGTCCAACCGCTTGGCTAAGTCTGATACAAGCTCCTTGAAAATTAAGGGGTCAATGTTCTTGCCCAGCTGGTACAAAACAAACCAATCACCTATCTGGCACTTCTTAGTAATGGTTTCAACTTCATCCTGAGGAGCCAAACGAGATCTTGCTCTCAACAACAACAAACGGAATTTGGGCATCACTACAACAGCCGTACGGTATACCAAATTGAGACCACTGAGTATGGCAACAAACAAGAACCAGAACCACAGGAATACATAGATTTTTTCGTTGACAATGTTAAGCGGCAACACACACAGACCATCTAACTTCTGAATGGATCCCGATGGACCATATTTGTGGAATGTACACTTTGTAACTTTTGGGAACACTCGAGCCATGGGATCTTCTCGCTCTTCAGGCTCCATTTCAGTGAACCGTAACACGTCTGAACCATATGTACTGAACTCACCTTCGAGGAAGTAGTCCATGAAGAATATCTGGGCAATAACGTTGACAAAGTTGAGGAACTCACATAGGAAGAAGCGTATGGCGTAGAAGTTCTGTGTGTGCAGGTTAGTGGCAAAGTAGTCGATCAGTAACTTCTTGCGGTCGGCCTTGCAGTCCTCGCTGATGATCGGGCAGTTGAGGTCGAGCACAAGCATCTTGATGCGGCCGCCCTCCCATGTCTTCCACATGTACCTGGGTAGGTAGAAGAACATGGCCTGGAAAAAGAGCACGAAGCACACCCACTGGTAGTACTTGTGGTACTTCACCTCGTCTTCTCCGTCCACGTGGGATGCAACGCCCGGCTGTACGACGTCTTTACCGATGCGACCACCGATACGGTTGGGTATGGTGAACGTCGAATATATCCAACAATACGTATCCATAATGTTGAGCGGTACATCGTCGACGATGCAGTCGATCGGGTCACCGATGTACTGGCGGGACGTGACTAGCAGCGAGAACGCCACCAGGATGATGACAGTCGCCTTGTAATGCAATCGGAATATGTTGTTGTCGATGCATACGCTGTCGATTTTTAGCAGCCCCTTGACGGAGCCGAACACGTCGAACATGGCGGCGGCGGCGGGCTTAAGTGCGGGTTACAGTCACTAGACGGGAAACACACCGCCGGAAGTCGGAAACTCGTCGTCGACGGCAGCGGCGGCGGCGGCGGCGGTCGTCGGGACGAAGAATTAAGAAGAAAACGTTTTCAACCCGGACTCACGTGCGTGACGGGGAGCGCGTCATTTGGAGAAGGACACTATAAAAATCGGTGGCGATGAGTGTGTCGTGTGTGCACGTCGATTGTCGGCGCGCGCGCGAGCACAAATGCATACGACGGAGACGATAACAGTATTTGAATCTTTACCGAAAGAAGGCGAAAAAAAAAATACCGAACACGGTCACATGGATGAACAAACACGTCGGACGAGCTCGACCGTTTCTCGTGGAATGATTCGCGGCGGCGGGCGACGGCCTGCGCGTACTTTGAGCGGTGGGGCGACGGCTGATTGTGCGTGCGCGTGCGCGTAAACGTCGGCGGTGCGTTGCGTTCGTGTGTGTGCAACTGTGACGACGCCACGGACGACGTACTCGGTGGGTAGGAAGGGGAGGCGTCGGGTCAATGGAGTCGGACGGCGCATGCGTGAAACGCCGTTTCGACGGGCATGCCCGCCGCCGGCTGGTCGCTACTACCCGTACGCGAACGGGTCTCTCCAGCCGCCACTCTCTTTTGTTAACGACGCGTCGTCGTCGGCGACAATACACCGAAGGGAAAAACCGGTTGTGCGGTGGTCGTGTGGTGTTCGGCTCTCTCACTCGTTCCGATGGCGGCGGGGCCGGGCGACCGATCGCCGCCGAACCGGCACAACATTCCTCGCTCGGCGTGTCGTCTCCGCGCCGCGGCCGACCGACTCCGACGGCACCACGGCAGACGGTCGGCCGGCCACCGGTTCGCGAGCGCTAGCGGTCGAGGCGGCGGGACGGCTTCTACACTACCCGTGCGCGGTGCACACCCGCCGCCGCGGGTTCCCAACTTGTTCGAGATCCTAAAAATACGTTTCGCGTCGACGCCCATTTCTCCGAGGATCTCTGTTGGGATTTTATGAATCGGCCCGAGAAACGTTTCGACGAACGTACGGGTAGTTAGGTACGTACGTTCGTCATCGATGACGATGCGCTGCGTATCGTTGAATATTCTTCGTCATTACAGGCATTGCGGCCGCGGCGTCTATCCTGAACGATAATAACGCCCAAAGTTGGCGCTCCTCGTATCGTATCATTAAAACAACGTAAACCTATATCGTTTACCGCAAACCCGTTCGTTTTCATCGTCGACCAGTGCTGTTTCGCGTAAGCCACGTTGGCCCATTATTATAATCACGCGATACCCGATGTCTGTCATTATAATCCATCATATGGTTACTCGCCACTCGGGTGCATATCGTGAAATATCGCTCGTTAATTAGACGGTCCGACGTATATCGTTCGTTTTTTCGTCATGACTATTCCCTTCTGGTCTATGCGGTGTTTACCACCTACAACAATTACACTATATTGCTACACGAAACGTGACGGATCAATTAGGCGCTATCTACCGATATTATAATAATTATATCTCCTAAACGACCGATAATCGATCGATCGAAACCGCCGATAGAACGTTCCGAGTGCATTTATTACTGCCAGCGATATGCATCGTCTGCAGATTATCGTGTATAAGCAAATAAGCAGTCATGCAGAAATGTATGTTGTGTGGTATCGTTTAACGGCAATAGGAATGCGCAAGATTCATTGGTCTTTAAAACATAATGCCTGGTGTGTGAGCCTACCCAAGTGTCAAAAGATTCAAAAAATAATTAATTCTCCAATAAATAATCGCATCCAAACGACATTTCCATACGTCTACATAATATTATATATGAGCATACAAAACATGTTGCTCGAGTACTCGACGTCGCTGATCAGCCACGTCTGAGATTATATTTTGCCGGTGTTCAATCGATAATTAAATTAAAATTAAAAAGGAATACAATATTTTTCGAATTAATGTGTTTGTTATGAACATGAAATGATTTAAACGTTGGTTTGGCATACTATTATATGTTTCGAGTATCCCATGAACGGCACGGGACGTTTTTTGCGGTTATTTAATTTTAAGTAAAAAATAAAATAGGTTTTTTTAAAAGTTTTTTCTAGTCTAAAAATCGTACAAAAAAAACATTATTTTTTATACTATTTACAGCGTTAACGTTAATAACGCTTAAATATTATTTTGTCTTTAATTTCTAATTTCAAAAACCTTGATCATCGCGTGTGTTAGTGTTACACTGCAACCGGTCGACGTTGTTATAGTAGTAAGTGTATACAATTTTATGGTACACATAACTCGTTCAGTGTATGCATATTATAAACTCGTCAAAACGGCTACGGTGACGTATTTTAATATGTGACGTGCAGGTCATCGCATAATATACATAATAATATATTATAATGTTATTAATAATGACCGATCCTGACGATCCTTGCTTTGTCAAATTTTCTGTGACACACGTCGTGTTTACGTATTGCAGAAAAAATTAATAATAATAAATAAAAAAAATGGTAAATACAGAAATGACTGTACACCCAAATGACCTCGTAAATAAATTACCTATAGTAATTGTAATTTCAATTCCAAGATTGAATTGTTTTACGTGATCCTCCATTCTTCCAGCTGAAGTAAAAATTGCATGCTTCCGCTAGAACAGCTAAGATGACACACGGTTAATATAATTTGTACATCGCATACTTAATACTTAGGTCTTATGTCCTTATATACTGTAACGGCTGCAACAGTAAATAGATTTTATTTTTTTTGTTCACCTTCACCGACATTCCATGAAAAACGCGATGACTGCTGAGTAATAATAATCGTTATTAGATCACGTATAGATCGAATATTTTATTATATTAGTCATAGAGTGGTGTATAGTATACATAATTAATTATTGATTTCAATTTTACTTCTATAAAAATATGTAGCGCGTATTTGAATTTTGCAGAACCTATCCAGAAGCCGGTCCTCCGTCGAGCGAGGCGTGTTACAGCAATAATTTCAATATTGTATAATAATATGCATAAGTATATACGTATACGTTACGAAATTTGTACTCGTTTCGTATCATGACGTATATTTAATAATTATATCCGATTGAATACGAATCGTCGCGTGTTGGCCGGAGGAAATAGTGTCGGTCAAACTCAAGGTAAAAACGTTTTAAGCGATATTGTATTATTATAAAATATAAATAGACGATTTTATTCTCGCCGAGTCACCGACAATGTTTGTACCTATATATTACAACACAATATTTCGTCCACTTAATGAATTGTTGTGATTTGTGATATAATATAATATAATATTATATCGTACATATTATGATGTTTATAATAATATCCCACCGTTTACTGTAACTTGATCGGACGGATGAGGAAATTGTTGTTTCCAGTGCGTTTTTTTTTTTTGTTTCCTGGGAGGAACAAAAAATATTATACTTAAAAATTTAAACATTATGTATACGGATATTTTGTTGGTATACCAAGAAATGTCTTCCGAACTAGGCATTCGGACGGAAGAAAAACAACAGGTGTCAAAGACAAGAGCACCAAGACCTTATTAGGCGATTTTAGAGGCGATAGAGACAAGAGACAATTTTATAATACGAGCGTATATTATTGTCAAACTCAACAGTCAAAGAATAAAAAACTGTCACATTCCATCCTTTCTATCGGTTTGCATATATAAATAACCGAACTCACATGTTTTGTTGACGAAACGCACCTCAACGTCAGACGACAAAAGTAATACCATTGGCTAATATAATATATAGGTAATAGGTATGTATGATTGTACATCATCGCTGGCATCGAATAGTTTCAAAACAGTTGGTTTTCAAAAGATATCGGTGGTACATTGTTATTTATTTCTATATTTATTATTGGTACGAAGTCACCCGGTACACATTCGATCATAATTATAGTCCCTACCTGCAATATCTTTTCACCAAAATATTATTTTCCTCCAAAATGATTATTAATATTAAAAGTATTACATGTATGTGTATATATAAGTATATTAATCAAATAACTCGTGCAATAATTTTATATATAATATAGTATAATAGAAATCAAATAAATAATTGTATTATTTAGAGAAAAATAGATATGATTTTAATGTTAAGTTAAAAAAAAATGTGTGGAGAAAAATGAGAAGTTTTTTTATTTTTGAAAGAAAACGGTGTCTCAATTTGCAGGAAAATGGTTTCACCGCCTTCATCCCATCATATACATACAATACTTATAGGTACTTATGAGTTGTGTTTTGTATATGATTCGATGATAAACATTCACAAAGAATTAGTATTTTAAAAACAATAACCCCTACCTATATTGTAATTAGAGAACTATAATAGTCATACAATACTTTAGTTAACATACGCTTTGTTCACAATAGTAGACTGAAATAAAAAACCAATAAAGAAATATAATTGTTAATTCATGATGTTTATTATAATTTATTAGTATCTAACTTATTATCCATTAATAAAACTAATAATATATATTATATGAAGTAATAATAATTGAAAAAAAAATTCAAACTAGAATTTGCCTATTGCCGAATATATATTTTCGACTGTGGTGTGTGGGGGAGAAATCACGGCCCTGACCGCACCACCTGCGCCGTAAAATGCGGGATTTTAAATATGTATATATTTTATGCCTTATATACCTTATACAGTCCTCTGTGTCCGCTGTCGACATAATATTGTATTCGGCGCCACTGCAGCTGCAGTGTGCTTGGTTCTTTCGGAGAAACAGAGACCGCGAATCCTTAACAATACACCAGTAACCTGCGTATTCAGTGTTCATTTTCAGTCTGACAGAGAAACGAGTAATTTTTTTCACCTAAAAGAGACTTCCTTACACTATGCATAGTCCAATTAGTACATGATATACTATAATAACGTATACGCACGTATTTAATATAGTCACACACCAACGGACACTGTTCCTCCAGTATATATATATATATATATATATATATATAGTATGTATAGGAACCTACCTCTATACACGCGCGCATTCGGTCGCCCTCGTTCGAAATGTATAAAAACGTCTCATCGCCGTCGTTTTATATAATAATATCTCGTAAACGGTCATTAAATTCGTGCGTGGGAAATTTCACCAGTCGTGATTGTGTGCGCGTAGCAAGTAAATAATATAGTATAATATGTTATATACTCTCGCGGGCTCGGGAGTCGAGTCGGGTTTCTCACAAATCACGCGGGGTTGTGGGGCGACGTCGGCCAAGTGCGACTGTTTTCTCAGAGCACGCGTTTTATAAAACACACACACATATTTGTATTCTCGCCATCTATACATAATATGTATTGTATACATCTGTGTGTGTGTGTGTGTGTGTGTGTGTTTCCTTGACGATTGCTCGAGAAAATTACGGATAAGGATAGGTGTATATATATATATATATATATATATATAGGTGCATACTACATAAGGTATATTCAATCGAGTTGTGTCTTGTGTGTACCGCCGAGCTCGCACAATCGTTTATACGCGTTGCCGCCGCAGTCCTGCAGACGACAACAACAATAGTAATAATAATAATAATAATAATGTAGTATACGATTCATAACCCGATCCGGTCGTCTACAGTTATGCCATAAAAATGATAAAATAATCATATATTATACTATGCGTGTTTTATAATAATGCGGTCGGAACAGATTAAAATACATAAAATGTAATATCACTATTATCAAACAAACGAGACCCGATTGAGTTTCGTATATATATATATATATATATATATATATATATACGCCTAAGTACAATACTTACCAGAAGTATAATAATTAACATAAAAGGAAGATATGTGATTTTATTGGACAAGACAATATGTACAACGCAGATGTCATTTGAAAAGATTTCCTTTCGACTATAATATACAAGATAACTCGTAACAGCTAGTAGTCCTTATATTGATGTGTATATATACGGTGGTAGGTATACCGTAAACCTATAAGGCTTTAAGGTAGGTATATACTCCGAAGAGGAATATGAAAACACTTTACAGTTGTCCTCGTGGATGCTTTACAATTTACGTGACAATATATTATAGTACAATTTTGTAACATTTAGAAATATGTTAAAGTATGGACGTGAGAAAAGCACTGAATTATGCATGCATATAACATGTATTATATAGTTCGAAAAGTTTGTGGGGTAGGGCCATATGGCTATCGTGCACTGCAGATCATCTCACTCACGAAGAACATAAATGCCGTGAAGATAATAAATATAACTTAAAAAAAATTTAAACAAGACAATTTGACAATGAGTAATTTTAATAAATTAATGGAGAAATGCAAAACATTATTTAAAATGATGAAGAAATCTGATAATATTATATACTGCCCACTGACCATTGATTAATGTTTTTGAAAGTATGTTTTTTACATAATTTCCAGTTAAAATAAAACAAACATTTTTTAAATATTTTTATCGATATAATTTTTTAAGTTTTTACTTTTTGAATGACAACATATATTTTTAATTTCATATTCTGAAACCGTAGTTTATGAGCTATAAGTATTTAAAGTTTAGGTAAGCGTATAGTTGTAGACCAACATTTTGCGGGGTATCCCCGTACCTCATCACTCCGTCACTCATCAAACCTTTAAATACTTATAAGTTATAACTCATAAACTTCTCTTTCGAATTGTTATTTTTATCTATAGAAATACCTCGAAAAATATTCTGCTTCAAAATATGAAATTTAAAATGTACGTTCTTATTCAAAGAAGTAAAAATTTAAAAAAGTATAATTTTTTTTTAAAAAACTTTGATAGATTTTTAAATTATGAGTGTTGTTCTATAAAGAATCATCCAGTATATATATATTTATATCGTCTATGTATTAAATAAATGGTAATTCTAAACACCGTAAATGCATTTACGTTTTTTAGCAGCGTGGCGTATTTTTTAATACGGTGTGATGGTATAATATTAAGTGGATTATTGCGTGTGTTTAAATTGTGTTTAAAATATTTATAGATTGTTTGGGTTTGTTCGGTATAGTTGTTGAATCTAAATCATTATATAAGCCAATATGGTTATTCGTTATTGATATGTAACTCACCGTTGTACCAATAATAAGAAAAGTAAATTTTTATAACCTTAGTGTAAACAATTGAAATGACTGCATTTTTCAATATTATAGGGTTTGGCAGGACTCCAGATTGCAATTCCATACGATATTTAACACTATAAAAAGGCCTTAAAGTTATGTCTTGTATAATAGAATTTTGTTATGATGGATTGTAGTATTTTGGTATTCATAAGACTATAGAAGAGAATGAAAGGGATTTAATTTGATATTGAAAATCTGTGTTTGAATTTAAATAATTTTTAAGTTTTGGAAACGGAAACGTATTATATAATATATATAGATACCTAATACTATCTATCTTATATTATAGAAATGTCGGAAGCGCTCGCTTTATTTTGCTACGGATACTAAGATGTCGGCGATAATAACGCGTATAAAATGTACACATACATGATACATATATATTATGATACCGCATGATATGACCTGAAAACAGTAGCGGGCCATTCATATAAGTTAGATAACACCTATTAATGTACGTTATATGCATAATGAATACCTAATAAAATGTATAATATACATGTATATATTATACATTTTATTAGGCATATATATATGTATATATTATAGACTACAGTACACGACAATCCCGAGTTTGACACCGGCCAATGACGCAGGAAGGAAATAAAAACTACTCGTATAACAAAAACAGTTGCTTTGTATGTATATTATTTAATAAAATATACGACTATCACGCGGGAAAAAATACGATGAATGCACTAAAATGTTATACAATAGATATATTATATTCATTATAAAATATAATATTAAATGTACACGAAGCCGATTAATTAATTAAATGTGAAATAAGACGTTGCTACAGCGGTAAGACGAACCCATTGTTTCGTTGGAACCGACAACGCTTATGCCGATAATATTATATTATAATTATATTATATAGAAGAAATCTAACAGGAAAAGTAGAATAATATATTATATAAAAATATAATACGTATGCATACCAACGGATCTAAAAATCTAAAATTATTTTTATCTTAAATTAGTATATTTTTAAAATTTTTCGGTCGACCAAAAATAAAAATAAAACTATTAAAATGATTATCCTTTTCGTTTTATTCGATAGTGCTGCAGCTTATAAAAACAGGTGGGTGTAGCAGTATAAGTACTATCGAGCACCTACTAAAAAGAAGATAAACGCACGGCGATGCATATTAATAATATATCCTGTATGGTGTATGGTGTATGCATGTACTTTATATATTATACTATTTATAACGGTTATGGGTTAAGTATATTTACTAAAGTATTATTTTGTGTCTTTGTCATTTTTGACCACCCTATAAAGGAGTAGTATTGCCCGCATACATAGTATGTATAGTTGTAGACTGCAGTATGTGTATATCTGGTCTGTATGGAATCCCAATAATGGTATAGCCACTCCAAGAGTTCAGAGTAAGTTTTTGCGGTTTTCCAGTTACTTTTCAAATTTCTTTGTCCTCCATAAAATTATATTCTCATAGTTAATATATACTTAACCTATCTTCCTTAGATGAGCTTGGACTCTAGGAATTAGGACGCTATAATATGTGTTTAATACATACGCAGTTCGTCTCAGTTCATTGAACGGTTGCTGAATGGAAATATTGAATTGTCTGCACTTGTCTCGCCGCTTTACTTTATAGTATATCAAACGTTCAACTTAAATCACTATTTCTTTTTACATTCCTCATACCACCACTAACTATTTAACTAACCAGCTACTATATTAATACGTCAACTTGAATTCATATATTTTCATCTATTAATTATGATTATAAATTATATAGACTCGTTTAAATCACTTCGCATTGCAATTGTTGTTATACTTACAGTAGGATTACCACTGTTAAATTAACTACTTAGATATATTATATTAAGCGCGTCCATTTTAAACAAATCGTACCTATATATTATGCAAAAAAAATGGGTAGCATAGAAACTGAGTTCCAATAAAACTTTTTAGGACGAATTGAGTCCAGAGTTCTTTTAAGATATATACTAGTAATTAAGTCCCGTGACATTTTAAGTATGATATACTATTTGAGTGCAAGTGTAAATGTATTAATGCTAACTGAGTCTCGTCAAACTTTAAAAATAAAACATTTTCTTTCCCATTTTTAAATTTAGAATTGCCTGTAACAAAAAATCTTTCACGTATGGTTCAAAAATGTTTTTTTTAAAATATCTTTTAATATAATAACGTATGGCTACAAATCTATAATATAATATAAATAATCTAAATTTTATTTGTGTATAATTAAATGAGTATAGGTGATGATAAAATTACATTTTTTATATTGTTAAAAATGTATGTGATAATAATTAATATTGTAGTCGTATTATTTTCTTTAATTGTAACAGTTGCATTTGATCTTTGACTTTTTTTTCTTTGTTTTTGATATCATTTCTTATATTAGTAATATGAGTAGTTTGAATTTTAATATATGTTTCGCATTGTATATTTAAAAATAAATAATAAATATAAAAAAAGCTCAGACTATGAAAAACTTATATTATATATAATAATAATCATCATCTTTATGTATATATGTACATAGTTATGCATAGTTACTGTTATGACTTATGATTAACCGAGGATGTAGAATTATTGATTTAAATTTTAAAATGAAACGATATGATAAAATGCCGCGTGGAGACATAGTATTATAGAGAGTATACATGATGATACGCGATGTACATAAAAACGACGCGTGTGAAAAATACAAGTATTTACGAATGGGTTTTTAATATTTTATGCGAAACGTGTTTTGTACACAAATTATCTAAACGTTCGGCGCCTTCAAACTCGCAAATCGTTTGGTCGTATCATATATCACGTTCGTATTTACTGGTACGATGAATAGGTACGTAGTTATGCACTTATGTGCACCATCACACGTCTCGGACTTGTATTATTTTAGCGTTTCACTGTCCGAAACCGGACGAGAACAATAAATTGCTCACTTCGTATACACGCACACATATTTATTATAATACATTACAGAATATATTACAGACAAAGGCATTCGATGTATTATTATTGTTACAACTTTTTTTTTTTTTTTATTGACAACGTACCTATACAACGATCATTTGAAACTAATTAAAATTGTGTATGCAGCATTGTATGTGAATTACCGAGAAAATAAATATTATAAATATATAGACGATAGACACACAATATTAGTAGCCACTATCTGATAGTATAAAGTACTATCGTGTATAATTATTGTATCATTATACAATTCAGTAATTTACAATATATTAGTTAATAATGAACAGGACATAACCTAACCTGTAAGTCTGTAAGTATTAATTATATAGTTTTTTAGATTTAGGTATTTAGAGCCTAAACAATCAATAATTGCCGAACATATTTTATAATTAGGTTAACCCTATCGAGAGAGAGAGAATAAAATTAAAATCACTCTTATTATTAAAAATTGATTTTAAAGTAATTATTTTACCTACTTAATTTGTTCATTTATAGTCAATAAAATATTTTATTCGTTTTAAAAAAAAATTAACTATGAAAAGTATTGTATTTAAAATATAATATCTTAACCCTTAACCTAACTTATATCTTGAAAAATATTTAGTTTATTTTATTTTATGAAAAAAAAAATGTTTTCTTTTAAACATTAAAATCTTGTAAGTGGTTAAATAGACCTAATATATATATTATATTAAAATTAGAATTATTTTTTTTAATAATTATATATTAATATATTTTGTTTAAACAACATTTTGGACAAATAACTCTTAATGATATGTTGAATGTATCAATTTTATTTTATCCGTAAGTAAATGTGGTTAGTGATTACACTTATTAATAGTTTTATATATTTTTTTAATGGATTCAATAACATCACGTATTTTAACAAGACGTCGACTCCGTAATTTCTGCTGTAGTAGCTCTATAATAGACTCTTCTAACATTAATAAGTAATAATACACGACGTTTACCTATCTGTTATATTTGCATTTCGACAATTCAGTTCAACTATCGCCTGTAATTAACTATCCGTCAGCAAATAGTTGGTTTAATATAAATATTTCAAAATGTGAATTGATGTGTGTATTGGTGCTCACTGTTGGTAATTTGTTAATATTATTTTTATAAATACATGTAACATCAAACCGGTTCAAAAATTGGTTATTCGTTATTTTACACTTCACGGATTTACGTACAAGATTATAATAAACTAAAATAATATATTATTCAAGAGTCTCAATTTTTTCGGTACGCCGCGGAATATATTTATAGCAGATAGAATACAACTAAACTGCACGTTTTATAATATTATAAAATAATTTTATAATAAAATTAATAGAATGTAATGTATATGTGAAACCAAAAATCCGCGGGTACAAAATCCTATCGGTTTTGTCATTTAGTTATTTGAATTTCAAATTCTCATAATCAATTACTCATATACAATAAATACCTAAAAGTAAACATCAGAAATTTGAGTTGATTGTTGTAAGACACGTAACATACTCGACACTCCGATACTTATATTATTATGACGATTTTCCGCAAGTAGTAGGCCTTTTTTTTGTTGAATATTATTGAAGAGTCCTATGAAAAAACGACTGCGGTGCGTCACGAGCTTTCGCGTATTCTTCGAAATATATGAAATGACGTCATGGCTTGTATGATAATAAGTAATAACAAATATACAATGACTAAACAGAACGTCATTTCATAATTTTGTGTGCATGGCAATTTACTAATAGTCAACTATATCAGGGCTGATTCCTTCGCTAGGAAAATGCTTTCAAATTAAAAAGCTGTAAAATTGGTAACCGCTTACTAAATAGTATGTCGAGTGTACTATTTATTTTGAAAATATCAATTCTCTATAAATAGCTCAAAAAAATACTTTGAAAATTATACCATACATGGAAAACACCATTGTAAGATCAATATAAAAAATATATACTCCACTTAGAATCTAAAATAAGAGAAAAGAGATGCAGAGCGATAATCGTATGATAATCGATACGAAGGTTCGGTAAAAAACTAAACGTCTGGTGTTAGACGCACCAAAACAAGTTATGTATAAATAATTTTCACCACAACAGAAATACAAGAACCAATCTGACGCCGTTCGGTTGCAGGACATAGATAAATATTCGTGTCTTACAGTTTATATTACCTGAAAATAAAATGTCAAAAATAGCTGTATAAACGCGGTATAATGTATCTATATTCTATAATATAATCTGAGATTATATATTCGTATCTACTAAATATTTGACCCGACATAATACATTACTACTGTACCAGTACCCACCTGCATGCGTATGACGCTGTATTAATATTCCTATTCGTTATTCTAAATGTATCATACCAGAATATAAGTTCGAATAAAAGATAATATTGTCAATATTTATTATTATATTATTATGTAAAATTAGTTTATAATATTATGTAAAACCCGAAACCGGGGTGTTATTTCACAATTTTGCAAAAAATCTACCGATTGCCAACCATATAATAAGATGCACTTACAAAATAGGTATACTCTTTGTTTAAAAAAAATATTATTGAATATTATATGAAATTTGAATAGTTGAATGTTTTTTCTTTAATACAATTGAAAGAGGTGTAGGAACATACAGAATGCAAAAAGACTATCAATTTTATTTTTTCAAGGAAATTTAGAAGATACTGTTAATGTTAGTTAATATTTAATATTTAATAAATATATTATCAAATCAAAGAGATACATTCAATTGAATTTGATCACATTTATTGTAAAAATGATTAAAACTATATTAAAATGGTATTATTTGTGTTAAAAAGGTCAATAAATTTCAACAAGAAATCTGTAAAATATAAATAAAAGTGTTTAAATGATGATATATTATGCATATTGCATAGCTATTAGTCACTTATCCTAAAGGTACAGACGGTAGAATTTTAATCAAGCAGAATAATATTTAACATTATATTATAGTCCTATGAGTACAAAAATAAATCGCTTCCATGTATATACCTCCGGCAACGTCTTAGACGGCTAAATATTTTATGTTACTCTAAACAATTAACACATAGCAATTATGAGCAATACATGCACAATGTACACATAGTCATATCAAAAATTCAACACTTTTAGACTACTCAGATTTAATAGCTGGATATGAGCAGTGAGATAAGACGGCCGTACATATATATTACGAAAAGTATATGATTTTTCCAATATTCTCAAAATATAATGTTATAGAATTTAAATATAATAAATATATTTTTTGATTTTAAAAATTACTTTTGCATGTAGTCGGTATACTAGCTAATAACTCCCTACTTTCACACACATGGCAGCCGACAGCATCAAACATCTATGCCCTAAGGTTTAGACAATAAAGAAAATTGCAACACTAAGAGGCGAGTTAACAAAAACTACAAAATAAAATCCATTGACATCATGCAATTTTATATTATGGAAACGCAGAAACACCTAAAGTGGCAAAATTCATCTACCAGCATAATGCTGTTAAGCTGACGTCAATGTCTCAGTCATAATAAAAAACAAGTATCTCATAAATTATAGTTAATTTCGTATATAAGTATAGGTTAATTAGTTTAAATTGGTATGGACATTTTAAAATCGATAACATAGAAAATGGGTTAGCATATTAATTGTATATTACTATAGTTACTATATACACAAGGGAAGGCGTCTTAAGAAAAATGCACCTTCCAACGTTTGCGAATCTATTTGATATACCTTTTCGAAGGGCAGCATCGATAAGAGTCGGATGTTTACAATTATATAGCTCCCCCCCCCCCCACTCTAGAAAAAAGATGAGAGTTCTACAGTGACTTAACGTTGCGGTGAACTCGAGTATAGATATTTTATTGTAAAAACATTATACAGGTACTATTTTCACGAACACGGCCGGCCGTGTAGCTACCGTTAGTGGTGATCGTTGGATTTTTTTATGTTTCTATACCCACGACGTCCGGCCGGTAGGAGATAACGAGTTTCGTAATGGTATGTATAATGTACGGAGTCGACTTTTTCTTCTTCTCCTACTCCTCCGGCTCTGGATACATACGCTGTTATTAACGTCGTTGTTTAATAATACGTGCGGTGGCTCAGCAGCTGTGTGCAGTACGACTTGCGCGAGTACGAGACGGCCTGAAAATCTGGCGGTGGTTATTACTTATTACCACTACTACCGAGTTACACCGCTCAGTGGGCGGGGTGTTGAGGTCTTTCTCCGTAGACGGTTCTCACCCCGTCCCACCACGTCGTTCCGCGGCAGAGGAGGCAACCTGAGAGAGCGAGCTCCGACGGACCATTTTCAAACGAAACGAGTGTATTATATACATACATGTCGCCAACACCCGTGTCTGCAGCAACACTGCATACGTATACAAACTGTACAGGGCGATTATTTTGACACTTGCACAGTAAACACTCATTATCTCGTATAGTATTTAAGTTTTTAAAAATATTTTTCAATATTTGAATTCATCGTGCAATAAACATTATTACCTACCGAAAAAAGCTATATTTTCCAACACCATAATATTCTATAAGCTACCAAGTGTTCGTTCTTTTTACCGATAACATATACATTTTAATTATTTTAAGTATTATAATTGGTAGTGGAATTTTTTCTAGGAAATTTAACTTAAAAAAAATCGAATTTCGAACGATTATAGTAATTTGGTAATAATTATTATTTACTAATAATAGTATTTAAAGTTTATGTGACCAGAATAGGTAACCTAATTATCAATATTTTGTAAGATATTATATTGTACCGTGTACTACACTGTGCTACAATTCGTTCCTAATTCGATTTTTACATACACAAAACTCTAATTTGTATCATGTAAACAAAGGTTTTAAAAAACAGTAATTTTGAAATAATGAGTGATTACTATTGTCTATTGAAATAATCACCCAGTATAATATAGAATATATTATCACTTGTTTCTACATCAACTACAGCAAAGGTAACGTGGTTTGATACGTTTATACTTTTATAGGAAATTACCAATAGGTAGGTACCTAATTATTTCATTATCGCGCAACATTGAAAACCGAATTATTTCTGTGTTCATATGTCAATTATGTTATTATATATTTATATTTATTTAGTATACCTACCTTATGTGTAGAAATTGTGTATGTATTATTATTTATTAAATCTATATTATTTTAGTACTTAAATTTTAGGAGTATATAAACAAATTTTAATACAGTTTGAAAAAATTTAGATCTGAACTATTATTTCTTGGTAATAATGATTAAAACAGTTGTCCGTTTTCAGTATTTATACTTTATTGTGACTAAGTAGTTCTTAGTTAGTTCTTTTTGAAGTAAAAATAGATGATATTTAAAATGTATGTATTAAGAAGAGCTCTGGTCGAGGAGGAACAGTACAGTAACAGTTATAGGTACCTACTGCAGATAATACTGAATAGGTAACCGAAATATACGAAATATTATTAATAATTATAATTATTCCATTAATAATAATAAGATGAATAAGTTAGTAACAAATTAATTTAATACTACAAACTGTAAAATAATAATTATAATAATAATACTTATAATTTAAACTCACTGAACGTGAAATAATTTTAGAGAGTTTGTAAATTATTTGACGCTCAATTATCAAACAACAAGTAATGATTCAATTGAATTAAATATGGTTTAAAAACGCGCGGTTAAATACTTAGATGGACCATCGTTGTTATCATAATGTTTGTTTTTCAATATGTTATCATGTATAACATGAACCGAAGTTACCATAAACGCGTTTATATGCTCACGTTTTGCCACGTCCTCACACCGAGGCCTTGTGGCGCAACGGATAACGCGTCTGACTACGGATCAGAAGATTCCAGGTTCGAATCCTGGCAAGGTCGGAGAAATTTTTGTATTTTTTTCCTTGGTCGATTCTAAATTTTATCTTTCCGACGACCACCACCTGTCTTTTTTTTTAAATTATATTATAATAGATAAAATTTACAATCTCCATACAAATAATGAAATAATACAATGAGTAATTTTGTTGACATTTATTTACTTTTACTAGACTGGAAAGAAGCGTCCATTGACAATACTTCCAATATGAAATTAATTCAGTGAGTGTCAATGATAAAATCACATAGTCATTTTCGTTTGATGCGACGGGGAGGGTTGTCAGGCAGTGTGGTAGTGGCTAGTGGGGGGGGGGATTAGAGTGGTTTTGGACGTTTTAATGGAATTCATTATAATTATAGTTTATACGATGCCAAGGAATTGGTATCGTTGGAACGTTGAGATCACGATGCAGGGATATATTACTGACATACCACGGGGCATTCATGAGGTTTATAACATTGGTTTATTGATTGGAATTTGGAAGGATTAAAAGATTTTTAGGTTAGAGGTTTTCGTGGAACTCCATAGTTGAATGCCCATTCGTCATTATAGGGCGTATCAATTGCTTGTAAATTAGCATTTTGTTTGCTAGTGAGATTTTTGACCGGAGTAGTTGCCTTAGCGTGTGAAGACCGAAGTTTAGTGATTTTCGTTTTGATTTTTATGAATTGCCCAGGTCAGCCTTTTATCAAAGTGAAGACCTAGGTACTTGACAAATATACCCATGGGGATTATTTTGTCATTGAGAAAAACGGGGGAGTATTTGGGCTGAGGGTAAAGGTGATGATGATCAGAAGTTAGCAACCTTAAAATACCAAACGGCTTGATTATATTTTCAAATTTTATTTGTCCATGGTTTATTGTTGTTAATATATTATTTTATATGATTCTGAAATGGTTCAATTATACCAATCTGATTTATACAAAAATATTAAATTAATAAAATAAAAAAAATTCACACACCCAGTGGCCAATCATTATAACGCCAAATATGATATTACATTAATACATTTTTTACATAGTACATAATTTATGTATATATTGAATAGTATTATTATTTTTAATATATATTTTCTATAATATCATCTTACTACAAGTTATCCACCACTTTAGTAGACTCTATAAGTTTACATTTTATTTTCGATCACATATGAATTGGTGTCTAAAGTAGTAACTGTTAGATAAATTTAGCTAGGACAGTTTATTTAAGTACTTTGCATATTTCTTCTTATTTATTTCACTCTTTGTAGTTTTGTCTAAGCACATTATTAATTTTATGCAGACTTTGTCAGCTGCATGAAATAAAATATTTTTTTTAAATATGATAACAAATATTGCTAAATTTTAACTAATGATTTAGTTAAATGAGCACAGATAACTGTTCTTTTATATTAAATTTCTTTATAGCAAGTATCATTATAATATAATATTTGTAATGTCGTTCAAAATAAAAGTAATATCAAAAATTTTTTGTAAAAAACAAAATCAATACTAACTTAAATAACAAAACAATTGCATTGCTATAACAATCAATCTGTTGTGTTAACATACTTTTATGTGACATTAATTCATTTGTTTAAGACGATAAAATAATAAAGTTGAAGATAAGTAAAGAATAATGAAACAAGACATTCTGACAATCTAGCCACTGGATAGATCATCAATTATTTGATATTATACTAAGTATAACAGTTAATATTCACATGAAAACACAACTTTTAATACATTTATGTGTTCCAAAGTTAAGTTTTCTGGAGATAATGATAGATTCTATATTAATATTATCTCAAATTGACCCAACACTTTAAAAAAAATAAGGAAATGTATCCATTTTAATTTTTAAACAGTTTAATAAATAACAAACAATAATCTTAGCAATTATTTTCTTTTTACATATGGTTAGTAGTGTAAAGTTTAATAATCAATGTATTGAAACAATAAATAGTGATATGTTTTTAAGGCGTTTTAATATAATATATATAGTACAAATCAGACTATACTGATACACAATACAGTTTAAGCATAGAGTTGGGATTAAATGAAAAATGCTGGTTATATGTATTAGAATAACATAAATAATAATAATAATAATAATAATAATAATAAAAAAAATACAACTACCCATAAAAAGTGTTGTCTGTTTGTTAATTTTGTTCGCTTATTTTTTGTAAATATTACTATTTTACTTTATTTCATTGAATAATAACTTAATGGTTTTATTATTATTTTTAGTATAACTTATATTAAAAAAAATATACATTATTCATTTTTAACCATTACATATATATAAGAATATATATAAATAACACTCATCTGGTAGTTATAATAAGTTTGAATAAACACAACCTATTTTCAAGTTAAAAATATTAATCTGTTTTAAAAAAATACACAAATGGATGATTAATTGACAAAATTGTTACTTATGTTATTTGAATATTCAGGTCGAAAGGCAGAAAATTGAGTAAAAAAAAAAAACAATATATAAACAGTGTTAAAAAAAGAAAAAAAACAATATTTGGAACTAAAGAACTTACGATTAATAAAACAAAATAAAGGTGGACGGAAACTCTTTATAAGTTGAAACCTAATAACATTCTCGTTTTGGCTTTCAACAGATTAAGACGGGAAACAATAATTAGACACAGTGGCACAAGTAGAAAAATAAAAGGTCAAGCAAGATGAATAATTTACCACTGGTTCATTTCAATTGCACATTGGTTAAAGAAATTTGATTATCTGAAAGCAATAATAATAGTAATGATAATAATAAAAAAAAATTCCTAACGTAAAAAAAATCCTACATGACAACTTGAGCTCGGACCGATTAAATATCATTTTCATTAAAAAATTGGCACTTTTCACAACCTTATAAAAAAAAAAAAATTAAGTCTAAATTTATTTATGGATAGGGTGTTTTAGTTTAATATATATACAATTGATTTTAATGTCATAGGGTATCATAAACATTTAAAATGAATGCCTCTGTTCAGCTAGAGTGTATGGAGATGTATGACGTAGGTACAAATCCTTCCTCAACATTGGGAGGTTGTCTTCTAACACGCGTCCATCCATCACCTTGATCTTGTTCGATGATTAACAGTTGCTCTCCATCAAACATTGGTATTGATCCTTCGCTTGTAGCTGAAATGTTAAATAATAGTGTAAAAAATTAGTTATAACATAAATTATTATAAGAATATATAATTGAGGAGATGTATTTACCTTCAAATGCATAAAGAGCAGTACAAGTTCCTAGTGGTGGCAAATCGTGAATATCATAATAAGGTGGAGGATCTTCATCATTTGCCAATGAATTGCGTGAAGCGCCCAAACTTACAGTCTCGCCAGAGTATCGACTATAATCGTATTGTTAATATTATATTATTAGTAAATAAATTAACTTATTGAAAACTTACTTGTTTAACCCAACAGCAGGTATAGAAACACTGGAATCAGACGCTGAACGACTCAGAGATTCATCTTCTCCAAGAGGAGCTCGTCCATCCGGTATAGATGTATTTAGCCTATTACTATACAAATAAGATACAATACATAATATAATAAACTTCATATTCACATAATATAGTTAAATTACTTGTGATTGGATAGGTTGTTAGTACTACCATTGCCAATACCATTATGTTCTGTCAACTCATGTTTGCGTGTACCTGCAGGACTAACATTACATTCAACTTCTTGTAAAAGTCCCTGGTACTTGGCTATGTCAGAGTTGAGTTTATCAATACGTTGAGAACATTCGTTTAGTTGACCTTCAGTGGACATTGGGTCACCAAGGGCCGGATTAGATTCGTATACTCCTTTCATTTTCATTAAGCCGTCTCTAAAAATATAAAATAAACATCCCATATAAATATACAATTCATAATTTACAAATTAAACTATAAACAATATGTACTTGGCAGCTATTTCTTGGTGTAATTTCGCTTGCATTTCATCTAGTTTTTGAAGAATCTTTTTCCGACGTTGATTTGGTGGTAATTCACTATAATCGTCCTTATCACCCGATGATGAAAGATTATTCTATAATAAGTCAACAGCTTTAATGAATAAATGATTAAATAGTATAACAAATTATTTAAAAATAATGTATCATGCTATTATAAAAACTGTTATAAAAACAACCAAAGAAATGATTAACACAAACAAAATAAACATTATAATTATTTTATTCAAGCTTTCCTTTTATTCCACAAGCAAAAAAAAATTGTATAATACATGTGTAATTTAAATTTGTCAATACTCAATAATCATACAATATTTTAATTATATAAACATTTTTGAGAGATAATTTAAATCCATTAGTTTGATACAATTATTAGTTGAAATTGGTTTTTTGCTTTTGTTAGTAATGTTAAAAACCAAGAAGTTATTATAGAAGTGAATTAAATATTAAAACACGTCATTATTTAAAGTTTATATAGTATGTTATTATCCATTAAATATTATTAGAACATAATATTTATAATTATAACTAAGTTATCTTGATCCCTTTATCCTTTATAAAAATATAAAATGACTTTTTTTAATTTGTTATATTTTATTAAGTTTCTAATAATCATCCCTTTTATGATTTTTTAAGGTGAACAGTTAAACATGATATTATTTAATCACACGCTTAAAAAAATATTTTTTAATACCTTTACAGAACTGCATACGTCCATTAGCTTCCAAGTGCATGAAAAACATATAAAGCAAGCGTGATTAGCCATGCAGTTAGTAAATAATACAGTATAATAAAATTAATGTATAAGTTTTAAAATATTTTATACCAACATTATGTACAATAAACCCTAAAATTATGATATGAATTGATTATCTTAAAATTATAATTCGGAAATTAACTTAATTGTTAATAAAAGTTAGCCAATTGACGATTTGTTTAATAACTGTGAGTAAACAACGTTATAATTCATGTTGGAAATTTGGAAGCCGTGTTAGTTTAATGTAAACAGGACAAAAACAGGATATTTGTAATTGATAGTTAAACTATGTATACTATGACCATAACTCGGAGTAACAGCGTTTGAATAAAAATATATTAATAATTGCGATCGGTATTGTGCCAAAAATATGAATGCGGTAAAAAAACAAAAAAGGCGCGTCGTTCACTAAGCTCAGTGTCGTTATTATTTGTGTTCCAGAAATACTGACCCGCTCAACGTTTGTGGTTTATGAATGAATCGTACATGAACAACCGTATACGTTTCAACGAGCCAAGATTATATACAATATAGGTAATGGTTTTCGTGTATTTCGTTTGAAATTAATTTACAAACATATTTGTTAATGTTATTATGGTCAAAATATTATTATGGTCAGGTAAGTATTTCTAAGTCGTTAGAAAACGTTGACATTTGATAAAAATATGGTAATGTAATTGTTTTTTTCCCACGGATAATGATGTACTTACAGAAAGAAGAATTGGGGTGGTATTGAGAATTTTTCAAGAAGAGCATATTTTATGTTTCATTGCGAAACATTATCGGAAAAAAAAAAATAAAAATAAAACCGTTAAAATGACTAAAATATTATAGTCAAATGATAGGTACATAATAAATATTAATTTTTTTTTATTATTGTCGTCATAAATGTCTATAATAATTTGGATGCATAATATATATACCTTGTTGGAGCTAAATATGGCAAATAGACCCACACGCTTTTTCAGCTTGCCGGCCGACATGGTGCCCTTGACGGTCATCGATTCGGACCTGTGGGCGCCAACGCCCGATGACACGTAAGTGTTGCCGCTACCCGGCAATACGAGCGGCGTGGACTCACCACCACGGCTCAAATCATCGAACGGGAAATCTCCGGGTGGTTCGAAACCAGATTTGTACCGTTCTATCACCAAAATTGTGTCCTGAAAGTTAAATTAATATTAAAAATAAATGTATGATATGAAACGCAGCTACCGCAGGTTTATCACACGGAACGAAGTGAATTAACCACTGTAATTTGTGTAAAAAACAGCAAAATTATATAATATTGTACAGAGTAACACCAGGCATTTTCACATCCATTTTTCCTTTTATAATATAGGTATATTTATTAAAATTCTGATTAGGTTTGAAAGTTTTAACTTTAAAGTAAATTTAAATTTAAAGTACTTAAATGTTAGTAGGTTCAGATTGTCCTGCATAAACTTTTCTTATTTAAATAAGCATTACCCATTTTATTGTTAATTGCAGACAAGATGATTGTAAAAACGAAGTTATTACGCCACAGGATATTCTTTAAATTCTATAAGTATTTAAAAATAGAATATGCTCTTATTAAATAAATTATGAATAGTTCCAAAAATCAGAATTTGAATAAATGAATTATTATAGACATTATAGTATTCACTTATTGGGATGTATATTTGTTTGGCGAACACTCTGTAACACGTCACACGGTACAAACATATAATATATTATCGCGTTGCGGATTTATCGATTTCCACTTACTTGTTTTTCGTTTACTTGATTGGCAGCGTTTATGATGCCGTCCAGACACTTGTTTATGATCGGGAAAACATTACGTTCCACGTCCGCCGAATGGGCCATGAAATGTCTGACGTTTCGAATGCGTTTCTCGTCGAGTTCCTGCAGCTGTCTGAACACCTCTGGCATCAGCGCTTTGTAATGTTGGCTCTGAATGAACACATAGCAAATTAGTAAACAACAAATAAAGTACATATAAATCACGCACGCGACTAAACGATGTGTTTGAGTCCCGCAGTGGCTCCGTTCAGGCGTTGAACGTGTCTAAGTTATTATTATTGGGCGAATATAAATATAGTACCTACATTATACGTATACACTGAAATCACGGAGTTGTAAAGAGAGCGATCCTTAAAATAGCAGGAACGCTATTCATTTTGAAAATTACCAATACACATTATTTTTTTTTTTTTTTGGAAATGGGTTGATAATAGAAGTAAAAAGCAAATATTATTTTGCTTTAAGTCATATATATAATTAAAAATTTATAAATTATAGGTTTCCGTCAAAAACCGAAAAATATGACGAAAGTTTATATCGACGGAAACACAAAAAATGAAGAAGAAAACACGAAAAAATATACAATTTATAGGTATTAGACTATGCTTTTCGAAATAAAAAAAGTTGTATATATAGGATGTATATAAATATATAAATTAAATTCGAACACCTTCCTCCGTCAACTTTTGGAGTACCTATCATCATACCTGAAGCTCATTGGTTTTTTGCAGTTGGTTGGCATATTCGTTTTTCGACTCTTCACAGTGTTGATTTTTGATGGCCATGTTCATCCGTTGTTTTTCCACTTCGGCTCGGGACAAATTAAGGTCAGCGTCAGCCCGCTGAAAGTTGTCCAGAGCTCTCTCTGCCTCTTTGAACGCTTTCTCGTAGTTTTTCCGCGATCTCTCTAGTGACGCTACCTGGTTGTTGATCATTGCTACATATTTTGCGCTATCCTGAAGCAACTATGACAAAAATTGAAACACACATAAAAATATATATTGATAATACGTTAACATGGGAGTTGCAACGACAGAAAGACAGTAAGACACGTACTCACACGAAGTCTTGCGATTCACCCCGTTTATAAATAGATAACACTACATGTTTAATTTTTAGTATCCAACATTGGAAAAATAAAAACTAAAATATTCAATTTTCTATGCATTTATAAATAAAATACAATTTGAAACGAAGGAGGTAAATACATATCACATCGAGCTAATTATTTTATTATTGGTCCCTAAAAACATTACCGTGTTACGATGTTTATCAGCTATAGGAACAATACATCGATTATTTTTCTAATAATTAAATGCTATTTTTGAGCTATAAAAGTATATTTAAAGATTAGTTACTTAATCACATTTTGAGATTTGTTCCTAATTAAATTAATTTTTTTAAGATTTAGTGTTTATTTTTTAAGTCGTAGCTAATTTTATTATTGTCGCTAGTTATATTAAAAATAAAAAAATGGATATTTGAAAAATGGGTTGGTGAAATATTTAAGTTATATCTTCAAATATTTACCGATTACTAGAAATATTAAATATACTAAATTATAGTATCTACGATAAAACCGAAAGTTTTAATGTATTAAAAGGCTGAAAAATAATTGGGTAGACAAAAATATTCCTTCAATTATAAATATTTCCAAATTTGAGATAGTATATTTTTTAATATATTTTTTTAAATAACTTTTTTTCTAGACTCATCATGGGTTGATAATGTAGGTAGTTCCCTCAGGAATGTTGCTAACGGCTAGGAAGTCCATAATGAACTGGTCAAAAACCACGTCTTTCGAAAACTTGTCTATGTTTAACTTTTTATTTTTAACTATTAAGTAATTATATATATATACAATACATAGATATAAATACTACATAGTATATATAAGTAGTACCTTATATATTTTAAATATGTATAACTACCTACTTTAATTTTTAATTTTTAATATTAATGTATTATTATTTTAACTTGAGAGTTATAAAAAAATATATGTACACTCGTGCGAAAAATCAGCTACTCGTCATATTGTTTTAATCTATATACAGATAGAGTTTAATATAAAGGCATACCTTCTTTCTTTCTTCTTTGATGTCCTTCACTAGGTAATTGATTTCCCTAATGACATCCGATTGGAGATTTTCAGCGATCACTTCATGTTGACCTGCCAAATCGTTTACTTCACACAACATCGCCTTGAACGCTTTACACGTGCTATACCTAGCATACATACAAAATTAAATAAAAACTATTTAAGACGAATAACAATAAATAATCAAAATAATAATAAAGCAATCGATTACTAAAGATTATTAACAATAAAATAATAACAATAGGTAATGAATACTACTATTTCATGAAAAGAAAATGTCCTTATACTATATTATATATAAATATATTTAAGTTTATAGACGCGTTTTTCATAATATTTAGGTCATGTGTGTTTGTACTCAAGTATTCGAGCGACGTTGTTACAATTTTCTATACAGTAATTTTGAGAAAAAAAGATATGCTCAAAATTGATGAACAATTGGTAAATTTACATATAATAGTATACTGAACGGGTGTCTAGAAAGTTTGGATACGTTTAATTTGCATTGATGTAGAAACACTTTACACAACTAATAAGTAATGACTATAGGCTTGAAAAATACACGAAAACATAAATACATTGATAGCCAGGGTTGGAATGTGTTTAAACCAGTGGTTTTGTTTAAAATATTTTATACATAAACGTTTAAAAATAAATATACAATTTGATCGTAATTTTTTTTAAAAAAATCTTTAAGACAAATATTTAATATTATAAAACATAATATTTTTATTAATTAGTATTATGTAACACAACTCTTGTAAAAATTTATGTAACAGTTTAGATTTGTTAAAAAACAGTTCTTGGTAGTTTTGTATATTTATTTAGGTGTTTAATTTAATTAGATACTATACAAAGACATAGGGAAAAACTACTTAACTTGTTCGTTTAACGACTTTTTAAGGACTAAATATTTTGAATATTACGTGAATAAAGTTAAGGTCTCCGAGTTTCAGACAAAGCTTATTATTTTCAGGTAATTATTAGTGAAATGTCCGTTAACTGTGCGCCACCCTCTAATTCACGAGACTAAAAAGGGAAATAAATAATAATATACATAATAAATATCTCTACCCAAACCAATTTAAATATTTTTAATTGTTCGCTTACATATTTTCATAATAAGAAATAACATTTAATAATAATAAGCCTAATGTGAAAATTTGAAAGAAAATAATTAAATACAACGGCAAGTTTTATTTTTAACGAATTTGATTATATAACGATTTCCCAGACTTTCGAGACGTACCTATACAAAAAACGTGAGAATATTTTAATTTACAGTGGTACGAAAGTTTACACTAATTCGCCTGTATAATAAAAAACAAAGAATTACTTTAAGATATTAGTTTATTTGATATTTATGATCATAACATAATATATTAATCGGAAAAAAAATGACCGTCGGAATTATGTTAATTCGAGTTAATTTTTTGTGTACACCTTTGCGGTTTGACAATATTGAATCCATTAATTAAATATAATATATAATTATTGAGCGTTCTTAAACGATATTTGGTTAGGTATTTTTCGATTTTCTTTTTGTCACTAACCATCGGGTATTATAGTACAAAATGGTTCATACTATAGATAACAAATAATACTAATATACAATACGACACGGTTATTCGTTGATATATTTTTATATATTATATAGGTATGTATTCGTAAACGACAACCAAGGACAAACGGATGACCGAATTACGAACAAAATAACATGTTAATCCGTTATCGTTTTCAATAATCAGCATGCACCACCCTCGTTATCGTACCAGTCAAATTATTATATTAATAACACTGAGTCGCTTTGACCCTGAAGGATATAGGTATATATATAGTAGTAGGTATAGGATAATTTTAATTGACGGAACATGAGTAAGGAGGAGTGTATATAGAAGGTCCCCCTTCGGTATCGATCCCCGCGAGTAGTTACGTCATCGTCATAGCCATCGTGACTCACGCGAGCTTTGGTCGTGAAAATAAAATAAAGATCCCCTTCACGAACAAAACGATTCTCTGAAGGGAAAAAGATACAAAACTATCAAATATACTACAAACAGTACAAATATTTTAAGGCTCCAAAACGAATCCCGTTTTCCGGTAGATTCGGATGAAATAGACATGAGAATTTTTTTATCAATTTGACAATTATTTTTAAGTTTTTAATTACACATGATGAAAAAAAACACTCTTTTTACTAAAGAAAATCAACATTTCCATTCTGAAAACAGTTAATTTGCATAATTAATATGTTAAGAAGATTAGAAAAAACAAAATTATTCAAATTTTTCTAATGCTTATGATTGATTTAGTGAGAATACTATAATATAGTGTTGACCAAAATAAAATACCAATAGGTATATTTTTACAAAAACTGTCGAACATCGTGGGCATTTCAATAAAAATATTTATATTGATGGATTGATTTTTTCGAGTAGAAACACATATTATGATAATTAATAAATATTGTTTGGTATGTGTATATTTCTAATTGTAATATCACTAATAGGTCAATAAGTGTGACCATAAATTCCATATACAATAATTTTATTATTCCTAGACGTGGTAGACATTAATGGACTATTGGAGTACATTTATAATATTATATTAATTTATAATATTTAATATACATATATTTATATATATGTACATTACGTTATAGACGTATAAATATAATCTAATAATAAATTAATAATCAATAATATAATAATTATGTTGTAAAATTATTAGGAAATTATTAATTTCGTTTATTAAACTTTATTTTGTCGGAACAAAATTATATTCCAACTACTCATTTATCATGTAGATAAACAATGACGAAATTTTAGAATTCTTTGAAGTAAAAACTAAAATCATGATTCATCATATTGGCAGAATGTAGGTGCGACGAAAATGTTTGAGGTAAAAATTTAATTTAAATTTAAAATACAGCCGTAATTTGAGTCAATAGTATTATGTCGCTAACAACTATAGTACCTACATTTTTTATTATTTATTTAGTAATTTGATTTTTGTATCGAACTTGCTACTACTAAATACCAGTGAAAATTTGATAGAATTGACTTGATATCGAAGGACATTGGACTTCAATAATAACATACCTTTAAATTTAATAATCATCGATATTAAAATAACAGAGCATAATCGAATGTTATCGTACAATTTGTTATGTTGTAAAGCTTATAAGACGGAGACATCATATGCGAAATTTTAATTTTTAGCTAGTTATGAGAGTTTTTATGTTTTAATATTTTACATACTTATAAATCGTTTAAAAATTAACGAGAGAACACATATAAATGTCTCTTTTGATAATAGGTCAATTTTTTTTAATATTTAAGTTAATAACAAAAAATTAGTTTTGCTGAACTTAAATTTGATATGTTTTACTTTAATTAAGACGGAGACATCAAGAGCCTATCACATGTGGGTTCTAAGCATTAGATTTTTATAATCTCTAAACGATCGAATATTTATAAATTATGATATAATATGGGAGCATTGTACATAGTTTATACTATATAAAAAGATATCTATTTAAATTGAGAGATCATATGTTAGTGGTTGGCATTTAGAGAGTATATTGAACTTTACCAACTATATACTATGCTATCGGCACGATGGCCAAATTAAATACCGTATTTTTATGATCTAGTCACAGAACACATGACGGCAATATTAAACCTGTACTTTAAATACTTTTTTTATTTAAACTGATTTATATTTTGTTTGAGATGATGATGACCTGTGGATAGCTCCGTAACGTTTGTGTTAAAAATGTTTAACAGCAAACGGAATTACGAAATCAAAAGATATTTTGTTTTAAATAACATTGGTATGAACAATATCACGAAAAATTAACATCACATTACTCATCATCAGATTAAATTGTATAATTAAGTAATATTCTTAATTGAGTTAAATGACGATATATCAATAATTATTCCCTATTTATAATATTCAATAACAAAACATAGACAACTTAAAATAAAAAAAATACGAAACAAATTATAAAAAAAGGTGGGCAAGTGGGTACCGCTCTATTATACATTAGGTATTAATAGTGATTAGTGAGTCATTAAAATGGCTATGTTAATTTTGAATTCAATGATGTATCATTGTATACGAAAAACGATTTTAAGCGGATATGTTAGCCTATATCACTAAGTACATTATTTTGTTATTGATATTTAAGTAATTAATTTTACTATAAATATAGCCATAGGTTGATTTAATTTTTGTCGAAAACATTGCATTTACTATATAATTAGTATTAAATTATAATTTTTTTGAGTCAATACCAACAGTGTGAAGAATGAAGATGTTCATGGTATATTTATGTAACCACTTAAAATTAATCCGCATATTTTCTTAAAGGTCTTTATTTATTATAAAATTCATAATGGACGTAAAAGTTTGACCTACAATTAATGTTTTATAACTATAAAATATATAAATATTTTTTTTATTAAAAACAATAATATTTACAATCTATACTTCACTAATAGTACTATAAGTAATTTTTTGAATATTATACAAAAATAATAAAATATATATTTCATGGTTTGTTAAACATGACAGTTTTACTTAACATGTAGATAGTAAAGTTTGTTATGATAAGATTGAGTATATGGTTTTTTTAGAAAATAAATATTAGAATGTTTTCAATATTTATGATATACGAGATAATATTATATAAAAAACAATAATAATGATATTATGATCAAGTTTAAAAAGGATTAATTATTGAACATCAGTATTGGGGTATTGCATATACATATTACATACATCTAATGCACAAAAAGATCTATTAAAAATGAAAAAATTGTTTAAAATAAATCTTTTATTACGTTTGTTGATAATCATTAGTTCAAGAGTTTTATTATTTATAACTTTATATTTTTGAACCCATGACACCGCGCTGAGGGAACTAGATTCTTATTTCTTCCCCGATGGTTATTTATAACCCGATTTTTTACGCTTAGACTTTTGAAGATAACAATCAAAACCCATTAGGTACCCACGTAATTTTTATTCATTGAAGAACACTAATAATTATTATAAATAACAACAATAATCTCAAAGTAACTTTTTTTGAAACTACAAGTAAAAATCTTAATACCCAGGGTTATTCTTAAATTTTCGTCGGTTTAATTATTAGTGCTTGTAAATAAATAAAGGGGTGGGCGACCCCTTAATAAGAATTTAAAGGTAACTTAAAATTTGTTATTTAGATGAAAAAAATGTTAATAAAAATATTTTTATTTTACTCGAATTTATTTTCATATATTTAAATTTTTCATTAAAAAGTTGGTGTTAGGTACATATATCATTTTGTTAACGATTGCAGTAATAATTCAGACATAATATTTACCTAATAATTAAAACGTACACGATATTTTGTTTTATCAACCATCCGAGCATGCATTTTATGTTCAGAATTTCTTATTTAGTAAAATATAAGAGGCCCAATTTGTCAACGAGCCACATTAAAGAAGAACGCAATATCATTAATTATGAATTTATAATCAATAGTTATATCTTCAGTGACTTTTCAAACATTGTAAATTCAAAGGGGCATATTTTTGTATATAGTATCGGGTGTATCCGATAGTGTTTGGACATAATAATTATGTTGTATATTAAATAGAAAGTCCCATTGTTTTGAAATCAATAATATTTACGAATTTTGACTAATATCAATAGTTCATAGATATAAAATATCGAATAAGGAATATTTTACAGTAAAATAAGATTAGTTTTTTAGCTTAAGCTTTGAAACGATAAACATCAGTTCAAAACACACTATATTATTTTAAAAGCGATAACTTACTGATACTCTTCTTCTTCCTTTTTTTTGGGTTGATAATTTTTAACCAATCGCCTGAAAAAAACGATATTACATTAAATATCTAGGTAATTCAAATTTAATAAAACATAAACATATTATAAAAATAAGTCGTTTTATTAGGTTTTTTTAAAAAAAAAGATTGAGATGATATAAATCAGGGTTGTTCAACGTTTTGGAATGGGTTACATTAAATGAATATAAGTTGTTAGTGTCTCATTTTCCATAATATGCACATAACTGAAAAAAATTAAACAATGGTCCTATTAGAATATAATTTGTATTAATACATTTTTATTATTTACAATCAGAAAAATACTTTAAAAAAAAAAAAAATTAGAATTTGATTTTTTTTTGTGATTCAATTTTGAAATTTATGCTTAGGGCCGCAAGCGGATTGGACATTCCAGTGTCCTAGTAAACATGATAAAAATATGATACAGAATAGCACAAAGATTTTTTATTTTACACCAATATCGCATTTGCGAGTCCAATTTTCGTGACTTGTGTACACACTCGGTATATATATATGTGTTTCGATGTATAAATTAATTAAACCAACTAAAAGAATTGCACGTTTTTCTAAGTGTTACAGTCGGAAAAAATATTAAATCGACCCACCAATAAAATACACGACGAGATGTGTACACTTAATAAATTTAATCGAGTAACTACCTGATTTAGCTTAAATGTGTACAAATATGATAGCCGGGGTCATTAATATTTATGCCGATAACACGATTTGTACCTGCATAATATTACAAATGGGTCGCATACAATTGAACGTGGTATGTGCAGCAATAACTATCCGATTTCTTTAAGACGTCGACAGCGAGGTATTGCTGTATGCCTGTATTGGTTACCTACGTCATATTTCAATGTATTTTAAAGCACAACATTCAGAAGACGAGGTAGCGTCCAATAACGACTGTTTTAGTATTTTTTGTTTGGCGATCGGTTAGGTTAACTTTTAAACGTGTCCGATTCTTGATAGCAACATATCGGCTTGATAGGATCAAATTATGATAGAAATGGGTCGTCTGTTAAAATTTGACGAGTGTGCCACTGTAGCATAAAACATTATTACAAATTTACAAGTAATGATAATATCGGAAATAAACACAGGTCATTGACGATTCAGATTGACAAATTAAACAATTAGTATTAGTCTAATTTTGTAAACTAGTATGTTAAAAACGACAATAGCCGATCATTATTAGTGTTCCAAAAATATAGGTTCCCTATAGTTAATTTATTATTTATTATTATACATGTATTATAAGTTCCAACCGATCTACCTAACAGTAATAAACTGTCCGTCCATATTGTATAATATTGTGTTTGAAAGGTTATTTTTCGGTTCAATGACAGCAGTACAGCTTGAAAACCGATAAAACGCGGGCCGTTAACACAATGTCATGCCCAATGACCGAGAAAATTCAGGAATCAGACATGACGGAACTATGTTTCATCTAATGTTTATAGAGTAACATTTTTTTTACAGTGTTAGTTATGGCATACATTTATCAAAAAATACATACAACTTAAGTAAATATATTATACGAATATTTACAGTTATAGTGTATGAAAACGAAATTGAAACACGAATATTAGATATTACGCGTTTATTAATGATATTTAAACACAAAAATGACATTCAAATCATCGACTTTCGCGTTTCGACTCAGAAGAGCGACAATATAATCCAAAAATATTTTTGCCGCTTTTTCAAATCGTATTAAACAGAAATCGTTTTTAATTTTATTTTAGAGAAAACACATGATAATATACAAAATTAGATGTTTTGTACGATTCCTATCTATTTTGGTAACCGAGAATATATTCTATAAACATTAATGTGTACATTTCAACTATAGAAGGTATTTGAAAGTAAATATACAAATAATTCAGTTAGTCAGATTATATTGAACGAAAACAAATTGTTGAATTAATGTCGCAGTAAAAAATATCTATCTTTTACTGCTATATTATGTAATATGTAAATTTTACCACGAGCTAAAATATCATACAATATGTTTCTTAGAATGACACAAATCAATAGACCACATCACATACTTCATAAATTTATCAATTATCATAAAACAATAATTATTTATTAGGTTAATAAAGCTAAACAAAAAACATTTCTTACTCATTGTCAATATTAAGTCATTTTTGTTTGTCCAAAGAATGAAATATGTATTAAAATAGTTATTATTATCTATTCATTGACATATTTATGAACTACTAAGTATGAAATTGATATGTTATAAATGTATACCTCAATACAGATATTATATGAAAAAATTACAATAATTAAAATATAAATACAATAAATGTATTAAAAATATATTTTCAGTTATATAGTTAAAAATTATTTAATATTTCTCCTAGTCTCTACATATTTTAATGCATATAAAACGTTGTACCAATGAAGACGTAAAAAAGCTTAAATTGGACAAAGTACTAATATAATATATAAATGGGAGTTATATTTACTGTATGTTTAGGTACTTTTTTTAATCTATATTTTAAAAGAGCACTTTGTTATTTATAGTTGTCTTTATAATATAGACTAGATAACTAATAGTTTATATAACGTGAATATATATTTTAGATACCCGAGATTCAACTCACAAGTCACAATATTAAGCAAAAAAATTACACTAAAGGCATGTTTTCCTTGTGGCGTCAAGTCTGCAGACACCTTGACCATGTCCGGGACTGTCGCGTCAAGATTCTGGAAGAGAAAACGTACATTTTTAATGTACTTTACTACTCGCAGTTTACTGCTTAATATTGTGACTTCTGAGTTTATATTTTGGGTATTATAATAAATATCTAAGGTATATAAACTTTATTATAAACTAAAATAATTCTTTAGTCTATAGATCTTAACACATTTTGATAAAAAAAAAAAATTGTTAAAATCGATCAGTTTAAGGAATAAGACTTCACAATATTATAATAATCTATAATTAACATCAATAAGATAATAAGTTAATAATATATTATAATAAAAATATAAACTTAGAGTTTAAACAATTATGGATTTCAATTTCTAGTTTCTACCATTAATTTTCTGACGAGTTCAATATTCATAAATTATATATTTATATAATTTAAAACATCAACTATGATTAAAAAAAGAATTAATTAATTAAAAAAAATTAAATAATGGGTGTTGCTCTGTTAAAATAATCGCTATGTATATCTTACATATTACTCGATAGATAAATATATTTAAATGTTCAACGTTGCATTTTCTATTGTAATAAGTAGTAACAACAAATATTATATAAACAAATAAAATCGTGTTAGGCTGCTAGGGTGCAAACTGCTAATTACATAAATATTTTTAAGACAACATCCGGATCAATTAAATGTAAATATTGTATGACTACTAGTTATTGTAAAATGTAAGACTACATTCACGACTTTTTTTATAACCATCATATTTTTAAAACATTTTTAAATGATATACTATTCTGATATTATATCATGGCCCATGTATGTCAAATGGTACATTCCAACATGAGTACATTTAAATTATTTTAAACACTAAAATAAACTGAATATCTTAACTCGGAATAGTTTTATCGAATACAATGTTTTACTCTTGTACTCAAATTTATTCTACACTATTATTCTATCCTTCGCTAAGGTAAACGAAGCGAGATGTGTGCTCACACCCAGCCCCTTCGGTGTATCCTGTCCGACTTTTTCATACCCTAATTGTATCCAATACTTGATATACATATAACAGTAATTTTTCTTATATATTTATTTTTGTATAAAACTAGTCTTTACTTGACATTATTTATAACGAAGGAAAAAACACATGACATATACTCTCAAAAATGTACAATTTTACATCATCCTAAGTGGTATCCTGTATTTTCAAACAAACATTATTTTGAGTGATTTTACTGTTATATACATTATAAGTGAGATGATGACTATAAATAATAAGAAGAATTCCCTATCGTGTTACGTCAGTGTAAGCAACGGTAGTTAATATTAAGTAAAGAAATTATAATACAACTTCACAATAACGAAACATTACAGTTTTAAATATAATCTGAAATAGTTCAGTAGCTATATGTCTATACAATATATTCTGAATATATTATAATTGATAATAAGAATTAATACTATCAACATTAAAAATATAAAATATACATATAATATATTTAAAATATCAGTGAATTTGTTACGAAAATACAATTTTTTGATAATCGAATACTTGAGTGTTGAATAATACATTTTATAATATTGTTTCTCATTTAAGCAACATGATTGAGTATTAACAATAATTAATATAAACAAAAAATTGAATCCTTTGCAATTATAATTTAACGACCATGAGTAGTTGATGCTTAAAAAAAAAATAATTTAATAACGATTAAGGATATTACGAATATTATAAATAGTAAAAGAAAAAATATTTTTAATTCTATTATAAATCTTAACATTACATTGATATATTATATTATCAAGGGTTGGAAACTGCAGGCAGACCGCGGAAGGCAGAAAATTGGACCGTCAACATATTTCAATTAGATTGTGTAATTAATATATTATTATAAAGATTTGACAAAAAAATTTTTTGTTCGGGCATCATTTATTTATTATTTTAATCTTCCGGACTCCAATATAAATTACTAGCTGACCCCTGGTATATATGCTTGTTTATATTATTGGAAAATGTAATATTTATTTATTTTATAATATAATAAAACGAAGGTCAAACGCGACGACTAAGTTTATTAGCTGTTAAACGAATTTATTTTTATAATATATTTACATACCTGAGTTTGCCAGCGTATTCCATTTCAATGAGGCATCTGTCGCGGATGAAGTGTCCATATCTTTCAAGAAAATCAATGCCTTTTTGAGTGTGGAACGATAAATTATCGTACTGGTCCTAAAATATAATGAAAACATGCCGTTATATTTTAGGTTAAGATCAAGGTCAGTAGAATAGCGTAAAATATAGATACATTATATATATTATAATATATCATATTTATATAGGTATATAGTGCGCATTTAGAATAATAAGTGTTTTTATTTGACATTATGCCAATTTTAAAATATTAGCAAATATTTAATTTGAAAACAGTTTGTTCAAGTCGATTTAATTATTTCAAACTCATCCATCGCGCATACCAGAATGGCACGTGCATGTAGTATACCGAAAGAAGAGGAATCGATTTTATAGCGAACGGAAAAAACGAAGAAGTTAAACTGATTATAGATAATGTGGTATATAATATAGATATATACTATAATACTACTATAGCAATATTTACACCAACATACATAATACATTGTTTCCGTTCTATAAACGATTTTTCTATTAATTAACTAACACAAACGTTCGAATAACGGACTCCTGAGTTCTTACAATACCTACATATTTACGCTTTCACTAGGCACACACTATAGAAGATCTGTTGTTTTAAGAATGTGAAAATAAAAGGCTTAACGTTACCCAACAAACATGTCATACATATTTTAACGACCAATCAAATAATCAAAAGCAAAATTTGATAAAATAGTTTTAATTGTATCTATATAGTTAATACACGTATAAAATAACGATAAGGTATAATTTAAAATTATCATAACATTAACGATGTGATGATAAAATATACAAATAATGAAATAATACTCAAGTACTAAGAAATATTTTTAAATTTGCCTTAAGTATAAAACGCTATAAACATTAACTATCAATTTAAAAATTGTATAATGGAAATTTGTTTTACACTTTTAAGTATGAATTGAGTTGAGATAAAATCATTTTGACTTTGTAAAACACACGTGAATGTATGTGGAAAATATCCAGTATTTGTGCGGTTTTTTTGATTATGACGATGTCAAGGTTACTGACACTCTACTTTTTAAACTATAAAGAAGTCGTACCAACGAACTTTCTAGTTGTTTGAGATGATTTGTAATCTTTTATATTTATGTTAGTATTATTAAATATAACTATTAAAAGATCAGGACAATAAATTATTTTTATTATTATATATTGTAATTCAAACAAATATACATTAGAGAAAGAAGATTATATTAATAAAAATAGAAAAACTAAGATATCTACATACGATTAAGTATCCCTTTAACAATAAATAAAGTATTAAATTACTTAATTGCTAATACCCAAAACGTTTTATTAAATAATTAAACATTGAACATAATTATTATATGATCATTTTTAAATTTCAAGAATTTAGAATTGAAAAAAACTTAATCTATTAGGTAAAGCTTTTGCAGTGATTAAAAAAAAGTCAACGATCAACAATCATAAAAACCTGTGTACCAGATAATATTGTTGTCGAAGAATATAAATTATAAAGATTTGCTATTCCAAACACGGAACAAGGATGATTATTCAAGTTTAAAAGAATGGTAAAATGTATAAATAGTTGAGTCTTTAGATATAACTCCGGTTTATTGAGAAAAAAATAATTTCTGATTTTGCCTGGAATAATCAACAAGGGTAGAATCACGTCGATCGTCGCAATTAATTCAGACAAGATTCGTACAAGAAAAACCTGTTGTTCTACTTTCTCCAGACAAAACTAATAATAATAACTCCCGGAGTAGTTTACGTACCAAAATGCTGTTTCTAAAATAGGAGATTTTCTTTAAGAATGTCTAAACAAATTGTTAACTCCTCAAAGATATTTTATACGTGTATATATAAATATTATGTATTACATAACTAATATAGTAAAATAAACAATTGCACATACAGTTGTACAACATTTATTATTTAAAAATTAAGAAAAAAACAACAATTAGCGTACCTTAAACTTTATACTTTTTTTTAAAATTTAAAATAATTTATAAATTGTTGAGTAAATTGTATAATAAAATACCATAAAGTACATTTAATAATATGTATATACATTAACATTAATAAATAGTATGTAACACACATCTCTTTTTAAAGTAAATATATCTTTACACCATCAACCTTTTATTAGTCTTTTTATTTGATACGTACATAATATCAAAATGAGTAAATTCGTTTGCTATTAGTGGGATTGCAGAACACCAGATTACAATTCTATAAAACAAAACAGCCCTTATAACGGTCTATACACGATCCGTATCATTTTTCGTTTTATTTAAATAGTCTTAAGCATTTAGGTAAGTTCTGTTGTGCGTAGATGAAACTAAAGTATCGTTCCGCTGAAGCACACGAAATTATTAATACGATTTTGATTTTTTTAGTAAATTCGACGATTTATACGACTTTATGTGGTTAAAAATAATTATGTGTAGACTGTCTACTTATAAGTTGTTGATTTTCAAGAAATCGATTATTGATGACTTCAGAAATGCAACACAACTAATTATTACGACAAACTTTCTAGCTTGTACATGCCGTGGTGTTGGTGTGTATGCGCATTTATTAATTTTATTTTACATGAACGAACTTACCTTCAGGTAAGACGAAAAGTTAATAGGATCGTGTATGAAGCAATTATGATTGTTTTATAATTTATAAATTTTCTATACGTATAAAAATCTTAACTTTTTTTAATAGATTTCTTTTATTTACAAAAATGTATTTTTATTATAATAAAACACGTTTCATTGAAATCTTGAAATAGTAAAAAAGCCACGTTTGACATAATATGGTAAAACATGCTTAAAAACGTCAACTACTCTACACATTTTTCTTGATGTTATATATTAGGTGCCAATGAAAACTTTAATATCCTTTGCAAATTAAAAAACAAGAAAATAATGTCGTGACGACAAAAAAAAATTGTGACGAAATCAGATAAAACCATAACATGAAATATAGCATAAAACGAACACAGTATTATAAATTTACATAACAAACACCGTACAAATAACTATTTGTGGAAGCTTGAACAATAAGTTTGTTTATTCTATATCTAACATAGTCACCCAAAAATTTGTAAATTGAAAAGTGATAATACATTTTCACGAGGAAGTGGGGGTTAGATTAGGTTAAGTATAGATAAGACAAAAGTATCATAAAATTTAATGAAATTAGAAAAAAATATAAAATTAAAATATTTATGTAGAGAAATTAATTTTTAAGTTAACAAAAAACATTTGTAAATAGCATAGGTCAGTGTTTAAGAAACTGTAACTGATTAAATTCTTATGTTTAAATATATATATTCTTAAATTTTCTAACTTGACTACTTAACATATCTTTTTGCATAGACTATATTTGTAATCTTTTATGTGGAACAATATTTATTAGTCGCAAGTATAAGAAATAATACATTAATACCTATTGTAAAAAAAATTTAAATAATTTTTTTGAATTTTCTGTTGTAAATTGAATAATAAATTTTTATTTTAGGAATTTTTGTATGATTCAAAATATATGTTCGAACTTTTTGACCGATTGCCGTCAACAACAAATACCACTATACAAACATGAATTTGTAAATAGAATTACATTTTAACTTTAGATAGCTGAATTAAAAGACAATATTGTAAGGGTTACATTGATTATTAATACGGGTTTCACAAGACACATTATACAGGAAACAGGATATGCGACCCACGTAGAATATATTGTTATTGATTAGTGATTACGTATCATATGTCAAAATAACATAGGCGTGTGCACAGACTCTAATCGCAGATACAGCATAAAAAATGAAGCGCTCCAAATTCGTATGGTTGAATAAATATTTCTAAAAAATATTTATTGATATCAAATATATTAGTATTACCAGCCTGCCGAAAAGTTATTAAAATAATTTTATAATTTTAAGAATCTAATGGTAAATTTTTTCATCTACCTGTTTTAGTGTTAGAATTTCCACAGCCAGCAAGTTTATCCACCACCATAAACCACAAAAATATAAAAATTCATAGATAAGTAATTTTGTAAAAAATTATAAAAGTAAAAACAAGGTTATTATTTATTATTGTTGTATAAATTAACCCATTCAAAATACTCATAATAACTTATTATTACTAGACAAACATTAAAGTGTATTTATTATTGAATATAATTTTTAAAAAATAAGTAGGTACTTACCATTTATAAAATTAAGAAATATACTACATGAAAAGATCTATAATATAAATAGAAAATAAAAATTAGGTAAAAATGTCTAAAGGTACGATTACCTATTTTATTGTGATTCTTAACTAATAACTAATTAGAAAATCATTAATGGTTATAAATAAACTCATTTTGTTTTTCTATTATATAATTAAATAAAAAAAAAAATAATAATAATAAATACATGGTAAGATAAATTTTTAGTATTTATAATCAATGGTAATAAAACAGATTGATTCAGTAATGTTGATGAGACTTCAATAAAACAATTTTGAAAATTGGATGCCACTCTTAAGAGAAGTGGCATTAAATGGTAAATACTCTTAGGTTTTAGCAATATACTTACATAAAATCTAGCTCTGACAATTCAAAATAAGGAAATAAATGTTTCAGGAGATTATTATGTTAAAATAATATTGTGGAGTTCATATACAACATAAATAAAGAAATATTAATTTGTGGGTAGTATAAAATGTCATTTATAGATAAATGTTATTTATTTGGTTGGTATTTATCATATTATTAATAAAAAATAAACAACTATATTACTGGTATTTTACAGAAACAGTAAATAACAATTTCATTTTAGTATGCTACAAGACAATTTATTGTATTAGTATTATTACAAAAAAATATTTTCTAAAAATTTAGGTATCTTGCAAATAAAAAGTAATAGATAATTTAAGATTTACCATGCAAACAGATAAAAATAACTTAGAATTAAGATCAAAGTTCTCTTTTTTAAATATTAATTTAAAAATGTTATCACTAAACACATAAATCATTAACATTATTGAAAACATTATACAAATATGCGGTATGGTCCAATGGGCATATAACATTTGTTCCTATTAAATAAATTTTTTGATTCAATATAGTTTAATTTTTAAGATTTTATTATGAAATATGTAGGGTACCTATAGAAATTTAACATAGAGCAAATTACATGTTGAGATTTTAAGAATCCTAAATGACATTTATAAATTTAAATACGATTATAGATACCTATTTAAAATATGACATTGTGATTCTCAATCAATAACAAAATTACACTTTATTAAATGTCTTGTTTACTAAATAGGGAATATTTTTTGTTATTTATTGATTATGGTCTATAGACAATACATAAGCATAACAATAGAATTTATTTCAATTAGTAAATAACTAAAAGTATCAAATTCAATCATTTATATTTTTGACAAAATGTGTCAAGATATGTATATATAAGCAAAGATAAAAAAGACTTAATTTTACTTATTCAAAAGTTAGAACAGTGTTTCTCAACCTTTGTATTATGGCGACATATTGTTAAAATTGTTCATACTTAGTGGACATTTTGTTTTACATAAGTAGTATAATTTAGTACTTCCCGCAACACGTTTGGACTTACCCAGCAACACACCAGTTGAGAAATACTGAATTAGAAGAACAGTTTTACCATACAATCATGGCTAAGAACTATTTAATAAAAATTAGGATTACAATTTTAATCTTAGTTAAAATTACATAAGAAAGTTGGATAAACTGTCATTTTTCTTGTTTAGTTTTATAAAGCCCAATATTTTAAATAAATATTTTTCAAATCAGTTATTAAACACTGGGAAAATAATCACTTCAATTAGGTAATACAAGAATTTTTTGACATGGCATGTATGTGTCTTATGGCTGGGAGTCAATCTGATATTTGTGCGACATAGAGAGGTATATCATGGTAACAAAAAAAAATATATACAATATATGTGTATATATATTGTATATTATAGACCGGTCGGCCATTCAAGACAAAGATGGATAGACAGAGTCCATAAATACCTGGATATGCTAGGTAATCCTGAACGGCAAAGAGCTAGCCATAGACAGAAACAGATGGAAAGAAGTGGTGGTTGTGGCGAAGAACATAAATGGTCTATATCAGGGGTGGCCAACCTTTTTTGGGTCAAGTGCCAAAATTTTCTGATTGAGATTTTGAAAATTTTTCACGTGCCCAAAGGAAATTATATTTTTTAAGGATGAAAATCAAAATACAAAATATTTGATAATTTCAATTTTATTGATTTCCATTGAATATATATATTATATTTATGTATAATATAATATTATTTATTATAATAAATTAAACAAATATATTTGGTTGACAATTGTTAATATTTTAATCTTAACATTTATAATATCTTTCTATTATTTCCTTAATAAAAACAATTTTAAGCTATGATTTTATAGATAGTTAACTTCTTTAAGAAAAAAAAAAACAGTTATAAAAATCTGATAATTCTAAAAGACCAGAGAATTTTTCCTGTGAGTCATTTTTATTTATGTTATACGTTGTACTCCTCTCCCCATCTAATTAGGTATTAGCTAGTAAATTGGTGGAAAACAATTATAATTATTGTGGCAACTAAAATGTAAAAAAAAATATTTAAATTTTTTAAAATTGCAGAAAAATTTGAAAAATTGGCACCACATGTATTAACTCATTTGTTATTATTTTAATATAGCACATCGTTGTATGCTTACTATTCATATTTAATTATTTTTTTAATTTATCTTTTACAAGTACCTACTTATTAATTGTCAATATGTAATAAGTAATAACTTTTAGTTGAAATATTAACAAAAATAAAATATTATAATATATTATTTGTATTATTTTTCAATTGTTTATTAGTTTATTACATTATTAGTTTAATAGTGCATATTTTATTTTTAGAATTAAAAAAAAAATGATTTTAAGGTAAACTTACTCTGCATGGTTTATTCAAAAGGCGACCACACAATTCTACTCCATCCAATCTAATCATCAAGGCATTGCATAAAAAACATAGTTTTTGGTATTCTATTTTAATATTTCGATTCTCATAGAAAAAATTGCTAAATATTTTCAATTGAAGAGTTACTAAATTTTAATTTGAAAAATATCGAGAATCAAAAAATATTAGGTACGACATACAATGATGTCAAAGTTTACAGTCAACAAACACAACTATTTATTCAAATATATACAAGTCATTAAAATAATACAATTTATTAACATATATCCAATTTCACAAGAATTATAAAATATTATCTTTATATTAATCTCTCATCAAATTCTCAATTGAATGGAAATACTGGCTGGAAAATAATATTTTGTTTAGTTAATTTTAAACAATATTGATACAATGAATAATGTTTGAACTTTTAAGTGAAAACTACTTCAGATAATTTTTTTTAGAACTAAATAGTTAATAAATGATTCCATATAAAATAACTTTTAACTTATTAATTTTCAACTATTTAACTAGCTTACAAAAAATGAAAAATATCTGGCCTTAACTCAAATTAATCAAAGTATAAAGGTAATAGATAATTTGTAATATATTCTACATTCTTCTATACATATTAGGTGTATATGTAATATATATAAAGAAAATTTAATAAGTTGATACATAACCTATGAACTACACCATGAAAACTTATAGGCCGACTACTGATGTTTATTAATGTTGTTACTTTTAAAATACTTACGGTTGCAATTTATTTTAATTGATTCATTTTCTTGGTGTATACTTTTTTGCTAATTTAAATAGAAAAGCAAATTTTGTAATAAGTACCTATTATTAGATTATAATATTGATATAATTTATTTGTTCTAGTGTTCTACCTATCTGACTATACTAACTAGTTTAATTAACTTAGTAACTTCATTATAAACTGTATTTAAATGATTAGTCAAGTACTTTAATTATATTTATTAGCTCATAGATCATAGTAGCATAGTATTTATAGTACCTAGTTAGGTTAGATTAAGAGCACATCATACCCACATGAGTTGTCTTTGTCTTACTAAACTTTCTTGCCTTATTTTTTTTGTAATAAATAGGTAAAATGATTTGAAATAATTACAATTCACTTTAAATGGTATAGGAATGAACAATAATAATAAAAAATGACAATAATTTTAAAATAAAGTCATAAACATTACTGAAGTAATATTGTGCTTCAGACAAGGTAAGAAATTAAAGATCACGACCATAGAAATATAGTTTACTCTGTATCTATTAATCTATGATTACAACAACAGATGACTAATATAATCAATTGTTATCAACTGTTTATCAATAATAAATTGTAGTCTTTGTTAAAAAGTAAAACCAATAATTTATCTTTATATGATAGCTAATTAACGTGACTTTAAATCAACAACATATAATATAGATACACTATTAAAACAATAAAAAAAAAAAAAATTACAAGGCCTCTTCAATAAAACGATTTAAACAATATCATCAAAAGTTCATTGACCCTAAGTCTAAATGTAATCTTGTAAAATTTAAGTTTATGGTTGCAAAAAAAAAATTATGGAAATGTTTGTTTTAGCCTATAGTTTATGATATAACTAAAGTAAGATACTACCCAGGAAATAATGATATAACATTTTTGAAATTATTATTACTTATCAGTTATCGCCTTAAACTTCTAACTGCTACATAATGTTTCTTATTCTAACTTATCATCTAATTGAGAGTAACTGATAATAGATTTGTAAAGGTATCAAGTATAATACATACTGATGTATATTAATATATTTTACAGTCCACGAGTAAAAAATTTCCAATAATTTAGATAAACCAATAAAAAAACAGAGGAAAAGGAATATTTACAAAACATTAGTTTTTGCTAAAATTGATTTGTAGTTTTTGCCTTAATGTTTTAAAATTTATAACTTAAATTAATCGTTTAATTAGGTAATATATACTTATAAGATTAACATGTGGGTTTTTAATTTATTCCTTTTATCTCATATATTTAATAATCTAAATTATTTGTTTTATTTTATATATGATTAATATAGATAATATTTTTTAGTACATATAATCTTTGGTACCTACCTATCTAATTATACTATACTAATATATATATGACAGCATAACACTTGAGTAAAAGTTATTTATTGATTAATTTAGTATTGTTACATTTATTATGTTTCTTCAATTTTTTTTTTCTTAATACTTACTCAATTTATTAACATTACTCAGATATTCTCAGTAAAACTGAATATAAATATATTATATTTATTATATTTATAATATAGTATAAAATAAAACGGAGAATACAACTTACTTTTATTTAAATATTGATTAAACAGTATCTTTTAAAAATTACAGATTATACAGCTTCAAATAAATTACAGATATTTTTACAACTAAGAAATCATGAATAACAAAATAAATTTACCAGAATCTTTTAACTATATTACCTTAACATTCAAACCTATGGTAAATGGTTTTGTATGAAAGAAGTAGATAATGAAAAAATATAAAATACATTCATCATTATAATATGTATTATTTATAAGATATAGGTATCAAGATATAACTATTCAATAAAAAAAATTATAAAACCCAAGTGGTTTTTAGTGAGGTACTCTAGTTACCATGTTCCAACTTTGAATTTTTATTTTACTCACTTAAAATAAATTATGTAAAGAGCCCGGAGATCTAGTAAGTATAAATTTCTAATCAATGAATTGACATATTTTTTAAGATCAGTAACACCAAACCAATTGCTTTATGGCATACCTAATGGTTTTTATATTAAAAAAAATTTATCCTATGTGTCAAAATATATGAACAACCATAATATATCTCTTTGCTTGATAGAGGTTTTTTAACTTAAGAGTACCTAGTTAAGTAAGAATGCAGCAGTATAATGACAAATGATAATAGACCGTCTATTCAGAGAAATAAAATACTTGCGGTCAAAAATCTTTTAAGGGGGAATAGTTTGGATATCGCAAGAACATACCTCTAGACATCACGCCATTCGTAACCGCCTACACATCACCCTGAAGACCTGACCTAGGTGTATTTTTCATGTCATTCTAAATAGGTGCAGTACTCACCCATAATTCCGTTCCCCAACTCATCTTTTGCTATTTTTCCACATCAAACCACCAAATAGGTGCTACAGAATGTAATCTACGTCGTTATCGAAGACTGGTTTTTTTATCCTATTCACTACGACCCGGTTTGGGTGTATAACAAGGTATCCAAACGGCGAGCTGACGCACTACGAAGATGTTATCGGATCGGTCACTGCAATCAACGGGGGCAGACGACAAGAAGAGTACGCGGCATATTTTGATTAAATAAAATATATTATAATTAGGTAGTCGTCTATGCACAAAAAAAAGAATTAAAAATTAACCGCAAAAACCGAAAGGTGAAAGAGGAAATTGGTTCACAAATAACAAACAACGAAAACAAGTGCGCGAAACGGGTGCGACAAACGAACTGATAAAAACGTAAAAAAAGAAAAAGAAAATGTTAAAAACGTACGACGTCAACCGCGGGCGGCGAAACGACGACATCTGGTGGTAGCACCGTGTGTTTATTTTCATACTATAGTCCCCGCCGTTATTCTTTTCTATTCCATGAATATTTTGTATAATATATTATCATCAATTCGTTTGTCCAATCTTCAATCATCAAATATACGAATGAAACTTGAGATTGTTATGTTCTAACTTGTAAAGTTTTAAACCATATACCATATACATATACTTTTCACCTAATTTATTAGTAGTGTTTAATGTTTATGAAATTTTTATTTAATTAATGTTCATTGATACAGAACATTTCTTAAATACTATAAAAATGGCGAATTAATTAACTAAAATAAGTCAATCCACTCAACGTGACAACGTTTATACTAAAACAGGGTATCTACCCAACTGTTACTCTAAAAAACATCCAGACTACAGCTTTGGGGTATTGCAAAATAATATAATGCTAACAAAATTCAAAGTTCCAAAATACAGCACTTCGACGCATTGGATATTTTAAGGAATTATCATTGGGTGACATTAAAAAAAAAAATTTATTGTACATGTCATAATCAAAATTAACTAATATTTTGAGCCTAAAAAAACTTTTTTGTATTAAATATATAAAACATTAACTGCATCTAACAATACTATCACAACTCACGACACAAGTAAGTAGGTACAAATAATTTATGAGTTAAATTTATTCTTTTTAATTAAAAAAATGGAATCAATTGTTAATGGCATACAATATACACTAGACAGTAGACATACTGTATTAAGTTTAAGTCCAAGTATAAAAAACTAAATTTTAAGTCGTTTTGTACTTATCAAAAGACGAAAGTCATTCTATATGTTGAACTCAAAACGTTTAAATTTGCAGAGGTCTCCAACCTTTTTTTACGGCGTGCTAAATCTAAGATATGTTTATTCATTGCGGAACAACATTTCTCGAGGAATAAGGAAGTAATGAAATTGAAGAATAAACAAGATTCAGTATTATTTATCTATTATATTACAGTATACTGGCGCAGTTAGAAAAACACATTGATCACGATTCACGAGTTCAATGAATAACATCAAATGAAAAAAAAACTATAGAAACTAATATATTATAACATAAATTGGCGGGCTGTAGGTTGACTAGGTTGGACTGGTTGGAAACTCCTGGTTTTAAAAGGTTTAAAGTGAAGTACAATTTAGCTAATAGCTTGTAGAAACAATGGCTAAAAAAAATTCGAAAACAATTAATTTGGAGATATTTGCCGGAACGACTGAAAACCAAATGATTATGAAACATGTCGCATTGTCACGTGGAATTAATTGCTTTCTTGCCTCCATGGGTATTGGATATCTTTGGTGAAAGATCACACAGGTTTTCAATTCTCAATAATTATTAAATTTGTACATCCAAAATTCAAATTATCAAACGAAATGATATATATATATGTTTATGTATGTGTATATATATAATATATAAATAAACAACAACTTTATTAAACACAATAAATAATATTATTAAATAAATTATAATATAATTTCAAACATTGTCATTTTTACAAAATATCGTTGTTGCTTAGTAATTAAATATATCATCTACTAGGCGACAAAAAATTTTCTCTGAGCCATATTAATATCGCCCAATATATTAGTTAAGATATCCACTGCTTCGACGTCTCTAATGCCCCACCATATTTTATATCTCCAACTAAACACTACTTAACAACTTAAATATGAAAAATATTTAATGATTTTTTTATATGCGCTTTCACAAGCGATTAGAAAATCATTCCAACCCCCATATAAAAGATCTATCTATTCCAAAACTGCCTGGAAATCTTCATAGCAAGTTAAAAAAAAAAATGTTGTCCTGATATACTATAAATATAAACCATATTGTCCATATCCACATATTAACCCTAATAATGGTTTCAAAATAAACGATAATTTTAAAAAATCAAGATAAGTATCGTTAATAGGTGATTGCATAGTACATCGTAATTCATAAGTATGGATTGTTTATTTGATTATTTCAGTAAAATAAATATTTGAAAATATGGTCTTTATAACTTGAATATTCCAAACAATACTTAATACAATAACACATTTACATTTAGCATTGTTGACGAGGAAGGCTGTGTATTTAATGCATTTGTGTGTTTTTTTTTTTTTGCTACACCGTATAATAAAATGGATTTTGTAAAAATTTGTTTTGACTTATTTATAGTTCAAATAACAAATCTTATTTTGCATATTTTTGCATATTTCATGGGTTAGGGCATATTATAAATGTATGTATATTTTTATGATTTTTTGTATAAATGCTTTTATTCGTAATATTCTATTTTTAGTCAGGTATTTAACGTGTATTATTGACCATTGTACTATTTGTACTATTGAAATTGAGATTAAAATTTAAATTAATTTACTGATATAAACTCATACATAACGGATGACAAAAATCGTTAGACAATCGTTTTTAGTTTGGTCTTTGGTGCGATCCATTGCTTGAAATGCCTATAAAAAAAATCTTTAAAATTGAATACAAGGTTTATTATAAGTTGTACTTATCGTAGTAAAAAAAAAAATCAAAAATCGTTAATCATAATTTTTGTTTATAAGAATTTAAAGTTAAAATATTTACGAAATATGTCAAAATCGTAAAAATTTGCAAAGAATTTTGAAGTTGAAAATTCATAACATTTTCGTGATTATAACCTAAGTTTAAAGAACCCACTACAAGACTCCTCGTAACTTTTTCTTTAAATAACTGAAAAAAAATTCCTAGCATCATTATAAAAAATTTTAATGAGCGTATGAAATTTAATTTTTTACGAAATTGCGTAAAATAACGATATACCTATTGCAATTTAAATATAGGTAATAATATTATAATATATCCTATTAATTATCCTAGACTGACAAATCATCTCCGTTCAGAATCGTTTTTCGTATACAATGATACCTATTATTGCATTTAAATTTCACACATCTATTATAGTGATATACTTTCAATCTCTACTATACAACAGAACGATACCCACTTGTCCACCCTTTTTTTTGCATATTTTTGAAAAATGAGAGCATATTTAATAGTTTTTAAATGCATTAAATTCACAGTTTTGTTAATGAGTAACTTAATTTATTTTATTAGTTACTGCAATGAAATTACTTTTAAGTAATTTTATGGTAATTTAATTTTGTATTATTTTAAATAATTTATTCGTAAATTAAAGTGAGATATGGTTATTTTTAAATTGTAACATTTTACAACTCATTGGTAGGTACTTAACTTGTCTAAAAGTTTAAATATCGTAAAAAACCATTGTAAGAACAAAAATCAAGTTTTGATTTAAAATTGAATAATAGTCAATATATATTCACTCTAATACTAAAGCTTGTATAATAATAATACACGAAGATTGGACAGGTTGGTTATTCTTTTTACTGAACGCAAATTTTCATGAATCAGAGAAAGTACATAAATAGTGCTCTAACAATTTACATCCTCTTAAAATGCTTATTAAATAATATTAATCAAAGTAAGGGTGTCCCAATATTCGTTTTTAGGGGATGAAGGAATCCATAAAAGATTATTTAAATTTAAAATACAGTTTTTACATATTATAGTTTGAAATTTCTTATTTTAAAATATATATATTCATTTGTAGGTATGTGTCTTAAGAGGACGTCGTATCCGCACAATAGTACTGTTATCTTAGCCTTAAAGAATAATCCAATCAACTCTGTTATTTTTAATATTATAGACTATAGTAAATTGACTTTTGTCATAATATTAAATTTTATAGTAAGAATATTATTTAAGAAAAATAAGTAATGATTAGGTATTTTAAATTTACAAAAATTTGCAATTATAAATAATTGTTTGAAAAGTAAAATAATTATATTTAAATACTATAGTTTGTATGTCTATGCTCTATAATCTCTATTCTATGCAGAGCTGAAAGTAAGTCCATTATTATTTTCAACTAAGTCCTTATTATACAATGAAGTATCTTATTTTAGTAATTTATTTAGTAAATAGTCACTGAGGTATCAGGTAGGTATGTCAATATATTATGCATATTTAAGAGGTTTGTGGCGAAAATAGAAAATTCCTTTTTTAAAAACTTTTCAGAAATGTAAAAAAAACTCTTTTAAAAATATTGAGTTAACAATAGAACTGATTTTATAATAGATTTAAGTAAATTTTATTAATTATAGTATTTTTTATTTCCCTATTCCCTTACTACCTTCACCAAGAATATACAGTTTTTACTTCCAGCAATAAATTTGATGAAATTCTAGGAAAAAAAGCTAAAAACGTGTAACCGTGAACTTTATTTGAAAGTTCCGTAAAATTATTTGAAATATATTTTTTAAGAAAAAATGATTTCATAAAAAATATAGTGCTGTAAGTAATAACATTGGCTATATATAATATAAAATCTATTGTGGTTCATATAATTTGTAGTAATATTGCGATGGTCTATCTATTTTTATTGAGTATAGAATACAGGATGCCTCCGAATTTTTAGAAAATAACTCGTGGTGCTGTGAGTCAAAAGAGATTGGGAACCTCTGCTTTAGTTTCTTCTTTTTGGGAAAAACATAAGATTATTCTGTCCTGATCTAGAGGTTTATTTTTTTATATCATTAAGTAATCATAATTAATTTTGCCTATGATAAAAAAAGTACGAATTATAATTTTATATTTGTAAATATTCAAATGTGTATTTGGGAATATGTTTCACCGTTAGTTTTTATGTTATGAAATAATACGTTGCTACTTGCTAGGGGAACCATTATCGTTGCTATATGTTAAAAAATGTTGCAATTTTTTCGTTGTATTATTTTTTTTAACCCCCTACCATAAGACATATTAATATAAAAATAAAAATTATATATTTAGTAATATAGTAAAGTTGAAATTCAGGTAAGTCTATAGTATTATTCTACCCACTCATTCACCATCTTAAACCCGATAAGGGCATTTTTAACTACCTGTCATAGTAAATGCTAAATGGTCTAAATGAATACCCTTTTGCCACAACTTATACTCACTAAACTATAAAAAACTTGAACGCATATATATTAAATTATTACTCCTTTCACTATGCTACTGACTAAGACTTAAGACTTAAGAGTTATAATGAATGGTCTGTTATTCCACTTTCTACAGTCAATATTTATATGTAAGAAAAGGCTATTGTGAAGGTCTTAAATATTTATAATAGTTCACTATCATTACCATGTAGTTTCAACTACATTTTAACTAAGGGTTTAACTAACCTTTGATTAACTTATTTAACTAGAATATGTATACAGAATTTTATTTGATTGAATATAATTTGTAAAAATAATACATATTAATGATTTATCTGTACCTACTACCTATATTCGTTTTTGTAGCGCTACATCCACATAAGTTTTATCTTCTGGTCTCTGTCTTAAACACGCAACAGCAAATTTGCATTCAGTTAAACAAATTGCATATTGATAGCTTTAATATTACAGTAAAAAATTGACCAATTATCAAAGTTAAAGGTAAGTATACATTATCTGCTGTGATAAAGCGTTGACATTTTTCAATTTGAATTTTTAATTTAGATATGAGCAATTTAAACTTATAATATTTATAGAACTCATATCTTGCTTAAAAAATTAAAATACCATAATCCAATACTCAAACATAGATACTTAATGCTCTTCCCCTCCCCAAACCTGAAGGTTTCCATACTGATGATGTTTCCTCTTCGTGTTATTTAATGTTGTTGTTATTCAGTTAAGCTACCAAATTTATTTATTATATATAATAATATTATTTTTTTTTTTTTATTATTTTACAAATGCACATACACAATCTATATATTTTGCACAATAAGCGTATAAGATAAGAGTAATAAAAAAAAAACATGGATTGCTTGAGGAAGAAGCCACCCATTAGTGGCACTTACTTGCTTGGCGTTATATTTAGGGTAATTGCGGGATAATTAATTTAAATGGTCACGACACCATTTCCTTTTAAGTCTACGTTGTGGATTTTCAGGTAGTGAGAAGGTATGTAGCTCTTTTATTAGTGGGTTAGGGTGATTTTCAAGTCTGTCGAAAAAACGTTTGTAAAATAGTTTCACTTCAGTTACAACAGGTAGGATACCTAGATCTTGGTGGAAAGTTTCATTAGAGACGTAGAAGGGAGCGTTAGCGATCTTTCTAAGGGTAATATTCTGAAAGACTTCAATTTTGTTTAAATTTGATTTTTTGGCCGATCCCCAGAGTTGTAATCCGTATGTCCATATTGGCTTCAGGAGAGTTTTGTATACAAGTAGTTTTGTTTTTAAGCTAGTAAATTTATTTTTTGATAAAATTGTTTTTAGCGATCTAGATCGAGCATTAAGGATTAATCTTTTGGCTCTTATATGTTTGTTCCAAGTTAATTTTTGGTCAAGGATTAATCCTAAATATTTAACAGCATTGAGTGGTGGGATAGGTATATAATAATATTAAATATTAATAATAATAATAAAGAAAAAGAAAAGATAAAATAAATGTTCTTACATTTAACTTTGATAATAAGTAAGTTGACTTTAAAAGTCTAATATATTAAAGCTAACAATACATAATTGATTCTACTGAATGCAGATTTTCCTCGATATAATAGAACTCATGGTTATATGACGGAAATAACATAATATACTGGTGATGTATATTCTTAAACCAAACATAATCTGCTGTTTTCGTCTTATATTAAGTGTAACATAATATATTATAGTAAATTAACATTTAGAAGTTATCTTTTAATTTATTTAGATTTAGTAATATAGTGAATTTACTTGTTATTAAACTTCAAACAACATAGTAGGTACATACTTTGTAATTTGATTGGGATGTTATTTCGATATTTTATTTTTGAAACGAGTTATAAAATATCACAATGTAAATTTGCTCATAACTTGCTTAAAATTAATACATCGAACAATTATATACTATTGACAACAAAACATTATAATATTACCTTTAAATCTATCATTAGGTAAAATCTGATAACTTTCATATTAAAATTAACAAAGCTAAATGAAAAGAGCTGAATTTAAATTTGGTACGTTTCACACTTGTAAAACTAACTTGAACACCTGAAAAGTTTTTTGCTTTTAGTAGATTCCATTTTATGCTGCTCACAAGATTTATTAGAATTAATTTAGGTAAGTACCCATTGGCTATTATAATACTTAAACGTAAGAATATTAGTCAGGGTATCTCATTTATATACTTTTAAAGTGAGTTATATGAGCATTTTAAAGTTGTAATATTTTACCTAGTTATAACGCCTTACTACTCCAGTAAGGATAGCATGTATAATCTACGTTTATAGTAATGCATAACAGGGCCGGCTTGGTAAATAGCGGGGCCATGTGCAACATGTTTTCGCGGGGCCTATTTAGTGGTCGTTAGCCATTATTTATTTATTTAGGTTAGGGCCATCAGAAATAGTTCGATTTTAAGCCTACTAATGAATCTGAATCATATGTGGACCCATATGGCCATATTGTTCAAGCTAAGATAAGTGTGATGATTGTCTCTGCAATTAAAATTGTATTTAGTGATGGGTATATGAACAAAATATATTATATAATTATTTACCGTGAATGTCTCCTTCGTTTGGTCTGACGTCTAAGTTTGATGGTGGTCATCAACAAAATGATAAACATAGTGCATTAAAATAAAATATACCTTTTATTATTATTAATTTTCGACGAATATACTGTAATATCGTTATAAATACTGAGCTAGGTTCTAATTACATTGGAATAACCCACCGTTGTAGCTATTGTTTCTCAACATTGTACTATTAGTTATCAGTAGAGTTAGGATGTTGATGACCTAAAAAACACACTAAAATTTCCTAAAGAAAATGCAAAAAAGCCCTAAAAAAGTGCAAAAATGCCCTAAAAACTTCAAAAAATGACCTTAAAAATTATCTAAAATACTAATTAAGTAAGTGAAAAAACTTATTTATAAATAATAATTTTTATTAGAGATATGAGTATAAATAAATTTCAATATTAAAAATAAATTAAAAAGTAAAATATAAATAAAAAAAAAATTATATTAAAAATATTTTTATTCTTAGTGTTGGGATGTTGATGTCATAATAATATTCATATTGCATTGTTGCACTGTACAATTAATATGTGTCTGATGTTATCAAACAAAAGATGACGACGTCGATCAGTTAATAAATTTTTGTATGATGAAAAACTTCTCTCAACATCAACGGACGTTATGGGTGCATACTTGAAGTAGGTCATGTCATCAGTAGTTAAATCTTCTGGAATATCTTCTCCTCTTGCGCCTTTGCCATCTAGCATTTCAGAGATGTTAGTTACAATTTTAAATCCATTATTCTTCAAAATGACATTCTCTATTTTGGTTGCTATTGTTTGTCCGATTTTATTTGGAGCTTTTTGGATTAAAGACTCAATTTTTTTTATGCATTTAATTGACTCTGATAATAACATCCCAGACGTCTCTAACTGAGTTATTTCCTATAATTTGTGAAAAATGCCCTAAAAGATGAAAAAATGACTTGAAAATGTTGAAAAATGACGTTAAAAAACAAAAAAAATGCATTTATAGCTAAAAATGCAAAAAATGCAAAAAAATGCAAAATAAAATTAGAATATTCTGCATCAAGGGAGCATGAAACAAATTTTTAGCTAGGATAGCATTGTACAGAATAAAAGGAAAAAAAATGCAAAAGTCATCAACATCCTAACTCTAGTTATAAGTATCACGCTTCCGTTACGTGTCATACGGGTACGAATAAATGAGTCAAGCCACACTACCTACAACCCACGCTATAGCCTATAGGTATTAGAGTTACCTACCTATCCGAGGATGTGTAAAAACATATACGTATAACGTATACGAATAGTGTTTTGGTGGCCAAACCCATCCGTTTTTAATCCGTATTAAAATAATATCCGGTAATTTATTTATGCAACAGATGGCGATCCGCGGGGCCCTGTGCCACTGCACAGCTCGAACCGCCTTCAATTCGGCCCTGTGCAAGGATAACTTTGGTGTATACATTACATTTACGTAGTTATTATTCGTATAATAATATAATTTCATAGGTATTAAAATAGTGATCATTTTAAAATGAAAATATTGGGAAATATAATTTCTGAGTGGTGTTTTCAAGCAAGTAATTCACTGTCATTATAATTTAACAGATATTCTTATTGTATTGTAGCTTTGCAGAGTACCTACAAATCGCAAATTTATTTTAAAAAGAAAAAAAAAGATGGACACGTGGGTAAGTACCGTTTTGTTATTGAGTGGAACAAATGGATTATTACTGAGGCGGTTTATCGTACGCTGATTTAATTTTTTCAGAAGATATATTATTAGTAGATATTTAATTATTAAAATAATTTAGAAAAATCTGTGTTATATGGAACCTCAATAAAATGGAAATCTATCTTTTATAGAAAAATTATTCGGGTCTGGTACTCTGGTGACTATAATAATATTAGTAAACATATCATTCCCTGAAAAAGATGGAACCTATATAACACCTAACGTGGAAATTGAAATGAAATTTTGTCATGCATCCGCGTGTATTATGGAAATTGGAAATATCTATTTTATAGTTATTAGTTAATTAATATTATTTATATTAATTTCGATCGATCTAACCTAATCTACAAATCAATAATTAAACAAATTATTTTGTTGCTCTGCAATTTTTATTTAGTGTTATTTATAGGACACAGGTAAAGAGGTAATACATATTTACCTACTTTTAATGTCTAAAAAAATTAAATAAAAGAAGAGTATAAGCTTAAGTGCTTAACTGTAAAAATAAACATACAATTCTGGATTTCTGGATACATATGTAAAATTTTAATATAAAAATTAAAAATAGTATGATGCATATCATTGCACGTAGTGAAATTCAAGATATACATAAAAGTTATGTATCCATGAATAATTATTTCAAATTATAAAATAATTTATTCATCAATTAAATATATAATTTCGTACTTTCGTCTACATTTGAACTTCAAATATCTATACAAAATTATTATGATTATATGTTGTTTAGATCACTAGATCTTTTAGTTCCAGTATGATCAACTACTTTTAAAAAACAGAGCATTCAATTTTTTTTAATCTTAATAGGATATCAGCGTACTATTTGTTATTTCTCTCTAACCCATACGCAAACATAGCAAATTTTACGTTCACAATAATGACTATAACTATATTAATTTCTCAAATTTGAGTGAAATGACCTGTTATAAAATTTAAAGTTAAGAACATTATCTAGGGCATCTCATTTTTCATAAGCGTTTTATTATATTTTAATTTTAAAGCGAGTTATGAGTATTTTAAAATTTTAAATTGTTTATGCATTTTAAAAAATAATAAATAATAATTACAATAATTGAAGATACAAATCTTAAACGTTTTTGATTTTGTACAAATTTGAACTTAAAATTGCAAGAAATTGTACGTATATATATTTCAGATAAAAAATTAAAATTTTTAATGAATTTTAAAAAAAAAGTTTGTAAATTTTAGCGATTTTGTTAAAATACAACATATTAAATATTTATAAAAAAATATTGTGAATTAACATTTTTGATATTTTTCAATTGATAAGTGAACAACTTAGAGAAACCTTGATTATAAATGGCAATATTTTGTAATAAATTTAATAACTTATTAATTAGTAATAATACATAGAAATTAAGAATAATTTTTATTTAAAAAGTTTTATGTCTGATATTTAAATTTAAAAACAGTATGTATATTGTATAGTACATAGGAACACCACTTTAGTTTGGATTTATTTAGATAGGGCTTAAAAGTATAAAGATTAAGAAAATATATATTTATTAGTTACAAAAATTATAAATTATATAGTACAATAAATAGATGAATATAATTATAATTATACACAATGTTAAAAATAAATAAATGAAATAACTATAATTTAAATAAAAAAATATTTTTTTTACAATACAAACTAAACAGTAAACACTAACATTTTACTACACCATACAATTTATTTATTTAAAATTATTAAGTTTCTAGATTACAGTAAAATTAATTGAATGTAAAAGTGAAGATTTATTTTGAGATTGTATGTTTGGAAGATATTTAACAATAAATATTTTTAAGTCATAAAAATAGGTATTTGTTATAATCAAATGTTAAATCAATTATCTTTCTTTAAATGTATTTTTATGAATAAAAATAAAAAAAATTCAATAATAAAAAAGTTAATAAATATATATTTATATACTTATAAAGATGTATAATTTAAATTATATTTAGAAGAATTTCTAACTTCTCAATAATTACATTATATTTCAAAACAAAACTTATATTTTTTATCACTGTTTTGGTTTGTAAGACAATATATGAGTATGTAGTAACTTGTGTTTGTTGTACTCCATTTCAACTGACTTGCAACCATATAGTTAAAATACAACAGTGAAATGAGTGGTATTAAGTAATTTTCATAATCAAAGTTTGTATGGGAAATAATATTTCAATAGTTAAATTAACTCAAAACTTGATATTATAGCTCTTTAAAACAATTAATGAAACACTTAAATTAAACTAGCTTCTTTACTTATCACCACTTATCATAATAAAACTACTTACTGATATATAAGTGAAGCCATGGAAAATAGTTAAAATACATAGTCTTAATACAATTAAAAATATTATCCCAAAACAGTAAAACAAAAATTAATGTTTTATATTTTTTTTATAATAATTATTAATTAGTATAGTGTAATAAGAAAAATAGCTTTAACCCTTTAAAATTTAACTAAATAATGAAAATTATTTAAAATAAAAATAACAGATAGAATATAGATAAATTTGAAGACAATAATTTTACTAGAATGATTTATGATAAGAAGATATTTAAACATTTTAATTTGGAAGAGTAATAATGTTCAAAGAAATAAAGACTAGTTTTTTAGAATAAATATATCAATTAGCTAAATAAAATAAAAATTATATATAAAAGCCAACACATGTGAAAATTATTTCAGGTCATAATATCATTAGTATTAACTAACATAGTATACTGATTCTTATTAAGCAATATTCCTTGGGTTATGCAATCCAAAATCCATTTTTCATGAATATTATTGTTCAATTGTGGTGTATAACCAACAACTATATCTGCCTTAGTCACAGTGCTCGTGCAATGGCCACCACATGCACGCACCAGTCGTCTTAAGAGTTTAGCAGGTGGCTCACAGGTATCTGATATATATATTCTGCCAATATTATCGAATATATGAAATGTTAACAACGACCCAAATGTATGACGTCTAATTTGAAATTCCTTTAAAATAAAAAGACATTCATTAATATTCATTTAAAATAAATAAATAAAAGAAAGGGAATTTAGGATTTTTACTTTAACACGTTCAGACAGATCTGAGATTAAATATTGTTCATGAGATAGCCATCTACCAATTTTATGTGATTCGTGTACCTTAATAATTAAACAACATAAAGTTTTCTCAGTTATATATTTTACAACAATTTAATGTCACAAATACTTTGAACAAAATCAATAAAGCTGAACAGTCAAACAATTAATAAGTGATTAAATATATTTTTGTAAAATGTCTTACCCAATTTTCAGAAACAATGAAACATCCATAAGCCATTGCAAATACAATATTTAATGTTCGATTTGGTTGTGATTTGGTAATTAAAAATGTAGTCGAAGGTTCGACTTTAGTATGAAAAATGAATGTTCCTAAGTCTTGTATAGATGATTTTAAAATGTTTGTTTCACTGTTTAAACAAAAAATGTTATAAAACATTATGTTTTATATAAATAAATATAATTTGTATACCTTTTTGTCATCCCACTACATGCAATTGACTGTAATATTACAGGGCTAGCTAAAGAAGTTTTTGGTGTCTGGAATATTTTAGAAGAATTTCTGGACATAATACTAGAAACAGTATCTTTAGTTTGAGTTATTTTCACATTTTTTATTTTTTGAACGGTGTTTTTTCTAGTTTTTTTTGGGCGTAGGTCTGAAGGTATTCCCCATTTTAAGGGATTGATTTTATCATTTTTTTTTATTGGTGTTTTTTTATTACTATTTAAGTTTTTGGTATTGGGTAACAATTTATCATTAAGTATTGTTTTTTTCTTCCTTGTACTAATTAATCTTGAAGGAGCACTGATTCTCAATTTTTGAGGTGATGGTGATGGAAAATCGCTGACATTGCTTGTGTTATTCAAATCCTTATTTGAAGGAAATAATAGCTTACGAAATCGTTGTCTAGCTTGAAAATTTAAATTTAACCGTTCTTCAATTTTAGCTAGTTCACTATCTAGTTCTGTGGAAGTTGTATTATCCTTTCCATTGGGCGTAAGATATTTTCTTAGTACTTTAATTGACATTGGAATATATAGCTCATCAATTTGATCATCTGGTACTGGACTATCGATTTTGTTTAATACTTTACATAGTTGATCGGATAATATATTGACAATATCATTTGTTTTGTAAGGATCATCCTAAAAATAAAAATTTAATATAAAACAAGTATAATGGGGTTTTTATATTTAATAAATCAGATAGTTGAATTAGGTACCATTTGGTACTTTTGAAAAAAAAAAATGATAAAATTTATATTTAATACACAAAGTAATATGATTATAAATAAGTTATGGTTTTTTTTTTTTAAAAAAAATTGAATAAATCCTCTAAAATATATTTAAATTTTTAAAAACAAATGCATTTGGCATTTCACCACTTTCTAGTACTGACTTTAAATTCACTAATGAATACAATACATTTTAGATTGTTATATTGAGGTTGATAAACTTACTAATTTGTTAATACTAGATTTTTTGGGGGTTTCAATGATTGGACTATTTTCCTTATTTGCATTATTCTGATTCATATTGAAGTTGATAAATCTTTCCATAAGATTATCACAATTAGATTTAAATATCTGATCACGTTCAATATTACTTGGTCTAAAGAATTTTTTATACGTATAGCTTATCTGAAATAATATATATTAAATTATATATAAGAATATTTATAAAACCAAAATTAAGTTTAAATATAGACAGAAATGCAATATACGATTAAATACATTAATAAAATATTAAAATTTATTTACTGGAATATTAATGTTTTTTGTAGGTTTATTTTTATACTTTTCCATATCAACGGGAGGATAGTCATCTGGATCCAACATCTTATTAGCTAATTTACTATATTCCATCCACCTTGCTGATACTAGTGGAATGTTACGTTTGATTGCTTTATTATATGTACTACGTAAGCCATCACAAAACATCACATGGGTAACCTGAAAATAAAACATATTAAAAATTGCTTAAGCATAATAATACTAATCATGTAATTACTTTTTGATTGAATGTTTTTTCTACTTTAGCACCCAAATTAATGAGACATTGGGTAATACTTGAACCACTGCGATCGTTTTCAATTTTGTAATCAACAAATGCAACAACTCCTAAATCATAAGGTGTTAAAAATATAGTCACAATTTTGTATGTAACGCCAGAGGTATAAATTATTATTTAAAAACCAAATTTAAGAAAAATTTGATTGAAAATTTAATATTTTTATGTAAGAATAATGTGAAAATTTTTCAATATTTATATAGAATCTCCAAAAATAATAAACATTTTTAATTTAACCCTATTTTAATATTGTAATTCATAATTAACAGGTACAAGTTTCAACTGTCTAGTAGTGTTTGAAAAAAAAAAACCCATGTATTGGAAATTGTAGCATATTTCTGTTGTGATTATTCCATATTATATTATATAAAAATGAGAGAAAATTAAATAATTTTTGAAGTACAATCTAGTTACATGTAATTTATCAAATTACTCATACTACTCTAAAAAAATATAGAGATATAAAGAAAATAAACATCATAAATACATTCCTCACTTTGCTCAGAATTATAAAAAATGATACACTGATATAAATTGAAAAAGTTTACATTATCTATGAGCTATCACTTAAGCAAATAACATAATGAACCGGTGGGTATAATTATTGAATTAACTATATTTTAGACAAAGTCAATGTAAATCTTAATAATTGTATGAGACAAAGATGTTTTATAGTATATTATATAATTACAGCCTACAGATACATATTAATGAAAATTTACCTTCAAGAACTCGTCGAGGTTCCTTGTTATTATCATTATTCTTTGAATTTGTTTTAGACTCATTCCTTATACTTTTTATAGGGCTATCTTGTAAATCTTGTATTCCACTAACATTAAGGCTATCAGTTGTTACAATTGAAACATCACTTGAACTTTTGTTGACACCCATTAAGGAATATAATTCTGTTTGCGCCTCCTTCATTATCTTCATGAACTTTGGGGTAGGAATAAACACCCTTTTTGGTCTCATTATTGGACTATCAATCATAATTTCTTCATTTGGTTGTTTTTTTTTCTTTGATACTGGTGTTTTTTTAGTTGATTTGTTTTTAGTTTCTGCATTACTGACAAATTCATCTTGTGGTATGAGTTCACCAAACAAGTCTCTATGCCCTTTTAATGATGTTTGGGAGTCTTCGATCACTTTTAACTGAGAATCTACGAATAAATCTAAATTACGGCTTAATGATATTTCATCCGAATCGTCAATGGCTAGTTTCCTTTTTTTACGGTCACTGACTCGTTGCAATACTTGACGAGAATACGTTGTTTGACAAGACATAATTGTAGTTATACAGGATTATGTATTGACTAAATTATAATAATGACTGAATTAAGACAGGTAAGGTTAATATAAGTCTTATGCTTGCCGAATGAACTCCGAATTCGGAAGTACAAACATTTGTATTTCGTAAGAATTCGGAGTTCGGAGATTGAATATTTGTCGTATGTCCAACTAAATACAAAGGTTTTCAGCTTCAATCCACCCAAAAATAATGTATTACTGCATTACTGTTGCATTAAATTTGAATTACACTAATTACAGCAATTTGCAGGTCGTAGACCTTAGTCGTATACTCACTATACTCAATACTTAATTAATATTACCATTTACCTGTTATTCGATTCATTCGTATACGTATTTACATAGTAAGATAAACTGATAAAGAAACGTCCGTTACAAAGAATTGATAAATATTTTTTTAACGGACTTGATGTGTTATCATTTCGTTTGGAGTAGTTGTTTTTATTTTAACAGTTTTTATTCCATGATATTTGAACCAGATTTGTTTCAAATTTGCATCCAATTTGAGCAATATTAAAGCATATTGCATGGTAATCAATACGGATAATTTAAATTCAAAAATTTTAAAATTACTGTTACTTGCTTCTAAACTAAGAACTTATTTAAATTTTAAATGTACATACTACTACTTGTCTACTTACATGTAAGTAATACCACTAGCCACTAGGCACTAATAAATATTGTTATATTGTGTCTTTGTCTATTTATATCTATTATATATTGTTTATAATGTATACACTATACTGTATGTTATAGATGGTGTAATTGGTGTATAATTACATTACGCTGTATATAATGTTGGTAATAAACTAATAAGTAATAACTGCGTTATTACGAGGATAATATACTGAGTTATTAAGACGATTGCAGTGTCAGACTATAATAGTTGAAGACCGAAGTCATAATAATTAAATAATGCAATGTTTAATAAAATCTGTGCATATATTGTAATATAAATTAAGTAGGTAATATAAGCGAGATTACTAAGAGAGTAAGAGACAAGTCAATCTGGTATAAAATAAAAATAGTATAATGTATTGACTATTGATATATAGTCTGTACTGAAAATCAAAAACTATTTTCGTAACCATGCTGAGTAAAATATCAAAGCAACAATTGTTATATATCAGTGTGTATAGTTGATAGTGATATAGATGATAGGTATTAGGTTTATAGGTAAACATCGCTCATAAGTCATTACTCATAACTACCAGAATTTACAGGAGATATAATATTATAATCTATTGGGTATGGACTGTTATTTTATTCACCTATAATGTTGTATGTGCTGTAGAATATATTTTACTACAATGTAGTATAACTAGGTATGATGTTATAATATTGAATGTCTTTATAAATTTATAATATATTGTATATTCGTATGTTAAAAAATAGGTATGATTTGAAAATTTAAATGCAGTTGTCCATATAACTTATTAATTATTATGTAGGTACTAGGTAGGAAGGTAAATCAGATAATTTGTATGTAATACATACATCTGTATACAGGTACATATTATGCTTAATATTTTGATCAACATTAGTGATTCGTCGACTATCGTTATTATTGTACGATTATCGTTATGAATTAGGACATAATGCAGTACCTATAATATTATGTCCTACATATTATATTATTGTATTATTATCTTGATATTATTACAGATCGAATGAATTCAAAGACTCAAAGTTCAAAAAGGTTGTTGTCAAACAATCTCTCTGTGTACATTTCACATACGAGCGAGAGTCAATGACGAAACTATATTTTATATAGAGTAAAATTACGATGAGTCAACTTTAAATCTATTTTTTTCTTGTTTAATGTCAATTTAAAAATATTTTAATGTCTAAGTAAAACAATTCTAGTAGATTATGATTGATTAATAATATACATTATACTATGTATCTATGATGTATTATATTTGTTTTATATTATCGTTAACGACTGTTTCACAAGCTGGTGTATCTCGTTAAATAAAGGCGACAAAATCCAATAAATCTATACACAATGACAGGAATCCCGGATCTATGTAAATCTACCGCGTGGTAAGATTTATCATTTTTATTTAGAAAAGTAAATTAGCCTTAATTATATAGGTATAAATAGAAATAATTAAAAATGAACTTCAATCAAGAGCTTCTAATCTAACTATTTATAACGACTTTTTAGAAGCATTTAAAAATTAAGATTTAAATTTTCAACAGCTCATTTCAGGTTTTTTAATATAAATAGTCATATAATAATTTACAAGTTTAAGCAACAGATTAATAATAACTATTGATTAGATTTTGATTATGATGCATAATTATTGATTTATTCTATTGTAGTATTGCATATTATTATATAATAATTATTAACTGTTCTCTGTATATTTAAATTATATAACAGCTATTGCGGCTGACTTTAAATAAATATAAAAGATAATACTTAGATTACTCATATATCTAACTATATTACTATGTAGTTTATTACTCATATTACTCCGCCCGTTTTATTTAAATGAACAGATATAAATATGTTATTATTATTATTATTAAAAAGTGTTTTTTTTTCAATCCATTTTGCAATGAATTTACTATTTTTAATTTTTCATACACATAATATGTAGGTACATACCTAGAGGCTAGAAATCAGTATATACTAGAAAACATTTTTACCACGGAGAGTGGTCCAGCAAATATTTTCGCCACGCGGTTATCTTATAATAAAGTCATGACTCGTATTGTTGGCACAATTAGGTTAGGATATATATATTATACTGAATAGTGAGTATACTCGTATAGTCATAGTGATGAAGACATAAATGACCGACTGGGTGGTTGATCGATTATTATTTATTACATCAATTTAAAAACAAGGTGTACGTAAAACGAGTATTCGACATAATTTTTCATTGTAACTTATGCAAAGCTGGCATTTTGTTTAACTAGCTTAATTTAAGACGGTTAAGTTATTCTAAAAAAGTAATAGTTATTTTTACGTATAAATGAATAATTTGATTAACTAAATATTAAGTTACACATTCACGCGTTTTTATAAAAATATGAGACTGTAACAGTTATTGGAATATAAAAGTGACTTTCAAGACTCAAATTACAATATTACGCATAACTGCTATTATAACAATCACGACTGTTAACATGTTAACTAAGTTTGATTAAAAACTTAAAAGTTAAAGGTTACTTTTTTAAATAACTAAAAAATAGTTGAGTTTTGATGTAAAACAATGATTTAAAAAATATAACTATTAAACATTATACATAATTAGTAATTAGTATGGTGTAAATAAATCGAATTTAGATCAATGATAAACATAAGAAAAATAGAAAAATATATTTATTTTTTCAAACATATAGTTTTGAAATATTTCAAAACAAATACCTACACGAATTTTTTTTTTCAAAAACGTTAATACTTTTCATGAAAATTAGTGTCTACTTTTAAATAGAATTACCTTGTATATATATTCGTAGATCACATATAAGTTAGAAATGTTTTATTGTATACAATGTTATAATGTTATATATACTTGTGTACGATACTTAGACTGGAATCATTTAAAGACAATGTAAATTATAGTCTGATAATTATTTCTGTATAAAAATAATCTATAATAATAGATACTGCAATTATTTTTTCTTGAACTATAGCTGCAAAGTTTAATATTGTGAGCTCATTGACGTTATAATAACGTTCGCGGCAGCGTCGATAAGTTTTTTTCCCTCTTCCCACACCACTTAAATATACAAAAAGTGGTGGAAGTAATATTTTTCTCTTGATTTGAATTATTTTTTGTTCGATAAATAAAATAATAAAACCAAACAATTAACAATTAGCCACTCCTACATTGGGGAATAATTCATCCGGTTTGCCCGTCCTCTCACTAATCTGCACAAGCTCATCAGCTTTGCGCACGACATTTTAGATTCCGTACTGAGTGAGAAAACTATTTTGTAAATCCCGTGCGTCATGGTGTGGTTTCCGAAAGAGAATGCTTAAACATTGTTTCTAAATAACATTTACGTATTATTATATAAGCGCGGCAAATGTGACTTAATAATCTATGAAAGCTGTGACGACATTAATATATTATTATGTTTTTATAATGTAAGGCCGATAAATTTGTATTTGTGTATAGGTATAAGAAACGATCGAAAATATTTCGGTCGTGATTTGGATATATTTTACGATCTGGATTTATGACCATGGTTAAGTTTTTGTGAACTGATTTCGTTACAATTCAATTCCTACAGCTATTTCATTATTTATTTGTATATCGTACATTATGTCGAGATACTTCATTAACACCGTTGGTCGTGTTTTTAATAATAGTATTACTGTATTAGTTTAAATATCAGACTTTCAATTTATAGTATTCTTATACAATTTATGTAGTAACAAACCAAATTGCATAATTTAGGAATTATAGGTATACATATTGTCGTTTTATACCGCAGATTATATGTAGATATACGGAACTATATGCATACATGTGTACTCATGTGCATGTGTATATTTTTAAGGGACGCCAATGTTATTACATGGGTATTTTGTTTAGTGAACGTGATTGAATAGCTAAAATTACTAAAAAATAATAATGATAATACGATAGGAATAGGTTTTAACATTTTTTGGCGCTAACAAAGTTCTTATTTTAATTGCACCTCTATGTATTTACTAATATTGGAATAAGGTTATTCGTATAATAATAAGTCATCGGTATTCGTGACGATTAGTTCGTGAGTGAAATATATAATGTATTTTTTAAAATACTAAATAGTAAACAGTTATGAGCGTACAACAACTTCGGTGTCTCGGTGAATATGTCTAATGTTTGGTTGCCAATGTAGTTAATGTTCAGGGGTAATATTTTACAGTCACATTGCTTGACAATAGTTATTTATCATTAATTGTAACGAAAACGTACACAGAGAGATGTGTTTAAGATCTCAGTGAAGTGGGACCATAACAATGTGTATTTGTATTCAATTTTTAAATTTTAAATCTTATCACACATAATTATGTAATAAATTATTATAATGATGTAAAAATAATTTATTTATATTTATTATCAAAATAATTTGTTTTCTTGCTTCTTATTGTATTATATTTGCTACACTTAAAATTTAACAATCCTAGACTCAAGCTTTTCTCTCAGTTTCTTTTAAATATTTTGTTGAACGTACATAGTTATAATATATAGAATGATAAATTTAACGTAAGATACTCAATATAGTTATTGTATTATGATTGATGATTAACCCTGCAGTATTATGTAAATAGAGCAAAATTATGTAATTACATCATGTTTGTTTGAAATACTGAGGCGAACTAGTAAACATATATTATAATTTATAATAATTGATCATGATATAATATAATAATTTTTAATACTTTTTAATGTGTATCAAGGAAGTATGTACAATTGTAATTAGTGAGTCCCTAAAAATATTTATATCAGTATACAACTATATGTACAATTATATTATATCACGTGTTTTTATATATTATATCACGTGAGTTTTGCAAACTGTTGAAATATGAAATATTTTAAATATTTTATAACTATTACTGTTGGTATTCATAAAAAGTAGGTAATGAACCATTTAATTACAGAAGTCGGATGTACATTTTTAAATATTTCTTGTTGATTGTGTATTATAATATATTATGAAAATAAAATATAATATCAAAAAAAATGTAAACTACATGGGCATATCACATTAAACAATAAATTTTATTTAGACTTAGGAAAGTTAAAATTTAAAAGTAATATTTATTAAATTATGTACTAACGTCATACTTCATGAATGCTCGATAATGTAAGTAGTTATAAGTAGGAATTGGGGTACTTTTTTTTATTAGAACAATAGAACAACCGTACGGCTCACTACACGGCATACACATTATACGTCATATTACATATCACGATAGCTTAGAAGAATATCTAAAACCATGCTACACACTTATATATAATAGGTAGGTACATAGAATATAAATTATAGTCATAACGTATCGTATATCTGTGTGATCTTATTTTTAAAATAATACTTAATATATAAGTGTGTTTATTGGGCAAGAATATAATATAATAATATAATTTAAATATTAATATAGTAACTGCAGCAGCCAGCAGTGTTATTTCATCAAGGAAACTAAGAATATAATATTATTATTTCAGATTTAAGTGGATCTTTCGTTAGCACGTAGTTCTAAAGATAACGCGTAATTCTAGTATTTTACATCGCATATTACAACGAGTTGGTTATTACTACATAATGCTTGCTGCTATTAGTAGGCACTTATATATCTAATGATTAATATAGTTTATTGTTTTTATCGGTTTTGGTTGTCCACTATAACTCAAAAGATACATAGTATTATTATCTTAATCCACGCGACCACGCAAGCAAAATAATTTAAAAAAAAAACAACCAAAAAACAAGTTTCCAACAATATTAATTTATACTTTATAACGCTTGGAGGCAATATTATTTACGGGGAAGTCAAGCGATTATTATTTTGAATTTGTTGTATATGTACATATTTTAATTTAAATGCGTTTTTAAAACTAATCACAAATTATAAAAGGAAAAAATATTAAGTAAGCATATAAATGTATTCAATTATTTGGATTATGAAATATTTAAATTTGCGATGTATCTATATTCTATATTGATTATTGATAAATAAATGTTCAATAAAAAGTTAAATAATAAAATTAAATTTGGAGAGTAATATTATACACATTGTCAAAATACCTTAATAAAATTATAAAAAAAGAAAAGAAAAATAATTATATCTTACAAATAGAGAAGCAAAATAAGTTTTCTATAAAATAAATTATATGTATTATTTATTTACATATGTATTGTACATTTGTACTTATAACCTATATATGAAGAAATTTAAACTTCAACAATAATTGCATAGGTGTACAGAAAAAAAAATAAAAAATGTTATTCTTGATACACGATTAACCAAAAATGTCAACGTTAATATTATATCCGACAAGACAAATTTCGTAATAAATAATGACAGTTGGCAGTTCAAACGAATTATAAATTATGAGTTATGACCGTAAGACTGTATGAGTACACTTATTACATATTATATATGACTTATACGTAAGTTATGGCGATTCTAAAATCGATAAAACGTTGAACAATATCGGTCAAACAAAAATGATATATTATTATCATAATTCATAACGGTCTTAATTTCTGTATTGATGTACAGGTCAGTTAGTGTTCTTATATTATATTATTTATATTGTATAGTTCTTATTTTAAAATGCAGTACTTATCTATAATGGTTTTTAAAATTATAAGTATAAAAAAAATCGTTTACTGATCAAATGTTTTACGCTCCATAGGCGATTGCCCTTCCCTTGGATATAGATGATTAAAATTTCTTGTGCATTATTTTAAGATTTATTTTAGGTTATTATTTTCTAGTATTAGTACTGACTGTGAGATGAGAGCTATAGATGGGTCTCATGACCAACGTATGAATCTTTCGGCACGATAACGTAAAATAAAAAAGTTATTTTCTTTTTCTACTATTTTTTATAAATGGTATGTACCTAACCTGGAAAATTTATCGTAGAAAATTAAATATAGCAGATCAACGGGTGATTGGAGATTTTTTTTGAATCTTTATTACTTTTATTAGTGATGCTTTTAGTTAGAATAAATTCTCTCAGAGTCTTGGCCGATTGTTGTAAAATAAATATTATTTTGAATAGGTTCATTTATTAAGATTTTTTTAAGGATAGTTTATCAAGCAATTAGCATGTATGTACCTTTTGTTCATATATATAATATATTATTATGTATAGCTGCAGTTTGTAAAAAAAAACTCGTAAAGATATTTATTTTAGATATAATAAGAGCCTAAAAATGCTTTAATTATTATGTAGTTTAAATTATAAGGAAATTGAATGTGTATATATTGTGTTATTGTGTTATTAAAGAAGACACGATGTGTTTTAATTTAACTAGACATTTAATAATATAACAATACACATATAACCATATAACATACATTATAATATTATATATTTTAATTAAATGTTTATTAAAGTAAATTATAATAATTATTAATTTTATTTTCACCTAACCTACAGTATAACATTAATAACCTTATTAAAATTTAATATAATGCTATAATAATATAATATACTGTGTCATTTGTGCTAATATTAGGTCTTGATGAACGACGATTTATTTATATTTATATATTATAATATTATAATAATATTGATATAATACTTCATTGGTTTAAAAAATTAAGTATTTAAATATAGAATTCTATAGCCAATCACACTTAAGTAAACGAACATTAAAATATTTATCACTAAAACCTTTAAATTTCATAACTGCATGACGGTTTGATTTGCAATCTAATTGTGTTTAAGTAGACCGTCGGCCACTGAGCCACATATATTGTCGTGTCTTGTTCGTAACAGTTATTATTGCTTCATAAGTTTTATTTGTATTTATATTATTTTTATTTTGGCACGATACGTTTTTATTTTATTTATACATATACATATTATAATATATAGATAATGAGATCAATTATATTGGAATTTCGTTCAATTAAGCTACTATATAAGAATATTTTATGGGCGTGACCAGTTATCTCAAGGACTTATCCTTGCCCTCAGACACCCCTACGTATAATAAAATTTAAATTTAATACTAAATTATTTATGATTTGAAATGTAGATTCCGCATTAAACTAGTAATTATTGTGTTTCAGATTTATATAGATATATCGAGTATCATATAAATCCTTAAATGAATATATATAAAACTGCAAAAATATTTACCGTGTTTTATTAATCCACATCTACTAGTTCGCGTCATCATAATTATTATACATGATTCGCAGAAAAACAATCACCAAAATTATAGCTATAGGTATTAAATAGGTTCATTTACGTGTATTATATGTACATATGCAATACGAATAGTCCAAGCTCATAATGTGTGTACCAGGTAATAAGCTTTATATTGGTGGATAATTTAAAACTCGTCGCATTAATAAATTTTACAAAATATACAAAATTACAATATACTAAATACATAAAAATATATTTAGATAATATATTATTTGTAGCTCTTTGTTACGACGAGTTATAATATTATAATTCGGTAATTGTATACTAATATATATATTATTACTTATATCATACACACATACATACAATTACCTTGGGGGGATTTCACTCGGAGACCATATACAATACTAGCCATAAAAAAATATAATCAGTCTGATTGTTTAGAGCCGCATCAAGAAATGTAGATTGTTTATGATTTTTTATTAGAATTAGATATAAAAATAATCGGTATACATTTTTAAAACATACTTTTAAATTTGACGAAATAAGTATTCAAATTTTTAAAAATGTACTTTATTAACTATAATTATAATTTAAATATCAAAAAAATCATTCCCATATAAAACCTATAAAATAATAAAATGGTCTATTTTTATTTAGCTTTTAGGTTTAAACTGTACAAAAATATTATCCTTCTCAATACCTCAATGTTTTATGTAGATGACCAAATTAATGATTTACGATTAAAAACTAAAAAATTATATAACTTAAGATCATGAATATTTATATAAGCATAGATTTTAGATTTATTTTACAATAAATATTTCAAACATGTATATTATGATGAAAAATAAATTATTTAATATTATTACTTGGTACTTGTAGGTGGAGATTTAATAATTGAGTTTTAGTAGGCGGGAAGGAATTTAAACTTTTTAAAAATAAAATTTGTATTTAAAAGAAAAATATACCAACGCAAACAAGCTAAAATTATTTAGTTATTTATTAATTATTATTATATTCTTTGCTGACTAATAGTTCTATATTTTAAAAAAAATATAGATTTATTTTACAACATTAAATAATTTTCTATGCTTTGCGTTTAAAAAAAATCATTTTTCTCATTTCGTTGAAAAATATCTTACGCAAATAATATGAGGTATTTATGTAGGTATGTATATTATTTGTATGTATATACGTACAACAAGGATTTAAATAGAAAAAACAATATAAACAAATCTATCGTAATAATCTATTGAGTCCCAGTATAAATTATTAATGTGTGGTTGATCAAATCAATTGTGAAACAATAAACTTATTAAGTTTAATAAGTGGCATATTTCAATTTTATTATAAATTACAGGTTGGATGTAGAGTTTTGTAGTGATGCTATCGTAAAATATTGATTAAAAAACTTCAGATTCGAATGGTCTATTCGTATGCTAATATAATAATCATAGATAGAGTTATCAGATAGAGAAGTAATTTATTTTCTTAAGGTCACCGAGCTAACCAAATTTTTGTGACCCTAAAATATAGTCTGTGGTATCATATATTTTGTGTAAAATTAGTTGTGTTAAAAATATGTTAAGAATATTTTGAATATTACAGAATATCATCAAAATTGTACCAGAAAGAAATCTGACAATGGTAAAAATTTGAAATTTACTCTTGGTATTGATCTAGTATTTCCTTTAAGTAAAAAAAAAATGTTTTAACAAATTACTTTGGTATTTGATACATATAACATCATTGGAAATTGAATATTTTATATGTATTAAATCGTTTAAATGAGTATACTCGATCGTTTTTTTAAACGTTATAACTTGTATAAACTACCAAGTATCGAGATAATATAAACACAATAATTTAATACTGGCTAAAGATAATAATATAAACTTGATTTAAAAATGGATTTTTTTACGCTTATTACAAATAGTTATATTATAATAGTAATAAATTGATGAAAACGTTTTACATAAAAGTATGATCATAATTCACATATTTACTTTAGTACTCCAATGAAAGCTTGTTTCATAAATGTAATTTTTAATATTATACTTGTGGTAATGTATGGGTGTAAATTAACACATTTCTTCCTTTTCTATAGCTAACTATTTGTCGTTATTTTTTTGGCTTATAGATTATGGAATAAATAGTACTATAAAATGCCACCTAAAATTTGATGTCACATAAATTATGACCAAACCAATGTAGTTCAACGTGTAACGTAACAGATATATTATTTTATTAACATAAAATAGTTTAAATATTTCTATAATATATGTTAATGTTGTGCATTAATGAACTTTTATATTTTATTTAACAGCCAGTATTTATCACAAACCGTTAAATAGTATATGATGTAATTTATTATGAAATATAATATTATAATAAATTATTATTCATTTTCATTTTTTTAATCATAAACGACATGCACATAAACCAGGGAATATATATACTTTTATGTTATTATTGTTTATAACATTTTCAAATGTTTAATTCATAAATTCGTCCAATGAGACAATTTTCGAATGGATTTTTATAATACAAGTCAGAGTCATAGACTTTTGGTTTTAATGCAACTAGAATGGATACGGCCGATCACTAGCTTACCATAGCTATAAATTAGCACCTTATTAAAATATTAGCTAAGTTTATATGTATTTATAGTCATTTGGATTTGGTTTTAATAATTATAATTTTGATAATTTCGTGATAATTTTTATCGTCTTATACAATTTGTTGGCATACCTATAATAAATTATATTGTTAATTAGTTATGCATTTCATTTTCAGTTATGTGCCAAATTAAAACATGGACTAGAGATAAAAACAATAAGTAAAAAAATTTACCAATAAACTAATGATACATAATCGTTTTTTAGAATTCTACATAATATATATTTTTTTATTATTATTATTTATAAAATATATTTACAATCGGTATACACAGGATAATACAATAAGTAATTATGTTAACATAGAATATACTAGATATAGAAACGCAATGGAAAGAATGAGTGTCCATCGACACTACTTCCAATTGAAATTTAGGGGGATAGTTTCTAAAATAATTAAGATTTTAAATGTTTAGTGTTATTTAATAGATCACATAGTCATTTACGTTTGAGGTGACGGATATATTTATCAGGTAATGTGCGAATACATAGTTTAGATATGAGGGGGTTTGAGTGATTAAATCAGTTATGAAATTTATTTTAGTGATAGGAAGTAAGTGTGGATAATGTTATGTTGAAATCATGATGTAGGGTGCGGTTGCTGACGTACCAGAGAGCAATAGAATAAAGAACACGAAGAGATATTAATTGAAAAGCTTTACATAATATTAGGACTAGAGAGTGATATATTGTTCACAATTTTGAATTCCATGTACCTAATGAAACAACATGCAAAGCATATTAATGGATTGCCGTTTAGAATCGACATTGTAAGTTCCTATAATTTTATACCAAGACTTAATTAACGTACTTATTATTAGTCACTTAAAACACTATTTCTATACTTATTATTTTAAGCCATAGGCTTCTGTATTTTTTATAAATTAAAAAAAAGTTTTACTTATAAGTAGTGTTAATTTATTTTTGACTTAGTACTTATTCAAATAATTGGTTATATATAGGTGCCTAGTTTCCCACGTATTTATATTCTACACAGAAATCTGTAAAACTCAAGTACTCTCTGTATCAAAAGTTGAAAAGTATAATTAAATCAATTAAGAGTCCACTATATTATATTATATTATTTCATACGCCTGACGTAATTATGCCTAGACAATACTACTGAATATTTTTTAATATCGTTTGTGTTTATAATATGTACAATATATATACATACATATGTGTATTCTGCAATATTTGTGGAACTTTGTACGTCTTAAGATCATATGTATAAAAAGTACCCAAAGTTCATAATATAGTATTTATCATATTTATAAGGTTATGTACTATGTTGAATAATATTAATGACGGAACAAATATCTATTAGAAATTAGAAATTATAGTTGTATACTCGTATACTCGTATCCCTTTATCCGAATATAGATTTAATGATATTAAAAATTAAAAATTTTATTGGCGTCAATAGATTTTTTGACTGACTTTAGGGTATTGTAACGACGTTAGTCATTAGTAAATTTTAATTTTTCTTTATCGCTTAACGCGCGTAGGAACATATATTATGATCCATTAGCCTATGCGCAAGGGCCACGGACGCAATGTTAGGAATGCGGTATGTAATATTAGTAAAGTATTCAATATATATATTCGCTTTAACGTGTGTTATGTGTGTGTATGTATATAATATTATGTGTAAATAAATTATTGTATATTATGTATTGGTGAACGCGTGCTCCCGGACCTTGGACTCTCGTGGCGCTACGATACGCAGTTACACAATCTTTGTCGTTTTTTTTATATGTGTTTATGTGGGTGGTGATATTATGTATTATAATATACTCCCCGAGAGAAGGCTACGTTCACGCCACAAACATCGATAACGATCTCGACTAATCGACTGTTACTTGTGTTATATTATTACATATTATATACAATAATTTATATTATTATTGTAATGCATTTGCGTTCGTATTTTTTTGTTTTGCATGTACGAAATCTATTGTAGTGACGTTTGAATAATATTTGAAGACTGCAATAATATATACTAATGTGTTCGTATGAGTGTATAAAATAAATACGTCATATATTTTCTGTTGATCGGAAGATATTATTATTGAAAGGCGTACAGGTGTTGACGTGCGCAGTGTCGTGCGTTTATGATATTATGGCTTTATAATATATATTATATACTATACTAGCCGTACTGCATCAATGTGCATATTATTATTACGTGTACAGCTTAGTGACTATTAGCTTGGGTCTTATAGAACGAACGCGGTATATGTATATATATATGTATATGTCGATACACATTTTATAATATAGTAGATATACGATTTGTAACGTGTGTATAAATTAAGTATGCGCATAATTGTTCATTTTTAGAAGTGTTCAGCGTACTTATATTATATCGATTTCGGTGAAATGGTCTTTTTACCTTAAAGAAATTTATCGATTGCGCCGTAATAGACTACACTAAGATTTTTCATAATATGTTGATCCCACTGACTTATATATTATTATAATACACTTCAACGGAAGTTTATAATCAATTCATAATAAAATAACGTGGTTGAAATTCTGCCTGTAATATATGTATATATGATGTATATTAAAGGACTGAACACAAATAAAATCAGCATATTAAACAAAAGTTATGAAATGAAAATAAAAAAATTTAAACATAAAATCAGTATTCAAAAAAATATTTTTTGCTTAATATTTTATTGTTTTTCTGCAATATGTTTTGTAAGTAGGTATATAGGATTGATAATCAGCGGATTTATATTAAAATAGTAAAATCGATAAAACTTCTATTTTTGGGAGTGTAGCTACGTATATAAGACAAATAAAGATTTAATGTATAACATATAATGTGTATTGTGTGATGTGTATATAATATGTCGATGTTCGATCGTAAATCGTATAAAATAATTTTTATATAATTGACATATATTATAATCGTATCTCGTAGCCTGTAGGTAGGTTTATAGTTTATACGTATGTCGTTATATGTTAATTTGTATACATTTTTAATAGCCGACACTTCCATTTTAGCCCGCACAACTACTATATTGTACTTGTCTATAGTATGTACTTATATATATATACGTATTAATAGAATACTATAATGAATTCAATGTAGATTTTTATACATAGCGTCATAATGTTTATATATATAAAAAATAATTATCCTTGCGATTTAATAATAATAATAAAATAAAATGAAAATACCGAGTGGTATTTAGAGGACGTCATGCTGAGACTTATTACATTTTTCTTTCTCATATGTGCTTTGCGTAAACGAGTTTGCGAAGATCAGTCATAATAATGATTATGGGAAGTGATTTTACAGCTCAAATATTAATTAATTATTGTAGTATTACAACAATTAAAACAAAAAAAAAAAACAATATTTTCAAATTAGCCACGAGATTTAATCTAAAAGATATTGTTTTCATTAATTATTATAACAATTTTATTAAATCTAGTGAAATATTTCTGACTGATTTGTGTGAACTATTGTCTTTGTTACACACTTGTACGTGTAGTAGAATATATAATTACATAAATATAACAAACCTTGAATTATTAGTGTTTTTTTAACTGAAACTATTAATCACGAGTAATAACATATTTAATAAAATATCTTTAATATGCAACAATATATAATTACCTACTACCTATCATTGAAAAATATTCATTTTTAACTTTTAGAGTAACAAATTCCCTAAGATTTGATTATGATGACCATATCCATTCCCCTATTATTAAAAGTATATTAAGTATTTGAGATTTTCAGATATTTTGTTAAATATTTTTAAGAGTTGGTTTAACACGATACAACTAATAGCTGGCAATGACGATTTTGATGAATTTAAAACTGAAATAATTCCAAATATCAGTGCTTGTCCATTAGTTTTGATAAGCTACCTGTTTAGATAATAACAGAAGGTATTATCTTGTTAGTTACTTATGTGTGTAGTTTTGAAAAGTTATAGATACACGCTATTTAATAAAACCGTAGTAGCTTGTTAATATGTTACAAATGATTTTAGCACAGAACGGGTGTATAAGTGGACAACAATATAATATATAGACTATAATGTGGTGCGCATGGGGGAGTTGAGAGGTCAGTAACAATCACGAACCGCGAACAAGACAGACGGCATTTTTTAAATTATAATAATGAAAAAATAGGTTGAATAATAGTCGTTTAGTATAGTAGGTACATTTCGCTTGTTTAATAGGTATTAATTTGTTCTTTTCGTATTTCATTTCCAATGAAATTGTAACACGTTTCCCAACAACCAGTTCGGTGAAAGTTAACGGCGAAACGATGCTTGCACTTGTCCTTGTGCTTATGTCTGTCACTGTCCGTCCGGGGTCAATTCGTACATGATTATTATTATTATTATTATTATTGTTATATTATGTATATCGCATATGATAATATTATAATCGCGCGGAGAAGGAACATTATATTGTATTGTAACCGAATTCAAGGTCGGGACGTTGGTTATTGTTGACCGGACCCTTAAGACGTATATTGCGACCGTTTGTTATCATACAATATGATATAATGGACGGATAAAGTTTCACAAACGCACGACGATGAGTGTAGAGTGTTACCGAATATATAATATATACATATTGCTATTTGCAACCGTCGAATCCGGGGACCGTGGACTGCACGTTTTTGAAGTCTATCGTACGTTTTTTTAAACTTTTCTCTGACATAAATGCGATTATAAATTATAATATTATAATATTGTATGTCCTACACAAGTGCACAACAACTTGCTTAACACTAATGTGATAAAAATCGATTTTGGATATGTTATTTTATTCACGATGGCATAATAATAATATAATAAGAGAAACGACAATTTTTATTGTGGTTTTTTGCTATCGATTTCATAATTTCGCAAAAATATTATTGAGATAGGTTTATGTGCGAAGGTTAATTAATTTTTTCGAATTCAATTTCCAAAATTACTGTATTTGGTAATAATGTATCTCTGAGCATAACATTGAAGAACTCGGAGCGTCGAAGAGATCTAAAAATTAGTTTTACAGGTGAGAACCGATTTCCGTACGAAAGGCCACAATAATATATTATGTTTGTGATTAACGCGTTTGTTGTAATTATTTATTATTCCTTGGAATATTAAACACACTAGTACACAACAGAATATAATATTACATTATTTTTGTATTATTATTTGTATCTATATATACTGTAATAATAAATATATTATTTTATATTGAAATCACCTTCTTGTTATTCGATTAAACGTTTAATTAGTAGGTATCTACCTATCACATAATATAATAGACGTATGTGATCATAAAAATTAAAAATGTTAAACTCGTATTATTGTGTGACTAATTATTAAGAAAAAAACAAACTATTTTTACACATTATAATACAGTATATAATAACACAGTTACGCAATCTATTTAAATTAATAAGTATTTAAAAAGCTATAATTGTTTCGAATTTGCATATAAAATAATACGCATGATGTATAATGTGGAGTGAAATTTATTTTAATTGTAATTTGCAATATGCCTTGTGGGTGGCAAGTAAGTACGGACCACAGGTATAGTCCGATAGTCGTAACAATGTACGAAGTATTTACAATACAGATAACTGTATAGTCTGTAATGGCGTGAAGACTTTTTTAACAATCAGTGTACGCGTATAGGTTGATAGAAAAAATGATAATATTATTTGCAATCGTAATATACATCACGTTTATTCGTTCAAAAACGAATGAATAGTAAAACAAAAAAAATGATAAGCAGTGATTATCATTTGAACTATACAGTGGCCAGACTGCGAAGGGCGAGGCAACTAACCGGATCTCAGTATGCAACATATTATAGGTACTGACCTAAACGAAATTCGTCGCGATCGCGTTTATTTTATAAAATCGATCTTGTTTACGATGCTCACAGATGAAAAATACGCATTCAAAAACAGTTCGCGTTGCTATTCGACGATTATGATGTCCGGAGAGACAATCACGTAATCTGTATAGTTGTCGGCGTTATCTTATTGGGGTGTCTGCAGAGACATCAATTCTCAGACGCAAACGTACCGCCACTATATGAATACGATCTATCCGCACTACTACCCACCGGTTATACGATATCCGCAAATCCAAAAATAAGTCAACTCCTAAGAGTACCTAGTCGGAGACTGTTTGGTATATTGCATGTTGTCATTATCAATTACTTGGGTGGTTGGACGATTGCGAGCTATAATACATTTATTTACTTAGAATATTCGGTATTAATTTTAGAGTTTAGATATTTTGACTTTACATTGTATAAACTAGTAAATAAATCAGTGTGATAACGTTCACGTAACTACTCATAGAGATACATTTTGTGAGTTTTAATTAATTGTTATATCTATTAAAAAATAATATTTATAGCAGGCAGTATCATAAAATTTTTGAAAAGCTTTGGTCTAAATATGAGTTTTAATTCATCGCTCCAGTCCAAATTGCACATTATAATGTTAACTTGATGGTATTGGTAAAAATTAAAAAGTGTAACCTGCAAACAGATATAATTTTCCCACAGGAATTTTTTTTCCTGGTCACCTCCGAGAGGATAGGAAGGCTGTGAGCGGCTGCTCTCAGAAAAGTCCATATATATTAATTGAACGAAACTAAAATTTCGAAAGACGATTTTTAACTCATTTAATATTGTAACAAAATATATGCTATAACGGATTACGCTCGTTCGAAAAAACCTATTGATCATAAGTATATTAGTATATTTAGTAATATAATTTTATTATTTTTATTCATACAAGTAGGTAAACTGTATTGACACATATGTATTTTTTTTAAGTAAGAGCAATTAAATAATTGTCGACATTTACAAATAATTTAAAATTTTCAAATATTTTATCATAATATATTTGACATTCGTGTATACCTACAATATTGCTGTATAATATATTATAGAGTGTACATTGATATTACCGGTGAATTTTAATTTAATTTTTAACATAAGATTTTTTAGCAAAACCACAAATGAAGTTGACAAATATGAATTCAAATATAAAATAACAATAAGTAAAACGATCGACATCTATAAATTTTGATTTAATTTTATAATAGTTATAGAATAATTAAATTCATTAAGTGATTTAATTGTATACTATAGTTCAGCTTAAATTGTTGTAATTTAATCTTTAGAGTTCTAAGAAATGGGGTATTCCAACATCCAATCAGGGAAAATAGGTTATGGATGGTCGTGGTTATTTGTTAATTTTTCTGTACAAGACTGCCGAATAAAAATCTTACATAATTCTGTACATCATCATATAATTATTTGCTGCATGCAAGGTGTGTATTACGTATTATGTATTAACGTGAAATTGAAAATTGATTAAATCTTATTTCACCATAAGAATAAAACCAATAACAATTGAAACCGAAAAAATTACATTATGGTACAATTAATTATTGTTTTCGTTTCAAACATTGTGATATAATTTTTTTTTATTAAAGTTTATTTTTATCGAAAACGGTAACGGATCATCGATCACCCGCTGAGTCTTGTATTATGCATCATGTATGACCAAAGCAAATGTGGTTTTTGACTACACAAACACGATCGGTTGTACACTATATTTTCAAATATGTGTTTATGCACGTATGTGATGAATGTGTAATGTTTTTAATGTGACAAGACGTATATATATATTATGTATTATATGTTTTTTTTCGTATTTTACCACACCTACGCCAGAGGCTAACCGCTTTGCGGGCAGAACAGCTTTGTTTCCTAACTGGATTTTGCACTTAATAATAATATACAATAGTGTTACAAAATGTTCACTGCTGGACTAATATAAAAATATATCGATATGAACTTGGCTTTAGAACTATGTCTACCAGCTACCGCAAGTTTTAGACGAGTACAGCGTTTAAGACCAAAGTTTGTTCTTCCATGACGACTTGTACCGGTAGGTGTGGTTGAACGTTTGAACTATGACACTATATCGTACCGTGGCCATGGACTCGACATCGATTTTATTACATTTTCTATGTAAAGTATTCGTATTACACTGCACACTATTAGTTTGCCGACCTTAATCTGCCTGCGTAAATCATGACAATAGTAATTTTTAATAAAAATTCCAACAGGTTATGTATTATAATATATTACATTATAACATTTAGATTCTGAATATTATGGTAATATGAATAATTTAACTAATATCCTAATATGTATAGAAAAGTTTTTCAGGTTAAAGAAGATAATTTAAAACTATAATTTGTTTTAATCTCACACCCTAACGTTATAACTTATTATAATATTATAAACGGAGTGAAACAATTTTAGTAGGTGTCTATAGTGTATGCACGTATGAATGTATGGCGTATGTGATATTGTGAATATATTATTATAATGATAATATTTATAATGAATTTTAGTGACAATAGATTTCTCTTTTCACTTAGAATCTAAGGTGGACATTTTCGCACCACTGTTCTTACATCGGGAGTGGTAGATCATCATTTAAAGTATTATGGTAAATTTTATAGGTAAATATTTTAAAATTAACATCATATTTTGTTGATTTTGAGTTACTGTAGACTATTATTTGAGGTAATTAGATATTACATTTATTTTATTTTATTTCGAACTATTTAATAGTTTATGTAAAAGTCATAAAAAAACTGTTTTTAAAAATCACAAGAAAGTATTAGATTTTTGACAATTTTCAAAAATGAAATGCATTTAAATTGTGCTTCGGGTAATCGTTATTTTTAAAATTAAAATTTAATATTTATTATTATTTTACACATTTACGCATACCATAACTCTGCTGCACAATATTACACAGTAGTGAACGGAGTGAGGCGAGTATAAACAAACATTATTCAGTCTTTGTAAATCTTTTCTGGCTATTATCATTTTATTTTATTCAATCGCATAGGTATATATTTTTTCTTGTGAAATGATAAAATTAGGTACTTTATGTTTTTAAGTGTTTATTTATTTAACAAACTTGAAAAGTGTATGAGTACAATAGGTTGTCGTTTGATTATAGTGCTAATTTAATAGGTATTCGCATTTTATACTTTTACACTGTTACCTATATGTATTGGAATTGAAGACGTATTATGATATAACATATTTAATGTAAGACTTTGTTGCATTCAATACATTTCATATTTTTTATTCTCTAAGTTATATAATACAATACAATTAGTAAGTCACGTTTTTGACTACGTTTTTATGAAGTTAAAAAAATAAGTTTTAATAATACCTATTTATTATGATAATTATAATGTTTATTCAAATAATTCACTTTGTTAAAATGTGCGCTCTAAGCAGTGACTTTTAAATATTATAAGGAATGCAATTTATAATGTTTTAAAGTACTTACGTTATTTTCTTCAAGTTTGTTAGTATTTCAATTTGATTGATTACGAATTCATGGAAAGTTTTCGGATTTAGATAAATGATATAGTGGTGTTTTTAATTGATTTTAGATTACCATGGTATAGTAAATATTTTTAACCAGTAAAAAAAGTCTGTTAAAATGCTTTAAAAATGTACAAAATAAATATTCCTTGGCTCATTTTATTTTCGTTTCAAGTAAAATAATTCAAATTATATTTTAAACGTATTTAATGTAATAAAATGATTTTAATGAATAATGATAATCATAATTATAGTATAGTGTGACCGGCACGCACGAGAATTGTAAACTGTTTCGAAGTTTTACCTTACACAATTGATTACGATAAAAATACGTTTTACCAAAACCTAACAAAGTTAGGTAGTCGTAATTAAAAAAAAAGTGAAAAACGCCAAAAATAGGTTATTATCATTAAATTCAAGCGATTGCGAAATCATTTAGATTGTATTATAACATTTATAACCAACGCCTACGTACAAAAAGCTTTGTATATTATGATATAATATGCTTATATATGATGTATATAATATAGGCATTCAAACCAAGGTAGCAGGGTGGGCAACTCAGTTAAATTTGAAAGGGCTGGTTAGGATTTGGGCCGGCTGTCTGTTCTGAAAATTATGAGTTTAATGATTTACTTTTAATATGTCGTACCTATACTTTTATAGTACGATCGCGATTGACTAAGAACATGGCATGGCACTGCTAACGATTTTTATTGTGATCAATCTTTATTCTCTTACAGATAACCAGTTGACTGGTCGGAGATACTATTAGTTGCATTAGTTCAAATGTCAAAATACGTTTATAATGTATTTATATAAGCTACAGTTTGTAAGTATTGATAAAATCTATTAATGATATTTTATATTTGTCACTTTATACTAACTACCATACACATAGTATATAAGCAGAGCTGAGTTGCATTAAAAAATTGATTAATTTAATGGTTCAGTAAAATGCAATGGGACAATCATGGGCAACTTAATTATGTTTAAGGGGTCATTAGCTTACTATCGGTTTATTAAATGTTAAAATGATTGTTTATACAAACAGTCACTGGTATTATGAATTATAGAATATACAATATTATATATATATATATATTTGGTTTAATAATTAAAGACAAGTGTCAATGAATATATGATATAAATTATACATTACTTTTTAATTTACACCATATAATTAATTTTATTAGTCAAAATCATAACGTACGAGTATGTAAGTAAGTTTTAAAATACTTAAAAGTGCTTCATAACCTATGATACATTGTACCATATAAACCTATAAAAATATTATTACTTCGAATGAATGCAATAAGACGCTGACATATTTTTATTATATTTGTTAAATAGATTCTACTAATTTAAACGAGTTTCTGAATGGATTCTGACACGTACCTATGAGTTTAAAAAATGTATTTTCGTATCTGATGAGTGAAATTTTTCCCTCTTCTTTGTGTAGATCCTATATACGAGTGCCAACTTTGGAATCTACAAAGTGATATCTATGATTTATCATAAGCTATTTGAAAAGTTTTAGATTTATCAGTATAATTTATTTATATATAATAGATTCATTAATTATAAAAATGAGGGAAGAGGAAGGGTTGTAATATTTTTAGTTGGCTGATCTGAGGTTTTTAATCCGCTTGTACAAAAAACGTATCATTAAGTTTAAACGATTGTATGCAAAAAAAAAAAAAATAATAATTATAATAGTAAATATTTTTTATGGGCCATTTATGACGACAAATGGGCTGGTAAAAAATATTCACTGTACCTGACCTGAAATTCTGCGCATAGCTATACGAATAATCTATACATGTGCGTGTATGAGAGTGTACTTTATACGATAATACGTGTATTGTACAATATATTATCGTCTCGCATATATATTATTATGTAGGAAAGTGATAGGCATAAAATGTCGACTGCGGCAGAATATCTGGCCGATACGCGATGTCGCGATATATAATACTATATAGGTGTATAGATATAGTACGTTTTACTCGTCGAACGCCCTTGGCTCCTGTTGTATATCGGTATAGTAGCCGGGTCGTAGTAGCAGAGCACGGGCTGAACGAACGGTCGTCGCCGTTGAATTCCTGCGACGGCGTCATCACGTTCCGGATCATCGGCCTCGAGGACGAACGAGGTCGTCTCGGGTTAAGAAAAAAAGTTTGCGCGGTAGCTGCACTGGAGCAGTGCTCATCGCCGCGGTCGTGCGACTAGCGAGTAAAACGGTACACGGACACTACATTGTATATGATATGATACATAAGCAATAATATATAGGTCCTACACACATGCACATTACATTGTATAGTACAGAGCGATTATTTTAACTGGCTACATAAGTAGTAGTTATGTCAAAAAGCGATGCGTTAACTTTTAAATCGACGAATCGACGATTATTTTTCGGTAAATAATTCAGCATCAGCTACTGCAGTTATTTGTTTATATTTTAAAACTTTCGAGTAGGTACAATACGAGTAGTATGTTATAAATATTTTGATGTATTCAAATATTGGTGACATTTTTTTTTTAACGAGTAGTCCTCTGTATTTATTACAGAAAGCGTTTAGACTTTCAACTTGCGTGTGATGGACCCACCAGGGGCAGATTTATGAATAAAAAAAAGGAAGCTTTAAATACCATTATACCAAATAATCGCGTTAAGTAGTATAAACATTGTAGATAGGTACCAACACTATAGGCAATATATTACGTAATTCACATTTTTTTTTTATTGATCAACGAATTAACGAGAAAAGCGCATCTCCGTAATAATAATTAAGTTGGCTTCAGCATCCATATTTTATCTACCACTATATATTATATGTATACATACCAATACTCCTTATTGCCATTTAATTTCTCCGGTCTAAACTTTAGATGGTTGAAATAAAAATTATTCGTTTAATATTCGATATATATAGGTGTATATCAACACATTAAGAGTATCCTGCTGGCAGCTAGAGATTATGAAATCACAAGTCTGCACAAATACAATATATTCAACGACAAATACTTACGTATCACAAATTATCGATACTTTTTGAAATGACTAGCACATATTTTTACAATATACTTTCAATTATATGCACGTATAGTAGGTATACATAGAGTATAAATGATTTGTACCTACCGGATAGTGTATTTATTCTTTGTATATAATATAAAACGCTTACACGCTTTGGGTTATTACTTAACGAGTAAGAATTTAATTGTTCGAAAATTTCGTCATTATCATCCTCACAATTATATCACATATACACACACAAACGCGCACACATAAAGTTTTAGTGCGTGTGCTATATGTAGGCACATATTCGTATTGTAGTATAGGATCGCATATATTATTATATAGGTGTTATTTGGTTGAAAAGAAAGCGATCAATCACGTGGCTCATTACCTGGTCCGTTTTTGATATTTTTATTTGCGATGCTTAAATAGAAATACGTACATACGTTAGATACGTATTATGTATTATTATATTATTATAATATGGACTAGCTATGTAATATATTTACCCGTGCCGGCACCACTGCCGCTGCACGCGTAATGACATTTCTTTCTGTATTGCTCTTTTTTTTTTATTTTTTTTTTTCGTTTTACTTTTCAATTAACCGACCATAAAGAGAATAGAAACCGATCGCGGGTGAAAATCGCAAGTCACGCGTTATCAAGAGCTCTCTGGGTCTCTTTGTTCGATCATATGTGTCTATATGCGCAGCTCATTACATTCTCTCGGCTCGTTACACTATTTTTTCCTCGTCGCTGCAACAGTGATCACTCCCGCGAGGAACTCGCCGCAATCAATCATTTCCCAAAATCATGTATTATATGTACGTAGTATACCAACTATACATACATATTCTAATACGAAAATTGTGGCCTAACACGTAATTAAGGACATTGGTTTCGGTTAGTAAATGGTTAAATCGTCTTTTGTTGTATCGAAACAACATACGAATATATCACGCAAAAAGAGTAGAGTCGATGAGATGACCATTCAAAATTATATATATATATATATATACATAGCATGATGTGTTTACGTTACTGGGTTCGTTTTCGTATTATAATATAAGAATCTGTAAAGCGCATATCTGAATTCTGTAGACTGCATCAGTATGAATTAACTATTTTGTCAGTGATGAAAAAAATGTTTAGTTTACATAATAAACTTTAATTTTATCATCGCATAAAGCATATTGTAATTATGTTTATTTGAAAGAAAAAAAAACTCGAGAAGAAATAATAAAAACGAAAATCATTGTTTTGAATAAAATATTGAAATTCTAAGCATATATATCTTAAATAATATGTTATTCAGTTCCTATTATTATTAAAAATTAAAATATATTAATAGATAAATATTTTTTTATGGTGATAAGTATATGGAAATATAGTTTTTTCTAAACTTGTTAATCGAACTCATCTATACATTTAACGTTTAATTGAAAAAATATATATAGAAGTAGTATTTCACAAAATTCGAACATTTTTTCTTTTGGCTTAATTATTTACTAAGGTATTTTTAACTAGGTATTTTTACTATAGAATTTTCCTCGAGGTTTTTGCTAAATACGATTTAAATAAGTATTTTATATTAAATGCTTCAAATTCAAAATAATGTTAGTTGATCAACCCGTTCAACCATAACCATTAATTTTCTGCAACACTAAACGTCTAAACAACGAATTTATATGGTAATTTATATTACAATTAATACACAAAGATTGCACGTTAATATATTATTACTTATAGATAATTATAATTACAATAGTTTAATTATATTTATATACAAATTTCATTTTGGAGTTTAAATCTATTAAACAATTTTTTCCATTAATAAACATCTTACTGCGTATGGTGACCTTAACGATCGCTTCGTTTTACTATGATATATTATTGTTGGTTTTCCGCATGAATATTGGAACTAAATATAAATGAAAGGAGTCATACCCTAAAAAGAAAACTTGGTAAGGTTAAAAAACTAATTTTTATTTATAAAAAAAAAAAAAATACGGAATGTGTAAATATTAAATTTAAGTAAAGTGAAGTATAGGTAATTGTTGATTTTAGTAAATTTGGACATATTTTAGAGTAGAGTGACCATATTAAAAAAAAAAATACAGGACAAAATTAATAATAATAATTATAATAATTTAATAGGCATGGAGTTATTATTTGGCATATCCAGCTATCCGCTATAATATTGTATAACCGTATTCACAAAACGTATTTTCAGTGATATAATTAGATTTTCGTGGTTTAACAGTTAAAAACAAAATATATTGTTATTTTCGTATTATGTACACTATACAGTACATTTAAAATGCATAAAATATAATAAGAAATAATAATAAGGAAAAATTTGATGAAAAAAACAGGACAAAAAGCGTCCTGAAAGAAGTTTGTCAGGACAAGACACAATGCTGTAATAAAAGACAATCCTGTAAAAACAGGACGTATGGTCACCTTATTTTAGCGGTATATACTTTTTTTTGCAATTCATTAACGACGTATAATACTCTTTAAATTTTTATTTTTATTTAATTGCATTATTAATCATAGCATGCTTAGATTTTTTTTATAGATTAATTAAGATTATTTTTTTGGTAAGTTTTTTTTAACATAGCAGTATAACATAATAATAAATTGGTTTAAGTTAATTTAATGTATTAATGACTTTATACATTAAAAGCCATATAATTATATTAAATAGTTTTAAATAAGTACGGTACTTAAAGTACCTATATACTAACAAAATGTATTTTATCTGAAAACAACAAAATTTGTATTTTTATAGTTATTCTCACGGCACCCATAATAACTTAATCTAAAACAATATTAAAAGTATCGTTATAGCGAAATGCATTTTTAACGTCGTTATAATCAAGTGCAAAATATTTCACTAATTACATTTATTTCGAGGTCAAAATTATCCACGCTTTTAAGGGTCATAATTACTAATTAGTAGGTCATTTATTCAATTGGATTTTCGCACATGAAAAACTTTAATGTTTCGTACGATATTTATCATCGTAAAAACAAGGTTTTATTTAAAGAAAAAAACTATATCGTAACTATACTTATAGATTAAGCACATACATATCGCTCTAATAAATTTTAATAATATAATTACCTAATATTATGTAAATTACAATAAAGTGTAAAGTTTTATTGGTACTTGGGGAATTTCTTTACAATTCTTGGACAAGTTGTGTGTACAATATTAATATGCAGGGTGTTTTACTTGTCCTCGTATTCCTGTATACACTCTTACTCCTATTCCTACATCTGCTTCCTATAAAAACTTACGTAACGATTTGAATGCTTAATGGAAATAAGTGATTCTGCAACATTTAAAATATTTACATATATTATAGCTCTATATAAATATTGGTTATAGCCTATAATATTTAAAATAAATCTTATCTCGAATTTTTATGAGCTAAAAATAGGTACTAAAATATAAAATGTAGTAACAATAGTGTAGTTATCAATTTAATTAGACGATCATTTTTAAACATTACCTATGTTAAAAAATATTTGCTTAACAAAAGACAAATGTATTTACGGAGATGGTCATGATGGTGTCAGTTTGTTTATATTTTTAAATTCTTTGTACATTCATCATATGCCGTGTTTGACTAATGCTGTATTTTTTTTATTTATTTTTTTATCTTGGACGAATTGTTTTAATAGTATAATTATTTTATATAGTTTGCAAATACCTATATTTATTTATCGAATTATCTTAAACATATTTAACTCTAATAGATGTTTAAAATTTTTCTTATTTAACAATACCTTAAACACATTATTATCGTGTGTATTATGGTTTTATAAAAAACGCGCTAAATTAAATAGATCAATAAAGTCGCGCGTCATGCGTATATACTTACACAATATAATATAATATATCCCCATCAGTGTATAATCGAACAGTCGAAAAATCCCGCTAACGTACTATAAGAAGTAAAAAAAAGGAACACTTTCTTGTCCTCTCACTTTCTGGCCCTACTACTGTGATCCTCCCACTGGCTCTACATGTCTCGTCTAATCGGTATGTCTGTTGTATCGGTTGCGGTGAACACGGCAGAGAACAAGTTGAGGGCGTCGCGCCAGTGATCACGCCGAGTCGCACGCGCTCAGATCGTCGGTCCCGTGTGGATGTCTCGAAGCAATAGTTACGCGATTTTCGAAAACAAAAATAGTTAAATAGATAACACGTATTTATGATATATATAATACAATAAGTATCAATATTTACTGGTGTTTTTTTTTTTGTTTAATCTTTTTTTATTATTGAAATTTATCTATTTGTTTAATTATTGTTGTTTTTGATTACGAAATTATGAAGGAAATATTGTTTAATTTTAACGTCAGTGATTCGGTCTGTATTTGACGGATTTCCTGACACCTGGATTTCCATTTTGGACCAAAGTGGTCAAATGACGTTAACTTCGTAAAAGGTCTGTACATTTGCATAACATGTTAAATATTTTTTGATCGATTACACTATTTAGGGTTTTTCCATTATTTTTTTAATTATTTTTTGAATTGGTTAGTTTTCTAGGTCTTTATGTTTGTGTGTTTATATTAAAAGTAGGTACCTATTAAAATAAATAAAGACCTTGTTACGATGTATTAATGAATAATATAAATACTAAAATTACCAAAGTGACTTAAATTAATTTGGTAGTGAATAAATTAATGTGTAGCTATTTAAGAAACAATTACATAATCATCTAAATTCTAAATCATATTAGAATACCTTAAAGTGTAAGTTTAGCAAATAAAGTTATTTTAGTAAAAATTATTTATATTTGAAGGTTTAATAAAGAAAATCAAATGTTCTTTATTTTTATGAATATGAAATAATCGTGTACATTTTCAAACATATTATATCGTATAAAAAAAGTAATGAACTAATATTATACAATTCAACATGAACATGATAATATTTTATTAATTTATAACAAATTTAGGTATCTAAGTACTTTATTATTATAGTCAACTTTCATATTCTTTTAATTAATTTGTTCAACTCGTATTAAGGTTATTTTGTTATTCGCATGTTTCAGTTTTCAAATTCTAACGTTATATTTAACTTAAAAACGAAACTTTTTATTTTGGATTTAATCTTATTGAGGAAAATAACATACATGTAGCTTTTTGATCTTATCATTTTTAGAGCGTTACATCATACACATATACATATGATTAAACTAATTAAATATATTAACCGAGTATAGTTGGGTGTCAAGTGTCAACCTTAATGCTAATTTATAGCTATTAAGTAACATATTACCTTAAACTATTTATTATTACACTCATGCAATAAACCCACTAACAATTTGTTAAAAATAAAAGAAGTACATATTTTTAATGAATTATGGATGAATAAGCAATTTATATATATGTATTTATATTATTATGTTGTTTAGAGTGGAATTTCAAATGAAATCATATTTATCTAATTATTATTTATATATACCAGCTGCTAGATAAATTGATTTTATTCAGTAGGTATACTGGTATAGTTGTATAATATCAATGGTGGAAATATGATTTCTAATTTTAAATAATATTCTTCTTGTATTCTGTATATTTGAATTATAATTTATTGTATACTTTTATAATAATAAAATAGAATTAAACTATACTCTTGTTGAAGTATTATACTACCTATACCATACGAAATAATCTATATTTCTTTACATTTTTTTTATCGAGGGATAGTATTATTATTGAAACAATAACCGGAAGTATAAACGATGTTTGCACCCGACACCCCGATGTTATATAAAACAGAGAGAAATCATAATAATTTAAATATGTGATATTTGTGTATTTTCTAAAACGTACATTAATATTATAATTAAAAGTTATAAAGTTATGTACTAATAATGATGATCTATAATCTAAAGATTACCGCGCGTCTGAAATATAATTGCCATGGGAATATGTATATTACGTTGTATTTTAATTGGCGGGCTTTTACTTTTGTGAAAATTATTAAAAAAAACGCATTCTGTGTATGACTATCATGTTTACTTACCTGTCTTCTACATCTTTCATTCGAGATTTATCTTAATAATTGCATGTACAAGTTTAAGTAAACCTGAGTACCGAGGTAAATGTTCATCAGATTATACCAATAAAATAGATTAAATCGTTTGCTGATAGTCTTATTTATAATTGCTTGATAATATATATTTCAACTAAATATTATTTGTCTGTACTAATACTATATATTTCAATATATTATATAGATATAAATCTATATTGTATACACTATAGTAACAAATAACAGTAATAGTAACGTATTCAATTTCAATGTTCGACTATATACACTATACATAATACGTAAATTAATATCCAAATAGGTACATACAGATTCGAGAAGACAAAATATAATTGATTTACTAAAAATGTTGAGTTATCGAATAATAATAATCATAATTATAATTTAAATATTTTGGTGTAGGTGCATCACAGAATTGAAGGATATTGATTTTTTTATAACTAGTGAGATTATTATATACTTAAGGTGATTACTATGTAATTCATATTTATGGTATAGGTACCTACATTAAATATTAGTTTTCAACTATTAACGTTTTGATAAAATTATAAGATTTATTTTGAGAGATGTAATTAAGCAACTTTTATAATTTACATATAATTATAATATGGTTTACCAGTTTTAATAATATAATATTAAGTAGTAGGTACTAAAATAGTTATAGAATCATATATTTTATGTTAAATATTATATTATAACACATCGCTGCATACTATATAATTTAAAGTGGTTGTTAAAATAATTAAAGTATTTGCAATATGTACCTATAAAATATTTTACACACTCTATTCAGACAAATTATAATCACTTAGTCACTTATAATTATTCGTTGTACAGAGATTATACTCGAATATATTATGATTTTATATTTTTTTAGTTAGTTTAAAGATTCGCGTTTGTTCTATACGTATATAATAAAAATAAAACAGTTAAATGTTGTTAATTTATATCTTTCACGTTTATCTGCAACAGCACAGCAAATTATGTGTCTAGTACATCAATAATTCTTATACATCGTGGAAATGTCGTTCTCTCGTTCTACAGTATTTACGCGACGATGATTAAAGTTCGTCTGATTGTACGAGTACATAATATGTAAGGTATGAATCGTAATAAAAATAAATAAATAAACAGTATCTACGACATATCGCACACAATATATTGATGTAAAAGAAAGCGAATCTATTATACGGTTGTTGCATCATATTAAAATAGAAATATTAACTTTAATCATTCGTTTAACTATACAAATATACGTTTTATTATACTAATTATAACGTTACACCGCATCATAACACGCGTAAAATATGTATAATAGTATTATTTTAATTTTCTTTTTATGGTAGTTATACTGGCAAATTTAAGGAGAGTGTGGGTGAGGGTCCAAAGTCTCGCGTTGCCTTTAGCTGTTATTTTTAAGGGAGCTACAAGTTTGCACCAAAATAAGGGCATGTAATTTGCACTATTTTAGGTTTAGTTACAAATAGTGTCTACAATTTGCACCAATTCTTATTATTGAGTTGGTATTTATTTCTTCGATTATTTCTCATGTACCTTCGTTAACGATGAGAATCAACAGACTCAAATGATAATAATTTTTTAGGATTCCTAACTATCCACTGTCTTATTTGGTAATTATTACAAACAGTTTGTTATCTGATCCATCGTGATCGGGTTATTACACAATACTGTATTTACTTTTTGTAATAAAATAATCATTTATAAAAAAGTATATTGATGATACAAATATTCTGTAAACAATTTTGATTTATCTATCTCCTGTAAGTTTTTATTGAAAGTAGAAAGTTATTTTCTTAAAACCTACTAACTAAATATATCTACAATAGCAGAATACAAATAAAATACAAACTAATTTCTTAAATTTACAATTCAGATTTATTTATATTAATATTATTATTTATTCTGAGATATTTCTTAAAATTATTACTAAAAAAAAAAAAGTTAGTCAAGAGAGACATACCGTAAAACGACGTTAATAGATTAGTGAAATAATCACTTAGAATATAAAATGGAATATTCTATGTTATTAAATTTTCATCATAGATGTACTAACGTACGCAACCTCGCCTGTCCCCCCCAAAAAATATATTTTAATTTCACAATTTTTTTCACGTGAATAATTAATGCTAAATTCCTATAAATTCCTGATTAGCCTTTTATAATTTCTGCTCTACTTGCTTTCGGGAAAAGTTTAAATTTCTTGCGAGGCTAGATGTCTACTTATGTCAACTTTAGTTCAAATCGACTATAGCCAGCCAATTTTAACCAACCCGGAAAATTGCATTCAAGTATTTTATAAGCTTGATAAAACTAAATTGTTTTTTTTTATAAATATTTTAACAAAAAAAAAAAAAATGTAAATTTATATTTCTGTTGACCAAAGGTGTAAAAGTCTAAATAAACATTAGGTGTTTGGGTCTGTTGTATATGTGTATCGCATGAGTACAGTGTGTAATGCATAATATTGTAACAAAATTGAGAATGGAAATTTAGCGAACGTTACGGATTTCTATATGCATATATACGTACGCGTATAGGTATATATTATACTCAAGTATTATAACTACACGTATATATTACACGTATTATAGGCGTATAAACTATAGTCGGTGGCGATGTATCGGTTACTTACGCTTAATAATTGAACTCTTCGCCAGCAGCAGAAGAGTGACAGACAGGAGGAAGGCGAACGGACAGCGCCTTCCGGATTCCCTGCAGGAGCCGTTGACCTTTCGGTCGACTACATTATTATACGTTATTGAATTACAATCAATCATTATATAATATAATACATATATAAGTATTATATATACGCGTTCATTGGTGTTGATACCGGAGATCGACAGTAAAAATTGAATTCAATATATTAATTATTATCAAAATCAAACGCGCGTGTTATTGCGCCGTGCGCCCTAGCATTAATAGTAATTTATCATCGTTTATACCAACGACCGCGATGTGCTTCATTTCCGTGCCGAATATAATATGTATTATAATAACATAATAATTGGATAGATATTGATTACAATAATAATAATCACTTACTACTTAATATTATAAATTGCTGTATTTCAGTATTATCCAAAGTATAACTGGTATAAGTTGTTATAGTACTTGCATCTTGATGTCACTGATACCATCAGAGGCATAATTACGAATTTTTAAGGCTGGATCATTGGAAAAAAGTGAAATTTAAAATTTAGTAAGTTACCCTTTTTAAATCACAAACATTATAAATACAATATCACTACACCTAAATATTATTTAACAATACGTTATTTAAAAAAAAATATATATTTTGTAATGACGGTTTAATAATAATTAATAATATAACTATTATCGTTCCCCAATCCTGTTATACAGCATGATTTTTACGATATCGTTTATTATGGATTTATCGTGGATTTGTCTAGTCGTCTAGTGTCTACGTATCACACGGATGTATTCGTGTTGTTGTTTGTTTTTTATATTATTAATTGTTATGCGTAGGATGTTCTCAAAGTTTCAGTTTAAACGATATTTGAATATAATGACGAGGATGTATTTTTTAATTATCATGATTATTGTAATACTATGGGACGTGTGGGATGAAGTGAGGTCAACGATCTGGTAATTGATAAATAATATGTTCTATTGTAATACAAATGCATATAGTTATTAAAAAAATAAAACTAATAAATAAGTGAATAAATTGTTCGTGAATTATAATATGTATTTCCATCAATTTTACGGTGTATAAATAAATTATTATCAATTATAAACAATCATGAAACTATTTGTAATTCTATTTTTCTACCATTTTAAAAATTAGCACCATACACTTTGTACACAATTTAATAAACACCGTGGAAAAAAGAAACTGTTTAATAGCTTTATTAGTTTAATTAATAATTGGTAGGTAATAACTAATATGCATACAACTACATTATTTTATTGATAAATCAATACGAAAACAATACAACAATAGTAAATATATAGTTAAGACTTAAGACATATTACATAGAGTATACAATATATACACGTCTGTAGGTACTTGGTGTATAACTCGAACAGTTATGATGTAAGAAAAAGTACATCATTTTTTATGTGTGACCTTATTAATATTTAATTATATTTTATCTCAAGAGAAATAACTTTATGCAATGTTTATATTATATTATTTCTCATGAAGTTATACGTATTCTCCTATATTAACCCATTCCAACTGCTGTCACCGTTTGATATCTATTTGATATTATTATTATCGATTTATTCTGTATGACTATATACTATTGTCAAATTCACGTACGGTTCAATTATTATATTATGATGAGTTTAATTTTTTAATAATATTGTTGATCGTTGTTCGATATTTATAATCTGTAATTTATTTATTTAGTGCTATGTTTATTTTTAATATAATTGCAACTATAAACTTATTGTGTAATTGTTATCTACATTTTTTTATTTTGTACATAATCAGTTGGAAATTGTCTTTAGTAGAACCTACTCCAATATTATTGATAGAATATTTCTAAAATTATGGGGCAGCATTAAAGTATATTTTAAACGCACGAGTGAGATCAAATTGCATTTAATATCGTTCAATAAAAAAAATTAAAAATATCCATTTTCATTGAATTTATATTATTAAGAACTTGTATGAAATTAACATAATAATAATCTTAAATCTTTAATATGGATCGTGGGTAATAAAGTAAATGTAAGTTCACGCAGATCTGTCATAAATCATTTGAAAGTGATTCTGAGCTATTTAAAACACATTGTATACAAATTTAAAGTTATAGTAACAATATTTTCAAGGACATCTTGTAGTCTTTCTTTTATAAATATTTATTAATATAAAAAGTAATAGCAACTTAAATCAATTGAAAATAAGTCGAGTTCCATTTGTATTTGGTTCCGTCCAACATATTATATTAAAATAAATGTATCATATGTTATTAAATACTCGATATAATATATTTTAATACTAATATCGTTGATTATATATTATTTATGCTAATACGCTATAGTGCTATAGTGTTATAGGTACCACCAGCAGTTCATTATACAGTGTATAAAAATATGTTCCCCGGCGAAGAAATATATTCAGCCTAAAAGGTTAAATATTTTAAATCGTATTATCTATACAAATGGAAATGAAAATTCTGATTTAAATTTTTAACAATTCGACTGTTGTGGCTTTTTTAATGTAATAACGTAATACAACAACAATGCTTTTATGTTAAACATTGTGTTATTTAATTTGATAGAAATAACGCTACAAGATGCCCTCGAAAATTTGTTTTCTTAAATTTTTATAATAGGAATTTTATCTCAATAATCGTTATACGACCAATAATTTATACGACTGATCTGCGTAAACTAGTTTTCGGCGTGTTATACGTTTATGAAAAACAAACCTTGATGTAGACAACATATTATTATTTCTGTGGACATAAAATTAGTAGTAATAATATGTATGTGTGTTTATTATCGTTTACATTATGTTATAATATATTGTAATACGGTATGTATAAATTTATTTTGTAGAAATGTAAAAAGTGATTTAAAATAATAAAAGCTTTTGTCATTAACGATTTTAGCAAAATAAAAATTATACATTTTTAAATATACCACCTTATACATCTTTGTTTACAATTTTAATTAAAAAGTTCGTGTTCTATATACAAATTTTCTATCATATTATATGGCATTTATGCTTCAATATGACTATTTTGGAACAAACATTACAATTTATTAACTATTATTTTTTTTTAAATATGAGTATGTAACCAAATAAATAGAATTAAAGATATTCATTGAGTTATTTTTGGGAAGGCTAGGTTTTTAGATTTTAATTCGCGGAAGCAATGCTAAAGCAGTTCCTGTGGCGTCATTGATTCAAAAATGAAAAAAAAAAGGTTTTTAGGTTCTAAGTGGTGCCATGAATAAATTGGTCTTATAATGATTTGTGTGTGTGTACAGTTTTGGGGGGGGGGGGGAGAGATTGTCATTAACATTTATCTTTAGGAGCAGTATAAATTATAAATGGTTAAGTTTTTAATAGAAAATTGGATGTAGTTGGCTCATTCATAATGACAACGAGTTTTAATAATAATAGGTAATATATAATATGGTATAGGTATAATAACTATAACAAATAATATTATAATATAGTTATGTTTTTAGCAAAAATTAGTTCAACATACAGTATAAAAATAATAAAAAATTAAATTATTAATATAGTGATATAAATAAATTATAAAATATTCTTATAAACAGAAGCTGACTTTGTCACCACTAAGGGAATCATTTTTCGAATGTAATGATTTATTATTACTTATTAAATTCAAATTGACAGTGATCTACTCAATAATAAGGTGCATTAAAAACCTACTATATAACAGTGACTTCCTCGTTTTTTTTTTATATATTTTATCATAAAGCGTGTGGTTTAAAATAACAATTTATAAGTATATACTTATATATATATATATATATATATCTTGTTTTAATTTTTTTAATCAAATTTCTTAGATAAATAATGGGTACTATTGTTTTTAAAATCATATTTGTGAATTTATAAATAATTGTGTTTGTATATTATGTCATTGAAAAGAGAGAAATTAATTCCAAAAAAAAGTTATAAGCCAGGAAATTTGAATATTGTAGATAAATCAAAATAATTTTTATTATTACGTAATCGTTCTGATTTGACATAATTATTTTATAAAAATGTATAACGATGTACATGATATAATTAATGAAATATGTCCGAAGAGAAAACGTGATGATATTATGTTTATGTTCCTAAATTAATGATAGGGCAAATAGAAATTATGACGGGTAGAATAAATCTAATGGTTTCATAACAGTATCTATACAGTTCTACAAATTGTATAACTATAAAAAATCATTTTAGTTCACAGAATTTAGTAGAACGATCAAATAATTTACTAAAATATGCTTATCTTATGACTTCAGAGTTTAGAATATTTATATTTTTTATTTACAATCATATAGATACATGATATATTCATAGAAACAAAAATGTATTGCATAACGTATTAATTATTGTGAGAAATTTGCGATTTATTGAGTTAGAAAAATTAATTGATATTCAATTTAATAAAAACATAATATTGATAATAACGAAAAATCGACTTTTAAACTTGTGTAATAAAATACAATTATAACCTCGTATATCTAAAATGTTTAAGTACAATAGTTTTTAAATTATGATAAATTATGAAAGGGTGTAATAATTATAAAGTTAATTTAAGGTAAATTATTAGATAAGATGTATTCATATACACAAATTAATAACACAATAATTTTCTACAATTCTTTTTTTATAATTCTATCTTTACATTTTTCAAATTTTTATTTGTTATACAACATTGTAAATAGAATGTGTACACGGATATTTATTCAACTAGGTAAAATATTATACTTATATAGGTATAGCATTACACATAGCAATGGTCTTGTTGAAAAACTGTTTACAATAGCCGTAAAATTAGGATTTTTGCTGCACATACCAATGTGCATTCAAATATCCGATTTTATTTCTATGTAATATTATTAAAAAAATATATGACATAATAATTGAAGTATAACATAACAAAATTTTATATGTAGTTGTCAGTTTCTACATATCAAAATAGTATTTTTTAAATTTTTACCATATCATATATACAAATTCAACTTATAAATATTGCTGTTACAATCTGCAGTCTGCAGACCAGACTGAGTGTGACCAATGCATTTTTGATATGTTTTATTCTTAAGTTATTTGTGGTTGAACCTATACCTTAGTTTTTAAATTAATTATACGTTGTATACCTATTTATTTTTAATAAAAATGTAATTAAAAATATTATAAAATAAATACTTATAACCTGGTCACTAATATTATTGTTAGTAATCAATAACAAGGAATTTAAATTGTTTATAGTCAATTCAGTGTATGGATGTAAATGTTTCAATATATAATAAATTCGACACAAGTGAATTTTTCTTGCAGTGACTTTATTATAGATTATAGGTATACAGATTTTTAACATCTTTCTACAACTTTTGTCTTTTAAAAATATTAAAGTAATCGCTACAAAATGAGTTTCAGTTTGCTTGTATAAAAATGAATTGTATGATTTCACAATACGCTCAACTATAGACTTAATCGATTTTTAATTTGTCTCGAATAGTACAGCTCATTGCATAGATGTAACCGGTATAAGTCTATGTCGATTAAGAAAATACCCATTAACACATTGAAAAAAAATACCATAACTAAACACCGCTGAACCAAAACTTGTCTTATATATCAACAGGATATATCGTTTACTCTACAAATTCTGTGTTTAGATATTTTAATTTGAAAAATTTGTTGAAAATATTTGGATTTCGACAATTTGTTATTTCGATCAAACAGGATGCAGCGATATCATTTTATAGTAGATACCTATATGCACACACTGTACGTGGTATGATAATATACTCATTGAGGTATTTATTTTATTATGAACGAATCTAATTGTATTCGCGTAGTCCGCTGTCTGCGTAATACACAGTCGGTATTATCTATAATAGCACAGTTATAATACCGCGTCGCCGTCGTAGTTGTTTTTCTCGCACAAAGTGATCGTATCGTATAATATAATAACTGCAACTATCTTGGCCACCTGCGTGCCGAGCATACACCCGTGCGCCTTTTACCGCGTTGCAGACGATGAATAATAATTATTATGACATTACGATAATATATTTTATAATAAGGGCTATAGAGTCTTCTGCCGGCGCGGCGTGGACCCCGCACGGACTCGCCGGGGATCAGTGCACGTTGTGCCCGCGTTCGAGTCATGACAGGTCGATACATATAATTAGGATTCTCCGCGAAAACCTGTCCATAAATCATCAACGTGACGATTCGCAGCGAAAACTTTCTTCTGCCGCGTTCGGTACACCGAATGGGTCACGACCGATCCGGCCGTCTTCGGCGTGTGTAATACCATATTATACATGTATAGGTATATATTATATAAAAAAATATAATAATATATATATATATACACTATTTATTGCTATATGTCTGGTCGTCGACAAAATATTATCAAAGCCGTGGCGAATCATCTGGCCCCGGGGGTGGTAAAAAAGTGAGGCCGCGGTAAAATATATAGGTCAAGTTCGAAATCGGGTTACATACCCGCAAATGATTTCATCACGAATCGTGGGGTAAGGGGGCGACGATTAAGGGCGATATGCATAATATACGATTGGCGTGTAATGCGATCTTCTAAATACTCGTATATACGTCACCGTGGGTGGAAAGCGACTGAAATCAAAATGAAATATAATTTTGTGCTCGAGAACGACCGAACGTGTTGCAGTATTACACATTTATACGTCATTTTAATCATCGCGTATCGATTTATATAATTTTACATAACTGAGGGCCATTGCAGCTGTCAGTGGCGGCGTTCAATGATCGTCAAGGACGCGTCGCGACATGTACCTACCTATATCGTCATCCGGTGAAAATCTGCGGACACATATTTCTGTACGATGTAATATAATTAAATGTACGCGTAGCAATGTTAAGTCATGTATATATGTGTAAAATCGAGTATGTATTCGGTAATCTAACAATTTGAGACGCTTCGCGTTTCAAGCGGCGGCAGCCGATATTATAACAGAAGTATTTAATATTATAGCAGTATTATACGACGCCTATATCTCTATAAGTGGTTGACGACGCCTGTTAATTACATCCGTATTAAATGTGTCTATACAACTGCAGAGGACTTAACATTTAGCCGAGGCCGCGGGCACGACGAACAAATGGCGTTGACGATTTGGATTTCTCAACTCGGGCGTCGGGTTCAACAACAATAACAATAGAAATAATAATAATAATAATAATTTATAATATAATTCGTTTATACAATAATAGTATTGTATAATATAATATATAGTCACGATGATACGCGGACTACGCGTAAATAACGTTATACATGTTACTTACACACAGTCTTCTATATCTGCAACAGTTAATCGAATCTCGTTGATTTAATAACCGTACATGTATACTTATATATATATAAATAGGTATAATATGTACTCTTTTTGCTTATATACAATTGTTCCGGTAATGTCAAGATATTATACTGGTCCGTTATGTAATTTATTTTTTATAACGCGAAAAGTGGAGACTTTAACAATCCAGCATTTTGTCGGATGTCACGATACTACACTATACGTATATACGACTTCGTAATGTTGTATATTATAAAAATGTATTCAGGATATTATAGGAAACTGACCGATATTAATTTAATGAAATTTTATATACAGGGTGTTTTTCTCATTGTTTTTTTTTTTGTTGTTGTTTTGGTCACAATGTTCTATTTCTGATTTCTCTCACGCTAAGGATTCTTGCTGTCTCATGGTCAGTCTCCAATTATAGTTAATTGATAGATTTAATATCCTGAATGTTTTTATTCAAATATTTTCATAGAATTCTATAATCAATTATGTACAGCAAAGTTCTTTTAATAGTAAACAATTATTAATTTCAATAAGAATTCACATTTTGGAAATATTTTTTTTTACGTTGTTTGAAGATTTTACTTAACATTTTTAATGACACTATAATATATTTTTAACTTCATATTCTAATGCAGAATATTTTTCTGAGAATTTAAATAAATAAATTAAAATAAAAATAGAATATAGAACGAGAAGTTAATTATTTTTAATTTTGTAAGTATTTAAAGTATAGATAAACTAAGTGATGGAATGGCACAGAGGAAATTTTCAGAAAATATCATAGTCCAGAATATTATAAAATAAAAAATGTATGATGTTGTACAAAAATAGTAAAAATGAATGATAAAATTACTATCGAAAATGTTGTTTTTTTAAAGAATTATAATTTATGTAAAAAATATTTCCAAAAAAGTAATATTTTTTCATAGACCCTTAAGTTTACTAAAATAACTACCTTGTATATATATTATAGGTAATAAGTAGTTAGTAAAATCAAACTTGTACTAGTTTTGATTATATTATAATAGTGTCGTGTTTCGTGAATGTCTGCGTTGGTAATAATTTTTCTTAATAAAATTACCTGCACAAAAAACGTGATAAAATTATATGTGTACAATTTAATGAATTTCCCAGAAGTTGTCAACTCTGATATTTTCACTGCAGTTATTTTCCGATTCTCCTCGGTTTGTAAGTAAACGAATAACGAAGAGGAGAACAAAATGAGTAGCGTGGAAAACAGACAGAAGAGGCGAGCACGTGCGCGCAAGAGAGAGAAAAAATTTCTGCAAACAATTTCAAACAGATCAATCAAAAGCGAAATATTAAATAAAGATCATTTATAGCTTTTTATTGTTATGCGTACGGACGTAACCGACACGCATTGACAACTCAATCCCGTCACCGTATACACTCCGTTATACATCAATTCACAATGATGCAACAAAATAATATATATTGTGTATGACCATTTATAATAATCGGATAATAATTTATTGTTCCAGGGACATCCGGACGACGACACCAAGCCCAATGAGATCACAATGTTGCTGACATTTCTACTGGCAGGTGAGTGCGACGGGCTGGTACTATCGGGATTTCTGTTGATAATTCATACACACACACACACACACACACACACACACACACACACACACACACACACACACACACACATAGCTTTAGTATACGTGTATAGACGTAGAAATGCATATCATACACAGCACATATCATGTATACGCTGCCGTCGATACGACATATTAATAAATCAGTTTACAAAAATATGAAACAATTCACTATTAGAAAACTCGCAACCGAGTCACGTACTGATGGGGGAAAATGAGAATGGAAGGAAAAAAAATGGACAAAAAAAATCCATTTATATTTTATACGTTTTCAACAACTCTCTCGGTTGTTCTGTTATGTATAGTATAAAAATATTCTTCGTTGTCATTGTATTATATTATTAAATTGTCTTATATTATACGATACCTACGAGTTTGCTTACCACATTTTTGTGTTGGCAAAGGATGTATGATAAAATTCCACAAATTTCTTGTGCTTTTTTTAAAATGTATTTTTCATAATCAATAGTATATATGAGTAACTGCAATGCTAATCTAAATGTTGATCAATTTAGTGAATTACTGAAGGAAAATGTACAACATTAAATTAACAAATTTCATTAACGTTTTGATAAACATTTGGTCTCTTATGCATTATTATTATATCGTCAATGTACCATTCATTCATTTATTCTGCAAAAATTAGATTTTATATATATATTATACTTACATAGCGAGACTTGTTTTGACTATAGCCTGTTTAATGGAGTTCACATTCAAAATTTACATAGAATGATGATGTAACTGCATATGGATTACATTATTGCACTCCAATAATGTCCTTGGAAGGACGTCAAGAATCGTATATTCGTATTCATCGTTAAAATGTACTGTTAAGTATCTAATATATATATATGTGAGTGTATTGATTTTTATTTTTATTAAAGATAAATCGAAATTTTAACTAATATAAAAGTGAGGCATACTGTCACATTAGCACAAACCAAATGTTTAGTGTTTACTAAGTATAAAGTGGTGTTAATTATATATTTTTATGCGTTACAAGTTTTTAATAAAATTCGAATCAATAATTATACATGGCATATATTTTATTATATATTTATATCATAGGTATTATAATTATAAATTAACTGATGTTATATAGTTAAAACAAAACTAGATACATGTAATTAGTTCAAATATTTTAAATATTGTAATTGTGACCGTATAAAATTAATTTTGGTATAATAAGTAAACACGTGATCAATAATTTATCTACAGCAGTTTATTTTTTAATGTTAAAAATATATCTTATGTGTATTCAATTGCTATAACTTACTACAGCATATTATAAATACATCTTATTTATATTTGTACTTCGCTATATGTCATAAAAAAGTAATATTAAAAATTTGGAAAATATATTGATTAATTGGTTGCTTTAAATTAGTTTAAAAATATGGTAATATATGTACCTATAAGTTATATTTCATATGTAGTCAGAATGTGACATTTGTTATTTTTTCACTGTGGGTTTAATTCACTTTTCAGAAATTTTTAAGAAAATTAATAAACTTATTGTGTCATTGAAAAATGTTCACAGATAATAAATTATGTAACTATATATTTAACTATATATTTAATAACTTTTTAAGTTTTTTATTTTTTTACAAGTATCTATATAATATTACAGAGTTATAATATAATTATATAAGTCTTAAATTATTTTCAGTAAAACGAATTTTTTACACTATTCAAAAGTGGATTGTATAATTTCTTTCTAAAACAAGTTTTTATCGTTATAATATCTTGGTGTCCCAAAAAATCGTTCAATTGTATTCAAAATTCGATAACATATAAAAATTGATTGAATTATTATATACATGATATGAATTTATCTCAATGAGAAAAATATAATTAAAAATGTATCATTTCCGCATATTTTATGTAGATTTAGATGTATAATATATTTTGTGAATACTAAAATAACTATAGATATTATCAATGTAATCGTACAAAAAACTTTTATCAATAATCGGGATGAAATAATGTTACACATCATACCTGGTATCCGGTATACACATCACCCGCTGCAGAATTACGTAGTGCAATCTCTGTTTCATCACGATGGCGTAGGCATATACAACAGTATAAATAGTATAATGCACATATTATACGAGTATGCAGCATAAACTACGTTTCCTAACGATTTTTCTATGAGTTTCGAAATCAAAATAGCAACTTAATACCCCAAGGTTTGAAAGGGTTAGAATGCACATGCGATATCGGTTTTGCTTTACGCGATTTGACTTCTGTTCTTGTCGTTGTATAATATTTCTTAGACTCGCGTGCACCGCGTTTGATCGTTTATGGGCAGGCAGGAATCGCCCAGATCCGCTTACATAAAAATATATTATCGAAAGAAAGAGAAAAATCGAATAAAAGAAGTCAGAGCGAAACCGGTTGTTCAGCAGCGGGCGAATTTCGTGGAGGTACGAAACGCAAAAAAAAAATGCCATGAAAAACCTTGTGCGCGAATATGTAGGTATACTAACCGGGTAAATATATATATAATACACGTATATAGCTTATAATCTAACAATTCTTTGGCACGTGAACGCGAATCCGAAACAAAAAAAATCAAACGTGTTGATCTTGAGATCTCCCGGACACCTGTCCATTGTTCTGTCGCGAGATATAAATAATATTATCGTTTTATAGATAGGTTGCATCCCGATATTAATAATATTATTGTATTAGAGTTGTGAAATTAATATTGCCATAACAAAATACGATTTAACGGTAAACGTTTTCTAAGCCTAAAATGTCTTTTCGTATCGAATGCGGAATATGATTTCTGACAGTCTGGTATTTTACATTACTTTGGGTATACCTATATATTATATTATATATTATATTAGTGCAATAGTTGGGCATAAAATATACTATATAGGATGTTTTTTCAGAAAAATATTCATGTATAAAGAAAAATACAGAAAAATATCGGTGAATAAAATCTCAGTTATTCAATGTACAGCATTTTGAATGTCTTGCGTTTAACCTGTTTGAAAAATTGACCAGGTTCCTATAATGAGTTTAATACTTTAATGAATAAATTATACTTATTTCCGGGATGTTATGATTTCTAAATTCTAAGAATAAAGCATAAATTATACGCTTATTCTCTGTATATTTTTATCAGAATTTTGAAAAGTCGTTTTTTTTTTAATTTGTGCTACAACGACTTTTTTTGAATATAAGAACCGTTTTTTTTTTTTTTTTTAATGAGATTTTCTATTCAAATATTTATTTATTTTTAGATTTAATGTTTATTAAATAATGCAAATTTGGTATAAACTTACCGAGTATTTTAAAAATTGGTTACAGTCATGTCGTTTTACTTTTTACTGAAGTGAGCTCCAAGTACAATAAAATCGGTCAACAAGTTTCACCTAGTTTTTTTCTAGATTTGTGATAGAATATGAGAACAAAGTTGGTCATTTTTTTAAATTTCCCTATAGTTTTTAATAAAATATTACAAACACTGAGAAAACATACTAATAGTAAAAGCTTAAAACCGAGTAGGTATATATTAATAATTTTTTTTTGTACATGTTTTTTGTTCAAATTTATTTATTCATTATGAGTTTAAGTGTGCATGAATAGAATTAATAGCTCAATACGTCTCTCTCTTTCAGCTTTTGTAGTCCAATCGAAATTGGTATCATATTTGGTATGTTTTAATTTTCACACATAACTATGGATAATATGTCGAGTAAATACATAATGATGAATGGTTCCACACATCATTTATATATTTTGAAATTAAAATGCTTGTACATCGAATTGCACATTCCGTATACACTTTTATATACATACGACGGTTATTACGGTATAGTATTACAGCTGTTAATACTAACATGATGAAATTTGTAGGGTCTGTGTTGATATATGTACCATATACGTATGTGAAAACTAAAGAGATTTGATGATTTTTTTTTTATCATAAATAATATAGCTTTCACAATGCAATCAACACATTAAATATTATTTAATTTCACAAAATTATATTTTCATTTAACGTTTTTGGGTTAGGTTAAATATGCAAACATTTAATTTATGAGAGACATCGATGGAGATGATGAGCTATATTTCTTAAACTGTTTAATACGTTATCGTTTTCTGCAGCAAACTACATTATATATTTTTTTTTCTCTGTTAATCATTTAATGAACCATGTCGGCTACATGTAAAATTGCGTCACAACAATAAATTGGGACTTTCGGGTTCACTAATCACAATAAATCTAAAAACTGATATCCTCGTGCATTTAAAGATAATATACATATATATATATTTAGGTTTAACGATATATAAACGTTCGTGGTTGCCATTTTGTAAAAACGATTAAAAATACATATTAACCACGTCCACGTGGCGATTTCTAATATATTTTAAATGTTCACCTGCTATGCCTATATAAAACACGATATTATAGTATGGTATGTATTATTGCGGCTATACATCGAAACAAACTCGGGATATTAAAAGCATTACGCCCACCGTACTCGTTTTGCAGTTTTTGACGTTTAGACTTTCATCCGAGCCCCGGGCTCATCCGTACATCGTACGCGCCAATTCAATTAGATCCACTCGTATTTATCGTACCTGTATAGTCCATTCACAATTGTATTACAAATGTTATAATTATGTTTTAATGCGAACACACCTAAACGCAAGTCGTAATCGCGTTCGTATACACTACGGGTATACAAACAAACATTAACATATTTCCTCGACTCCTCGTACATTAGTGCAAATGCATTATAATAATCTTCAAACAAATGATAATTATTATTATTGTCATAATTATAATGATATACATGCCGAACAGGTAGCGATGTGTACAGGTCTGTATAAATCCGGTCTAACACAGCCTCCGGATGTTTGGTAAAATAAATACGCCGACGATTAAAAGTATAATGACGTAGGTATATGATGCATCATCGAAAATTTTAAATCACGTCAAGCTTTTCTGATCTTCTTTTATATAATATATTTGTATCTATTACAAAAGTCATAGTATAATGATATGATAACGCCAAGGATTATGTATAATTACTGTAAAATAATATATTTTTCAACAAATACAATTAAAATTGACCATATGTTATATCTATACATAAAAAAATTTAACTAAATCTTTCCGATACTAATTGAGTGTTTATGAATGAACCTCGCCAATCGTGTTCAATTATTTAATACACATTGCAAATATACGTTTAGTCCAAAATGTAGTATAACATATTTTATATTATAAATTATAATATAATATACCTAGTTTATATTTTGTTAAATGTATGTTTAAATTGATGTTTGATATAACGTATAACTTTATTAACGTTTTTCGTAGCATTGAGATATCACCAACAGTTGATTAATGATTTTACCCTATTTACAATGGCCTATGAGTTGTAATTTTTAACTTATTTCTTTTTTCGGTAAATTTATACTCCATAAAATTCGTATTAAAAACAAATCATCTCTAACGACTCGTAAGGTCAAAATAAAATTCTGGACATTGTCCGTATTTTGGCCATGGTCATTAGCTTTCTTTAATTTACACGCCCAATTAATACGAACACGTTGTGGAGTATACCTGTAACCTACACGTATATAGAAGTTTTGAAAAAAAATAAATAAACAACGCACGCGGACAAATTTCAATTAAATAGTTTTTCATTGTATGCGCATGGACAGCGGTGATGGCAAACAACAACAATAATGATATAATTTCGTCCAGGGTCTACATCGCAAGTTGTGAAATCGTATTATATTATATAGGTATATTATTTATAAAATATTATGAAGCATTTTATTTTATACATATTATAACGATACTGCCATATTATAATATGTTTAATGATAGTACGTTAATAATATAATATTGAACGTTCTAGTGAAGCAGTCTTTGCTACGGTTTCGAAAAAGGTCAAGCATTAATTTTTAACACTACACTTGCACAATTATTTTCCATACAGATATGAATTGGCATAAAAATAATAATCAATTTGAAAAAAAATACTCAATGTTACAAATAATGTATATAAATTATTAGAAATCTTAATATTTTATATTATTTTGACATTGATGGGTAGAATCTTTCTGTTTCTTGCAGAAAAATATATCGCATTTAAAAAATAATAAGGAAATATTTTGAGGAAAAAAAAGTTTGTATTGCTACAGGACATCCCTTAAGTTACAAAAAATTATAAACATTTAAAAATATGGTTCTTGAAAATGTCATAAATCATTATTAAACGAAAAATGACAGCGAGCATGCTCACAATGAATCTTTTTCTTAAAAAACAAAATAAATATATATCCTATAATCATTATTACATTTAAATACCTAGGTATAGATATATTTTTTTATATTTTTGCCCCTCACTTCTTATCCAAACTGCCTGACACTTGAAACAAAGTAAAACGTATTTTGTTCGCATACAATATAATTATAAATTATAGTACTGGTATAATGTTACGTTTTACGAGTATGACGGTGCAGGCGGACGATCATTTAAACAGTTGGCGATTATTACTAAGCAGAGGTGGCTCTGCAGCGATGCATTACAATATTTGTTACACTTTTCATTTCAAACTACGAATTTCAATAACTGTTGTGGTTGAATGACGGAGAGATGCCGTCAAAGCAAATATATATTTAATATAGTATTAAACGAACGGCTTATAAAACGTTGCGAATAATAACAGTAATAATAATACGCGCGTACGACGTCGTTTTTACGACCGTATTGCGGCGTGAAATGTGTGAGGTCGCCCAAAGCATCAAAACGGACAGAGATCAACTTTCACCGTGGGAACTGCAGTTCTGATGTCGAGATGTGTTATTGCAGTGTATTCTCGCGTATACACAAAGATTTTTACGAACACAATTTTTTGATCGGTTCACTTGGGCGATGACATGGAACGGAATATTATATAGTAATGTGTATATTGTATAGTTAAATGGATACTATATTATTATTATTATTAGTAGCGTGAACAAGGGGGTATATGTAGTAATTGAGAGTAGGCCACACTAAGTTCTTTAAGGAATAGTTGGTATTGACTATTGGTTAATGGATAATTCGTGTTTTAGTATTTACTATAATAGGTAGAGTTAAAAATATGACAGTAAATGCATTTATTGGATTTTTAGCGAGTAGGTAAAATATTAAACTATAACTTCTGAACAATTTCAAGTTCATCACGCCAGAGTGTGTTTATAATAATATAATATTGTATAAACGCACGCGATGATGCGCCTCGTGGATCAACTCTGAAAATTCCACTGATCACTCAACTTTGACGTGCAATAATGATCTTTTTGCCTAGAAATGGATCACGATCGTGTGCAATTTAGTTTCGACGATACTCTATTCACGACGCTGTATGGTGTTTACAATTTCTCAAACTTCGTAAAATTAGGTATAGTGTTTATAATATGGTTAGGATTTTCGAAAAATTGTATTTTGTTAGGTTTAATCGTGTAATCTCCACATTTTACTCAGATATTAAAATTCGCTCATGTTATGCATTATTGTGTACAATATATATATGCGGAAATATAACCAGACTATTCGCAAGTATTTGGTTTCGTCAGATCTACACGCCACGCAATTCGGATTTCTATAATATACACAAATTACAGATCATAAATCCATCTAGGTTAGGTCTTAAAGGTACACGGATGTAACTATATAGGATTAAACAGTTTAGGGATGGAGTCCTAAAAAACTAAAATTAAAAATAAGCTTCATACCCTATCATTAGAATCACTAGAGGTTAGTAGTTAAGGGGAGTCTTAGTTATAATAAAATCAAACCATTGCAGGGTAAAAGTGTCTGTTATCATCGCATTTAAAAATAAAAAGTAAACAGCAAAATAACTATTAATACTATAATTATACTTATATTTAGATGTGAATGTTTATAACTATCATTATTTATGATTACCTTATTACAAGATATAATTATGTTTTTATATTTGGTATAAACAGATCACTGAATATGTTTTGGATCATATCGTTATGATATGTAGTATGTTTTGATTTTTTTTAAACAGTTTTACTCGTACACACTCAATATTAATGTATAATATAATTATTATTTTTTTTACACATTGAACACATGCAAGTTTTTATTTTTTATGCAATAATTTAGATATTAACTTGGAGAGACTAAAAAGTAAAAACTTATAAGGGTTAAAATAATCTATGGGAGAGGGAAAAAGTACGTAGGTCCTTCTTAGTTAAGCCATTGATGAAACATTAATAGCAATGTAAATAAAACTATTTACGAATTTGGTCGTTTTTAAATGTCGATTAAAAAAAATTGAATTCTAAGCCCCGAGCTTATATGTATATATCGTATTATGCTATATAAGTATAGGTAGTATTTTTGCCTCCAGCTGCAGTAGAGTTGTAAGCATGCTTCGATCGACTCAAAAGGAGTAATAATATTTTACGTTGCAGTGCTAACTTAAAATTATGAAATACTCATAGTTTTTTATTACTTTTTCATACCATTCATTACAAGAAGAATACTAAGTGTACATTATATTATTATAGTGTACTTATTAATATTTTGCTGTTATGACGTAACGATTTGGTCATATTATCACTGCTTGAACACAGACATTAAATATTAAAATATATAATATTATATAGACATCACTCATTCACTCACGTCAAACTATATTACGTATTTCAAATTTTGACTCAATATTACGTATAATATGTATATATATATATATCACAGAAGAATTACTGTCATTTTTTTTATCAACGATTTTGATATATGTCTGTTCTATTGAGAATCAAAAAGCTTATACGATAGCTAAATTAATGCATATTATATTGTATTACTTATTTTATGAATAACAATTTAATACGAAAACGTAACAGCCAATTTGAAAATGTATCTATATAATCTAAACATAATATATTATTTTGCATTAGAGTTACATTATTAATTAAATATATTTGAGATATATGGCTCAAATTTGCTTTAAAAAATATGGGTAGGTAAATCTAGTTTATATATTATTATATTCCGGTTTATGCCGATGTTTGAACAAACGTTACACACTAAAGATTATAATTGTTTTGACTTCCCGGAGAAAGTGATGCGGTCATTTTGTCTGTCTGCGTATGTGTACATATATATATGTACTGTACACATTGAAATCGCAGAATATAACCTACCTACAACTCTGGTTTCATAATAATGTAACGATGGACATCAATTATATGGCCAATATATAATAGACTATAAGTCCTGTTTATAGCTATAATATCTATGAAAAATATGAATTTTATTAAAACTGTTTTTAAATTAAAATTTACATTTGAAAAGTAATATTTTTTCTTTCATCTGCGTCGGCATCACTGATTGTTAAATATAGTTAGGTACATAGTATTTATTATATATATTATATATACTAGATGTATTATGTAAGGACTAAGTAGCTGCCTTTATTTTTATTTCATTAAATAAACAACTTGATGATCTAATATGTATGATTTTTTTACGCAAGTTGGCGATAATAATTAATAAACTTGTAATTAAAATTGTAACGGTTTTGAACGATCGAATTTTTTTAGTTATTTATTATTATATATCAGTCAAACAAGATTAAATAAGTATATAGGTTTGGTATACTTGCTACGTTGCAGCTAAAAATGTTATCGTTTTATATGATCCATTAATAACGCGTTGCATTTATTTTTAAGTCTATCATACATGATATTGGTTGTATACAATTTAAAAATATTACAACATTATATTTATTGATGAAATAAATTACCTATCTATATATCTATATAGTTTAAATGGATATTTTTTATAGACTAAAACGATTTTATAATATAGCGCCTACACACAGATAATAATACTTATTTAATAAAGAGAAAATAAATAATAACCGTTTAATCTTATTTGAAAAAATTTGTCATCGCCATAAATATATATATAATGGTGACACGTTATTATAGTATATTGAGCGTGTAAATAATATTCGTTCAGCACGAGTTGTGTATAATATTAATATAAATATAATATAAAAGTACCTATTTACAGTAAATGGGGTTTTAGTTTGATTTGCATCCTACGTATAGGTACCTAATTGATAAATTACACAAAATATTACTTTATCACTGTGATTCGAGCTTATTATATATTTATCGTTATAGTAGGTATATAAAAAAACCAAAACAATTTTATATACTTCTAACTAATTTGTGTCCGATGCACCACACTTTTTATCACAAATAAAAACGTCAGTGGGTGGGCATAATGACCGGTATATATTATTTACAATTTGCTTATACACCTGCTGCAATATCGAAACGGTGATAAAATTCATCGACACACATATTCGTATATAAATATAATAGTAATAAATATATTTATGAATTAAAGAACGTGCGTGTGCATTTTGCGCGACAGTTAATTAGCTGCGCTGACCGAAATCACGTCAAATTTTGAGAGCCGCATCACGAGCGAGAGCTTACATTTATATTGTATAGGTAGGTTCACTAAATTTATGTATTATACGACATAGGTATATTGTTGCAGGTGTCACTATATCGCGTTGGCAAAAGTACCTATCTATAATACCTATTGTATATGTACGTATATCGTATATTTAGTATATATAGTACCTACACGTCGCATATATATGGGTTTCAACGGCGGCGGCGGTCTGGGCGTGATTCCAGTCGCGTGTAAGTGCGATTATCGTCCGCCGCAGCTCCGTAGAACAAACAATAGAAAGCAGATTATATTTTGACACAGTGAAAAAAAAATTGCGTTTTAATAACACACATATGCACACTCTGTCACATTATACTGTATACGTGTTCGGATTATTCTTATTATTACTATTACTACAGCCTACTACGTGTATACGACAGCCGGTTCGACCCGTATCGTGTTATATTATGTTATTATATAGCTATACAGAGATATCTTTTACGCTAAATACGAGTTGAATAAAAATATTTAAAAAAAAAAAAAATAATAATAATAAAATAAAACGGATGATAATACGGACAGGAATAGCGTGAAAATGCCATTATTACTATAGGTAAATGCGTATACATACGCATATATAGGTAGATATCATGAATCCAAATGGATATTATGCTATACAAATGTTGTATTGTTAGTTCGTATATAATAATAAATAATAAATATATACCTAACTTATATATTTTGCGGGCGCAGAAGAATTATTTTTTTGTTGTCCGTGTGTTATTAGTTGTGTAAACACGAGCCTTGATTTACGTAACGCGTAGTGGGTGTCTCCAAAATATCGATTATCGTTTTTAATAATATTTATAACAGAAAATAAATACCGATGTGTATAATATATAGGCACTTACAATATATTCGTGTGGTGCGGATTAAAATTGGTTTTATTCGATCGCTATTGTACCCGTGAGAAATAGCTTATATTAGAATTAAACAAACCAAATACCTATTGCAGATAATAATGAAAAAGTGATACAATAAGTAAGAAAATCGTCAATAGAAAAAATTATATACACATAGGCACATGGGCACCCATAACATAATATAATAAATAATAGGTATAAACTGTAATAATAACCGTATTATTCACGACCTTCGTTATTATATAATAATTTATAACGTTATAATAGCACCAATATACTTGCGCCCCTGTAATATACTGTGCTATAAGGTTTTGTGGAGGTATAAAAAAAATTGTACGAATTGACTCCGATTTGCATATCTATATCTATGAGTTTTCGTAAAACGCCCACAGAAAAATAATAGATTAAATGATAAGTCTAATAACAATTTGCTAATCTTGTTTTGTTTCCAAACAATCGTAATGCGGTTCCGATTTTAATTATTGTTTACCATAATAAAACAGTATACACAAAATCGTATAATGTATGGGTAAAAATTATGACTGGGGTAGACCGAAATACCGAATGTATATATTTTCGTACATGTGTACTTTTTTACTTCTAAGGCCGCCCTTGGATAAAGTCACGCATTAAAACACGCATTGTATTGTTCATTTTTGAGTCGCCTTGAAGTCACTATAGATTAAATTAGTTAGAAACAGCTTAGGTCGAATTAAGATTTTCCAGCGGTAAAACAATTGATACCAAACTGGATTATATATTGCGTAAAAACATAAATGATCGAAACTCTGTATATTATTATTAATTATTTCAAATAATAATTGTTGGGTATATGCGTCTATAAATATCGCTATCTGAACGTACTAATTTGCCGTAATTATTTTAATTCGATTCAACTCGTGTACATTATAATATACAAGGGCTGTAGCTGCGGTGTACCTAAAAATATATCACAGTACCTTTATAGTTTATATATATAACTACCAGTCATGGTGTTTGAACTTTAGTATTTAAATTTAAAATACATTCACATAAATCATAAATAGCGTTATACATAATGGCCTCGATGTACATATATACACACACACATACATATATATTTAAGATCACGTACAATAATATAATTTTATGTTATTTGATCACGAGAATTACAATGATGTATCCAATGTACGAGGAAAGGAAATTAAATCATAACCTAATAATGCAAATATATTTCGGAAAAAAATATAGTTTTATATTTTATCTCTTAACGAATATTTTATTATTGAGAAAAATATCTTTATTAACAGACATGTAATCAGGATTTTTAACGGGGCTGTTTTAATTTTTGTTTTAAAATATAACATGTGAGGAACTTTATACACTATTGTCATAATTTGTAGTCATCAATCTTCATATTATAATAAATAATATCAAATAAGACAACGTATTTTGTAGATATTACTTATATGAAATATATAACAAATATATTTTTAGTGCATAAATACGATTTAGAAGCGAGGAATATTTCAACACTTAAAACACACTCTTGTTACACCATCACTATAGATATTAAAAATATTATTTATTAACGCTACAAATTGATGTGTCGGTCTTCGTCTTGTAAAGGCACAATATATAGCCAATTTGCGTTTTAGAATATCCATTTTGTGTTTTAATTTCAGTACTATAGTAAATTGGATTTAATTTATGTATAATAGAAGAAATCACCAAGGATTTTATTGATATTTTAATTTTAAGGTCAATAACGAGCGTTTTAAAATTGTTATATTTTATATAATTGTAAGTTAAATCTTATTTTAAAAATCTAGACGAGATTTCCTAGATTATATTATACTCTTTTAGCTTTACATTTTATTATACTGATCAATTCACCCTTATATTTAAATAAAACGATTCAAAATGGATTCTACCGAACACAGATTTGCTATGTTGTATGCATTTGCAAGTCGAAGACAACACATCCGGGTTTATCGTCCTCATAAAATTATATTATTTACTTATACGTTATACCAATAAATGGTAGTAATTGTGACTTAGTCATATCTTTGCCATAGTCGAATAGTCGGTTTTTATTTGTAACAATTAGGTGTGCAGTTAAAACTTTAAGAAACTTAAAATTAATTCATGGTAGAGATGTGTTCGTAGATATTTATTTTTGTATTACTCTCTGTATATTACAATGACATAATAGTGAGGGTACTTTTTCTTGCGCTACAATCAGTGCCGTGTCTAACGAGGGGCAAAGGCGCAACTGTCCCCGGCGTCATAATTTTCATTTGTTAAGAGTAGCGTCAACTATTTTTAGTACCAATAATCTATGTATTTTGCCCCCGGCGTCTTTAACTCTTAATCTGTCGCTGGCTATAATTAAGAAACGTTTTTACCTACATCAACAGGTTTAAAGTGCATACAATATATTATAATATATTTATATATAGATGCCCACAATCTATATGTAATATTATATTATGTATTGATCACGGTATATGAGCGAACGGCATTTAGTCTGACTAAGGTCTTCAATCAATTCCGTTGATAAGTAACACTATTTCTAAAACTACGTGGTTGACGTAGGTCACGGTCGCTTACAGCATCCAAACACATACACATATACGTGTAAAGTTTATCATAATAAAATGCATAGTCGGTCAACACGCGATCGTTTCTATTTATACACAAATTGAAACGTGTTAATTCATTTTTTTACACGTATATATGTGCGTGTGTGCGTGTGATTGTAAAAAGGCGCACCACGCGTAGACCGTATAGACGTACTTATTTTTTTATTATTATTGTATTATTACTATAATATTATGTACATTTGTTGCGCGACACGCTCGTTAATCGCACAACGAGCCTACCGAAGCGGCGATAATCTAATAACAAGAGTCCGTTGATTAAGACGCAACAACGAAACCGGTCGATACGGTAAAAAATTCTCACCGGCGAAAGGTATCCATTATAAATATTAAAATGATGTACAAAATACAAATAATGTCATAATTCGCATAAGTTCTATGTACCTATACCTTGTATGATTGCCGATTGGTGCCTTAAACTAACTATCAGTGTTAAATACATAAAATACGTTATAAATATTATGTGTATAAGTTAAAGGTATACTGTATTATTATTTTTATTTTTACCATTATTTTTTTTTACATAATATTTCAATCACATCCGACGACCTGTACAAGCGTAATCAATACTTCTATAGTTTTATATAATATCTGTAGGCACCCCTGCAAGATATTATTAAAAAAAATATATGAAATCGTGAATGTTTATATTATATCATTGCTTTGACTGCTGCAAGTTGGAAAAACTAGTATTTATCTAAGAAAAAAAATAAAATTTTAATTGACTTATTATTCTTTTTACTAAAATGTTGTATATATATATTTAATAAACAGTTAATTATTAAAATTTTTAGATTTATTGATTTAATTCGTTTTAAGTACCTATAGAAAGAATAATAATAAAAAAAAATGTTTTCCGTACTATAAATATATTGCTTAATAATAAATACTACATAATTTATATTGGTATATTTTTGCATAAATAATTCAAGAGTATCTATAATTATTATGTGACTGCGTATATAATAATAATATATGATTGCCGTATTTTTTACTATTCACCATAGAAATAAAACTCAACATTCATGATTACATATTTGATATAGGTTTCGTTTTCAAAAGAATAAAAGCTACTGAAATAAAATCATTTTTTAAACTAAATAATATGATATTATATTACAATAAATTATGTAAATACTATTATTATATTGTAAAAAAATACGAGATTGTTTCTTATGAAAACATCATACGCGACACTTTAATTCGCTAAAATATCTTTATTATCATTTATATCATTCACTATTTTGTTGCTTCTGTAAATAAATATATAATATTATCTTTAACTTTTATTTTGAAAATAATCGCAATATTCATCTATTCTCAAAAATATTTATGAAACACTGTCTTCAAACCGTAAACTACTAATTGATAAAAAAAAAAAAATCATTCTTTTTTAAATTAATCTATTGACTCTTACACTATGCCTTCTTGGTCATATAATTGGTTCGTTATCCGCTACCTCCATATTAGAACGATAAAAGCCCGTGGTTATATTCATAATATTATTTACATTATTGTACGTGTAATAAGTAAATCTAAATACTCAGTGTCAAGCTAATAATTATTACTGACGTTTAATCATCTTTATACTTTCAATATTATAATTCGTAAATAAAAAGTAATATTAATATTAATAAATACGTATACAATAAATAAATAAACAATTTGGTTAAATAAGCTTTTTAGAAATTGAACTAAAAATAATATTTTAAAAATGCGTAAAATTACACTAAATGTACTAGAACTAGATGTACTATTATATTAAATAGGTATTCGTATTATAAAAATATCTAATAATAAAAAAAACAATGATTTATAATGCTATAAGTTATAACATTTACACAAATGTTAGAATTTTCAAAATTTAGCAACTACACTTTGTAAGTTCTCCAATTAATATTCCTCATACTTAATATTAAATATATATTATTGTTAGAGCATATTATAGTTTTTCGTTCATTAATCACAGATATATATATAATAGTAATTAATTTACATACTTGGAATGAATGGGACATACGTTGTTTTATAAGTGTAACATTGGTTGCTTTATTTAACTCTTTTGTCATGAGATGCTTAAGATAGGTATACATTTTTTTTAATCAAATTAATAACAAAAAATATAAATGTATCGTTTAATTTGGTGACCTAGTGCACTTGCCCTCTTTGCCCCTTCTCTCTCCTTATCACGACCTTGTGAATACACGTGTGTAGTATTGTGATAAATTACCACTGATAATATACTATACATATGGTTTAGGTACCGTATGATTTATAAACCGGTAATTGCATTAAATATAGGTGTATTGTAGAACTAGCGGAGGTAAATTACTTTAACGCCCATCTACAATGTAAAAGTATTTGGAAAATAAATTTGATGCAGATACTTCCAAAATGGTTGTTATTGTAAATATTTATTGATTTTTGTATTAACTTCCGCAGCAATTATAGTTACATTATTAAATATTAACGATTTATTTGAATAAGGATAGGACTGTAATGCAAACAATAAACTAGAAATAAGAGTACAAGGGCGGATCTGAAGCTTGTTTATGGGGGCCATAAATGAGAATATTTATGATTGATATATAAAGTACAATGAAGACTTGACAGTAATATAAGCAGTTTCTGAAAAAGAAGTGCAACGCTTATAATTAACTGTTGGTACCTTAATTTAATTTTAAGTAAAATTAAAAAATTCATTATTCAAAAATATTAATTAAAATTTATCTCGGTAAAAAATGTTGGAGTCTTTTAAGTATAAATTGTTTATTTAAAAAAAATTAATAACTCGATTGTTGTGTGTCGGGATTAGTTATGTACAAGGGGAGAATTGAGATTTTTTTCACATAATATCGAGATTGAATTTGTCCCGTATGATAGCGGTCAGTGGTGGTATTTGATTCGGATGTGTTTTTATCGAGTGTGTCTGATACCGCACTGTCTACACACGGGTAATATAATTAAGTACATACGTTATGTATACATCACATACATTGATACATGAAATTACGTTATTGAAGTATGTTACCGCGTATTACAGTAATAGTATATTCAAGCAGTCCTGCTCGAAGTGGTGGGTTCGACCGAACAACAGAATACGTTATATAGTATGTACATTGTATATTATTATTATAAATAATGATAAGACTATTGCTACAATCGCAAACGGGGCGCGCGCGCGCGCTGGTCACGCGAGGAGAGCGACACACGACGAACGAGACAACGACGACGACGACGATAACGATAATAATTATGACAGAATCGTGTCGGCGCGCGCCTGCATAATATTTCACGTGTGTGTGTGTGTGTGTGTGTGTGACGTGACGGGTGGCACGCGGAGTTTTTACCATATGGCCGAGGCAACCCAGGACGACGCAGCATTTTTTTTTTTTTTTTTGATATTATTTTTATCCCGAGTTTTGTGATTTTTTTATTGTATTTTTTTTTTGCGTACGCTTTTTCGAGTGGAGGTAAAAAGCTCGGTAAAAGTTTTACTTTCCTGTTTCCTTTAGAGATCGGTTACCGAATTTAGTCTACGCTGTATTTAGTCTCGCTATATAATACGGTGTTTCGTAATTAGTAAACAATCGTTTTAGATTTTCTCGACATAACTCTATGTACTGACCGAGAGTGAAATATATCGTGTAGACCGTGTGTAATATGATATAATATACGTAATGCGTATCGATGGTTAAGCGCACGCACACGCCGACGTGTTAACAGTTATAACATCATTTATAAGTAGTTTTTCAAGAATTACGTTTGAAATGTATTATAAAAATAATTTGATTAAAAAATCTATTAATATATTATTTATAAAATTATAAAACAATTTGCAAACTAAATAAAAAATAAATAAATAAAATGTTAAAATAAATTTATATTTAAAAAAAATTATGAGCTCAACACAAAACAAAAGATTATTTATCGGTGTGATGGTATATGACCATTTACCAGCTATGTCCAAGAAAACTTAAACGAAACTAAAGTTCATACATACTCTCACCGTGATTTATCAGTAAAATAATGTAAAAAAACCACATTTATATGGTCAATTATATAAGTCCTTTCTAGTCTCGTTCACCATTATTCACGGCAAAAATCATAATAAGTTTAGGTATAGTATCATAATTTTCAGGTATATTGTATAGATTCCAAAAATCAGATTTTGAATAAATGTATTATTATTCATGAAAAAATGTGGGTGCGCATTCTTGCGGTGAACCGTTCTGTGTACTTATGTGTTCGACATCGCCGGAGTGGTTCACGATTCACATTTCATATTCATTGATCGTGGCTATTAGTTATTAATGTTATTACCTTGAAAATGTTAACGTATCTTCGTTTAAACTGAACATATTGTACTACGGTACTTCAGTTACACACACATCATATTTTACATATTGTATACTGTATTAAATATACAGTGGTCGTCTATATTTGCGGTTTTTGAAAATTCCTTCACTCTAATATAACAAAATCTGTCGGAATATTGATTTGATAAAAAGGAGATGAAAAGATCTAATGTAAACTTCACCAGTTTAATTTTCTTATCTATTTTACTATTACCTTGTTGAAAATTATAATAGCTATGATGCAGCGTTTCCCCTTCATTTGTAGGTTGATTAAATTGCAGATTTAAATAGAACTACAAAATACAAAGGTTTATAAATATTTCTATCATTAGTTATCTAAAAAACTAATTTTATAAAAGTGACCAAAATGTATATATTTTTACTAAAGTTAAACCGAATTTTAAACCAAAACTTATGTATAGGTACCTAAAAATTATTAGTATATCTTAATTAAATAAATTCGAAAATTATAAAAATAATAATAACATGGAGAACGTTATATATAGTTATAATAATAGTATAACTTTAAACGTATTATTTTTTTTTAATAATATTATATACAAAGTTATTTAATAATTTTAACTAACTTCTTAGTTTTAAATTTTATATATTTTGGCATATTACGCCTAATTATTATTTAATGTAGGATATTTTATTATTATGAATTTTTTTCTTAAAATATTTATTAATTTTATACTTTTACATGATTTTTTCATTGGTAGAGTTTATTTACATTTAATTTTACTTGTTTTTTTTTTTTTGGTGAAGTCTACACTAATAAAGGTACTTTGTGTTTACATGCGTCCAAGTAACATATTACGCGTTCATGATGTTTGTGACATAACACCCATACACCACAGAAAGAGTTTGTAACGAAACCAATATTAAATTCAATTTGTAAATAAAAAAATATAAAGAAGAAGATAATAATAGGAAAAAAACAATTTTAAATTGAAAAAATGGCAGGTGTATTATTATTTATTATTATGTACAGTATAAGACGTAATTTAAAGATGGCGACAAAAAGAAATTCAATTTAAATTTTTCACTAACCCGTCTGGAAATCGCCCGATAACTGCAGCGTACGTATAGTAGAAATAATATGTTGGTAATGAAATCTTAAAATGGTTAATGTATTATAAAATGGACGAATCCAATAATAGAAAGACTGCAACAAACACACGCAAACATAATAAAATAACTTCACTATAAGTGAAAATATATATGAGATTTTGTTATAATATAAAAGCCATTAGGTATCACAAAAAAATACACATAATATTAATAATAAAATTAGCAATTAAATAAATAACTGAAGTCATAATGCTTATACATAAAGAAAATAGTGGAAGAAATGAGAATAAATTAACCAGAATAATGCAAATACCTTAAAAACTAACTATTGAAAAATTTCTTTAAATTCAAATCAAGACGACAATAATTATATAATATTATATTATTATGAAACCATTTTCCGTGATTCAGATGTGACTGAGTTTTATGAGGATCTGTACGACACCGTACAGTCTTTGAACTCAAACAAGTATAAACGTATGAATGTGGCATATATATACAATGTGATTTAAACGTATACGAGAGCTTAGATATGTGACAATTTAGGTCATTTGAAATTTGGATATTGCTTGACAAACCATTTTATAATATCTAATATTATGGTAGTGCAGTTCATCAAGGATAATATACAAATCAAACATATCTACCTGTGGTTTTAACAGAACATTTCATAATAATGTGTTGTGCGGTTTGGTCTAGGAATCGTAATCAAGCGAACTAACAAGTAGACAATTTTACATAATACAATATTTAAGTAGATGTATTTGTTTTATTAATATATATTATATGAACAGAAATATATTTGTATAATACCCACAATATGACAAACCATTTAAATATTCAACTTTGGTATTGTTTACAAAATCGTGAGACCGAATAAAAAACTGCCAATAAATAATTTAAGACAATAAAAACTGTTTATTAATAACATTTTGATAAATATAAATAAACTTTCAATATAATTATACTAATTTATACTCGAAAAGGAACACAATATGTATATTATAAATAATCGTGATTCATTCGATCGATTGTAAGTTTTAAGTATCCGGTGAATATATATTTTTACAGTTATAATATTATAATATTAAAGTCGCTATCCGCTTGATTTAATTTTGTTTTTAAATAAACCACTGTATGCACTTTAATACGATTATTACAATTTCAATAAGACATTCAACATTTGTGGACTGTTTATACGATTACTTGATACTCAGAAGCTTTAACCGTATAATGCATTAGGTTTTGAACGTTCACAATGTTTATAAAATGCCATAGGCTGCTAGTAGTAATAATACGTATAACACGTAATATTTATAGCGTCAATAATTTTTGTCAAACTCACAATCGCCACTGTCATGTAATATACATGTATGGGTTACATTGGATTCACGGTCAGCAAATTTCAAAATTTCGACAACAGCGACTTACACGTATTGTGCGAGCGTCATGCACAAAATTCATATAATAAATCAGTGTATTGCCGACGTTTTCCAGGAATATTTTTCATTAATATACCGCAATATAACATAATCTATCGGTGTTAAAATATTATAACTAAAACATTATAACAGCGGTTTACTGGTGTGTCCGAAACCACGGAACGCGGCGAATGACCGAGAAAAAAATGTTGATAAAATAAAAATTTCGTTATCTGGGACGCAATGCCCCGAAAAAAAAAAAAAAAACATCGGTTCTTTTACCCGGCTCGCAGACCGCGCGATTGTTTACTCTTTCTATCCGCATCCCATACGCAGACGTATATTATTATTGTATACGACTCGTATTACGGTATACCACGCCGCGGCGGATCATAGGTCTCGACACCGGGCCGGCCGAGAAGAGAGGTCATGCTCGGTTGCCGAGGTCGCACATATCTACGGATGAGAGATCGGTTTAATAAGGCGTAATGTTTTGCTTTTCGTTTTTTGTTTTTTTTTTTTTTTTTTCACAACTTTATTAGCCAACCAAATTATGTATACAAAACACACCATACGCATACTATATAACACCGCGCAGACATATAGTCCACCACAGTCCATCCTCGTCGGATTTTTTTCCCTCTCATATCTTTCCTCTTATTTCTGTACATAATGTCCCGCGGGCCTGATGGGTATATGCGATGCTTTGGCTGTTTCTATAGCACGTCCACAAGCCGCGCAGTACACATTATACGACGATCCGATACAAAAGGTCGCGGCGCACAACATGAAAGATGATTTCGTCGCGATACAGGATCGACGCGTATGCAGTACATACCGTACGATGTAGTTATATTATGCGCGTGTAGGCGTTTCCACGGTACACGGTAATAATATAATGTATTATATTATATACACACATACAGTTTAGTTATATAACGACTCGATTGATCGGCAGCAGTTGGCACGTCGTTAAAAAACTCGAATTGGAATTTAAATTTTTTGAAACGTTTTAGCCTCTGCAGCCGCAGCCGATTTGCGTGTTACAAATACATTATTATCCTGTCGAGAACTGTATAATACCTAGTATATATAATAACTATACCACGAAAATGACGAGTCCTACCGAATAGTCCTTTATGCGGTCTGTATATTATGAAAGTGTGAATCGTTCGATAGGTCTATAGCTACTACACATACGATGGTTTTAATAACAGTTGGCCCTCGTTATACATTTATATATTAATTTTTTTAATGAGGAAAAAAAAACGTTAATTATGTCGTAACTCCGTATACACGTAGGTACCTATTATTTTTTATTTCATAAACTACGTCGGTCAAACGAATTGGATAGATTCGTTCCCCGCAAGACGCGTAGTATATATTATGTATATACTACAGGTATATATTAATATATTGTACTCACCGGGCGGATTGTACAACTGCCCAATATATTATTGTGTTCGAACCTCACGTTTTTCATTAATTTAATAACGTCTTATTATAGTGTGTATTTTTTTTTCAGCCGCGCTGTGGAACTGCAATTGCTGGTGGAATGCCGCCAATATTTACACTTTCGCCGTGCAACCCGGAGTAAGTACTCGTACAATAAATTATTGATATAATATTATGTCTTATATTCGTATTATACGATTTGTGTAGTATGACAGAGCCTTAAAATTGTTTTTCGAATCAATATATTCGATAATATATCGCGGGCGAGACAATCGCTTGGCTAATAAAAATACACACCGCCTGAATATAATAACATATATTTAAGGTATACCTGAAATCTGAATAATTACATAGTATGTATCGATATAGAGTTGTATAGTGATTATTTGCGTCCGACGCCCAAACAGCAGTTCTGTAGGCATCTATTCCAGCGTATGTGATTGTTTTGACTAAATTACATAACTCGGGCACGCTCGAAAAACCGTGGTATAGTATATATAGTTAGATATTAGGAGGTACCAGCTGGTATACCCATAAGTCATAACACATAATATTATATTATGTGCTCACATAACGTATGCGTAAAATTTTGAGGTGATTGTTGTCGGTGTTTAAGACGACGGATAATCGTGTATACTACATACACACAATCGTTAGTAATTATATGTAATATAATATACTGGGTGATTTTTTGTAAACACATTATTTTTCAAAAAGTATCAATTTTAAAGTTATTTATGTTATAATTTTTTTTTTTGAGAATTTTCAGCCAGTTAAATGTTTATAAGTATAGTTTATAGATCAACAATCTGCGGGCTACAAAAGTATATTGGGTATAATTTAGCACAGTGGTGTACAGTAATATAGTAGGTAAACTGAAGTAAAGTATTCTGTACAGTTGCTACTACAAGTCACTCTAATTTACTCATCAAATTAAAAAAAAAAATAACAAATAATGTAATAAATTAAAATATTTTTAAAACTATCAAGTTTTTAGAGTTTACTGTTTAAAAGCACATCCTGTATATTATAATATGTTGTGTATATTAAATGTACCTTTACACCTTTACTATACACCTGAAAAATAAATATTTGTACGAAAATAACTATATTATAGCCCACAGGTATATAAGATAATAATATACATACACTTTAGGTACCTATTGACGTAACGAATTCGATCGAAAATCAATAATTAATTGCAGGATATTCTAATGTGTACGCACTTTAACCGAAACGGTTGATTACTTATCCACGTTTTTAATTTTTAAAATAAAATCATAAACATTTTAAATAGATAAATATGAATATAATATGATGACATATACGATTAACTAAACCTTGTGGAGAAAGTATTTGAAAATTAGTATTGCCGTGTGTGTGTAAGTGTGTGTTTTAAAAAATTACAATATGCGATATCCTTGGCAATTGCGACTGATTTTTAAATTATTATGCTGATGTATTCATTACAAATTCAGTTCGCTTAGTATATTGATTTTCAGTATACGTATATAAATAGTATAATGTATAAGTTAACGTTAAAAAATAACTATAATATTATAGATACGTAGGATTCGGTTTCATAACTGGTTATAAAATGACATGTGTTACTTGTATACACTTCGTTATATTTTCGCCAATTAGATACTAATGCTATGAATATTTGTTCACATTCACACGTCACCATGACGTTTATACCTATCAACGTTGAAAACGATTTTAAGAACATTATAAACATAATATCGATTGATTCAATTAATAATATATAATAATTATGGTCACTCACTAGAAGTATATAAACAATTTAGAAGAAAAAAATTGATGAAACATTAATTGTGTAATACTATTTTAATATAATATCTACATAATATCATACTTATATATTACTAAATATTATATATATATATATAAAGAATACACGTATTATATATATTTAAGCCACGTTAATGTATTATCATAATATTCGTATTGTGTATATCTACTGAGATTGGTTTTGCTGTCATACTTAATAATATGTATTTTAAATTTAAAAAATATAGAAAAAAAAACTAAAAAGTACCTATATCTTAAATCAAATTTTTGATGAAACTATAATAACTATATATTAAAAATAAAAAATTAGAATATTTTTTATAACCAATTATTTTTGTAACTTTTGACGTTTAACTTTTTAATAAAAAACAGATAATATCACATTAATTTTTTTACTTAGTTATATATAATATGTAATATGTACTTGTCTTAATCATACGTTAATTCTAGCGGAGTGTATTATAATATATATTATATTATTATTATTTTTTATTTTATGTACCTATTTTGTATTATACTAGTATTATACCGATAAATATTTCAATATAATCATAACGCTAATTAATGGTTATTATATAAAAAATAAAATCATCAAATCTTAGTTATTATGTGATATAATGTATTATACAAGTATAATATATATATATTTACTAAATATTTGAATGAATAATAATATCAGTATTATAATTACCACTTACTAATTTTAATGAAATAATAATATTGTCTTGACCCGAATCAAAAAATCCAAAAAATAAAAATATTTTTCAATTTAAATATAATTATTTATTTTTAAATATATATATTTCATAACTGTCATGTAGCTAATAAATTAAATCATTAAATAACTGTCATTTATAACATTATTATTTATCAAAAATCATACAGTATCCACGTTAAACATATTGATAAACGTAACATACTTGTATAAATATAAAATGGTTTCGTTGTCCCTTATTTTAGCACTACATCAAGTTGCCTCAACATAATTTCCCAAGGAGACACAACTATTTTACAAAATATAAATTCGTTATTTTTCTATTTCGTGTTATACATTTGATTTTAATACAAAAACAAAAATTTCCGTATGTGATGAATGGTGATCAAAAGAAATATTACATTCAACCTATTAAAAATAAAATCTCGGGAATATATTAATTATAGTAGTGCACTAGCGCTATAGCCATGCCTCACTGTCTCCCCCGAAATTTTTTTTTGTGCCTTAGTATATTATAGTATTCAAAGATTTGTTATAAGTTATGTTATTAATATATTTATATGATTCAAAATAAATGTATAACAAATTATTCGTAATTTGTGTTCATAAGTGTTAAAATATAATAATGATTTAATATTAAGCATGATGTTAAAATAAATAATTGATTTCAATTCCATCGTTGTTTTCAATATATATATTTATAAATACGAAATACCCGCCGCATACTATACCTAATTACAGCCCTACATACATATAAGTAAAATATATAACATATAACCACAATATTCCTAAAACGTAATGTTATAATTTAAAATAATATGACTTGGAGACTATTTTTTTATTTGTTGTACATTTGGTATGTACATCTTACGAATATTACGAACGTATGCCGTTGCATAGTTAATTGTTTTATCATAACTTCATGTACAAACTGTTACATTTCTTATGTTTTTAAGTACTTAAATTTGTTTAATTGATTCACAATAATCTCTTTTTGGGTATCACTTGATACTGTATAATATATTCATAAAATTTAATAGTTAACATATTATATTCTTTTTTATAACAATATTCGAATTAAAAATTAAATTTCATGTTTACAGAACATTTTAATATATTGATATTAATTAGTTAATACATTAATCTATAGTTTAGAATAATGATTATACATTGTTATATAGAATGTATGCCACAATTATTAACATAATTCTATAGTCATAAGAAAATGTAGATGTGTAGTAAGCAGCTAATGAAAAAAAGAATCATATAGTAATAGATGATACTTAGGTATTTTAGCATTGTAAAAACTAGGGAAAAAATTAAGTTTCCTCTCAAAAAAAAAAATCTGACTATTGTACTGATCTATAGGTATATCCATGTATAACATTTTTAGTATAACATAATTTTATTTTACATATTATACAAACGATTTTAATAAAAAATGCTTATAAAGATGTGCACATTTTTGCAAAACAAGTTCATGTTTTTAAAGTATTAAAATAGTTTAGGCGTGTGTGAGGGGTTGGTAATGAGACCTAACCTGGGGGCAGATTAAAATTCGTTATCTAGTCTAAACTCAAAACTGCAGCATATGATTTCATTAACAAACACTATCATTCATTAATATCATATTGTTGTGTGTACGTTTTCAGTATTTGGATTTTGACAATTTACCGGACACGAATTTCTCATGCGACGGCAAAGTCATCGGAGGTTATTACGCAGACGTGGAGACTGGCTGTCAGATGTTTCATGTTTGCACCATTGGCCAAAAAGGTAAGAGGGAAATATAAACAAAAACAAAACCCTACCCAATTTGATTTTTCGTTTCGCAGAGACAACTTTCTTCCGACACGCTGTCGGTCGGTTATTGCCACCACTCGGTTATATAACCGGAGCAATCCAGTTATCGTGATTTACATAAAAAAAAAACTGCCACACGGATTTAATTCGCGCTATATTACCTTTACTTAATCTCCCTGCAACTCCGGCAGCAGAAGTTTATGTTGTATTTTTGTTCGTATATTGATATAATACACATATATATGTGTCTTACTTGCATTTAAATCTATATGTATATATGTTACACAGGTGTATCTTAGCAAACATAATATATATTATATATATTTATCGGTATAGGGCGCGGACATTGTAGAGCAATAGAAAATATGATGTTTATTATATTATTATAATATTGATTATAAACTTTGAACATAATATGGGTACACGACGTACTATTATATGCAATTCCCTCGTTGGCTAAATCTATATAAAATCATATGTACAAGTAAAACTATTAATTTATATATATATACATAAACAGGGTGTATCGAGATTTCGAGAAGGCCTGATAGATATTCAAACGTGGTTCTAATGTAAAATCGTATAGATGTCCGTCGGTAAAAACGATGAAAACGATTGACGTCAACACAACGTCTCGATAAAGCTTTGGCTGTACCAGTGGGTTCTTACACCATATTATTTTACATATATATAAATATTTATAGTCTCTGATCCTAATGGATAGGATCTTCTTTTTACGCGTATAATATATATTTTAAATTGTATATGAGATAGGCTTGTGTACATATAGGTATATCGCGTGCGTTTCGTTTGCAATCTTTGCATGCAACACATTCCACACTTCGTACACAATGGTATAAAACAACTATAACACTCGCTATATTATCACTATATAGGTACTTTCATGATGATATTACGCAAATCTCATTTTATCCGTAAAAAGCACTAAATCCGCATGTATCAACGCTGCCTTTTTTCTTTGTGTGTTTATTATATATACCTATAGATAGAGTATAGGAGGTACTTACTTCGATGGCGGTCGAAAAGGTCACGCGGGTATATTTACGTTGAAATGCTAAATACTATCGCTGTACAGCATATATTTTATATTACAGCGTTTGTCATCGAATAACACACGATCGACTCGTATGGTGTTTCTTAAATCATTTGATTTCTGAGTAGAATGATTTCAAATAGGTATAGTAATATATGATATTTTCGTAATTATGCATAGGTGTGTATATAATGTGTATGCACTTACATTATAACATTTAATAATGATACCATACTACAATATACATTAGGTATGTGTATATAAAAAATAACTTGTAAAATATGTTTTAAAATGCTCCAAATTTATATGAATAAAAAAAAATGCGTTGGTATAATTTACGTAATTTAAATATGGTAATAGAATATTTTACACGAAAATCATATTTAAATATATATTATAATGTTTCTTAGAAATCTTAACGATACATTATTGTCGTAATATTTTGATACACGAATTATCTTGCTATTACCTTTACCACAATAACTTAGTTAAATGTTAACAATTAATGAAGGTAATAAAATAGCTACTTCCAAAAGTATTGAATATTAATTATTATAGTATAACTTCATTAACATACATTTTAGACATTAAGGTCGTAAATGGTTTCGTTAGGTAACTGTAACAACTAACAAAACAATACGGATATATGTAAATAAAATGCTTTCGATATACCTTTATAACAAAATATACAATTCCGGGTAAACACACGATTTATAATTTCTAATAAATAATTATGTTGTTCAATCGCAATATTTAGACAAAAACATTACTGCCTATTTATTACATAATTAATTTTGCAAATATGAAAACTCCAGTGAAATATTTCACGTATTTGTTTACTATTTTTTTTTAAATTCACACATGCCATTTAAAAGACAATTCTGAGCTACGAATATTAAAATTACTTATTATAAAATAAACGTACAAATCGACTAAACAAAATAATATATGATTTATTAAGTTTATTTAGATGCGTTCAATGGTTTTGGCGTCTATTTATTTATATGTTTAAATAACATGTTAGGATATAAATTATAAATGTTTATCAGCATTATTATTTTTATTAACCATCATTTTTAACTTATAAGTAAGAACATACTAATAGTAATAAATAATGTATAACCTATACCAATAGAATTCATAACGCATATATGCATATATTATATAAAATATAGTTACATCATTCTGTGGTCTACTATAAAGCTAAACAAGTAATATTATAAAAAAAGCCCAATTACCATTGATATAAATCATATGAAAAATAGTATTTAAAACACACCTACTCAAACTCTCAGGATAATATTATAATATAATATTGAGAATTATTATTATAAAGTATTGGATGAGGAAGTGTAAATGCGTTTAGAGTTTTTAAATAAAAACCATTGTAGGTATTTAATAATTAATCACTAAAAATAAACGTATCAAAGTATACATTGTTACAGCCGAGTTTTGAACCAGTTTTTAATAAAAAAAACCACATTTTGTTTGCAGTTATACACTTAATTGCTAACAGTTAAAAAGTGACTATTGAGGGGGTTTTCGTTTTTCACTCTCGATATAACGTATATAATATATATTATACATATAATCTTACGTAGGTATCTGCGATCTATGTTATATGCCTAAAGTGTGCAGCGAATGAACCGCCTTATACGGTGCTTTGTCAGTAGCTCGTCAACCCGAAGCATTTTGATAATAATTAATCACAAAGTAGGCTAAACACGGATTGTGGGAGTGAAATGCAAAAAAATAAATAATAATAATAATAAACCGTATTATATCTATAAACTTAATATAATCATACCGGCGCGTATGTGCGCACGCCAGTCGGTGGACCAGTTTTGCGACCCGACATCGGGACATATAAATTACAGACATTCTTAACAAGGTTATAACAACAACCATTGGACCAGGCGAGTTGCATAACCCCGCGAGACTTGCACGCCATTACGCCGCGGTATCGAGTCTTATAGGTATTATACAGGTAGACTGCAAACGCTGCGTTATAATAATGCGTATAGTATACGAATAATATAATATGTATCTACCGTGTGTCCGTGTGTTTATTCTATAAGCTCACGAATCCCCCGGCAAAGTCCGAACCGACGTATATAATATATATATTATAATACTATAATATAGTATATAGGTATATTTTTTTTTATGCGTGTTATTTATAATTACCAGCCGAGTTAAATATATATGATGTAGGTATTATAATATATATTATTTAAATTAGCGTATACCCCCGCAAGACGATTTAAGTGGCGCAACAGCACGGCTATCCCCGTAACAGCGGACCACTGTACCTGAAATGTGTGTTAACCAGAATTTATTTCCAGTACGCATACACGATTACGTCGGCCGTATTGTTGGGAGTCGAACTTTAACGCTCTGTAAAACCATATTATATACTTATAAAATATTATACGCATTTAAAAGTTATGAACTAAAAAAAAAAAAAAAAGCCGAAAATATGCAATTATTATTATTTTTCGTTCACGGGTTCGCATGTTTTAATTTATAGTAAAAACTACATATTATTAAGTTGGTTTTAAATCTATTACATAATACAATTATAATAATATGATTCTTTACATTTCGCATTTACAATCAAATTACTTAAATTATGTATGTTATAAAATGCAATCTGGTTTCGATAAGTATAAAATTGTTTGTCATGAAAACTTTTGACATCTATCTCATGTAATAATGCAATTATTGCATAGAAAAACGGTTTTTCGTGGGACAAACTTAAGAGTACGTTATTTATATAGAGATTTACCAAATTTTCACACTATACAGTATACGTATATTCAGGAGAACTTTTCTGTGCCGTAGCGTTTTTATTTGTATTTATATCAATAGGTACTTAATAATTTTAATAAAAATATGAATGGGTACGGTAACCTAATAGTTCAGATTGTCTTTAAATAATCAAAATAATTAAAACGTTACTAACTTCAATATAATAATAATAATAGTAATATAATTTATGTTATATAAATAAGATTATAAAATATTATAGTTTTGAAATTTTACAATAATAATTTGAGTATATTTATACTACGTAATATACTGCATCGTTTATTACTAAGGATCTAATTCTTAATTTGATAGACGTTATAGTCTCTAAAAAATAAAAAAAAAAATTAATATGTGAATTAAATAACTAATAATAATAGGATTAATTTGTATGGTAAACATTTGGTAAAGCTTCTGATAATACTGTAACCGTAAGTTTGTTCTAAGCTAAACCATTTTCATAAATACATTTCTGATGGTGTGGTGATCTTTTAAAATAAAATAATGGTGATGCATATAATATGAAGTATATTGTTGTATTATATATTATAAACGTAAGATTGATATAATGTGTTCGCGGATTCCAGTTATACGTTATATTAAGTGCGAATAATTGCTTTATTAACAATTTAAAATTACTGTGCTTAGTAAAATTCATAATTTTTTTCGAATCATTCATTTATTTAAAATGTTTAGATAAATGAACTAATAATTTGTAGTATGTTCAAAGCTCCTTAAATAATGTGAACATTTTTAGAATTTTATATGATTTATATCTGCTAACGATTTGTTTAACTAGTGTCTGATTGCGATAGTTACCCATTAGGTCATACTAAAAATTAATTTTATGAAACGTGTATTTGCATTTTAAGCAACAAAATAGTTTATAATATTATATAATATATTATAGTATTTTTAGAATAATGTATTAATAAATTATTGTACTTTTTTTATAATTAAATATAACATTTACACAAGTGAAATAATTATTAAATGTATTATTTGAGTAGTGCAATTTATTGGATATTATTATACTTTGTTGAGTAGGTTAATGCATCGTTATAATTATAATTGTCTGTCTAATGAAAAATAAATAAGGATAATTTATTAATGATATATTTCCAAAAATGATTTTTATTAAAAAAACGATATTGTTCCATAGCTGAAGACTGGTAGCAACATATTTTTAATAATTTATATCAGATACATGGGATATAAGAAATACTGACACGTATTTTGTTATATTATAATAACAACGCCCTTGTAATGTAGGGCGTTGTCGTTATTGATAAATTATGAGTATAACTAATACATAATAGTGTTATAATAATCGCGGGGAATGGATTTAGTAGCTTACTATTTGCATATATTTTTATAAAATACCAAGAAATAGGTAGGTAATAGGCAGAATCTTCTTAATATCGTGTTTTTTGGACGGTTACTTATTTGTATAGTTTTTTATTATTTGTATTTTGATTTTAATATTCATAAATATTTTGTATTTTTTGGCATCATCTAGGAATAATTTACTATTTTCGTGTTTTGTTTGCTTATTTTGTAACTTTACAAATTTTTAGATATATTTCTATGTTTTAAAGTGTTATGAAATATAATTGTCCTAATAATTATTATATTTTAGTGGATTAAAAATTTGTCAATTGAAAGTATTATTATAGGAACATAACTGTTTTGTATGTAAATAATGAAAAATAATAACATTGTAACGATTGACTTTTTTATGGGTACCTAACCAAAACTATTATCCTGAGTAGTACCTACAAGTTCTACCTACACTTAAAATAATAAAAAAATATATATTACGGTATTAATGTCAAGCAAAAATATTATAGTTTTATAAATAAAAACAACAATTATGATGTAAATTATAATATATTTATATATTTAAATTAATAATTATTATTCATTATTTATTTATACAGTATTCTAAATACAATCATTTTCCAGTATATTTTCAGAATTCTATTAAATTTTTATTGTTAACAATAATAATTGTTCTTAAACTATAAATCACATTCCTATGTTACTTATTATTATAAACTATTTATTGTAGTCCAGCCGTTGTCAATACCACTTTCCCATTAAAAATGACCTATTTAATAAATTTAATACATGTAAAAGAAATATTGTAAAAATCATAAATATTAAAACATGAAAATATAATCCCATTATTTTACTTTCCAATATTATACGATTTGTTCACATTTTAATCTACAGAAAGTATTTAATGATTTCTACAGTCGAGTTCAACTGTAGTTATGATGATCGACAATTAATATTTGAACGAAACATGAGAATGTCAACCCTGAGCGCTGAGCAATGAAGTTATTAACTATATTTACGTACAAGTTTTATTATATATTATGCCTCCATTATCACGCATTTGAGTTAATTTAATATGTTTTGTATTTTATATACCCCATATTTCTGTTCAATGTAAATCTTTACCGATTGTAAATCAGATACAAGCCCCGTATTTATTACTTTATAAACACGAGTTTTATTTTGCATTTCACATGATATGTATTCTGGAGAATTGAAAAAAAATAAATTGAAAAAGTTATTCAGCAAATCAGTTTTAGAAAACATCTTGGTTATTTTATGGCAATTTAGAAAATATATATCATACAGGGATTTTAAATTTGCGCCGTATCATCATACATAACATTTCATAGTCAAGATAGATTTTCATTTCGCAATTAGTTTGTTATTTTATCGTTTACTGCTGAGTACTACTCATACAATACGTTTGGTAATCTGAGGTATTAGATAACCATGATTTTCGAAACCATGATTTTTATGTTAACTTCACTGCCTACTCGTAAGTTAATACTCTTCCATAATCCACATACCTACCGTATTGTCTTTAGGTATTCGGTTACCACCTAGCCAGTGCACATAAAACCTACACAATACACTATTACATTATTATATTATTATCGTCATCAACAAAAAAATGAAAATAACAACCAGGTAATATCGTATTATTGTGTCGAACGATCTTCGTATATTAGTTTCTTATTACAACTTCCAATCCGATCGTATAATATATTATTATATTATTATAAACCGCGGGTGCTGGAGCACAATATTATAATAATATGCGATTGGCACGAGCGATAAAAATAACACGCTTTCAATACTAAACAAGTCAGCCGAGCATAAAACATAATGTGCATTATAATATTATGTATAACATAACGGTTGACCGCAATAGAACACATTAATCAGTATATAAGTACTGTGTAAACTACCATACTATTGTATTACGATAGTAATAATGTTACTATAACAATAAGCGCAATAAAATATGGCATGGACAGAGTACACAATAATTATATGTATTTTGTATGTATGGTGACAAAATCTCGTTTACGGTCATCGTAATAATATTATAACACCTGATATACACTACTATGCATTAGAATTGAGTACCCGCGTAAACATTATTAACACCAGACGATGTTGTCATAATTTATAATTGCATCTCTAATATGCTAGTATTATACATACAGTCGATTAAGCGATTAGGACGATTTCGCCGATTTCGAATTTTTCAAATTTAAACGCAAAGATATACAATATTAATATAGTATAATGTTTATTATTATTTATAAATTAATCGATAAAATAGTTAAAATATTTTAGGTAAAATCGACCATAAACCACAATGCGGGGAATCATTTAAAAACAGTTTTGAAAAATATTAGAAAGACTTAATGTAGAACAGTTAATAAAGATAAAACAAAATTATGATAAAAGATCGTAAATTCATTAAGCTTTACAACTAAAAATAGTAATGATATTAATGCTGTCATTTTCACAGAGCATTTATTTTGATTAAAGTTGATTAATTAACCCTTTACAACTATTTGAAATTTGTATTGTATCGGTTTGTATCATTATTCTGTATTGAGTAAGCATCACGTTTATAAAAAATATCGAAATCAATTATAATTTAAATTAAAAATATTTTTGAAATAATAATACTACCTATACAAACAAATGTATTGGGTCATAATATGTTAGAATAGTAATATAAAAATCGTATCAGTAAAATTTATCTATATCCGATTATTTCTTTAAATTTATTTAAGAGCAAATAATTTTTTATAATTTTACTGTTCTATGATGTGGTGGGATATTGGAAATTTCGAAGTTAAAAACTTTTAAGCTGCCCTGCTCTCGTTCACAAAAATTGTGTCAATAAAAAAAACTGCCATTGTAATATATTATAGTATATATATGTATACAATATTATGTAAAATATCATAATAGTAATACTATTTAAATATAATAAACTAGCATACTAGAATTCCTATTGGTATTAGCGAATAGCGGCGCACTGTATGGTAATAATAATATAAATAAAAATAATTTATATTGATATTATTGCAATTCCTTAAATTTGTTTAGCCAACCACACTTCTTATACTTTCTACAACAATTTGGGTTATACTTCTATGTTAAAATAAGTCATGTAGTGTGTAAAACTGTAAAGTATAGATAAATTAATAATGTATACCAATCTGCGTTCTTCAGATTATCTATGGCCTTGATTACAAAAGTCGGATGTCACATAAAAGATATTTTTCAAATAAAGACGTACTGTTACTAAACTAGAGAGGTCTATTGCAATCACTAATAATAAAGTAACTTTTCTCCACATATTGATCATTAAGTAGTGCACTAGAACTTTTTGGATAAAATACAAATATACAATAAAAAATGACAAAATAATTCGTAACAATTGGTATTATAATTAAAAATACTTTTGTAATTGTTGACTATGAACTACTTTAATTGGGTTTTATGTTATACATTATTACATATTCAATGCCAGTTTCTAAATATTAACGCCTTTATGTTTGAAATGTTAAAATCTTACACAATTTCATCGGAAAACAAATGGAAGTTTGTATACTAATTTATATAGAATAATACAATATATTGAATCGTAATAACTATATTACCTATATGTTTTAATATTGAACACTTTCAGAATAAATTGATTTTAATATGTTTTTTGTCTATTTTAGCGGAAATTACGGATATCAAATTCTTATGTCTAAATGGGACGGTATTCGATCAGGAAACCAGGGTTTGTGAACGTTTAGACGAAGTGGATTGCAGTAGAAGCGAAAGTTTCTTCGATCTTAACTTGGAACTATATGGAAACAACGGAGCGGGCTATGGGTAAATAATTATATATTGCTGCAATAAACGAATTTATAACATAAATAAGGCATACAGAAACATTTGTTAAAGTGAGCGAATAATTTTATAGAAGATTATTTAATAGGGTTTAAATATTCAAAGGTATATTATAGTCATACGAAAAAATATTTTGAGTTCGTTCAAAAATCCACACAACAGGTTATACATTCAATTTTGAGGTTGCGATTTTATTATGATACTACTATAAAATTATCATACACGTAGTCAGCAAGAATAAGTTGTTTGCCCTGGTCGTTCTTATTATTTTGTTTGCTACTTTATCGATAAAATAAATGAAATATTGTCCGACAATATAATATTATGATATGCCCACTGGGTATAAGTATCAGTATAAAGACGAGAGGTGGTACGTTGAAATGTGTGTAGGTACATTATATTATTAAATAATTATAAAATAAAATATCTATAATACACAAATGTATTTATTTCATGAGATGATTTTAATAAATATTAATACAAAATAATTATAGCATGGAATATAATAATATAATAATATTATTGTTACTTATTTAAATTTTACAAGTTTTTATTTAAACCCGTAATTATTGTATTCAATCAGCAATAATATTGAAAACTTTCAAAATATGACGTGTGCTAATTAATGTAATTTTGTATGTAATAGTCAATATTTATTATTTTGACACAACATGTATTTCAATATTATATAATAAATACCTACTTAGTTAAAAAAATACATTTAAAGAAATAATTATAATTTAAAATAAAAAATATTTATTTGCACAATATGATAGTCGTGTGCTATTTTATTATTAACTATCTATTAAATTAAATTAAACTAATTTCTTTTCAATTCAAACAGATAAATTCCATGATATTGCGAATAATGAAGAATCGATTAATTATTAATTACATCTCGAAAAATAATAATAATAATAATTATCAATAATGAAACATATATATTATATACACATTACATACATATACAAACATAATATATCTAAGATATTACATCACTCTAAATATTTTAAACCCTATATTGGTTATTTAATATGTTTATATAGACATGTATTATAATATTTCTAATACTTATAAATATGCCTTGTGAATACAAATCTTTAAATTTAGTTAATTTTTAATTTACAACACAATACAATAATGATATTAGTCGATTTAATTCGTTGATGTCGTATATTCGTTAAAAAAAAAAATGATCGAAATGAAATTTAAAAGTTGAAATCACAAAAATACAAATGTCCTCAATTGATTATATTATACTATTATCTCATGTGTATTTATGTGACGAATTCTTGCAGGATCGCACCGGAAGAACCACCGGAACAGGAGTCAGTGCAGTGTAACGAGGACGAAGGAGATTGTTCTGGGACATCTGATTACTTCGATGAGGAGATGACGACGGTCGCGGGGCCGGTGGGCGCGTTGGCAGCCACAGCGGCAGTCATTGCCACGACGACGACCACGACGACGACCACGACGACGACTACCACGACGCCGCGGACAACCACGATCAGTGCGGCCACGAGCACTAAGCGTCCATCCCAACCGATAGCGATGACGAGCACGGCGAAACCGACGCAGCAGCCAGCTGTCTCGTATCCGACCAACTCACCAGAAACGATAGCGGCCCTGATAGCGCTGCACAACGCGTTTCAAGAGAGTCTCAAGGAACGGGAACAGGGGCCAGGGCCCAAGGGACAGCAGGCTCACCACAGGTATCATCCACCACCGCCGCCGCCGCCACCACCACAACAGCAGCAGCCCAAGCCATTTACGGTGGCCAACTTCCAACCACCACGGCACTTCCCGTCCAAGGTGCCGCAGCAGCATCTGCAACAACAGCAGCAGCAACATCTACAACACCACCAGCAACAGCAACAGCAGCCGCCACCACCGCCGTACCGACATCAACAGCAACATCTACAACAGTCCCAACAGCAGCAGCAACAGCATCCGGTTTTATTGTCTTCCGAGCGGTTTGGAAACCAAAACTTCCGTCACGGCTTCCGGTTGCAAAATGAGCCACCGCCGCCGCCACCACCGCCCGCGGACGAGCCGCCGCCTCCGTCGTCGTACCAACATCAGCAGTATACCGGAGACGGTGCGCAGTACGACGGTAACTACGACGAAACCGTTGCGGCCGTCGGATTGGGCGACGAAGACGACGTGGACGACGAAGAGTCTCGACGGAACTTTGCACGCGAAGCTCCCGAATCTTCTGTGTCGGTTTCGGTGCAGGTCAGCTCGTCGTCGACCAAAAACAGTGCCATCAATCAGCAGCAACAGCAACAGCAACGGCCAACGCAGGTGGCCGCCGCCGTTGACGGAGAGTCTGCGACGCCGACCTCGACCACGACGACGACCACAACGGTGGCCACGGCTACTGCGGCCGATAGTCCGTTCACGGACAAGCCGTCATCATTGGCACAGCCGCCTCCAGCGGACGACGTCGATCCGGACGGCGGCGATCTGTACGAGGACGAGTACGAAGAGTTGGAGGGCGACGAAGAGTTCTTCAAGGACGTGCCAAAAGTGGGTCAGGACAGAAGACGGAGATACGCATTGGGCGACGGCAGACGAGCGTAGCGATGTGATGATGATTTTGATAATAATAATAATAATAATAATGATATTATCGTTGTCGTTGGCAGCCGTGTACGACGCGGGAACGGCCGTCAAAGCCACCGCGATGAGACGATCGAACGCAGTTCAAAATGTTTTTGCTCAATAGTTTTGCGTCTGTTGTTATGATCACGACTATACACTATACGCAAATACGGCCATTTTTTTCACTTCTCGTCGTCGTCGGCCGTATATTCTTTTACGCCGACGTTCTTGATTACTACTTCTCCTCCTAATCCCTGTCTGCCACACTCACTTTCTACTCACCCCTGTCCTAGCTGAGAGTAAGAAAAAGGAAAACGTGATTTTTTTTTTGTTTTTTTGTTTTACTGTTTACCTACATTTTTTATGTGTAATAATATTAGACGATTTTTTTTTTACGAATACGCTAATGATGGTCATAACATTATTATAAATATTATTATTTTTTTGCAATAATTCTGTCGTGTAAAAGAATGTACATAATATCCTTGCTATTCCTATACAATAAAATTGTCATGTACCTATAATCAGGGCTCGGGACTATTAGCACTCGCGTGTCTATGATAAACATGTGTGTCCGTGTAGGATTTATCGTTTAAAATTTTTGCAAAATCGTTTCGTTTAAGCTTTCAATAATATTACGTATATTAATACGAATTTTGATTTTTTTTTTCTGTTTTCGCGCTTATTTTTTGAATGAAATATTTTTTCGACACTATTTTATGTCGTATTGAACCGATAGTATATTATTTATCATTTTGATAAAGTGTTTGAATTTAAAAAACAAGTTTGAGTTATTCATACATTTTTACGTATTTAAGTGATATAATATTAATTAAGCGCTCAAGTCTCGACCCATGATTATATATAAATCAGTATAAACGATGTTGTGTCCTGTACGAATGAAGTACCTGTTCATGCAGCTCGTAAATACATTAAAATAAAAGAATATATTTATAAATGTAATATTATTCTGAGTTAACCAAGTATATTTAGGAATGTTACACAAGTCGTATACATATAATAATATAGTATTATTTTGTATTTTTTTTACCCTTAAAAACATAAAGATATCATATATATATACATAATATGTTATTGATGATTATTAATTTTATGTTTTTCCTCACATATGATGGGTAATTTAGACTGATACGTGTTATTATTATTGTACTCGGATTATTGTGTTTAGTTTTACGAAAAGCGTATAATATACGATATTAAAATTGTTTAATCATTTTTAGTATAATGTTATGCTTTTATTTTTTTTTCCACTTTTGTCAGTATATTGGTTTTTTAGACCTCTACACTTGTACGTTCATGATTGGATCAAAAAAATTCCAAACATTTCTATAAAGTGAAGTATCTACGATTAATTTCATATAGTCATATAATAGGAAAATAATAATGTTGTGCAAACATAAACTATATAAATTATCATATAATGTAATATATATATTATATTATGCCGAATTACATCGAAACCATCAACGAAGGTAAACACGTCGTTATTGAGCTGTACATTTTTCGCTAAGCGATCTTAAGTAATGTGCCAATTAATATATAATAATTTTTGTTAACTTTTTGTATGCTTGAAATAAACTCGCCATTGGATAAATCAACCAAATAATAAAATATATAAATAATATATAATGAAACAATAATTTTACTACCTATTGTATTATATTATACGTATTACGATATTATTTGTATAAACTATTTTAGGTATTAAATAAAACTGTGTAAATTAATTGTATGCTTTTTTGTTTTGATAAATTTAATATTGCATAAAATGCATTACTTAATGGTACAAGTTATATTTTTACTGATGGTTTTATAATGCAGAGAAAATGTAAGAATTTAAACACATTTTAATAATTGTATTATTCAAACAACTATATATGTAATATAATATATTTATATAGGTATTAATAACAACCATCAACCATACCATATATTTTATTCAGACAAAAACAGTTTAAGATTAACGTTAATTAAGATTACATAGCAATTAAAATCGATAAATTTCAATAAATATATATACATTTTTTTTTAATTTCTATTCCATTTTTGGTACTATAATGAACTATATGATTATATAGTTATTATTGATATTAACAATATAATGTTACTACGATAAGAAGTATTTAATAAAATTAATCATACTCGATACTCGATAATTTTATTTTTATAAGTTAAAATTTATAGGTATAATTGAATTATATAATATTTACCAATAATAGTTATTTAAAAATTTAGTGAATTCATATTAATTCAAGTGTATGCAATTTAAAATATAAATTGATATGAAAAGTGCAAAAATAATGGGAATTAGGGAGTTGTGACTAGCATGTTCAAATATTGAGCACATTTATGGGTGATCATAAATTAATAATAATAAAAAATAAGTATATAATTCTATATTAAAAGATTAAAGATTTTGATAATACAGTAAATAATGTTATTAAAAATTTAAATACCACCATCAAAAGTCTAAAAAATATTATCAAAGTGCAAAATGACTTCACCGTAATACTTATATCTAGAATCTAAAAAAATAGTTGTCTAACTATTTTTGGATTATTACATTTTTTAAATATTTATATACAGCTTAATTATTAATAATAACCAATGTTATTACCTTAAACATTGACATATGTACTTTTTTTACTTTTTTTGTAAAAAAATAATTATAATTTCTTTATTTTTTTATTTTTTTGTCAGGCGGCAGTCATAATAATATTAATAATTATTAATAATAAATAATAATATAGTCCAATAATTTATAATTTTAGTTTTGGCTATAAATTAATCTTTAGATGGATATTAATATTTTAAAATTAGGTAGTTTATTTCTTTTGAATAATATATTATAACATATAATTATATTATAGTATATTTATTATTTATTTTTTAGTATATTTTAAAAATAAAAGTATATAGGTATTATTTTATTATAAACAGTAATAATATTTATACTTAAATATGAATAATTTATTTATTTGATTTAAATAAACCTAAATAGTGGATACATAAATTGGTATATTTTTTTAAGTTTAAACTGAATCGATGTGAAATGAGGAATTTTCTTCAAAAATAAAAAAACTCTGGACAAGCTTATTATCTATCTGATGACTGATATAGTGATATATATTTAAATTGATATGTATTACCATATATTATATTAAATTAAATTATTTTAAAATAAAATAAACTTTTAATTTATAGTATAATTTAAAATTAACAAAGTTATTGATTTAGTTTATTGGAACTATTGAATATAATAATTAAATAGTAAGATTAAAGTTGATTAGACAAAATGACATGGCGTATTAAAATAATAAAACAATCTAATAGATTTTATATTTTTATTTGTCTTGTAACTATTATATTTTTTAGTGGTGTTATATATTTAAAAACTATTCAAGAATCAAAATTGATATAGTATGGAATTGTAGTGGAAATAATTATTAATTTCAGATAGTCTTTTTTTGTTAGTATTTATTGAGTCAATTTCACTAACTAAGGCTCTTTTATAAATAATAATAAATTTCATCCCAATGAATATTAATATATATACCACGTTCACTTGAATTACATTTTTTCAAGAACTGAATTTCTTCATACTAAAATTAACAAAATTCATCCAGATAGTGAATTTTAAAGAAAATGCTTAATATTAACATTCATTTCATGAAACGCATAATAACTATATCGTAATCTTTGTATAATTATTATGAAACAAATTTAAAAGTTATTTAAATTTAATATTAAATGTATAAAATATGTAAATAATTTATATTAATAAATTACAATTTATAAATGGTATAAATGAGACAGATAATTTATAAATATATTTTAATTCTAAGTTATATAGGGCGATCCATTGAGATAAAGGTTATCTTATATTTTTTGAAAATATTTATTTTAAATAATTTTATGTCATTTTTTATAATATTTTATCATTATAGTTTTTTTAAGTCTTTTTTGAATTACTCGGTATTATAATATTATCATAACAATTTTTTATCGAAATGAAAATTAATAAAATGAAAGTATAAATAATAGAATGTACTTAAGTAATTGTGGACTTAAATAAATATGAAAATAAATTATATAAAATTAAATATAAGTACACTTTATATAATGTACCTAAAATAAAACTATTTGATGTAATTTTTAAAATCATTTTCTATAACTTATTCAAATAGTGGATAAAAAGTTAAAAGATCAACAAAAAAATAGTATTTATTGTGGCACGATATATTAAAAATATTACCGTGAAAAGTTTTTAATATAACTAAAAAATATATAAGGTATGGCTGATGAAAACATTACACGATATAGATGTATAAGTGAATAACACATTATTATAATATTTGAATGTGTATTTATTTTTGACATATTTTTTAACAAAACATAACTTAGCAATTCTTAAAGTGTTGACTGTCATAATATATTTTATTGAATCTAACCATATAGTAATTACTCATTATATATTATAATATTTTATAATCTAATATGGTTATTTTATAATCATCATATTTCATGAACTTATAATACCTATTACCTATATAGACAAATTAGATCTCATGACCGTTTAATTTTAATTTTTATACTATTTTAATTTATAAAAACATATATAATGTTATTATTTTTATTAGCTTCAATTGACATTAGTTGTAACTATAATAGAAAATTAATAGCTAACTGTAGCTATATTTTTTTTAGATATGATGACATACAGATAGCACAGAATTGATATATACTTTGTATTTAATATTAGATTTTTAGTATCAAAATACAATAATTGATATAAGTTGATTTTTTTAAATAATTTAGTTATTTGTTGTGCTAAAAATATATTTATGGTCGAATCAAAGAATTTCTTATTAAAACAGATCATGAAGCTAGTGTGAAATTCGACATAATACAATTGTCATCATTTGAAATTATTTTTAAAATTATAATATAAGTCACATTCATAAATAATTTGTTTATTTAATTAAAAATGAAACATAATACTATAAATTTGTTTATAAAGTAATACATGAAAATATATAATTTACTATAATTTATTTTAAAATCATTAAAAAATTAACTGCTGCAGAGAGAATAAACAAAATTTATACATTTGCCGGTATATTTGACCATTAATATCGGAAATCGTATAGATTTGTAAACAATGATATAATGTTTTATCAAACTCTCACTCTTGATGACATATTATACGCGCAAATAAATATATTCAATACGTTCGATGTTATTATCTATACATAATATGGCATGTCCGATTTTAAATAAAAAAACGAATCATAATAATATTATAAAAAAATCCATATCATATATTATAATATGTTATAATTTTCGATTAATAACGTATTGGGTCCGTAATAATGCCGTTTTTCCGAGTAAAATAATAGAAAAGACGTAGCGTACCGTTTTGATATCACCATCGTGTTGTTTCAGGTGTCGTAAAGGCGTAGTTACGTGCAATTAAGATAATAGTGTGCAAATTCCTCATTAATGAGAAGTAACAACGTTTTCAAAAATGTCACTTTTGCCGGTTGCGCGCGGGTGATTATGCGACGGGCTCTAAAGACCCCCTACTACCAAACTGACCATTTTCAGCAAATGACGACACCCTTCGCAATAGAACGTCTGCTATATAAACCCAATACGACAGTCGAAAAGGCACATCATTCGATCAGTCGTCTCTTCGAACACACAGAGCACTTTACCGATAAGTCTCCACAGCCTAACAAATCGCTCGACATCACTCGACGAACACTCGAAATCAACACTTTTCACAAACCTTCAACAACAACAACAACAAAATGTTCAAGTGAGTCTAAATTATTATTATTACTACCGAGTACAGGCTTTATGGTCGACGAATTCAACTCGACCGACGTTTTTCGCTAAAGCATATTAAAATATACTTGTGAGACGTTTCGAATACGACGCGACAAGTCGTCGGTATCGTCACGGATATTATACGAAAGGGCGAAAACCGAATAATTTATTGTATTTATATATTATTATGATGTGACACGTTAGTTAATAACGAAACGATTTTGTAGGTACACGATCATGATCGCAGCGGTGGTTGTCGTATCGGCGTCTCTGGCCAATTCGGTGCCCGCCAACTCTTCGCCGACAGCGGCCAACCAATACGACCCGATGTTCGGCGCGGCCACAGCCGTACACAAGAACAAGCACGTCAAGCCGGACCACCACCAGCCGATACTCGCGTCCGAGTCCCATAACGGCGGCGGTAGCCTATTGGAGTCCGGTCTGTCCGGCCTGCTCGAGGCGATCAGCATCCCAAAGAAGATCATCGGCAGCGCGGTCAGCGGCGTGGTTGGTCTGCTCAAGTCCGTCGATCTGAAGAAACTCATCAAGATCGTGCTGATCGGTGGTGCGGTGGTCGTGTTGGGCGCATTGGCCGCGGCCGGCGCTGCCGGTATCGCCGCCATCGTGGCCGCGGTGAGCGCAGCGTTACCGTACTTCCGGTTCTTCTTCGGCGGCCACAAAGGCGAGGCTTCCGACTCCGAGATAGACGTCATCAGCGAATTCGTGTTGGGCGCGTTCAATAAATACGACAGTCAGCACAAGGCGTAATGACGCGACACGTAATACTGTATTATTATTATATACATATGTATATATAATTATTGACCGTTCGGTTTTATTTATTGTACATTATTAATATTCACGACTCGCCGATACCGGCTTACCTATATTTATATTATTTATATTATATTATTATGTTTCGAGTGTGATTAAACAATAAACAAAAATGTTCTACTCTTATACGCTCGTCTTATATCACTTATTATTACACATTTGTTATTATTATTATTATTATTATTATATGTTTATTTGTGGTGTCCACTCACTATGATCACAGTGAGCCATTGTGCTTATTGTACCTGTAAAGGGCTGCACTCTGCAGTAAGAAGACTGCACATAGTAACGAGAGTGATTTAAATACTACTTAAACACGTTCCGAATTAGTTCGAGTATATACCTACTCTTATAAAGTATTTATAGTTCGTAAAATGAACGGATATTGAACTTTATAAATACAGTAAAAAAAAATTGAATTCAAAGTTATTTTATTAGTATTTTTATAGCTGTTATTATTACATAATACAATATAATGTTTATAAATATGATAATACTATTTATACTGGATGTACTGCTGTAGATATAATTAAGTATCATTAAATAGTGAATACAATTTTTTAAAAATCATTAAATTATTCGTTAAAATAGAATAAAATCAATTGAAAAACGTCATTAAAACAGACAATCAAACTACAACAGTATATTATTGAAGACAAGTATATTAAAATATATTATATTTTTATGTACATAATATGCCGCGTATGGTATCTAACAACTGAGACTTCACTGCAATCAAGAAATTACCTTCTTGTATGGATATTTCAGTTTTGTGAGTTTATTCTTTGTTTACTTATAGATCAAAAGAACATAATAATAATAATAAAAAATTACTTGAAACGATAACTCACAAACTCACAAATAATCTTCTCTGGGGCCATCACTACTAATAATTTATTTTTCTATTATCGTCTATTTGCGATTTTATGATATATCGGTAACTATTTTTTTTCTAAAACACATTATCTATATTACGAGTATATTAATAATTATAGTATAATATCATAATGTATTATCATTTTCATCAACTTAAACGTGAATAACTCATAATTACCAAAAACTGTGTTAATAGGTAAGTAGTATAAACACTTAAAAATTAGTTTAATTATTTTGAACATTTCAGTGTAGAAAATAATAAATTACAAGTCTAATATCTTAGTGTTTTATTATATAAAAATTATAATTAAAAAAGATCTTACGAATTTTGTCTAAATTATACATTTTTGAAATAAAAGGTTCAAAACATTTTGTAAACTAAATTATGTATTGAAAATTATATTATAAATATTTGGTGAAAACATAAAATATCTATGATTATTCAATTTCGAGTTAGGTTAAAAAAAACTTAATAAAGAATAAGAAAACATTTATGTGCCTAAACATAGATTCTTCTAGTGAATCCGAGCTGTATCGTATCTAGAATCCCATCACGCTCGATAGAACAAATTTCTTTAACCGTATAATCGCAATTTGAACTGAAAATATGAAGATATCTTATAAAAATTACCTTTACGAAACGGAATATATGAGTAAATTGTAATAAAACACTGTTTAACGACTTATCCGTTTTTTGTTATTGAATTATTATTATTTTTTGTACATTAAAATTATTAAAATTGTTAATCGTCCCAACAAATAGTAACGATTGCCGTTTGCCATAGACGATAGATATTATTATATGAAAAATTCATTGACCAAATACAGAATATTATACACCAGTGATGTCCGTCTACGACACCAACCTTTTTGTTCTGTGGTCCACTTTGGTAAACAATTATTTTCAAGTGGGCCACCAAATATAAAAGTATATATGAAGAATAATCTCAATCTTAATCTAATAATAACATTTGTAAGGGGCCCGCGAGATATACTTTAACATTGTTTAACAACTTGTACGTATATTGTTTGCTTATTATTATTTTTTTTTTTTTTCATTGTAATTATTATATAAATATTAATTTATTGCTATAATTGCAAATCATCTATAATGAATGGCAACGATTGAAATTCGCTATAAATAATAAATACGATAAATCCATAGACTTTATATAATTAAGTGTAATAGTTCATCAGATATTTTGAATATTAATTAATAACTAATTTTTTCAAAAACAAATCACTTATATTATATAGCGGTTTTACGACAACAATATTTTCATATATTTTTACAAACTGCTATCAACTTACAAGTCACTGCTGTAGACCAACCGGCGTGAATAAATTTGTGTTGTAAACAGTTTGAAAAAATTAATTACATATTTTGAAAATTTAACTGTGAATAGTATATAACAAGGGTGGCCAAACTACGGTTCGCGAACCGTATCCGGCTCCCGTTATAAACGTTTGTTGCTCGCATATCTCAATATATCATCTTATTTATTTTAATCATATTATATATATATCATAATTATACTTTATAACCTTATTTTTCCATTTTGGCTCTTCCATATTTATCAATATATTGGGTGGCTCACGAGTCTCTTCTCGCTGGCCACCCCTGGTATACAACACTACATGAAATGGTTAGGTTAGAATAATAGAACCAATTTATATTAAAGTTTATTATAGTTCTGTAATTAAAAAGATAATGAAATATTAATATTAATAATGATTTACTATTTTACTGATTTACATATTTCGCGATTCAAGCAAACATAAAATGTTGTCAGATTTTTAGTATGGACAAAATTGGTATATTAATGCATTGTTATATTTTGTCGATAATTATATACATAGGTAAATAAATATATAATATTTTAGCTCATCACAATTTACATACATTTAATAATGCAAAGTAGTCTCAGTACGTACTTTAATTATCGGTAAAACGCCTATTTCATGATTATTTATTCAAAATATTTAAGACTTTAGTGTTGATATATAGTAGTTATATATATATAAATAAATAAAATAAATATTTTTATAATTTTATTTTTTTATTAGAAAAATATAATAATTAATTATAAATGGGTATGCTTGATAAGTTATTTATATTTTTATTTTTTCAATAATGATTACCCAATATAATGTTTTGTTTAATGTCTATACGATCAAATTCTATGAATATGCAATTATACTTGATATTATATCGTATTATATTACCTACTTATTATAGCTAAAATACAATGTACGTTAAGACTACCTAACGAGTAACAGTTAGGTTCTAACCTATTAATTATATACTTATTTTGCATATTCCTATTAATTTATAATATACTTTATTATGATTATTATTATAGAATTCAGTAATATTGAGAAACATTTCCGACAATACAATTTATTAGTTACCTATTTAAAATGTATTATATAATATTATAATTAATTTAAGTAATATTTGATAATTTCAATTATTAAAAAAAAGTTACAAGATAATACATGTTAAATCAACAGTGTTTATACGGGAAAAAAATAACTTTATGTGACGATAAAATCAATTAACTTTAAGATAATATATATCATGGAAAAAATTGTAACTCATTAGGTTAGAAATTACTTTTAATTTTAAATAATAGGTAATTGGTTATGTAACTTAGTTAAAAGTAACTTAAATTTTAGCTCGTTAATGCGCAGCGTTAATCGAAGATAAATTTCTGTTCTTACATAATACTATATTCATTATTCATATAATCACAATTACCTAATATATATAATATATACCTATATATATATATATATATAAATGTGTGTGTGTATGAACGATTCGAAGAAATAGTGGAATTTTCAAAAATGTAAAGTTCATATTTAGAGGAAATTAGATATTTAAATATTTAGATATTTTTTTATTAATTTTAAAGCCTATATCTGTATGAAAAAAAAATTCTACCGGAGAATCAAATCAATATTTTATGAACATTTCAAATTTAAATCCTTACAAAATATTTGATATTTAAATGTATAATAATTATTTATCCTAAAACAATTTTTGATATTTTATTGTATTTAAAAAAAAATAGTAGTGGATACGTTCAATACCTTTTTAAATTACAATGTTGATATAGTACCTATACAGAAAAAATATTATATTAACTTCTTTAAAAATTATTCCATTTTAGAAATGCAACATTCCGTTTTTTTTAAGATTTTGTGAAGTGTTATTTATGAATATTTAATAATTTAATGCCATAAAATCGTACGAATATAGAACAATGTGAACAATCGTATCCTATCCAATATAATCATCAGGCGTTTTACGGAATATAAGAACTAGTATAACACGAATATTTTAAACATTTTAATTAGTAATGTAATGAAATATATTCTTGGTTTCTACTATCGAATGTTGTAATAGGCATTGAATTAAAATAATAGAGCAATTGTATATGACAACATTTCGTTAGGTTGCTACCATTATTAGCTGCAACAGAATACGTTTATGTTAATCGTGTGCAAATTCCTCGTTAATGTGATATAAACGATCGTATTGTGGACAATTTCTTTTTCCAGTTACTAAATTTCGTGGGGGTCTTGAAAACTACTGTTACGTGTGTTGTGATTTCAAATTGACGCCTTTAAGGCCTACCTATTTCCTATATATAAGCTTAAAGATAATATTTAAAAGGCACACTTCATTTGGCACTCATTCGAACATCCTTTACTCAAACGCGCCTCTACGACAGCCAAGGCTCCTAACAAAGTCGATTATTAGGTACAATTGCCGGAACCATAATCATGTTCAAGTGAGTTTTGTTTGTTTTAAATAATTATAAAATATAATATAATCATAACTATAATATGACGTACCAGCATTGCCATTACGACCTAGAATAAGATTTAAATTGGATGTTTTTGGAATTTTTTACAAATAAAAAACTAAAACTTATATGATGAACTTCAAATTAGAGATCATATTAAAACTCTGATAATATATTTGCATAGTTAACTACTAATATCGTTCACCACTAAAATGTCGCTTAAAACGTTCGATATATTTCCAAATCATATAATATTTTATGTACATAATATACTTCAATTATTGTTATGATTATTTATTATTACTTTTGTTGTTATATTAGCACGAGTATATAATGCGTGTTAAAAATATTATTATTATACAACTTTTAAAAATTGAAGTAACTATATCTACAAAATGTTGTTTTATAACACAGTTATTTAACTAAAATTGTAATGTAGGTTTTATGTGATTATGTAGGTAATTTCAGATTTAAGTAATCGAGTATTAGCTCTGGTGTGATGGGCTTACTTTTTTTTTTCATGTGATATCGAAACGAATTCTACTCACAAAATTTATTTTAAAAGCGTACATTATCTAATTAAATCTCAACAACATAAACAGTAAACACTTATTTAGCTAAATTAAAACTAGCTCTCTAATTTCTAGAATTACATATTCTATGATCTTTATATTATTCTATTATTTCAAATGGCTGATCATATTATTAAAAGTCTTTGATACATTGATACTTTTTATATTCATATGTTAATTCTATCGATCTTATAAATATAAATCAATTGATAATATTTATTGATGATGTATTGATATTACATATTAAATAATATGTTGTTTTACACTTAATTAAGTAAATTCAGCTTAATTTAAAATTTGTTTTTTTTTTTTTTTAATTGTTACATTTTTTTTCATTTAAGAGGACAGACTCCATCTTACACACGTATGACATGGTAAATTTTCGTTCACTAGTTTCAATAGCGTGCTTGTAGTTTTAATATTACAGTGAATTGACCTATTATAAGAATATTATCTGTGTTCTCACGTTGGTTTTTTACGATATTTTAATACGTCACTATTATTTATAGTTTAATTATATTATTGTTTTTTTTTTCGTTTTAAATTATAATTATCTATTGTATCCCTCCTAACAATAAAAAAAAAAAAAAAATACGAAATTACGAATAATAAAATAATTCATAATCAATGCGTCCTCGCAGGTACACGGCCACGTTTTTGATCGCGGCGATGGCCGCGTCGGCTTCGCTGGCCGTCAGCATACCGGCGGAACACCGGCCACAGGAACCGGCTGCGGAGCCCAGCAACGTGGTGGTGCACAAGAAACACATCAAACCCGACAAGATCGTGTTCGTGTCGGAGGTGTCGTCGTCGCACGGCGAGGGCGAGGGCGAGAGCGGTGGCGGCGGCAGTGGCCTACTGGAATTGGGTACGTCCGGACTGCTCGAGGCGTTGAGCGCGCCGAAGAAGATCATCGGCGCCGTCGCCGGTTTCGTGATCGGCAAACTCAAGTCGTTGGATCTCAAGAAGCTCGTCAAGATCGCGCTGTTAGCCGCTCTGGTGACCGTGCTCGGCGCCGTGGCCGCCGTGGCCGTGGCCGGACTCGTGTCCATCGTGTCGGCGGTGTGCGCGGTGCTGCCGTACCTGAGATTCGTGTTCGGTGGCCACCACCAGCAGCAGGGCGAGTCCGCGTCCGAGTCGCAGGTCGACCTGGTCAGCGAGTTCATGATGAGTGCATTGGAAAAGTACGACGTCAAGCGCAAGGCGTGAGTCCAGGGCCGCCGCCGCGCCGCCGAAAACGCTCAACAGTTGTCACGGCAATAATACGGTTAACATATTTTTATTTATTGTGCACCTAACACGCCGATATCGTTAGACTTGTACTGTATTTTATAATTATATATACATTATACGCGCTGTGCACTGTGTTATGTAGTATTGCTGACAATAATAAACTAAACATAATTATAATCAACTCTTATATTCAATGAATAAAGCATTCTCGTGTTACGCGTGTATGATAATATTGTGTTACGAAAATAGTAATAATATGTTACAATGATGCTTACCGCTAAAGCGCGGCTGGCTCACATCGATAATCGCCTGACGCGATACGCACACGTTCACTATAACACGTTCGCGGTAAATACTGGATTCGTGTTGTTATTGGAGATATAAAACGGTCGCGTAAATGGGTAGTAGTGGTTTACAATTATTTTACAAATAATTAAACATAATAGCAAATTATTAATTCAGTAAAAATGTGATCATTGATCAATAAAAAATGCTTTATTAAGATATTTCATTACCACACGGAACATAATATAAGCTTGAAAAATAAAACTAAAATTATTTTGACCATTGTCAAGTTCATATTTCTACTTGTTACAAAGTTCAATCAGTAAAAAAGTAAATAAAAATGTTGAGGTTATTGGTAAACATTAAGAGTTTAAGAACATAAAAAATATTAGAAAAAATTATTTTGTCTCATTTAACACCTTCTGTTTTTTGTATATTTTTCATTTGAGAATTAATTACTATAAATAACGTTGGCTTCTGTATAATAAGTATCTGAGTATATTGTTTTAAACTATTTGTGTTTAAAATTAATTATTGTATTTATTAACTAATTTAGTACAGTATATCAACGTATTTAATAATGGTAAATTGAAAAAAGAAAAACACTATAAATATAATTATAACAATTTAATGAGTTAATAGTTTTTGTTATTAATATATATCTTTGTTAAAATACTCATAATACATAACATTATATGTATATTATTGTACAAAGCCATTGATAACAACGGACATTTAATAAATTGTAATGTTTTTATTTAACAAATTTTGTAAACAATAAAATATACGAATCTACTTAATTAATTGTATATAAAACCAAAAGTAGTTATTGTTAAACTGTATTAATAATGTGTATGCTCAAAACGATTTAGAAAATAGGTTATTCCTCAAATTTTTTTAAATATCTTAATGAAAGTATTAATTATTCTTGTAATAATCAATATTTGATGTCGAAAATTTTTTCGTTGGTAATATTTTCTAAATTTCTATGAATAATGAAAGGTACAGCAAGTCATTGTGTAATAAAATGCGTTTATTAATTATAATTATTTGACTTACTAATTTTTAATTTCTATTTAATAAATTACAAGGTTTTGTTGTCACACCATTAAAACCATCTAGAATAGCGTTGAACGCAGGATAAGGGGTTTCACATTGACAACAATTATGAGCATCATCATAATCAATATAACGAACCATAAACCCAACTCCATTATCTGCCGAAAATTTACCCTAAACATAAACAAATTAATAGAAATACGTACATTTTCTTAACCATAAAATATTACTTTTTCATTATATGATGATGTAGTATCTGCACACCAATCACATGACATTTGTGGCTCAATACACATCTACGAATATAAATATTCTATTTTATAATGTTATGTTTCTTTAAATCAATTTATATAGAAGGAATAAACATATATTTCTCAAATAAAAGTACCTAGCTCCTTTCTGAAAACCTCAAACATTTTTAAAATTTAAAAGTTTTTATTATCATTCTCTTGTGGGATATTGATGATCATTTTAACAACTCAAGTTTATTGGATAAATAATAACCGATTATTATAAACTATTTAATTAATATTTTTTTGTTTACCATTTCATTATTTACTTCGCATACAGTAAGAGTCTCCTCAATTGATATCGGGTTCGTTTTAAATTTAAAATATATTTTTTCATTTGGAAAACATGCTTTTTGTAAGACAGCTTTTAATTTATCCTAGAAAATTAGAATAAATTACAAGATAAATATTTGCTCTTAATTAACAATCATACCAATGTATAATTTGCATTTCCACTCATTGGAACTGTTCCGGTATTTCGTAGTTCATCATAGCAGGGGTTAAAAAATTCCAGAGACACAACGTAAAAATCAATAACGGAATTAATTTCGTTGATATTTAACCCTTTTAAAATATTTAAAATAAAAATTATTTGATTAATTTATAAACGAGACATTAATCCAATAAATAATTTGTTGAATTGTATTATACAGAATGTACCGTTACGATTTAACTATTGTAAATTCCTAACAGGAAATTATAATGGAGATATTATTATAACTATGGATTTTTAATAAAATTCAAGGGAACAATTATTTCATGTTTTAATTTATATTGCCAAAGTTATATTGTATTACCAAAATATAAATAACATATTTTTTATTTAACGATTTTCAAACAAATTGATGATTGCCATTTTGTAAAGTTAATTTTATTAAAAATATTGACGTTTCAACGTTTTAATTTCTTTAATCTTCTGATATTTAATATTTTTAAAAAAACTACGAATTATTTAAAATCACCTGGTTTTACTAAACACAAAGTAAACAATATAAATTTATTTTATCTCTTGATTATAATAAAACCTTTGTCCAAATAAGAAGTTTATTTCAAGAATAACATAACTATATTTAATATTGTATGTAACATGTGACATTTTACATAATTATTATTTATTTTTATTTAATATTTAAACAATATTGAAGAAAATAAGTTAATTACAAGCTACGTTGAAACATATGCTGACCGTTGAATGACCAATGAATACTATAAAATGGCTATCATCAATTTGTTTTAAATTAATTAAAGAAAAAATATGTATCTTTAATCGTTTTCACCAAAACATTAAAATAAATTAAAACGTGAAATATGTGTAGTTCTTGTTCTCGTAAATCGTATTAAATAACTAGAATTACGATATCTCTATTATTTCAGGAGATATCGCAAGGACAAATCCTTATGGGACATCCTTTATATTTTGTATTTTATAAATACTATGAATACCCAAATGGAAATCAAAATACTCAATATTCAATTAGCCAAAACAGATAAATAATATAAATATATTCACATTTCAAGTTAAGATATGTATATTGATCTATTAAAAGGTTTGCGCGTAAATCAAGGCCAACCACCAACTCTGGAAAAGTCTGTTTCATCAACTCGAGATATTTTTTAAAATTTTCCTGTAACCCCGGAATTTCCTTGGAATCCTCCTATAACGATCAAATGGTAATCATTTAGTAAATATTATTATATCATGTTATAAATTTTAATATATCACAAAAATGGTCTATATTTCTTCATAAAATTACAACATAGGTATATAGGGTTTGAAAAAAATAAAACGTAAAAATCACAATGATGATAATTTGTGAAAAGGCAATATACACCTAACAATTTTTATTTTATATACATAAATATGTTAACCATTGAACTGAAACAGGTTAGTTTTATAATATTATAATTGATAATCATTATGATATTAATAAACATTAATCAAAATATTGATACGATGAACTATTAATTAATGCACGATAAAATAAAGTAATTAATAATTCCAAATAAAATAATTTAAAATAACTTAAAATCTAAGTCTAATTTATATAAACTAATTATTATATTTTACGATTAATTTCATTATATATGTTAGTTAAGGTCCAAGTAAAACTGTAAAATTTATATTAGTTACATTATTAAAAATTATTCATATTTTAACAGCAATTAAATTAATTTTCTTGAAGAAGCTAAAATAAAATCGTAAACAGACCTCATTATTCTTTAAAAATTAAAAGTAATTAAGTACTTACACCGTACTGTAAACCTGCAAGTATGATACCAGTAATCTTTGGATGTTTTTTGAAAAAACCCTTTAAGGCTTCCATTTCATCGTACGAGTTGTTTCCTTTGTTAGACGAACTACTAGCAAGCACTGTACTCCATTCTTCTTGGGTCTCGTGTATGTAGTATATGAATACAGGCTTACCACTTTTCAGCATATCGTCTAAAAGTTCTATAAAAATTAAACAACACATATAAGTAGGTAGATCATGTATTATAATCTTTAATATTAAATTCAGTATATTTTAATTTATAAAATATAATATCTTATTAATAATTAAATTTATTACATCTTAGTCTGGTCAAACGTATATTTTAATTATTATAATTATAAAATCTATTGTTAAACGAATTGTGATAAACTAAATAGGTATGATATTGTGAAACACTACAGTTTCAGTCATAGTTCATAATATTTATCAATCCGTCAGAAGAACTGGTGTAATTATTATGCGAAAATCCATCAATTGTGGAACAAAATATCATCAAGTACTTTATCATAATACGAATATATTTATATTCATATTACTTTGATAATTTAAAAAAAAATACATTGGTATTGTTATTAATTAACTTTCAACAATATAGAGAATATTTTAATTTTAGAAAGTAAATATTTTTGAATCGTTATTAGCTATATACTTGTATCTTTAAATTAACTTTAGTTAATTTATAACTTTTCGGTGTTCCACGAAAGCTTTTCATTAATCCAGACTTGGTTATGGTTATTAAAGAACTATTTCAATACTTTGTTTCATTTCAGGCATTTGACATTGAATCTAGTGTCTACGTACTTATATGATGTTGAGAACAACTTGTCTAATTTTCATACAATCAATTCGAAAATAAAAGTTTAATTAATTATACATTTTAAACGTCCTAAATATTTATATTTTTGTAACAATATATTATAATATGTATATGGACTTTAATAATTATATAAAGTAATATAATAATATTATAATATTACTAAAATCGCTTTTTTCATCGATATCAGTAGCATTGTATTTTAAATCCATATAAACTGCCGTATAAATTAGAGATGTGCACTTCTCAGGTATGTCTGTAATGAGGACATCAGAGAGACCACAATCAGCATCAGTTCGTCCACCAAAAAAACAACATGACGATTTTCCAGGACCTGAAAATCGAACAAAAATACATACTTTTATATTTTTTTAATTTTGTATAAACAAAGTTATCCATAACTATCCAAAATATATGTAATTTTTGTTGCTTTAGGTATACCTAAATTCACAGTTAATAATCTGTTAGTGACGGTGTAAATATCACTTAATGAACAAAATTAATAGGCAATCCAAGTTTTGTTAATTTGATTCAGAACGAAGTATGTTTCGGTTAAATTTAATGGTTCTATATAGCATTTGTTTTAGGTGTACTTCCATTTAGGAATGTAATATGTTAATTTTGAAAACACGGATTTTTTATTCGTCCGTGTAAATAAAAGATCCTTATTCAGATAATTGTTAAATTAATTTCACAAAAGCTATTTTGAAAACCAATGTATGTTTACGACTATCGGAATTCGGTCCGCAATTGGACAAACACCGGCCTAAACTAAGATTACGAAAATCATTTGACTTAAAAATATTATTACAGATGGGTTCTCTGTCGTATCAAATAGTTCTTTGTTATTCTTCCATTTTTTTCTGATTCTCTATTGATTCATCGATAATAAATCTAATTTTAAAAAAAATGCTTTCCATACCTTCTTTATGTTCTTGGTCATGTACAATATTTTGTTTTGCATCTTAAGCATTTTGCTAGTGCATAAAATGCTTTTTAATAATTCGAACGTTTTCTTTGAAAAGTCATTGTTATTATCTCAATATTTGATTTCAAAATTGCAAATATCTTAAGTCACTAAAATTAAAATATGTATTTAAAAGGAAAACCTTACCTTTGGAATCTTGAGATTTAATACGCACACTTAAGATAAGAATGATATTAATTAAAAGTAACAAATGATAATGATGCATTTTTATGAATTTTGTATTATCTGCAGATTTAATACATCATTCACACACGAGGGGTGAACGAGGAGTTATTATTTTTTATTCGGTTTGACCATAAAACACTAATCTATAATAATATATACCATTCGTATATATAAACTATCTTTTTTGAAAATAATTTGTTTTGGATTAATTAATCTACATATTATTCTCAGTATGTTTGTATAAGAAAACGTATATACACAATGATGAATCCCAAATTTGTGTTACAATATTTACATAAATACATACATATAATATGTATATAATTTTTTTTAAATTAAAATTGACAGTTAACACATTTTTTATCTAAAAAACAGTGAAAAATATTGAAAAGACAAACATATGTTTCGATTAATAATGAAAAAAAATACCATAAAATGTCACAATAATATGCTCCATAAATTCAATATGAAAATATAATTTTTAAATTTATGAGTTTTTTGTTTTTTATATAATTAGTACCCATAATTGGATTAATCACAAATATAAAATTCTTAGTGGTGCGATGAATGTGTTGATATTATAATGATATGTTTTTTTTTTAATGAGAGATAAGTTTTTGATAAAATGCTTCGATTTTCAAAAAGAATAATAGTATTCGGATACTTATTCGGATCTAATTTGTATTTAAGAGAGATTAAACTTCAAGTTCTAAATACTTATTCATATAATCGAGAAAAACAAACAAAAAAAATTAGAGATAATCGAGAAATTTTAGAAAAACATTGTTTTTGTTTTTTTTTTTTTTTTTGATATAACTCAAAAATAAATAATCATAGATAATTGCAAGTTTCATCAAATGTATATTTTATTAACCATCAAACTTTCAAAATATTTTGACTATTTTTAAACTTAAGGAATTTTCGTTCGTTTTTTTTACTTGTTTTATCTTTTTTAATAAATTTTTATTAAAAATTATTTGGTTCGTAGAAATGCTTAAAAATTTAATACAATGTACATCACATGTTGTTAATTTTTTCTCAATTAAAAATATAGAAAGTTTTTAATTGCAGTATTATTTTATTATTGCTTAGTGTTAGAATTTTGACAAAATTGCAAAAGTTAGTGAATTATTATTTGTAATTATAGGTTAGTTTAGGTTACGCAATTAATATAACTGGAAAAAAATATTTTTATATTGTTTATGTTCTAAAAAAAAATAACATTACCATAAAATGTCGGATAATAAGCTTAATAATTTTTTATAAAATTATTATTTCCAAATTAATGAGTTCACACTTTTTAATAAAGTGTCTTTGGAATACTTACATATAATATTATATTTATAATGAAATACAGGTTTTTTGATAAAAATATATTATTTTTAATTAACGGTTAGCACAAAATGAAGTCTACGAATAAATTTACTAAATTTATTAAATCATTATTATATAGTATTATTACTTATTCTAAGACCGTAATGAAAGGAAAAATACGAAAATAAATTATAGGCAGGGATCACCAATTCATTAAATGTCTTGATGAAGTTATTAATATTTATTACAATTACGAATGTGATTTTCAATAATATTTTGTTATCGAAGAATGAATAAAAGGTTAGTACAGGTATTTATGATAGAATTATGTATATTTATTCTAAGTATTTTACTTTAAAATTGCAACACTTCTAGATACTTGTAAATTTTAACAAAGCTAATTTTTTAATGTTTATTAAATACTTTACAGGTTTTCGTTAAAATACCATAAAAACCATTGAGAATATTATTGAACAAAGGGTATGGTTTTTCACAATTACAGCAATTGAAAGGGTCAGTGAAATCAATATAATGTACCATATATAAATTCAGCTCCATTCTTTTGCAAAAATCTTTCATAAACATATACAGATTGCTTATGCAATTATATTTTATGTGTTTTTGACTTAAATGCAGCGAAAACTGTCTTTATAATGATTAATAATTTTTAATAAATCAAGTCAACATTATGCTATTACGATTATCAATGGATATAATACTATTGTAAATATTATAATAATTTAAATCGTTTTAATTTTTTCATTTGCAATTGTATTTTATATTAGTTCAATTGTCTAAGGAAAATTAAGATCATATAGCTGGTCGTTAATAATATCTATAACGGCTAACAGATATATTGTGTATAGTTCATAATAATTATTATATAGATAGGTATTTATCTGGTAGTCTGATGTTCAACGTTCATCAAAGTATGGTGACCTTGTCGTCAGAGATAAAATCCGAACACATTGCACACGAGGTCGCGTGGTTATACCGAACTGGTAACACTTTTAAGGTAAAGGCAAACGCCAATTTAATTGAGACCTCAACAGACCTGCATACTATGTGACCGATCACCGACGATTGAATGATTATATTATTAACCAAACGTGAGATGTGACAAAAATCGAGTCTCGAATTCAGCGAAACATGCGGTCGGAGCTACGTCGACACACCCGGTGAAGACAAGACAATGAGCAATATATGATTATAATATAATCGATGACTCCAAACAGAGGACCACTTCCGGTTTAAACACAACGACGAAGCGGACTAAAAATAAACTACATATACAATATCAAAATATGCTTAAACTTTACTACTACAAATTATGCGGACGACTTAGTGCCACTGATAGAAAACGACCACAACTCCGTGCATTGAAACATCGCAAACCCGAGTTATTTTAATTTTTAATATATTATTCAGTGGTGCAGTGTGCGTAAATGCTGTGCATACGTTTAAAAAAAAATTTTTTTTTTTATTATTATTACATTACATATCAATTTGTGATATCATATATTTAATTCTATAGATCATCTTCATAGTTCATGGGGATTGATCCGAAATACCAAGGCAACGCCACGCGTAATAAATTACTATACTTTTGTGGGCTCCATAACGCAATAATAATTATTAATTATATTATATTACCATATTTTATTGTACCTACCGTGTTTATTATATATGCAGTATGTGTGATTGCATACGTACACACTGACGATAATTTATATATTTTTATATAGACGATATCGATAACAAAACAAAAGACACTCTTATAGATCGTTGTGGTCGTGTACCTACTCTTCACGTATATGCGTGATCAGTATTGCATAACCAATATAAATTTGCATGTTATTCAAGTCCCGTGCTAAAAAATATTTATTGGGGAAGGGCGTATAAATATATGAATTTGCCATCTATACTCTAAAATTTAAAAAAATTTCGCAATTGCTGTCTCTGTCAACTGTCTCACACACAAGTAGCATGGAAAATTTTGCTTTCAGAATAATTCAATAATCAAAATAATCCATTTAATTTAGGTATGTCGCTGATCAGCAGTAGGCAGACAGTATAATCTATAAATACAAGTATCAATTATCGAATCAAATATTTCATATTTTATATTAATATTTTTGATTACCTATTTTGCTATATTTGAAGTTGTTATTATCTATTATAGTTGATATTATAATAAATAGTATTTGAATACACATATATTGTTAAAAAACATAATAAAATCATAATTGCCGACTTGTCGACTACTATGTCAAAATTACAGATTTGCCAACTAATTGTAGTACAAGTACACAGTAATTACAGTAAATCACTAAAAATCTACTATACAACAGATTAGTACCAAACTTTTATTTATTATTTTAAAAAAACACGTATTAAAAAAAAGCTCATATTTTAAATGTTGTGATTGCATATATACTGCTACGATAAAAATACTATGCTAATCAAAGATAATAAATGATTATAGTAAACTATTATTAATAATGTCTGATAAATGGAGGTAGAGTATAATTTAAACACGGAGTGTGACAGGAATATCATTTTTTATTATTATAGACCATAAAATACACTTCTATAATAAGCTCTTGTGTATTCTGACAATAATGTGTTTTTAACTAATTATTTCTAAATAGTATTTATTGGTAGTATAATATTTGTTTAATTAAAACTATTTATTCAAAGAATATCAAATGTGTGTAAAACAATTTTGAACGTAAATATATAATGTAAACATGGTGATTCCTTTATAATTATACACTCATTATTTCGTTAAGTATTGGCTTTTTAATTTTTTTTGTATTTCAAAACATTTTGTATCATGCTTTTCTCAAACTGTAGGGAATATTTATTTTTTCACCCTTTTATTTAATAGTGAAACCATTATCAACTTTTGATTTTAAAATGATAACTTATATTTAAAATGTGTTAAAATAGTAGGTCGAATTTTTTAAGAATTATAACGTTAAAAATTTAATTTTTCATTGAACTGTTACTGAGTTATAACCTGTTCAAAGCTGAGTGGTTAGTGGTTTTTAGGCGTTCGTAATTAATAAATGGTTAAAAGGCGTACTTAATGTTTATAATACTGCTACTACTACTACTATTACTATTACTTTTTAACATCTATTTAATAAATTATAAGTTTTTCTTGTCACATCATTAAAACTATCTAGAATAGCGATGAACGCAAGATAAGAGGTTTAACATTGACAACAAGTATCGGGATCATCATAATCAATATAACAAACTATAAATAAAACTAATATTATCTGCCAAAAATCTACCCTAAACATAAACAACTTAATAGAAATACATACATTTTGTTTACCATGAAATATTACTCGTTTATTATATGACAATGCACTATCTGCAAACCAATCACAAGATTCTTTACACATCTATATAAATATTAATTTTTTTCTACTTAATATCTATGAATTAAATCTCATTTTATGGATGGCTCGCATTAGTCTATTTTTTATTTTATTTTTTATAAATACCATTTATATTTATAGGTTATTATTCTCTTATGGGATGTTGATAATCATTTAAATAATCCAAGATTAATGAATAAATAATAAATCATTTATTAATTTATGTTTAATTTGTATACTTTTCATTATTAACTTCACAGATAGTAAATGTCTCATTGATTGTTATCGGGTTCGATTTCAATTTAATATATATTTTTTCATCCTGTAAACATGTTTCATGTAAGATCTTTTAATTTATCATTAAAAATAAAAGGAATTACAAGATCAACATTTTCCGATGCTTGTTAATTATACCAACGTCCGATTTAAGATGATAAAACAAATCATAATAATATTAGAAAAAAAAACAGAACATATATAATAATATGTTATTAATTTTCGATTAATAATGTATTGGGTCCCTCCTAATAATGCTATTAATACGAGTAAAACCAAAGAAAAGACGTCGCGTAATATTAAGGGGCCATTGGACCATGTTTTTATATCAAAAGTTATTGAAAAACCTAAAATTTAATACATAAATAAATTAAAAAATATTTTTTGAAAAATGTTTGAATGTTAAATTTCAGGATGAAGGTAGTGGTGCCGAAACAGTATACGCGTAAAATAACTGGTAATTTTCGATATTTTTTTTTATTATATTCGGCTTCGTCACATTTTGACGGCATTCGTTACTTTTTGACTATTTCGCCGTAAAAAACTAATTTTACGTAATATATTGTAATTCGATCGTTCGGAAAGCTTCCAAAAACTTTATATAGTTCACAAGGGACCATCGGAACATGTTTTTATATCAAAAATTCTTGAAAAACTTAAAATTTAGGACCTAACTACACTAAAAACCATTTTTTTGAAAAAACCTAATATGCTAAAATTCTGTATAAAAGAATTATTTTTCGACTCCGAAACATTAGAAGAATTGTTGGTAGTAATACTGTTACTGAATATGTTCAAAAAAACGGGAAAATTTGTACAATATGCTTAGAAATTTTTTACAATACTTTATACAAAGTGACAAATTGATTCTGAAGAATTTAATGAACATTGTAAAAAATATATATATAAAAATAACAAGCAATATCCATAATTTAGTATGATATTACTAAAATTGACAGACTCTATGAAATCAGAATAAACGTAAACCGAAGGAGCGAAGTATATATTAAAAACGTGCACGTATATGGTAAATCTGTTATTAAAAGTCAAACTTTCAAAGTTTACGGAAAGAGCAAATAATTAATATGGAAAAGTGGGAGTGTAAACAGAAACAAATTTTGTCTTAATAAATTATGATGGACTATAGAGACATGAATTTTTATATTAAAAAATAATTGTATATTAACACTGATTAGGAATACAGTACATAATTTAAAAAAAAAAAAATATTTTTGAACTATAATATTTAGCCAACACTTAAAAATATAAAAAAGATAATTTACTTGTAGTATTAATCACACTTCAAAAATACCATACACACAAAAAAGCATATTTATGTTTTTATAATATATAATATGTAAACTCAATGGCATAACATATTGTTGGACTAAGTAAATTGAAGTAAATAACAACTCAATATCATATTTTAAAACCTTTTATGTAGAGGGCTATCTATTTTTACGAATTTTTCGTGAAATGCACATTTTATATTGTTTTAATACTATTTATTTATTTTTTCTATTTATTAATTAATTTAATACACTGAACTTTCTATTTATTTAACAATATTAAAATCTTCGAAAAAAAAATCACTATAAGGTATCAGAATTTTAATAAATTTTTGATACATAAATATAATTATACCAATTCAATGAGTTAATAATTTTTGTTATTATTATATATCTTTTTTAGAATACTCATAATATATCATATTATATTTATATTATTGTACAAGGTCATTAATAAAAACAGACATTTAGTAAATTGTAATATTTTTATTTTACAAATTTTGTGAACAATAAAAGATACGAATTAATTAATTAAATGTATATAAAACTGAAATAAAAATAAAAATGCTCAGAACGATTTAGATGATAGGTAGTTCTTCCAATTTTTTTAAATATCTCAATGAAAGTATTAATTATTCTTGTAATAATCAATATTTGAGGTCGTACATTTTTTCGTTGGTAATATTTTCTAAATTTCTATGAATAATGAATGAACGGTTCAGCACGTAATTGTGTAATAAAAAGTGTTTAATAATTACAATTATTTGACTTACTAATTTTTAATTTCTATTTAATAAATTACAAGGTTTTGTTGTCACACCATTAAAACCATCTAGAATAGCGTTGAACGCAGGATAAGGGGTTTCACATTGACAACAATTATGTGCATCATCATAATCAATATAACGTACCATAAACCCAACTCCATTATCTGCCGAAAATTTACCCTAAACATAAACAAATTAATAGAAATACGTACATTTTCTTAACCATAATATATTACTTTTTCATTATATGATGATGTAGTATCTGAACACCAATCACATGCCGTTTGTGGCTCAGTACACATCTACGAATATAAATATTCTATTTTTAAATGCTTCATTTTAAAATGTTTTGTTACTTTAAATCAATTTATATAGAAGGGATAAACATATATTTAAAGATTAGTATATTGGTAATTGTGGAGTGTCATGATATATATTAATTTCTATACGATAATTAAATATAATTTGATGGATTACTCACATCCATTAAAAGATTTAAAAGAGAATGACTCATCCCTACCCGCCCTCTTAGCTTGTGTACATTTGAAGTACGATACTAAAATTAAAAATCATCTTAGACATCAAAACATAAAATATATCATGCATAGGTATAAACTTTTAAGTGTATTTCCCATAAATTTACTTTTCACCCAGTTATAGACGGATAAATATTAAATATGTATATATATTATGCAAAATATTTTCATTAATAATATAACATTAAACATATAACTGTTATCTTCTAAAATAAATATAGTACTTTTCTGAAAACCTCAAAACATTTTTAAAATTTATAAGTTTTTATTATCATTCACTTGTGGGATATTGATGATCATTTTAACAACTCAAGTTTTTTGGATAAATAATAACTGTTTATTATAAATTATTTAATTCAAATTTTTTGTATACCTCTTCATTAATTACTTGACAACCAGTAAGTGTGTCATCAATTGATATCGGGTTCGTTATAAATTTAAAATATATTTTTTCATTTGGAAAACATGTTTTATGTAAGACAGCTTTTAGTTGTTCCTAGAAAATTAGAATGAATTACAAGATAAATATTTGCTCTTAATTAACAATCATACCAATGTATAATTTGCATTTCCACTCATTGGAGTTGTTCCGGTATTTCGTAGTTCATCATAGCAGGGGTTAAAATATTCCAGAGACACAACGTAAAAATCAATAACGGAATTAATTTCGTTGATATTCAACCCTTTTGAAAATAATAAAAACAAAAATTGTTCAATTAATTTATAAACGAGACATTAATCCAATAAATAATTTTGTTGAATTGTATTATACAGAATGTCCCGTTACGATTTATCTATTGTAAATTCCTAACAGGAAATTATAATGGAGATATTATAATTATGGATTTTTAATAAAATTCAAGGGAACAATTATTTTATGTTTTAATTTATATTGCCAAAATTATATTGATTTACCAAAACATAAATAACTTTTTTTTTATTTAATGATTTTCAAACAAATTGATGATTGCCATTTTGTAAAGTTAATTTTATTAAAAATATTGACGTTTCAACGTTTTAATTTCTTTAATCTTCTGATATTTAATATTTTTAAAAAAACTACGAATTATTTAAAATCACCTGGTTTTACTAAACACAAAGTAAACAATATAAATTTATTTTATCTCTTGATTATAATAAAACCTTTGTCCAAATAAGAAGTTTATTTCAAGAATAACATAACTATATTTAATATTGTATGTAACATGTGACATTTTGCATAATTATTAATTATTTTTATTTAATAATTTAACAACATTGAAGAAAATAAGTTAATTACAAGCTATATTGAAACGTATGCTGACCGTTAAATGACCAATGAATACTATAAAATGGCTATCATCAATTTGTTTTAAATGAATTAAAGAAAAAATATGTATCTTTTATCGTTTTCACCAAAACATTAAAATAAATTAAAACGTGAAATATGTGTAGTTCTTGTTCTCGTAAATCGTATTAAATAACTAGAATTACGATATCTCTATTATTTCAGGAGATATCGCAAGGACAAATCCTTATGGGACATCCTTTATATTTTATATTTTATAAATACTTTGAATACCCAAATGGAAATCAAAATACTCAATTTTCAATTAGCCAAAACAGATAAATAATATAAATATATTCACATTTCAACTTGAGATATGTATATTGATCTATTAAAAGGTTTGCGCCTAAATCAAGGCCAACTACCAACTCTGGAAAAGTCTGTTTCATCAACTCGAGATATTTTTTAAAATTTTCCTGTAACCCCGGAATTTCCTTGGAATCCTCCTATAAAGACTAATTGGTAATCATTTAGTAAATATTATTAAATAATTTTAGACATTTTAATATATCAGAAAAATGGTCTAAATTTATTCATAAAATTACAACATAAGTGTATAAAGTTTGAGAAAAAAAAAACGTAAAAACTTCAATGGTCATAATTCTTGAAAGGGTAATTTATTAAATGATAGGTACTCTATAAACCTAATAATTTTTGATTTATAATACAACAATTTCAAAACCAATTAAATTTATTTACTTAAAGATGGTAAAATAAAATTTTTAGTAGACGTCGTTATTTGTTTAAAAATTAAAAGTAATTAAGTACTTACAGTATACTGTAAACCTACAAGTATGATACCAGTAATCTTTGGATGTTTTTTGAAAAAACCTTTTAAGGCTTCCATTTCATCGTACGAGTTGTTTCCTTTGTTAGACGAACTACTAGCAAGCACTGTACTCCATTCTTCTTGGGTCTCGTGTATGTAGTATATGAATACAGGCTTACCACTTTTCAGCATATCGTCTAAAAGTTCTATAAAAATTAAACAACACATATAAATAGGTAGATCATGTATTATAATCTTTAGTATTAATTACATTATATTTTTATTTATAAAATGTAATATCTTTTTAATAATTAAATTTATTACATCTTAGTCTGGTCAAACGTATATTTTAATTTTTATAATTATAAATTTTATTGTTAAACGAATTATGATAAACTAAATAGATACAAGCTGATACATTATAGTTTACGTCATAGTTCATAGTCTTTACCCATCCATCAGAAAAACCGGTGTAATTATTATGTGAAAATCCATCAAAAATGGAACAAAATATCATTAAAGTACTTTATCATAATACGAATATATTTATATTTATATTACTTTGATAATTTAAAAAAAAATACATTGGTATTGTTATTAACTAACTTTCAATTATGTTGAGTAATTTAATTTTAGAAAGTAAATATTTATGAATCGTTATTTGGTATACACTTCTTCCTTTAGATTAACTCTAGTTAATGTATAACATTTCGGTGTTCCACGAAAGCTTTTCATTAATCCACATTTGGTTATGTTTAATACAGAACTATTTTAATACTTACTTTAATTTCAGGCTACATAAATTTGACATTGTATCTAGTGTCTACGTACTTATATGATTTTGAGAATAACTTGTCTAATTTTCATACAATAAATTCGAAAATAAAAGTTTAATTTATTATACATTTTACACGTCGTAAATATTTATATTTTTGTAACAATATATTATAATATGTATATGAACATTAATAATGATATAGAGTAATATAATAATATTATAATATTACTAAAATCGCTTTCTTCATAGGTATCAGTAGCATTGTATTTTAAATCCATATAAACTGCCGTATAAATTAGAGATGTGCACTTCTCAGGTATGTCTGTAATGAGAACATCAGAGAGACCACAACCAGTAGTTCGTCCACCAAAAAAACAACATGACGACTTTCCAGGACCTAAAAATCAAACAAAAATACATACATTTATATTTTTTAAATTTTGTATACACAAAGTTATCCATAACTATCCAATATATATGCAGTTTATATTAGTTTAGGTATACCTTAATTCACAGTTAATAATCTGTTAGTGACAGTGTAACTATTACACAAAATAAATAGGAAACCCACAATTTGCTGATTTGATACAGCACCAAGTATATTTCAGTTAAATTTAATAATTCTATAAAGAATATATTTTAGGTGTACTTCCATTGAGGAATGTAATATGTTAATTTCGAAAACACGCATTTTTTATTCGTCCGTGTAAATAAAAGATCCTTATTCAGATAATTGTTAAATTAATTTCACAAAAGCTATTTTGAAAACCAATGTATGTTTACGACTATCGGAATTCGGTCCGCAATTGGACAAACACCGGCCTAAACTAAGATTACGAAAATCATTTGACTTAAAAATATTATTACAGATGGGTTCTCTGTCGTATCAAATAGTTCTTTGTTATTCTTCCATTTTTTTCTGATTTTTTATTGATTCATCGATAATAAATCTAATTTTAAAAATAATGCTCTCCATACCTTCTTTATGTTTTTGGTCATGTACAATATTTTGTTTTGCATCTTAAGCATTTTGCTAGTGCATAAAATGCTTTTTAATAATTCGAACGTTTTCTTTGAAAAGTCATTGTTATTATCTCAATATTTGATTTCAAAATTGCAAATATCTTAAGTCACTAAAATTAAAATATGTATTTAAAAGGAAAACCTTACCTTTGGAATCTTGAGATTTAATACGCACACTTAAGATAAGAATGATATTAATTAAAAGTAACAAATGATAATGATGCATTTTTATGAAATTTGTATTATCTGCAGATTTAATACATCATTCACACACGAGGGGTGAACGAGGAGTTATTATTTTTTATTCGGTTTGACCATAAAACACTAATCTATAATAATCTATACCATTCGTATATATATACTATCTTTTTTGAAAATAATTTGTTTTGGATTAATTAATCTACATTTTGTTCTCAGTATGTTTGTATAAGAAAAGGTATATACACAATGATGAATACCAAATGTGTGTTACAATATTTACATAAATACATACATATAATATGTATATAATTTTTTTTAAATTAAAATAGACAGTTAACACATTTTTTATATAAAAAACAGTGAAAAATATTGAAAAGACAAACATATGTTTCGATTAATAATGAAAAAAATACCATAAAATGTCAGAATAATATGCTCCATAAATTCAATATGAAAATATAATTTTTAAATTTATGAGTTTTTTGTTTTTTATATAATTAGTACCCATAATTGGATTAATCACAAATATAAAATTCTTAGTGGTGCGATGAATGTGTTGATATTATAATGATATGTTTTTTTTTTAATGAGAGATAAGTTTTTGATAAAATGCTTCGATTTTCAAAAAGAATAATAGTATTCGGATACTTATTCGGATCTAATTTGTATTTAAGAGAGATTAAACTTCAAGTTCTAAATACTTATTCATATAATCGAGAAAAACAAACAAAAAAAATTAGAGATAATCGAGAAATTTTAGAAAAACATTGTTTTTGTTTTTTTTTTTTTTTTTGATATAACTCAAAAATAAATAATCATAGATAATTGCAAGTTTCATCAAATGTATATTTTATTAACCATCAAACTTTCAAAATATTTTGACTATTTTTAAACTTAAGGAATTTTCGTTCGTTTTTTTTACTTGTTTTATCTTTTTTAATAAATTTTTATTAAAAATTATTTGGTTCGTAGAAATGCTTAAAAATTTAATACAATGTACATCACATGTTGTTAATTTTTTCTCAATTAAAAATATAGAAAGTTTTTAATTGCAGTATTATTTTATTATTGCTTAGTGTTAGAATTTTGACAAAATTGCAAAAGTTAGTGAATTATTATTTGTAATTATAGGTTAGTTTAGGTTACGCAATTAATATAACTGGAAAAAAATATTTTTATATTGTTTATGTTCTAAAAAAAAATAACATTACCATAAAATGTTGGATAATAAGCTTAATAATTTTTTATAAAATTATTATTTCCAAATTAATGAGTTCACACTTTTTAATAAAGTGTCTTTGGAATACTTACATATAATATTATATTTATAATGAAATACAGGTTTTTTGATAAAAATATATTATTTTTAATTAACGGTTAGCACAAAATGAAGTCTACGAATAAATTTACTAAATTTATTAAATCATTATTATATAGTATTATTACTTATTCTAAGACCGTAATGAAAGGAAAAATACGAAAATAAATTATAGGCAGGGATCACCAATTCATTAAATGTCTTGATGAAGTTATTAATATTTATTACAATTACGAATGTGATTTTCAATAATATTTTGTTATCGAAGAATGAATAAAAGGTTAGTACAGGTATTTATGATAAAATTATGTATATTTATTCTAAGTATTTTACTTTAAAATTGCAACACTTCTAGATACTTGTAAATTTTAACAAAGCTAATTTTTTAATGTTTATTAAATACTTTACAGGTTTTCGTTAAAATACCATAAAAACCATTGAGAATATTATTGAACAAAGGGTATGGTTTTTCACAATTACAGCAATTGAAAGGGTCAGTGAAATCAATATAATGTACCATATATAAATTCAGCTCCATTCTTTTGCAAAAATCTTTCATAAACATATACAGATTGCTTATGCAATTATATTTTATGTGTTTTTGACTTAAATGCAGCGAAAACTGTCTTTATAATGATTAATAATTTTTAATAAATCAAGTCAACATTATGCTATTACGATTATCAATGGATATAATACTATTGTAAATATTATAATAATTTAAATCGTTTTAATTTTTTCATTTGCAATTGTATTTTATATTAGTTCAATTGTCTAAGGAAAATTAAGATCATATAGCTGGTCGTTAATAATATCTATAACGGCTAACAGATATATTGTGTATAGTTCATAATAATTATTATATAGATAGGTATTTATCTGGTAGTCTGATGTTCAACGTTCATCAAAGTATGGTGACCTTGTCGTCAGAGATAAAATCCGAACACATTGCACACGAGGTCGCGTGGTTATACCGAACTGGTAACACTTTTAAGGTAAAGGCAAACGCCAATTTAATTGAGACCTCAACAGACCTGCATACTATGTGACCGATCACCGACGATTGAATGATTATATTATTAACCAAACGTGAGATGTGACAAAAATCGAGTCTCGAATTCAGCGAAACATGCGGTCGGAGCTACGTCGACACACCCGGTGAAGACAAGACAATGAGCAATATATGATTATAATATAATCGATGACTCCAAACAGAGGACCACTTCCGGTTTAAACACAACGACGAAGCGGACTAAAAATAAACTACATATACAATATCAAAATATGCTTAAACTTTACTACTACAAATTATGCGGACGACTTAGTGCCACTGATAGAAAACGACCACAACTCCGTGCATTGAAACATCGCAAACCCGAGTTATTTTAATTTTTAATATATTATTCAGTGGTGCAGTGTGCGTAAATGCTGTGCATACGTTTAAAAAAAAATTTTTTTTTTTATTATTATTACATTACATATCAATTTGTGATATCATATATTTAATTCTATAGATCATCTTCATAGTTCATGGGGATTGATCCGAAATACCAAGGCAACGCCACGCGTAATAAATTACTATACTTTTGTGGGCTCCATAACGCAATAATAATTATTAATTATATTATATTACCATATTTTATTGTACCTACCGTGTTTATTATATATGCAGTATGTGTGATTGCATACGTACACACTGACGATAATTTATATATTTTTATATAGACGATATCGATAACAAAACAAAAGACACTCTTATAGATCGTTGTGGTCGTGTACCTACTCTTCACGTATATGCGTGATCAGTATTGCATAACCAATATAAATTTGCATGTTATTCAAGTCCCGTGCTAAAAAATATTTATTGGGGAAGGGCGTATAAATATATGAATTTGCCATCTATACTCTAAAATTTAAAAAAATTTCGCAATTGCTGTCTCTGTCAACTGTCTCACACACAAGTAGCATGGAAAATTTTGCTTTCAGAATAATTCAATAATCAAAATAATCCATTTAATTTAGGTATGTCGCTGATCAGCAGTAGGCAGACAGTATAATCTATAAATACAAGTATCAATTATCGAATCAAATATTTCATATTTTATATTAATATTTTTGATTACCTATTTTGCTATATTTGAAGTTGTTATTATCTATTATAGTTGATATTATAATAAATAGTATTTGAATACACATATATTGTTAAAAAACATAATAAAATCATAATTGCCGACTTGTCGACTACTATGTCAAAATTACAGATTTGCCAACTAATTGTAGTACAAGTACACAGTAATTACAGTAAATCACTAAAAATCTACTATACAACAGATTAGTACCAAACTTTTATTTATTATTTTAAAAAAACACGTATTAAAAAAAAGCTCATATTTTAAATGTTGTGATTGCATATATACTGCTACGATAAAAATACTATGCTAATCAAAGATAATAAATGATTATAGTAAACTATTATTAATAATGTCTGATAAATGGAGGTAGAGTATAATTTAAACACGGAGTGTGACAGGAATATCATTTTTTATTATTATAGACCATAAAATACACTTCTATAATAAGCTCTTGTGTATTCTGACAATAATGTGTTTTTAACTAATTATTTCTAAATAGTATTTATTGGTAGTATAATATTTGTTTAATTAAAACTATTTATTCAAAGAATATCAAATGTGTGTAAAACAATTTTGAACGTAAATATATAATGTAAACATGGTGATTCCTTTATAATTATACACTCATTATTTCGTTAAGTATTGGCTTTTTAATTTTTTTTGTATTTCAAAACATTTTGTATCATGCTTTTCTCAAACTGTAGGGAATATTTATTTTTTCACCCTTTTATTTAATAGTGAAACCATTATCAACTTTTGATTTTAAAATGATAACTTATATTTAAAATGTGTTAAAATAGTAGGTCGAATTTTTTAAGAATTATAACGTTAAAAATTTAATTTTTCATTGAACTGTTACTGAGTTATAACCTGTTCAAAGCTGAGTGGTTAGTGGTTTTTAGGCGTTCGTAATTAATAAATGGTTAAAAGGCGTACTTAATGTTTATAATACTGCTACTACTACTACTATTACTATTACTTTTTAACATCTATTTAATAAATTATAAGTTTTTCTTGTCACATCATTAAAACTATCTAGAATAGCGATGAACGCAAGATAAGAGGTTTAACATTGACAACAAGTATCGGGATCATCATAATCAATATAACAAACTATAAATAAAACTAATATTATCTGCCAAAAATCTACCCTAAACATAAACAACTTAATAGAAATACATACATTTTGTTTACCATGAAATATTACTCGTTTATTATATGACAATGCACTATCTGCAAACCAATCACAAGATTCTTTACACATCTATATAAATATTAATTTTTTTCTACTTAATATCTATGAATTAAATCTCATTTTATGGATGGCTCGCATTAGTCTATTTTTTATTTTATTTTTTATAAATACCATTTATATTTATAGGTTATTATTCTCTTATGGGATGTTGATAATCATTTAAATAATCCAAGATTAATGAATAAATAATAAATCATTTATTAATTTATGTTTAATTTGTATACTTTTCATTATTAACTTCACAGATAGTAAATGTCTCATTGATTGTTATCGGGTTCGATTTCAATTTAATATATATTTTTTCATCCTGTAAACATGTTTCATGTAAGATCTTTTAATTTATCATTAAAAATAAAAGGAATTACAAGATCAACATTTTCCGATGCTTGTTAATTATACCAACGTCCGATTTAAGATGATAAAACAAATCATAATAATATTAGAAAAAAAAACAGAACATATATAATAATATGTTATTAATTTTCGATTAATAATGTATTGGGTCCCTCCTAATAATGCTATTAATACGAGTAAAACCAAAGAAAAGACGTCGCGTAATATTAAGGGGCCATTGGACCATGTTTTTATATCAAAAGTTATTGAAAAACCTAAAATTTAATACATAAATAAATTAAAAAATATTTTTTGAAAAATGTTTGAATGTTAAATTTCAGGATGAAGGTAGTGGTGCCGAAACAGTATACGCGTAAAATAACTGGTAATTTTCGATATTTTTTTTTATTATATTCGGCTTCGTCACATTTTGACGGCATTCGTTACTTTTTGACTATTTCGCCGTAAAAAACTAATTTTACGTAATATATTGTAATTCGATCGTTCGGAAAGCTTCCAAAAACTTTATATAGTTCACAAGGGACCATCGGAACATGTTTTTATATCAAAAATTCTTGAAAAACTTAAAATTTAGGACCTAACTACACTAAAAACCATTTTTTTGAAAAAACCTAATATGCTAAAATTCTGTATAAAAGAATTATTTTTCGACTCCGAAACATTAGAAGAATTGTTGGTAGTAATACTGTTACTGAATATGTTCAAAAAAACGGGAAAATTTGTACAATATGCTTAGAAATTTTTTACAATACTTTATACAAAGTGACAAATTGATTCTGAAGAATTTAATGAACATTGTAAAAAATATATATATAAAAATAACAAGCAATATCCATAATTTAGTATGATATTACTAAAATTGACAGACTCTATGAAATCAGAATAAACGTAAACCGAAGGAGCGAAGTATATATTAAAAACGTGCACGTATATGGTAAATCTGTTATTAAAAGTCAAACTTTCAAAGTTTACGGAAAGAGCAAATAATTAATATGGAAAAGTGGGAGTGTAAACAGAAACAAATTTTGTCTTAATAAATTATGATGGACTATAGAGACATGAATTTTTATATTAAAAAATAATTGTATATTAACACTGATTAGGAATACAGTACATAATTTAAAAAAAAAAAAATATTTTTGAACTATAATATTTAGCCAACACTTAAAAATATAAAAAAGATAATTTACTTGTAGTATTAATCACACTTCAAAAATACCATACACACAAAAAAGCATATTTATGTTTTTATAATATATAATATGTAAACTCAATGGCATAACATATTGTTGGACTAAGTAAATTGAAGTAAATAACAACTCAATATCATATTTTAAAACCTTTTATGTAGAGGGCTATCTATTTTTACGAATTTTTCGTGAAATGCACATTTTATATTGTTTTAATACTATTTATTTATTTTTTCTATTTATTAATTAATTTAATACACTGAACTTTCTATTTATTTAACAATATTAAAATCTTCGAAAAAAAAATCACTATAAGGTATCAGAATTTTAATAAATTTTTGATACATAAATATAATTATACCAATTCAATGAGTTAATAATTTTTGTTATTATTATATATCTTTTTTAGAATACTCATAATATATCATATTATATTTATATTATTGTACAAGGTCATTAATAAAAACAGACATTTAGTAAATTGTAATATTTTTATTTTACAAATTTTGTGAACAATAAAAGATACGAATTAATTAATTAAATGTATATAAAACTGAAATAAAAATAAAAATGCTCAGAACGATTTAGATGATAGGTAGTTCTTCCAATTTTTTTAAATATCTCAATGAAAGTATTAATTATTCTTGTAATAATCAATATTTGAGGTCGTACATTTTTTCGTTGGTAATATTTTCTAAATTTCTATGAATAATGAATGAACGGTTCAGCACGTAATTGTGTAATAAAAAGTGTTTAATAATTACAATTATTTGACTTACTAATTTTTAATTTCTATTTAATAAATTACAAGGTTTTGTTGTCACACCATTAAAACCATCTAGAATAGCGTTGAACGCAGGATAAGGGGTTTCACATTGACAACAATTATGTGCATCATCATAATCAATATAACGTACCATAAACCCAACTCCATTATCTGCCGAAAATTTACCCTAAACATAAACAAATTAATAGAAATACGTACATTTTCTTAACCATAATATATTACTTTTTCATTATATGATGATGTAGTATCTGAACACCAATCACATGCCGTTTGTGGCTCAGTACACATCTACGAATATAAATATTCTATTTTTAAAATGTTATGTTTCTTTAAATCAATTTATATAGAAGGGATAAACATATATTTATAGACTATTTTTAGTTTAAAAATACTGTAATAATGATTATTGCAATGAAAGATGTATGACTTAATATTTGTTGTGTAAGTGTGGAGTTTCATTATATAGACTAATTTATATAATAGATAAATTTACTTTTCACCCAGTTATAGAAGGATAAATATTAAACATGTATGTATATTATGCAAAATATTTTCATTCATTATGTTAATCATAAAACTGTTATACTTCTAAAATGTACCTAGCTCCTTTCTGAAAACCTCAAACATTTTTAAAATTTAAAAGTTTTTATTTCATTCTCTTGTGGGATATTGATGATCATTTTAACAACTCAAGTTTATTGGATAAATAATAACCGATTATTATAAATTATTTAATTTATATTTTTTTGTATACCTTTTCATTATTTACTTCGCATATAGTAAGCGTGTCATCAATTGATACCGGGTTCGTTCTAAATTTGAAATATATTTTTTCATTTGGAAAACATGCTTTTTGTAAGACAGCTTTTAGTTGATCCTAGAAAATTAGAATGAATTACAAGATAAATATTTGCTCTTAATTAACAATCATACCAATGTATAATTTGCATTTCCACTCATTGGAGTTGTTCCGGTATTTCGTAGTTCATCATAGCAGGGGTTAAAAAATTCCAGAGACACAATGTAAAAATCAATAACTGCATTTATTTCGTTAATATTTAACCCTTTTAAAAATAATAAAAACAAAAATTGTTCGATTAATTTATAAACGAGACATTAATCCAATAAATAATTTGTTGAATTGTATTATACAGAATGTCCCGTTACGATTTACCTATTGTAAATTCCTAACAGGAAATTATAATGGAGATATTATAATTATGGATTTTTAACCAATCAAGGGAACAGTTATTTCACGTTTTAATTTATATCGCCAAAGTTATATTGTATTACCAAAATATAAATAACATATTTTTTATTTAATGATTTTCAAATAAATTGATGATAGCTATTTTGTAAAGTTCATTTTATTAAAAATATTGAAGTTTCAACGTTTTAATTTCTTTATTCTTCTTTTAATTTTATATTATTAAAAAAACTACGAATTATTTAAAATCACCTGGTTTTACTAAACACAAAGTAAACAATATAAATTTATTTTATCTCTTGATTATAATAAAACCAATGTCCAAATATGAAGTTTATTTCAAGAATAATATAACTATATTTAATATTGTATGTAACATGTGACATTTTGCATAATTATTATTTATTTTTATTTAATATTTAAACAATATTGAAGAAAATAAGTTAATTACAAGCTACATTGAATAGTTTGATGACCGTTGAATGACCAATGAATACTACAATATGGCAATGTTCAATTTCTTTGAAAATAATTAAATAAAAAAATATGTATCTTTTAACGTTTTCACAAAAACATTAAAATAAATTAAAACGTGAACTATGTGTTGTTCTTGTTCTTGTAAATCGTATTAAAAAACTAGAATAACGATATCTCTATTATTTAAGAAGATATCGCAATGACAAATTCTTATGGGACATCCTTTATATTTTGGATTTTATAAATACTATGAATACCCAAATGGAAATCAAAATACTCAATATTCAATTAGCCAAAACAGATAAATAATATAAATATATTTACATTTCAACTTGAGATATGTATATTGATCTATTAAAAAGTTTCCGCGTAAATCAAAGCCAACCACCAACTCTGGAAAAGTCTGTTTCATCAACTCGAGATATTTTTTAAAATTTTCCTGTAACCCCGGAATTTCCTTGGAATCCTTCTATAAAGACCAATTGGTAATCATTTAGTAAATATTATTAAATCATATTATACATTTTAATATATCATTAAAATGGTCTAAATTTATTCATAAAATTACAACATAGGTGTATAGAGTTAGAAAAAAATAAAACGTCAAATTTACAATGATCATAATTCTTGATAAGACAATTTATTAAGTGATATGTACTCTATACACCAAACAATTTTGATTTTATAATACAAAAATTTCAAAAGCAATTAAATTTATTTATTTGAATAAGCTAAAATAAAATTTTAAGCAGGCGTCGTTATTCATTTGAAAATTAAAAGTAATTAAGTACTTACAGTATACTGTAAACCTGCAAGTATGATACCAGTAATCTTTGGATGTTTTTTGAAAAAACCCTTTAAGGCTTCCATTTCATCGTACGAATTGTTTCCTTTGTTTGACGAACTACTAGCAAGCACTGTACTCCATTCTTCTTGGGTCTCGTGTATGTAGTATATGAATACAGGCTTACCACATTTCAGCATATCGTCTAAAATTTCTATAAAAATTAAACAACACATATAAGTAGGTAGATCATGTATTATAAACTTTAGTATTAATTATAAATTCAGTATATTTTAATTTATAAAATGTAATATCTTATTAATAATTAAATGTATTACATCTTAGTCTGATCAAAAGTATATTTAAATTTTTATAATTATAAATTCAATTGTTAAACGAATTGTGATAAACTAAACAGATACAATATGATACATTAAAGTTTACGTCATAGTTCATAGTTTTTACCCACCCGTCAGAAATACTGGTGTAATTATTATGCGAAAATCCATTAATTATGGAACAAAATGTCATTATAAAACTAAATCATAATACGAATATTATATATTCATATTCCTCTAAAATTCTTCTAAAAAACATACATTTGTATTGTTTTTAACTAACTTTCAATTATGTTGAGAATCATTTAATTTTAGAAAGAAAGTATATATTTTTGAATCGTTATTTGCTATACACTTCTTCCTTTAGGTTAAGTCTAGTTAATTTATAACTTTTCGGTGTTCCATGAAAGCTTTTCATTAATCCACATTTGGTTGTGTTTAATTAAGAACTATTTCAATACTTACTTTAATTTCAGGCTACATAAATTTGACATTGTATCTAGTGTCTACGTACTTATATGATTTTAAGAACATTTTGTCTAATTTTCATACAATCAATTCAAAAATAAAAGTTTAATTTATTTTATATTTCATACGTCGTAAATATTTATATTTTTGTAACAATATATTATAATATGTATATGGACTTTAATAATGATATAGAGTAATAAAATAATATTATAATATTACTAAAATCGCTTTTTTCATCGATATCAGTAGCATTGTATTTTAAATCCATATAAACTGCCGTATAAATTAGAGATGTGCACTTCTCAGGTATGTCTGTAATGAGGACATCAGAGAGACCACAATCAGCATCAGTTCGTCCACCAAAAAAACAACATGACGATTTTCCAGGACCTGAAAATTAAACAAAAATACATACTTTTATATTTTTTTAATTTATGTATACACAAATGTTTCCATAACTATCCAAAATATATGTAATTTTTGTTGGTTTAGGTATACCTAAATTCCCAGTTAATAATCTGTTAGTGACGGTGTAAATATCACTTTATGAACAAAATTAATAGGCAATCCGCGTTTTGTTAATTTGATTCAGAACGAAGTATATTTCAGTTAAATTTAATAAATCTATAAAGAATATGTTTTAGGTGTACTTCCATTGAGGAATGTAATATGTTAATTTCGAAAACACGCATTTTTTATTCGTCCGTGTAAATAAAAGATCCTTATTCAGATAATTGTTAAATTAATTTCACAAAAGCTATTTTGGGAACCAATGTATGTTTACGACTATCGGAATTCGGTCCGCAATTGGACAAACACCGGCCTAAACTAAGATTACGAAAATCATTTGACTTAAAAATATTGTTACAGATGGGTTCTCCGTCGTATCAAATAGTTCTTTGTTATACTTCCATTTTTTTCTGATTCTCTATTGATTCATCGATAATAAATCTAATTTTAAAAAAAATGCTCTCCATACCTTCTTTATGTTTTTGGTCATGTACAATATTTTGTTTTGCATCTTAAGCATTTTGCTAGTGCATAAAATGCTTTTTAATAATTCGAACGTTTTCTTTGAAAAGTCATTGTTATTATCTCAATATTTGATTTCAAAATTGCAAATATCTTAAGTCACTAAAATTAAAATATGTATTTAAAAGGAAAACCTTACCTTTGGAATCTTGAGATTTAATACGCACACTTAAGATAAGAATGATATTAATTAGAAGTAACAAATGATAATGATGCATTTTTATGAAATTTGTATTATCTGCAGATTTAATACATCATTCACACACGAGGGGTGAACGAGGAGTTATTATTTTTTATTCGGTTTGACCATAAAACACTAATCTATAATAATCTATACCATTCGTATATATATACTATCTTTTTTGAAAATAATTTGTTTTGGATTAATTAATCTACATTTTGTTCTCAGTATGTTTGTATAAGAAAAGGTATATACACAATGATGAATACCAAATGTGTGTTACAATATTTACATAAATATATAGATATAAAATGTATATAATCTTTTTTAATTTATAATAGACAGTTAATAAACAAATTTTTTGTCAAAAAAACAAACATATGTTTGGATGAATAATTAAAAAAAAATAGTATAAAATGTCAGAAAAATATACACCATAAATTTAATATGAAAATATAATTATAAAATTAATGAGTTTTTAGTTTTTTATATAATTAGTAATCATAGTTGGGTTAATCACAAATATAAAATTCTTAGGGGTGCGATTAATGTGTTGATATTAAAATTATATGTTTTTTTTTAAATGAATAGAAATAAGTTTTTGATAAAGTGCTTCGATTTCCAAAAAGAATAATAGTATTTGGATACTTATTCGTATCTAGTTTGTAATTAAGAAAGATAAAACTTCAAAGTTCTAAATAATTATACATATAATCGAGAAAAACAAACAAAAAAAATTAAAGATAATCGAGAAATTTTAGCTATATTCAATTTTCAAAAACATTGTTTTTGTTTTTTTTTTTTTTGTTATAACTCAAAAACAAATAATCATAGATAAATGCAAGTTTCATCAAATGTATATTTTATTAACCATCAAACTTTCAAAATACTTTGACTATTTTTAAACTAAAGGAATTTTCGTTCGTTTATTTTTACTTGTTTTATCTTTTTTTATAAATTTTTATTAAAAATTATTTGGTTCGTAGAATTGCTTAAAAATTTAATACAATGTTCCTCACATGCTGTTAATTTCTCTAAAATATTATTTTATTATTGCTTATATTACTTAAGTATACGATAAAAAAACTATACTAATCTAAGGCAATAAATAATTATAGTAAACAATTATTATTAATGTGTGATATATGGATACGGATTTATAATATATTTTAAACGCGGAGTGTGATGGAAATATAATTTATTATAATTATAGACCATTAAACACATTTTTATAATAAGCTATTGTGTATCTGACAATAATATGTTTTTAATTAATGATTTCTAAATAGTATCTATTCATAGTATAATATTTGTTTAATTAAAATTATTTATTCATTTAAAAAATAGCAAATGTGTGTTAAAATTGTAATACAATTTTGCAGGTAAATATATAATGTATGCGTGATGATTCCTTTATAATTATACACTAATTATTTTGTTAAGTATTGGCTTTTTAATTTTTTTTATATTTCAAAACATTTTGTATCATGCTTTTCTAAAACTGTATAGAATTTTTATTTTTTCACCCTTTTATTTAATAGTGAAACCATTATCAACTTTTGATTTTCAAACGGTAACTTATATTTAAAACGTGTTAAAATAGTAGATCTATTTTATTGAGAATTTTATGTTAAAAACCTAATATATTATTAAACCGTTAGTGAGTTATAGCTGTTCAATGCTGTATGGTTTGAGGTTTTTAGGCGTTCGTAATTAATAAATAGTTGAAGGGCGTACTTAATGCTTATACAACTATTACTACTACTACTACTACCACTACTACTACTACTTCAAATAACTATAACTAATATTATCTGACGAAAATCTACCCTAAACATAAACAAATTAATAAAAATACGTACATTTTGTTTACCATGAAATATTACTTTTCCATTATATGATAATGTAGTATATGCACAACAATCACATGCCACTTAGGGCTCAATACACATCTACGAATATAAATATTCTATTTTTAAAATGTTTCATTATAAAATGTTTTGTTTCTTTAAATATATTTAATATGAAAAGCTTGCACAAACATTATTGCGTTCACAAGGTTCATTAGACTATGTTTTTGTATCAAAAATTCTGGAAAAACCAATAATTTAAGACCTAAGTACACTAAAAACGGTTTTTTTTGAAAAAACCTAGAATGCTAAAGTTCTGTATGAAAAAATTTTTTTTCGACTCTGAAACTTTAGAAGAATTGTTGGTGGTATTACTGTTAAAGTATACGTGCAAAAAAACGAGAAAATTTCGACTATATGCTTGGAAATTTTTTACAATACTTTTTACCGTATATAAAGTGACAAATTGATTCTGAAGAATTTAATGAACATTGTAAAAAATATATAAATAAAAAATTACATGTAATATCCATTATTTATATAAACTTCAATTATTGTTCCGTACAAAAATTTACAAAGAGTTTAAATAGAAAAATGCAAACATTGATAATAGATCGTGTCAAAACGCAGACAAATCGCGGGTGTAACGTAACAAATAATTTACTATTTTATATTTATTAAATATATTGATTATTAATAGTATACACATATTATACCTATATACCTTTATGTTATATATTTATTGGTACAAAATATAAATTATTAGTTGCATTATTTTTTAATACTATTGTAAAAAAGGTATTATCAAGTTTAAGTTGGTCAGTGAGGGAGTAGAGTTGCGTGCTCACGAGGAATGAAGGTGTCATAACCCAGTTTTGGATTTTTTGTACTGATTTATAATCTGCATAAATATAATTTAGGATCTGTGACATGTCGAATATGAATATCGCCCCCCTTTCAAAAAAGCTGAGCACATTTTTAATAAAATATATTACACACGAGGAGAGTTTAATAAAATTTTAATATAAACTATTTGACTCAGTAAAGCTGTATTCAAAATACATTTTCGCAATTGGATTTATGAAATATTGTTGAATTAAATTTCCATATTTAGATATTCTGATAACATTTTGGGACGGGTAGGAGAAGTATTTAATTATTAGTTAAAAATGAAGTTACAACATAAAAAAACAGTATAACTTTTATTTTACTGTGTTTCACCATAGTTTAATTTTCGCAATGAATTATTTTTTCATTGACAGTAAGTAAAGTATATAACCTATTATATTATATCAATTGAGCTAACATATGTTTATAAGAATTTTAATAATAGTATGATATAACTAAAATTGACGGACTTCATGAAATCAGAGTCAACACAAACCGAAGAAGCGAAGTGTATATTACATACGTGTACGTATATGGTAAATCTGTTATTAAAAGTCAAACTTACAAAGTTTACGGAAACAACAAATAATTAATAAAGAAAAGTGGGAGTGTAAAGAAAAACAAATTTTATACTAATAAATTATGATAGACTATAGACACTTGAATTTTTATATTAGAAAATAAATGTAAATTTTAAACAATTTTTTTTTTTTTTTTTTATTTATTTGTTAATTTAATACACTGAACTTTCTATTCATTTAACAAGATTAAGGTTTTCGGAAAAAAAACAAGCACTATAAGGTATAAGAATTTTAATAAATTTTTGATACATAAATATAATTATACCAATTTAATGAGTTAATAATTTTTGTCATTATTATATATCTTTTTTAGAATACTCATAATATATTATATTATATTTATATTATTGTATAAGGTCATTAATAAAAACAGACATTTAGTAAATTATAATATTTTTATTTTACAAATTTTGTGATCAATAAAATCTACGAATTTAATTAATTAAATGTATATAAAACTGAAATAAAAATAAAAATGCTCAGAACGATTTAGATGATAGGTAGTTCTTCCAATTTTTTTAAATATCTTAATGAAAGTATTAATTATTCTTATAATAATCAATATTTGAGGTCGTAAATTTTTTCGTTGGTAATATTTTCTAAATTTCTATGAATAATTAATGAACGGTACAGCACGTAATTGTGTAATAAAAAGTGTTTATTAATTACAATTATTTGACTTACTACTTTTTAATTTCTATTTAATAAATTACAAGGTTTTGTTGTCACACCATTAAAACCATCTAGAATAGCGTTGAACGCAGGATAAGGGGTTTCACATTGACAACAATTATGAGCATCATCATAATCAATATAACGTACCATAAACCCAACTCCATTATCTGCCGAAAATTTACCCTAAACATAAACAAATTAATAGAAATACGTACATTTTCTTAACCATAAAATATTACTTTTTCATTATATGATGATGTAGTATCTGAACACCAATCACATGCCATTTGTGGCTCAGTACACATCTACGAATATAAATATTCTATTTTTATAATATTATGTTTCTTTAAATCAATTTATGTAGAAGGGATAAACATATATTGATAGACTATTTTTAGTTTAAAAATACTGTAATAATAATTATTGTAACAAAAGTTGTATGACCTAATATTTGTTGTGTAATTGTGGAGTGTCATGATATAGACTAATTTCTATATGATAAATAAATATCATTTGATGGATTAATCACGTCCATAAATAGATTTAAATGAGAATGACTCATCGCTACTCGTTATAGTAAGCTTAAAAATCATCTTAGACTTCAAAACATAAAACATAGCATTCATAGGTATAAACTTTTAAGTGTATTGCACATAAATTTACTTTTCACCCAGTTATAGACGGTAAAATATTAAATATGCATGTATATTATGCAAAAAATTTTCATTAATTATGTTAATCATAAAACTGTTATACTTCTAAAATGTACCTAGCTCCTTTCTGAAAACCTCAAACATTTTTTAAATTTAAAAGTTTTTATTATAATTCTCTTGTGGGATATTGATGATCATTTTAACAACTCAAGTTTATTGGATAAATAATAACCGATAATTATAAATTATTTAATATATATTTTTTTGTATACCTTTTCATAATTTACTTCGCATATAGTAAGCGTGTTATCAATTGATACCGGGATCGTTATAAATTTGAAATATATTTTTTCATTTGGAAAACATGCTTTTTGTAAGACAGCTTTTAATTTATCCTAGAAAATTAGAATGAATTACAAGATAAATAATTGCTCTTAATTAACAATCATACCAATGTATAATTTGCATTTCCACTCATTGGAGTTATTCCGGTATTTCGTAGTTCATCATAACAGGGGTTAAAAAATTCCAGAGACACAATGTAAAAATCAATAACTGCATTAATTTCGTTAATATTTAACCCTTTTAAAAATAATAAAAGCAAAAATTTTTCGATTAATTTATAAACGAGACAATAATCCAATTAATACTTTTGTTGAATTGTATTATACAGAATGTCCCGTTACGATTTTCCTATTGTAATATCCTAACAGGAAATTATAACGGAGATATTATAATTATGGATTTTTCATAAAATTCAAGGGAACAATTATTTCATGTTTTAATTTATATTGCCAAAGTTATATTGTATTACCAAAACATAAATAACATATGTTTTGTTTAACGATTTTCAAACAAATTGATGATAGCTATTTTGTAAAGTTAATTTTATTAAAAATATTGACGTTTCAACGTTTTAATTTCTTTAATCTTCTGATATTTAATATTTTTAAAAAAACTACGAATTATTCAAAATCACCTGGTTTTACTAAACACAAAGTAAACAATATAAATTTATTTTATCTCTTGATTATAATAAAACCAATGTCCAAATATGAAGTTTATTTCAAGAATAATATAACTATATTTAATATTGTATGTAACATGTGACATTTTGCATAATTATTATTTATTTTTATTTAATATTTAAACAATATTGAAGAAAATAAGTTAATTACAAGCTACATTGAATAGTTTGATGACCGTTGAATGACCAATGAATACTACAATATGGCAATCTTCAATTTCTTTGAAAATAATTAAATAAAAAAATATGTATCTTTTAACGTTTTCACCAAAACATTAAAATAAATTAAAACGTGAACTATGTGTTGTTCTTGTTCTTGTAAATCGTATTAAAAAACTAGAATAACGATATCTCTATTATTTAAGAAGATATCGCAATGACAAATTCTTATGGGACATCCTTTATATTTTGGATTTTATAAATACTATGAATACCCAAATGGAAATCAAAATACTCAATATTCAATAAGCCAAAACAGATAAATAATATTAATATTTTCACATTTCATCTTGAGATATGTATATTGAATTATTAAAATTTTTGCGCGTAAATCGAGGCCAACCACCAACTCTGGAAAAGTCTGTTTCATCAACTCGAGATATTTTTTAAAATTTTCCTGTAACCCCGGAATTTCCTTGGAATCCTCCTATAAAGACCAATTAGTAATCACTTAGTAAATATTATTAAATCATATTATACATTTTAATATATCATTAAAATGATCTAAATTTATTCATAAAATTACAACATAGGTGTATAGAGTTAGAAAATAATAAAACGTCAAATTTACAATGATCATAATTCTTGATAAGACAATTTATTAAGTGATATGTACTCTATACACCTAACAATTTTGATTTTATAATACAAAAATTTCAAAAGCAATTAAATTTATTTATTTGAATAAGCTAAAATAAAATTTTAAGCAGGCGTCGTTATTCATTTGAAAATTAAAAGTAATTAAGTACTTACAGTATACTGTAAACCTGCAAGTATGATACCAGTAATCTTTGGATGTTTTTTGAAAAAACCCTTTAAGGCTTCCATTTCATCGTATGAATTGTTTCCTTTGTTTGACGAACTACTAGCAAGCACTGTACTCCATTCTTCTTGGGTCTCGTGTATGTAGTATATGAATACAGGCTTACCACTTTTCAGCATATCGTCTAAAAGTTCTATAAAATTTAAACAAAACATATAAGTAGGAAGATCATGTATTATAATCTTTAATATTAAATACAGTATATTTTAATTTATAAAATGTAATATCTTAATAATAATTAAATGTATTACATCTTAGTCTGATCAAAAGTATATTTAAATTTTTATAATTATAAATTCAATTGTTAAATGAATTGTGATAAACTATACAGATACAATCTGATACATTAAAGCTTTTCATTAAACCAGACTTGGTTGTGTTTAATGAAGAACTATTTCAATACTTTGTTTCATTTCAGGCTACATAAATTTGACATTGTATCTAGTGTCTACGTACTTATATGATTTTGAGAACATTTTGTCTAATTTTCATACAATCAATTCAAAAATAAAAGTTTAATTTATTATATATTTCATACGTCGTAAATATTTATATTTTTGTAACAATATATTATAATATGTATATGGACTTTAATAATGATATAGAGTAATATAATAATATTATAATATTACTAAAATCGCTTTTTTCATCGATATCAGTAGCATTGTATTTTAAATCCATATAAACTGCAGAGTAAATTAGAGAAGTGCACTTCTCAGGTATGTCTGTAATTAAGACATCAGAGAGACCACAATAAGCATCAGTTCGTTCACCAAAAAAATTACATGACGATATTCCAGGACCTGAAAACCAAATAAAAATACATACTTCTATATTTTTTAAATTATATATACACAAATGTTTTATAACTATCCTAAATATATGTAATTTATGTTGGTTTAGGTGTACCAGAATTAATTATCTGTTAGTGAGGGTGTAAATATCACTTCATGAACAAAATTAATAGGTGTACTTCCATTGAGGAATGTTATATGTTAATTTCGAGAACACACATTTTTAATTCGTCCATGTAAGTAAAAGATCCCTATTCAAATAATTGTTAAATGAACATCACAAAACCTATTTTGTGAACTATTGTATGTTTACGACTACCAGAATTCGGTCCGCAATTGGACAAACACCAGCCTAAACTAAGATTACGAAAATCATTTGACTTAAAAATATTATTACAGATGGGTTCTCCGTCGTATCAAATAGTTCTTTGTTATTCTTCCATTTTTTTCTGATTCTCTATTGATTCATCGATAATAAATCTAATTTTAAAAAAAATGCTTTCCATACCTTCTTTATGTTCTTGGTCATGTACAATATTTTGTTTTGCATCTTAAGCATTTTGCTAGTGCATAAAATGCTTTTTAATAATTCGAACGTTTTCTTTGAAAAGTCATTGTTATTATCTCAATATTTGATTTCAAAATTGCAAATATCTTAAGTCACTAAAATTAAAATATGTATTTAAAAGGAAAACCTTACCTTTGGAATCTTGAGATTTAATACGCACACTTAAGATAAGAATGATATTAATTAAAAGTAACAAATGATAATGATGCATTTTTATGAATTTTGTATTATCTGCAGATTTAATACATCATTCACACACGAGGGGTGAACGAGGAGTTATTATTTTTTATTCGGTTTGACCATAAAACACTAATCTATAATAATATATACCATTCGTGTATATACTGTCTTTTTTAAAAATAATTTGTTTTTTATTAATTATTATACATTTTGTTCTCATTATGTTTGTATAAGTAAAGGTATATACACAATGATGAATACCAAATGTGTGTTACAATATTTACATAATTATATATACATATAAAATGTATATAATCTTTTTTTAATTTATAATAGACAGTTAACAAACTAATTTTTTGTCAAAAAAACAAACAAGTGTTTGATGAATAATAAAAAAAAATAGTAGAAAAGGTCAGAATAATATGCTCCATAAATTTAATATGAAAATATAATTTTTAAATTTATGAGTTTTTTGTTTTTTATATAATTAGTACCCATAATTGGATTAATCACAAATATAAAATTCTTAGTGGTGCGATGAATGTGTTGATATTATAATGATATGTTTTTTTTTTAAATGAGTAGAGATAAGTTTTTGATAAAGTGCTTCGATTTTCAAAAAGAATAATAGTATTCGGATACTTATTCGGATCTAATTTGTATTTAAGAGAGATTAAACTTTAAAGTTCTAAATAATTATTCATATAATCGAGAAAAACAAACAAAAAAAATTAAAGATAATCGAGAAATTTTAGCTATATTCAATTTTCAAAAACATTGTTTTTGTTTTTTTTTTTTTTTTGATATAACTCAAAAACAAATAATCATAGATAATTGCAAGTTTCACCAAATGTTTACTTTATTAACGATCAAACTTTCAAAATATTTTGACTATTTTTAAACTTAAGGAATTTTTGTTCGTTTTTTTTATTTATTTTATATTTTTTTATAAATTTTTATTAAAAATTAGTGCGTAGAAATGCTTAAAAATGTAATAACATGTTTCTCACGTGTTGTTAATTTCTCAATGAAAAACATCGAAATTTTTTAATTGCAATATTATTTTATTATTGCTTATATTACTTTAATATACGATAAAAAAAACTATACTAATCAAAGGCAATGAATAATTATAGTAAACTATTATTAATAATGTGTGATATATGGATACGGATTTATAGTATAATTTAAACACCGAGTGTGACGGAAATATAATTTATTATTAATATAGACCATAAAACACATTTCTAAAATAAGCTATTGTGTATTCTGAAAATAATGTGTTTTTAATTAATTATTTTTAAATAGTATCTATTCGTAGTATAATATTTGTTTAATTAAAACTATTTTTTCAAAAAATAGCAAATGTGTGTAACAATTGTAATACAATTTTGCAGGTAAATATATAATGTATACGTGATGATTCCTTTATAACTATACACTCATTATTTTTTTATGTATCAATATATTTTGTATCATGCTTTTTTCAAACTGTATAGAATTTTTTTTTTTTCACCCTTTTATTTAATAGTGTAACCATTATCAACTTTTGATTTTCAAACGGTAACTTATATTTAAAACGTGTTAAAATAGTAGATCTATTTTATTGAGAATTTTATGTTAAAAACCTAATATATTATTAAACCGTAAGTGAGTTATAGCTGTTCAATGCTGTATGGTTTGAGGTTTTTAGGCGTTCGTAATTAATAAATAGTTGAAGGGCGTACTTAATGCTTATACTACTATAACTACTACTACTACTACTACTACTACTACTACTACTACTACTACTTCAAATAACTATAACTAAAATTATCTGCCGAAAATCTACCCTAAACATAAACAAATTAATAAAAATACGTACATTTTGTTTACCATGAAATATTACTTTTCCATTATATGATAATGTAGTATATGCACAACAATCACATGCCACTTAGGGCTCAATACACATCTACGAATATAAATATTCTATTTTTAAAATGTTTCATTATAAAATGTTTTGTTTCTTTAAATATATTTAATATGAAAAGCTTGCACAAACATTATTGCGTTCACAAGGTTCATTAGACTATGTTTTTGTATCAAAAATTCTGGAAAAACCAATAATTTAAGACCTAAGTACACTAAAAACGGTTTTTTTTGAAAAAACCTAGAATGCTAAAGTTCTGTATGAAAAAATTTTTTTTCGACTCTGAAACTTTAGAAGAATTGTTGGTGGTATTACTGTTAAAGTATACGTGCAAAAAAACGAGAAAATTTCGACTATATGCTTGGAAATTTTTTACAATACTTTTTACCGTATATAAAGTGACAAATTGATTCTGAAGAATTTAATGAACATTGTAAAAAATATATAAATAAAAAATTACATGTAATATCCATTATTTATATAAACTTCAATTATTGTTCCGTACAAAAATTTACAAAGAGTTTAAATAGAAAAATGCAAACATTGATAATAGATCGTGTCAAAACGCAGACAAATCGCGGGTGTAACGTAACAAATAATTTACTATTTTATATTTATTAAATATATTGATTATCAGGGCTCATAACTTATAGCTCTAAAAAAGGTTATTATAAGCGCAATAATATGCTCTTAAAAATATTCATATAAGCGCTTAAATATGCATTAAAAATACTAAAATATACGAAATAAAAAATTATTATTATTATTAAAAAAAAAAATTGAATAATATAACATCGGAATTATTGTGGTAAACGACTTGTGGTACTCATTTATTCTGCGATTGTTCTGTTATAAAAAAAAAATTATAAATTATAATTAATAATGAATAATGATACCTATATATTTTAAATATTTTTAAACATATATTTACCTTGAAAGTTACATTGAATAATTAGATGTTTGTACAAGTTTTCAAAGTGAAATGATCTTCGATTGTTACTTAGTAGAGTTTTGTACATTGAAAACGACCGCTCAATGTCCACTGACGTAATTGGTGCAAACTTAAAGTACACGAGATCATCTGTTGAAAAGTCTTCAGGAAGTCCAGGTTCAAGTTCTGTGTTCATAGTTACACCAGATAATATATTTGAAATATTTTTTAAAATTTTAAGACCGACATTTTTGTGGGTGACGTTATTGAGTTTATTAAAAACAGCTTTTCCAATTGGTCCTTGAAGGGTTTCAAAAACTTTTTCAACATTTTCAAATACATTTATAGCATTTATAGCAAATGTATTTTCACCAAATTCGCGAACAATATTTTTAAGACGACTAGAAACAGATTGTTTTTCTTTAGGCATTGTAAAATAAATTCTGTATGAACAAAACTATAGAATTTAGATTGCGAATTCACGAAATGAACTAGCATGCATACAATACGAACAATCGGAAACGACTGAGTAATAATCTGTAAATAATCTGAAAATAATGATATCGGAATATCTAGATAATGGTTTCGGAATACCTAGAAACTAAAAATAAAATACTAGTGCATATGCTACAATTTCTTTAACGATGGGATTACCAAGTATCAAGCAGAGAGTGTATGTCTCGCTAGGTCGCACGTCATCTAAACTCGTATAGTTATATTTAGTTTTTTCTTATAATATTATAAGAACAATTAATTGACACGAATTAATTACTAATATAAATAATTAATACGACTATAATTACTTTTTATTATTAAGAAAAATTTTTTTAAAAGCTACGGAACTGAAAACAAAAAAAAATAAATAAATATTATGGAAAAATAATATTGGAAAATAGAAAAAAAGCAAAATAGCACTTATACTTCGAAATATGCAAAAATATGCAACATAAAATTTCGAATTTAGCTTCTTGGGTATCTGAAACAAATTTATAGCTCACATAGGTATCTCTAGGACCTCTCAAAAAAAATATGCAAATGCTAGAAGTTATGAGCCCTGTTGATTATTAATAGTATACACATATTATACCTATATACCTTTATGTTATATATTTATTGGTACAAAATATAAATTATTAGTTGCATTATTTTTTAATACTATTGTAAAAAAGGTATTATCAAGTTTAAGTTGGTCAGTGAGGGAGTAGAGTTGCGAGCTCACTGGGAATGAAGGTGTCATATCCTAGCTTTGGATTTTTTGTACTGATTTATAATCTGCATAAATATAATTTAGGATCTGTGACAAGTCAAAAATGAATATCACCCCCCTTTCAAAAAAGCTGAGCACGTCATTGAACGAGTACTAATTACAGATAGTTAAGTTAAATTATTAAACTAACTTAAGTAACTATGTATTTTATTTTATTTATTTATACAGAATTGTTTTTTTATTGAATGAAATATATTACACACGAGGAGAGTTTAATAAAATTTTAATATAAACTATTTGACTCAGTAAAGCTGTATTCAAAATACATTTTCGCAATTGGATTTATGAAATATTGTTGAATTAAATTTCCATATTTACATATTCTGATAACATTTTAGAACGGGTAGGAGGAGTATTTAATTATTAGCTAAAAAAGAAGTTACAACATAAAAAAACAGTATAACTTTTATTTTACTGTGTTACACCTAAGTTTAGTTTTCCCAAAAAATTATTTTTTAATCGATAATAAGTAAAGTGTATAACTTATTATATTATATCAATTGAACATACATATGTTTATATGAATTTTAATAATAGTATGATATTACTAAAATTGACAGACTCCATGAAATCAGAATAAACGTAAACCGAAGGAGCGAAGTGTATATTACAAACGTACACGTATATGGTAAATCTGTTATTAAAAGTCAAACTTTCAAAGTTTACGGAAACAGCAAATAATTAATAAGGAAAAGTGGGAGTATAAACAGAAACAAATTTTGTCCTAATAAATTATGATAGACTACAGAGACATGAATTTTTATATTAAAAAATAATTGTATATTAACACTTATTTGGAACACAGTACATAATTAAAAAAAAAAAAAAAATATTTTTGAACTATAATATTTGGCCAACACTTAAAAATATAAAAAAGATAATTTGCTTGTAGTATTAATCACACTTCAAAAATATCATATATACAAAAAAGCATATTTATGTTTTTATAATATATAATATGTAAACTCAATGACATAACATTTTGTTGGATTAAGTAAATTGAAGTAAATAACAACTCAATATCATATTTTAAAACCTTTTATGTAGAGGGCTATCTATTTTTACGAATTTTTCGTGAAATGCACATTTTATATTGTTTTAATACTATTTATTTTTTTTTTCTATTTATTAATTAATTTAATACACTGAACTTTCTATTTATTCTAAAATTTCTAATTTTTAATTTCTATTTAATAAATTACAAGGTTTTGTTGTCACACCATTAAAACCATCTAGAATAGCGTTGAACGCAGGATAAGGGGTTTCACATTGACAACAATTATGTGCATCATCATAATCAATATAACGAACCATAAACCCAACTCCATTATCAGCCGAAAATTTACCCTAAACATTAACAAATTAATAGAAATACGTACATTTTCTTAACCATAAAATATTACTTTTTCATTATATGATGATGTAGTATCTGAACACCAATCACATGCCATTTGTGGCTCAGTACACATCTACAAATATAAATATTCTATTTTTAAATGCTTCATTATAAAATGTTTTGTTACTTTAAATCAATTTATATAGAAGGGATACACATATATTTATAGACTATTTTTAGTTTAAAAATACTGCAATAATAATTATTGCAATAAAAGTTGTATGACTTAATATTTGTTGTGTTATTGTAGAGTGTCACGATATAGACTAATTTCTATACGATAATTAAATATCATTTGATTGATTAATCACCATCTGCATAATGATTTAAATGTGAATGAGTCATCGCTACCCACCATCTTGGCTTGAGTACATTTGAAGTACGACAGTAAACTTAAATATCATCTGAGACATCAAAACATAAAACATATCATGCATAGGTATAAACTTTTAAGTGTATTACACATAAATTTACTTTTCACTCAGTTATAGACGGATAAATGTTATACATTTATGTATATTATGCAAAATATTTTCATTTATTACCATAAAACATAAAACTGTTATACTTCTAATATGTACCTAGGCACTTTTCTGAAAACCTCAAAAATCTTTTTTTAAATATATAATTTTATGTTATCATATACTTGTGGAATATTGATGATCATTTTATCACCTCAAGTTTATCGGATAAATAATAAACCCTTTATTAATTTATATTTATTTGTATACCTTTTCATTAATTACTTGACAACCAGTAAGTGGCTCATCAATTGATAACGGGTACAATTCAAATTTAAAATATAATTTTTCATTTGGAAAACATCCTTTTTGTAAAGCAGCTTTTAATTTATCCTAGAAAAATAGAATCAATTACAAGATAAATATTTACTCTTGATTAATAACTATACCAAAGTATAATTTGCATTTCCACTCATTGGAACTATTCCGGTATTTCTTAATTCGGCATAGCAGGGGTTAAAAAACTCCAGTGAAATATCGTAAAAATCAATAACGGAATTAATTTCGTTGATATTCAACCCTTTTAAAAATATTATAAATAAAATTTTTTTTATTAATTTCTAATCGAGACATTAAAACAATATATAATTTGTGTAATTTTATTATACGGGATGTCCCGTGACGATTTACCTATTGTGATATCTTAACATTAAACTATAATGGAGATATTATAATTATGGATTATTAATCAAATTCATGGGAACAATTATTTCATGTTTTAATTAATTTTAATATTTTGAAAAAACGTATTTTTTATTTAACGATGTTCAAACAAATTAAAGATAGCTATTTTGTAGAGTTCATTTTTTTAAAAAAAATATTGTCATTTTAACGTTTTAATTTCATTAATCTTCTGATTTTTAATATTTAAAAGTTTCGAGAAAAACTGCGAATAATTAAATAAATAATATATTTTTTAATGTTTTCACCAAAACATTAATATAAATTTAAACATGAAATATTTGTAGTTCTTGTCCCCGTTAATCTTATTAAATATATCTCTATTATTTCAGGAGATATCGCAATGACAAATCCTTATG